>OX424573.1:46268991-47468991 GCA_949152435.1 Gastracanthus pulcherrimus | reverse complement strand
ACTGATAGAGGAACAAACTTTACAAGTAAAATTATAAAACAAATTACAGGTAGATTTAAATTTACAAACATTGAAACTACATCATTCTCATCTTAATCAAATGGTTCTTTAGAAAGAGAGAAATACCCACTTCGTGAATATATAAAATGTTCATAAAAAAATATGAATGGGATAAACTATCAGACTTTGATCAATTAAATTACAATACAAGTGTGCACTCAAGCCATACTTTTACACGGTATGAGTTGATTTTTGCTTATCCAGCTAGATTACTATTTAGTGAACCCATGAAAAAATCAGAACAATTACCTACATTTAATGGGTATTTAGAGAATTTAATAAAAAATATGAATGAAATCGCAAAAATAGCGCGAAAAATTTATTAATTTCCAAACAAAACTCAATGGAATATTATGACAGATTTATTAATCCAGTCACTTTCAAAATTTGAGACAAAGTATGGCTAATTAAAGAACCAAAACCGGAAAAATTGGAAACAGATCATTAGCAAGGTCCTTACGAAATATTAAAAGTAAATGAATATAATAACCGAACAATGGATTATAAAGGAAAGCCAAAAACAGTTCGTACGAATAAAGTAAGTATTTATAGCCAAATGTAGGAAAATATTTTTCTTTTCTAAGAATCTGGACAACATGATTAGTTTTCTAATTATAATTACTACTCTTTTTAAACTTAATCAAGCAATGGTTGAATTAAATCGATATTTTGAAAATTAAATTTCGAACAATTTTGGTATTTTTATATAAGCTATCGCTTCGAAACGGCAATGCGTTAAAACGTCTTTTTAAATCAATTAATCCCAAATCAGTCCTGTAAAATTAAATTAAAAAAATACAAAGCACATGATCTAAGTGCAAGAGGCTTACAAGTAATAAGATAAATATAGAGGTTAAGTATTCAATGTTAGAGAAGCTTAAACGTTCGATTTATAGTTCTAGATTTAGCATTGACACTGACTGAAAAAAGTAACATGTATAGATTAAATCGTATTAAATATTAATTTTGTATCATTTTCTGGTAAATCTGCTTGAATTGTTTTCAATTAATTCTAATTTATTTTTTCAATGCGTAAAGGACGGAACAAGAATCCGGATTTGCGCTGATTCGTTTTTTTAATACTTTTTAATCGGGCATCTCGCAGAAAAGCGTTTGACAATATTAAACTTGTATATTATTTACAAAAAGTTTTAAATTTCTTTATCGTAGCAATTAAAGGTTGTTTATTGTAAATTTATACACTATATAATTAAAATATGTACACTTATTCATAAACAATTAAATTAACTAATTTCCTTATAATTTATATATCTAACAATTACTTTGAGGTACCGGTAGGTATTAGCTAGTCAAAATAAGTGCACTTTTTATTTCTTGTTTATTCGCGAGATATACTTAATAACAGAAGTTGCATTCACATGGAAGCTGTGGATTTGACTCATTTTTGGAGGTTATAAAACATATAAGAAATAGAAAATAAAAACTATAAACTTTAATATTTCAAAAACACGAAAAGTTGACTTATCTCGTTATCTTCCACAGAATTGTACTGGTGGTTCCCTAAAAATTTCGTAGCGAGCTTTTTAATTCTACATAATATGTCCGCTTATTTTAATTCGTAAACTGTTCTGAAACTGTTCGTAGTTTTTAAGAAATGTTATAAATATCATGTAATGTAATGATTGTGTTAGTTATATGGTTTTCGTCAACTAGAATTTATATTTATTAATATGTTTTACTAATTCCATTTAAACAAAAAGGGAAAAAATGTCCAATTGAGTTATAATACAATAGTATAGTATCGCTTATACAAGGAACTCTATAAATTATGTGCTTGTTTTTTTGATTTGTTTTGATCACACTATATTCGCGAATTTATACTCTGTCCTAGGAATTTTCAAACTTTACATTATAAGATTCTTGATTATTTCGATTAAACATAAACATGAACTTTCTATACAGTCTCCATTCATGAAATAATTGAAACATAAATTTATTCTCTATAATATTATTTATTGGAGTTTATCCACCTGCAGCTTCTTGGCCTAGCAAGTGTCTAATACCTATTCTCTTTATATCTATTTTCCCATCATTTTCCTACCTCATCCTATCCCGCATTCGTCCAGGGTTATGCCTGTGGGGCGGGGAAAACCTGTATCAGGAGAAAACCTGCTTCGGGATAGTCGTCCAGATAGCACCAGTATTCAAATAGAGTTAGAAAGAAGTTCATTAATAGAATTCTTAAAGAATTCATAAATTTTGAATGTTATAATAGTTCTTTAGGAACTGTTTATGATTACTTGAATAATTCTTCACGTAAGCTCTAAATGCGTTATTTTAGAACTCCTAATATAGGCACTTTAAGACCTTATCATGAATTATCTTAGACAGGTATTGATGAAATATTTGAGAATACTTAAAAACCTTTCTATGAACTCTAACACAATTATCTCAGATAATTTTCTATATATCGTAAAATTTGTTGACTTTTTATATATTCCTTACGGATATTATACTTAATGAATTAATTAAAGAGGGCTTTTATTAACTTGTTTAAAGTTTATTTCTAACATGAAAAGAAATCTTTACGAACTCTTTATGAACTCGTTACGCTGTGACACTAGATACTTTTTTTAATTCTTTTATAATTCATTTAGAATACTCAAAAAAATTCTTTAAAAATTTCGATATTCAAAAAGAATTCAGTTGTATTTATTTTGCCTTCCCGTTTACTTTATGTGAAACATGTTAAATTGGGGTCGAGGTCCCTGGTTGTCATCGATCCATATACTAAGCGCGCATAGCCCTGCTTAACTTCGCCGATCGCCTAGAGGTGCGGCTTCACCACTCCGCCACAGCGTCGGTAAATTATTTATTCTCTATAGTTACTTGTAAGATCAATGGTCAATAACAATTTTAAATATAGAAGCATATGACCACCGAAACAATTTATGTAAGGTATAACCTCTTATTATTACATCAATGACTAATTTGCCAATGTGTATAATTATAAGAATCATTATAATAGCTGAGTTTATTGATCCGAATTTTTTATGAATTTTTCGATAAATTTGTTCCAGGTATTTTCAGCAATGTGTGTTAGAGTGTTTTCTGTGAAGAGATTGTTTATTAGTCCTCCTTTGAACATTTTCATCCCCTTGCATACCTCTAGCTATGGCGTTTAATAGAGATGCTTTTTCTAATGGGGATATTATATGCTGCTGAAGTTCTTGAAGGTCTTCTGTAGAATAAATTCCACTTGATGCCAATTTTTCTGGTTCCCAAGAAATACTTGTTGCTTGTTTTAAAGTTTGTATTTGGTTATCGGTTTCTCGTGGTTCTGGTATTAAGTTTATCCAGTTTTTACCCATTTTATAATATTGTGGAATTATTGAATTGCAGTTTATCTGTAAGACATATCTGCAGACTTCAATAAAATATGAGTTTTAGGTGTAAGAAATTTTGATCATCTCCAAATATGTCTGGTAATTGTCAATAACATTTCTCTGTGTGAAGTATGTTTACTTCCATTGGTGTACACTTTATTATATGTACAGCCTCTCCTGCTAGGCTAGCAATAAATCCTGGTTTCTTCATAAGGTTGTTGGCAAATTCATCAGGTGAAAGGGATGCAATGGATAAGGAATTTTTAATTACCTCTCTTTCTAATTCACATTTTTCTCTTAAAATATTTAAATATAAGTCTTTAATTTGAGTCGTAAAATGTTTTTCTACGTATACGAACTTTGAATTCATATATGTAAAGATATCTAAATTTAATATATTATTATTTGATTTCACACCATTTGCAAATAATATATTATTATAATTTTTTTCATATATAAATAATTTAGGATGTTCAGTTTTTGTTAAATTATCCTATCACAAAAGTTTATGTTTTCTCTAGTTGATAACGCAAACGATTGATATTGGTACTTATAGTATATATTGTTTCTTGATTTGGTGCCATTTTTGTTATAAGTCCTCTAAATAATATATCATATTTATTTTTAAAACAGTCATCGTTAGATAAAAGTGACTAAAACGTGTACCCTGCTTACATATCTATACAGTGTTGATAAAAAAACTTACATACCGTTTCTGAACTTAATCTTAATTTATCATTATTTAAAGTAACTTCCGCATATTCTTCTAATAATGTAATTTTTATACGCCCTTGTACAAATACGTTACTCTATGTCTCATACTTATCAGAATAAGCTGCTCCTGAACAAGTATTTCCTTCAACTGTTCCCACAAGATCTTATCCCGTTGATTTTGATGAATTTATTTTTAAATTTGCAATAGTATGAAAATTATCATACTTAAAAATTCCAGTTTCATGTATAGTTTTACAATTTTCATGACTAATATCGTAAAGGTATTCTTGCATCGCATGTTCTGTACGTCCTAAATGGCTAAACATACCGCAATAAAATATAGTTCGCTTAAGAACACAGATTTCTGGGACACGTTAAGTTATAAAAAAGTTTTTCAACAAAATTTATTTGCAGTTTCTATCGTGCATACTACTTATTCAAATTGTAATAACTTTGCTAGTTTTTTTTTAATTGCGATATCTACGTAGTATTCAAATATTCCTTTTATTATAAACTTTATAAAAGATAATAAAAAATCGCAGAATATTTTGTCAACCGGTAGAGCTTGAATCGAAAAAGATTTTTTTTCTTTTTATTTATATTTTGTATTTTATTCCACCTTTAATCTGTAACTTTACTTATTAATATCGATTAAGAATACAATATAGCAATTAGAAAATTGTTCTTTTTAATTATATGCAACACTTGATCACAAATTATAATCGATTTGGAGAATTGCATGATTATTTCAATATTATAATTGAAAAATAATTAATTTGTTAATGCTAACTATGGCTCTATCGGTAAAAAAGAGAATAAAAATATAGACAACATGTCACGTTGAAAAAAAAAAAAAATAAATGTAATTACGGAAATAGTGTATAAAAAGGATTGTTAAAACACCTGTGTACTAACCACATTTATGTAATTTAAAAATACTGAATCATATTTTAATATTATTACTTACAATGAATTAATGTGCGTATTCGCTAAATGAAGATTAATAGTACACTATGCATCAAGGGAGTAAAGTGGGCAATGTACGCACAGTGTGACGTTGCCGACCGAGCGAAGCGAGGTCGGCATTTCACACAGTGCATGCTTGCCTACTGTACTCCAGAGGTGCGTATACTACTTTTCACCACACCCCCGTAAAGAAATGACTGTACGCATCTCAGCAGGCCGTACAGTACCCCATGCTCTGCCTAGAAGTAAAGTGACTTGTGTACGCGCGACGCGCTGTTTTACCGCTCGAGACGCAGTCGAGAGCGGAAAAAGGCGCATCGCGCATGCGCAAGTCACTTTATTCCCTAGGCAGTCCATGCGGTACTGTACGGCCTGCTGAGAGGGCGTACAGTCAGCACTTTACGCGCAGTGTGGTGAAAAAAGTATTATTAAGAATTGATTTTAAAACATTGAACCGTATTTGCAGATTTCTAACGTATACATAAATGTAAATACAAATAATTGAATCGTATTGCCATTACTTTTTGAAACAAATTTATTTGTTAATTTGTCAAATGTAGATAAAACGGATTTGATTGTTGACGTATATATGTATAATTGAAAACAATTAAGATCGTATAGAACTATATCGTATTAAAAAATATTGACGAAGTTAAACATTGAATTGTTATTCAAAAGAATTGACATTGATCCGGATTTATTTTATTAAAATAGATTAATTTTTTTATGTAATATCATAATTCTATCGGATTGGATCAGATTAAAATGCTATAACAATCTTTCGTATTGAAACCGATTAAATTAAAAATAGCATTCATATGGATTCAATCCAATTGAACTTAATATAGGAAAATGATATTCGATAAGATAAACATTCAATTTGGATTAAAAACGATTTAGGGGAGGTCGGAGTGAACTTTACCATTGTGACCTTTACCTCGCATCGTATTTTTCGTTATACGTCTAAAATTTACATAGTACTCGTAACATCAAACTCGAGGGTGATAATTATTTGTTATTATGTAAAGAACAGTGGACAACAGCGTTTGTGTTTATTAATAGCTTCAAAAGTTTTTTATTATGAAATATTATTATAATTGACCAATAGAAAACGGCCCAAACGACGGTCATCTTACCGTTTCTTAATGTCATCGACGGTGTCATCATTTCATAAAAAATCGTACATAGCGATCTTGATAATCATTTATTATTATGTAAAGAGTAGTGAACAACGATATTTTGGTACTACAAATGCCTACAATAGTATATTGTGTACCTAGGGCGCAAAGTGGGCTTTTTTAGACCGAGTATGGAGATTGCAGTACGAGCCGAAGACGAGTACTGCAACCACACGAGGTCAAAAAACCCACTTTTCCCTTGGTGCACACCATATTTTTTATAACGCATGCATTGATTTTTGCGTTTTTCTGGCATATTAAGCGGGACTAAATATATATATATATATATATATATAATAGCAATTTTCCGAAAAATTTTAGCAGGTGCAAAAGTTACTTTTGCGCCCGCTTATTTACTTTTGCGCCCGCCGGTCTGAAAAATGGTCCTTTAGGCCCGCTCAATAGGTACAGAAAAACGCGAAAATCGTGCATGTGGTACAAAAAATTTATTTTTGTGTTGCAAGTTTTGACGGTTAGGTCTAATTTCCACCAATCAGAATAGCTCCGACATCTCCTTAAAATGCATAAAGCTTTTTCGGATCGAAATTTTGTTTCGTATGCAACAAATGAAAATGTATTAAATACGATTGAATTTTAATTCGTTTTAATCATTTTTAATCGGGCGTTTTGACCAGGGATACCTTATGCCAATTACCGATAATGAGCTATTTTTCGTTTTTCTAAGTGAATTTTCAATTTTATTACATTTTTCGACCAGAGGCACATAGAATGCTAGGCACACAAATCACAAGAATCGTGCTTCTGATCAAATGATTTAAAAAAAATTGAAAATTCATTGTGAAAAACGAAAAATACGATGTAGGAATCTACCTTCAACTGCGGGATCCCCTTAGGAGGGTCTTTCGCTAGATATAGAGTATAAAACAAAACAACTTACCACAGCAGTTTTCTTTCTGTACATAATTTATTAAAATTATTTAAATATTTAAATTCCTATTCCCTATTCTTGTACAGTGTTTTGTGCATAACTTAGACAGTTTGAGCTCAATATCGCTCAAATATTTTTCTATATAATCCTAGATACCTGAGGAATAAAATCCTGAGCTTAAATTTACAAATGTTTGTTTATATAATTAGTTATAAACAATTTAAGATGAAAAAACTTCGATTTTTTAGATTAAATGCGCCCCGCAAAGGGTTAAACTAAATATGACTTTTTTGTGTATAACAAAAGAAGGGAAAGATTTTAACTAAAGATAGGTACTTTTATGCGCTGTTTAATGTATTTACACTAAATTGGTCACAATATTTCTAACATATCAAGAAACTCGAAAGACTAAAACTCAAAAATCCAAAAATCGAAATATTGTTATAAAAAGAAAAACGAGTAGGTTGTTAAGTTCTCGACAAGGTCAGAATTAGTGGTAAACGGGATCCCCGGAAGCCTGTAGATTAGCGTCACAAAAATAGGTGGTTTTTTGCCTTCTTGGATACTGCACATTATGTACTCAGGGATACCCGGTTTACCATCATCTTCGATAGTTGGGGATGAATATAAGACAGTTGCTTTAAACATATTATGTATATATAAAACTACACCTCCCCCTTTTGTATTTCTGTCTTGTCTGATCGTGGAATAACCCTTGATCTGAACGCAAACATCATCGATTTCAGTCCCGAAACGCAACTCAGCCATGCCGAAAAGGTAATAGAAGGGACTCGCAGCTGTAAGGAACTGTCGAAACATCCGCATATGCTTCTTTAGCGAGGTCGCATTTGAAAAACCTGACCCCAGTCCCTTGCTCTCCGCCTAGTCACGCGTAACTAGTGAGAGTGGGGATCGGAGGCCCGGCTGCAACTACGTCAGTTATCTGTATCTCTGTGTAACATTATTATTACACAGTGCTTCTATAACATTATTATTATATTATCGTAGGAGGCAATTATCGCATGCAGAGTGGCTGCTGAACATTAGTTTCACCGTGTAAGTTCAGAGTAGTGTTGATCCACATGAATACATTCAAACATACACGCATACAAACATACACACACACACACGCACACACACAGATAAACACACACCCACAACCGCCCACAGTGTATTTTGATTCTCAGTATCTCAAACCATGTTTCTTACATGTTTTTAGCAAAACTTTTTTCTTACCATCACAAAGCTTCCTCTATGAAGAAGCAAAATTATATGAAACTTTATAAAGGTCATATGATAAAAATAATGAAATGTACTTAATAATAGTTCATAATTTTAAATATAGTCAATTTAAAAAATATTTAGTTAAACCTATAATTATTCTTTTTATTTTTTCATCAATTTTAATATTTCGGGGGTAATTCTTTTCTTTAAACATTTATTTACTAAGTTAACTAAAGAAATTTAGAAAATAATATTTCTGTAATAAAAGAAAGCTAATTGTTTATAAAATTTTACGCATTTACTTATAAATAATTAGCTTTCTATTATTACACATATATTATTTTCTAAATTTCTTTCGTTCACTTTGTAGATTTAAATGTTTAAAGAAAATAATAACCCTCAAAACATTAAAATTGATTAAAAAATAAAAAAATAATTGGGGTTTAACAAAATATTTTTTAAATTAAGAATATTTACACGTGTGACGTCACAACTATTTTTGGAACAATTTTTTCTTCGTGTAGTTATTTATTATTATGGACTATTATTAAGTACATTTCAGAAGTTATATCACAGGATCTTCATAAACTCTCAAATAATTTTTTTGTTTTATGTCCTATATTTAGTGAAAGACCCTCCTTCAGAGGAAGCCGTATTTTCTGTCCTTGTCTAATCACATTTTTACTAATTACTCAAATAGTAGTATGTTAATTGAAAAACTAAGAGTTATCCCCAATTCTTCTTAAAATAAGGAATATTTTGCGACCTAAAAGAGTACCTAACATTATTTCCTTTCCGAGAATAGTTCGAAAAAAATTTAATCAAATAATATTCAAGTAATTAAGAATAATAGGTTTATTTTAAGTAGTAAGAATTGTTGGCGCACACGACAATGACATTTATTAACCAAAAAATTTGATAGTGTTTTTGACAGTAAGATAAAAATAAGTTAGCTGAAACTACCAATTTTTACTCGACTATGTGTATTTTAAAAATAATAAATATTTGTTGCTTAAAAATTGTTAAAAATGGTGCAAATTTATCAATAGAAACATTTAACATGAGCTATGTCATGGATATTTACAAAATATTTCAGCTAACTAATGTTGAGAATACTTCAAAAAACGTATCCTGAAAGTTTCATCAAGATCGATTATTTTGGTATGCGCCTACAATATTTTGAAGACTAAAAACTTAAATAATGAGAAAACAGCAATTGATGAAAAATAATAAAAAATGTAGCTTTATTTGTGATATGTTAATACAAATTTACCAAACTATATTGTATTTATAAAAATAAATAAAAAGCTTCTAAAAGAAAGTATGAATCATTTTTAACCTGAAAATACTAAAAAAGACTCTCTTTTATTTATAGGGGAGAATGGGGTATTGCCGGTCACCTAAGCAAACGTGCTTGTTATTTCCACTACCAAATTGTTTTCTTTAACTTTAAATAATTATTATGTTAGTTCAAACCATTGACTTTAAATATTTCTTATTGGTTTAATATAAAAATCTAAGGTATCGAAGCTATAAGTCGAAATAAAAAAAAGCATTTTGACCGGATATACCCTACATCAAAGGGTAATACTGGTCAGCCTTGGTACAATTCCGGTCACTAATAGAAAGTTACTTTTATGGTCGAAAAAATTCTTTAAATCAATTATATGAACTTTCATATTATCCGTCGAATTATTATTCGCACTTACACAGTGAAATATGTAATAACATAACCACTGTTCAATCAAAAACACTTAAGCAAAGTTGCCCTACCTGAGACCGCGGCGCAACGTTTTCTTAGCCTCACTTTCGGGAGCGTCATATAAATAACATTGTGACCGGGATTACCACAATTCTGCTTAGTAATTTAAATTGAAATGGCAAGAAAGCAATAGATTTATACTCTTTTTTCTTCACTACTTTGTATTCTTAGATTGTTCAAATTAATAAAGTTGCAAAAAATAACTGCATAAAGTAACAAATAATATGCATAAAAGCTTATTTTATAGACCAGATTTCTTATAAGAAATGTAGGCCTACACTTTGATTGTGTATACTTCCTTAATAAAGCTGAATAGAAGGTTGTTTGGACATTAGATTAATTGCATTTTATGTTGGGTTTAATATACTATTCGAATTATTACATAAAAATGTTTAGATTCTCGAAAAGAAGGGTGACCGGAATTAGCCAGTGACTGGCATTACCCCGTTCTCCCCTAGTTAAACGATTGAAATTAGACAAAATAACGTGACATTGCAATAAATAGCGTTGACTGAACTATGAGACTTTTTAGCTTAAAATGTAAACTATTATTATGTTGCTATTACTACCTGTTAAGGAAGAATTAAATCAACCTTTAAAAGATTTTAAAAAATATAGAAATTTTTCGAAAAAAAACCGGAGAGCCATACCTTTTATGAGAATTGACTTAAAAATTAAAAATGAATAGAATAATTTGTTTACATGTTACAATTTCAGAATCGCTATAATATGAAGGAAGGACTTTAAGTGACAAAAAAGATTTTTGTATGAAACTTTAGATATTGCAAAATTAGATATCACGTAAATTAGAAAATTATTTGACAAATGATCCGAATATGTTTTATTTTTCATCTGATTTTAATTTGGTAGGTCCCATTTTATTCTTTGAAAGATTTCAGGGGACTTGTCAATATAAAAATTAAAAGACATCCAATAACCTGCCAAGTTAAAGCCTATTGTTTTTAAGTCGATACACATATTTTTGTAAGTTCGTGCGTGTACAAGTATAAACTATTGGCTGTAACGTAAGTGTGTGTGTGGGGGGGGGGGGCACGTGCGTGGGTTTGTGTGTGAGTGTGGAAGCGTGTGCGTAGATGTGTGTGGGCTTGTGCGCGTGTGTATGGAGGAGCGTGAGTGGGTTGCTGTGTGCGTTTATGCGAGTGCGTGTGCGTGGGTGTGAGGAATATATATGTGTGGATCCACATTGATTGATAAAATATTCGAAATCTTGCCATGCCCAGATACTAGTACTAAAAAACCATAATACTCTGTACGGCGAAATCAAATTTTATTTTATAGAAAATCAAAGTACATACATGTACCTGCAATCATTTGGGAATGAACAAACCCGGATTATTATTCATCGCGAAACCACCCAGATAGCACAAAACGTTTGTAAAACATTTCTGAAACGTTTGGTTTGAAACTATGTAACGTTGTGTTGTAAGTTTTCAAACGTTTCAGAGACGTGTCTGAAACGGTGATATGTCCGCTTTTGTTGCAAAAAATTCGTTGTCAAAACGTTTCTGATACGTTTATAAAACGTAAGAAACGTTTAAAAAACGTTTGAAAACGACTTGAAATATATTTTTCAATCGCAAATATTAACGTTTATCAAACGTTTTTGTAACGTTTCTATAACCATACTTACGACGTTTGTACAATGTTTTGAAAACGCTTCTGAAACGATTGTGTAGGACATAATGAAAAATATATTATGTTTGGATACGTTACAAAAACATTTTTCAAACGTTTTAGAAACGTCGTGAAAATATCGAAACTTGTATACTGATGTCGTAATATGGATGGATTCCGCCAGATGGCGTCATATAATCCAGAAGTGAAGTAGTGCTGTGAAGTTTATATAGGAAAATGACTCAGGTAGGGTAGCGGGTGGGGAGATGATTATAAAAATTCTAATCTGCTTAACATTTGTTATCGACTCAAAACCCTAGAAACGTTTCAGAAACGTTTTGACAACCAATCTTTTGCAACAAAAACGGACATTTCAACGTTTTACGTTTCAGAAGCGTTTGAAAACTTTGAATACAACGTTACATAGTTTCGACCGAAACGTTCCAGAAACGTTTTACAAACGTTTTGTGCTATCTGGGTGGTTTCGCGATGAATTATAATCCGGGTTTGTTCAATCCCAAATGACTGAAGGTACATGTATGTACTTTGATTTTCTATAAAATAAAATTCGATTTCGCCGTACAGAGTATTATGGTTTTTTAGTACTACACGTACAGTATACGAATTAGTTTTCGTTTGTTTATATAATTCAGATGTATATGTTGTACCTATTATAACCTTCACATATACTTTTATAACATTGTGATCGAATGCTAATTCTTCTAGCTTTTGTTTATCTAAATAGTATAAGTTATTTAACTTGATGTGTGCCCTTGTCAAATTAAAATTATAATTTTTCTTATAAACAGAATTATAACGTAACTACATACAACTATATATGAGTGTATTTAACTTTTAATAAGCATATATCTGTGGGCTCCCGGCATAACATCTTAAGTCCAATTTTTATGTTATTGAGATATTAAGGTTTAAAGTTTTTATTTTTCATTTAAACGAATGTTAAAAAAATCATAAGTAGTAGATATGGTCATTTGTTTTCACACTCAGAAAATATACTATGTAAGGATACCAAACTCACTCAAAACTCAATTTTCAAAAAATGGACTTAAGTTGTTTTTCCCGGAACCCACAGATACACATGTGTATATATAACATTTTATATACGAGTAAATATAACCAAATACTTATAACTATATCTAGCTTTTTATTTTTTACTGACTATATATATTTTATTTTCTTTTGAAAAAATTTCTAAGTTTATATATAATTATATATAACTGTATGTAACTATATATAATTAGATATAAGGTGACTACCGGTACACCGTATGATGTATGATAAATACTACTCTTACAACAAGACTGTTGGGTTAGTGGTTAAGGTAATTACTTGCTACGTAGAGGTTTTATGTTCAAATGCACTTTAGGGCAAATTTTCTTTTCTTTTGAATAATGTATGGTATTGCGATGTATAAAACATCAATAAATTTCAATGAAAACAATTATTTATTATGTTAATTTTGCATTAATTTATTATTTGAGTAAAAACGACTGATATATAATTACATCCGAGTAACTCACGCAATATATATCGTAACTAACGCAACATCATATTGTAAAAATGTATAATATATCAATATCGTAATTATTCAGCGTCAAATGCGATATGATATCGTAAAATTAGCAATTTGAAATCTTAATTTCTGCATTAAAAATAGAATTTTAAATAGTTTAATTTCTCTGAAAATGCGTTATACAATATATATAACATATATATATATAATATATATATATATATATATATATATATATATATATATATTATATTTATATATAATAATATAATATATATATATATATATATATATATATATATATATATATATATATATATATATATATATATATATATATATATATATATATATATATATATATATATATATTATATTTATATATAATAATATATATAACTTTATTATTCAACAAATAAAGCTTTTGATTTCGTTAATGTTTGAATTTTTATATTTTCTTTGTAAACTTCTCTCATAAACAATAATGTTTTTAAAAACAAAAGAATACCTGTAAAACTTTCTACCCAGGTAGAAACTTTGGCGAGTTCTTAGCGATAGCATAGCGAATTTTGTTCAAATTCGCTAATTTATCCTAAGGAATTAGCTAGTTTGACCACTACCTGGCGGCGTTTTTTACCAAACGACTGGCTACCCTAATAACACATATCGTTTTTCGAACGTTTTAAAAACGTTAGAGTTCAAA
The DNA here is from genome assembly GCA_949152435.1 of Gastracanthus pulcherrimus. NCBI lineage: Eukaryota > Metazoa > Arthropoda > Insecta > Hymenoptera > Pteromalidae > Gastracanthus > Gastracanthus pulcherrimus. The sequence goes on along the minus strand of OX424573.1, from coordinate 47,454,979 downwards.
CCTTCAAACGTTGAAAAGTAAAGTTATAAATACATCTGAAAAACGTTGGTAAAACTTCTCAATGTCCGCAGATTCGGTCCACATAAGACGTTGTAAAACCGTTTTTGAAACGTTTGAAGCAGGTTTGAAAATTGTTTGAATAAATACTAGCATAGAATATATCGAAAAGAATCGTTTAAATAGAATTTGATGCTACAAATATTACCAATTTTGGAAGTATCATCTGGATGTTACTTCCAAATTTGGTAATATTTGTGGCAAACTATTTTCAAACCTTTTTCAAGCGTTTTAAAACGTTTTTAAACCATTTAAATTATTACAATTCAACAGACATTGTAGAGTTTTTCAAACGTTTTAAAAACGGTTTTACAACGTCTTATGTGGAACGAATATCCGGACATTGAGACGTTTTACCAACGATTTTCAGACGTATTTATAACTTTTCTTTTTAACGTTTGAAGGATTTAATTCTAAGGTTTTAAAAGCGTTCGAAAAACGTTATGTGTTATCAGAGCAACCACTCGTTAATTTTAAAAATTCTATTTCAAGCGAATCTAATAACCTTAATAAGTTTTAAACAATGTTTACATTAATTTAATAAAAAAACAATAAATATTTTAAGTCATATAATGACTATTTTATGAAACAAGATATTAATTTTGCTATTTAAGACGTTTATGTACTAAATATATGCATACGTACATATTTTTATTTTTTATTGAAAAATTTACAAGACTAAGCACTATGAAAAGTTTACCTTTATAGTGCAATTCATACATGCTGTTGCATATAGTAATAGAGACAGGAGGACTGTAGTCGAATTTATATCACGGCGTCCAAAATGAATACTCGTAACAGGAAGACTATACACTAAGTATCATGTAATTACCTACAAAAGCTGAAAATAAAACTTAAGACGTCTTGACTAACGGGTTACAACAACACATATGAAATAGAGAAGGAAAAGATAGTATTATTTACACTACAGCTATCACGTATACAGCCTGCGATAGATACACTTTCACGCACGATTTAGAAAGATATAGAAGCACAGGGGTTTGCATAAAAGTTTCCGAAATAGCCTGCTGTTCAAAAACATCGTCGAAATTGTCAAAACAGATAAGGTAAAGTGCCCAGTACTTGGACAAAAAAAAAATTGTGACCAATACTTGGACACTGACAAAAATTGTAATTACTGATAAATGTGATAAAAAGATGTATTCATTGGCGTTCATTCGGATAGTTTATGATGTGTAGTATATAGTTTAACCAAAATTATGTTAATTTACGTCATAAATTTGTTATAAATATAACATTTTGAGGTTATGTCGAGAACTGTAATATTCCGAATGTATAGTTTATGTCCACTGCTCTTTCTGAACCCAGTAGTTGGACACATTTAATTCATATGTCCAATTACTGGGTCCTAACTATGTCCAAGTACTGGGACCATCTTGACATATGATATCCAACTACTGCGACATATAGTTCAATTTTTAAACTTACTTTTTTAGTATAAACAAGATTTGGGAAAAATATTGAGTTTTGGCTCTACAAACTTTATTAAATAAAGATTCCACAACCACAATTAGCAAATAGTTAAAAAATAATACTATACATCACTTCCTAAAAAAATTTTTTCTTTTATTTGATAAAATTAATAAGACTTCGTATGCGGATTTCAATGAAAGAGAGTAAATTCTTCATTAGAACCAAAATTGCACCAAATCTTAAGAGGAACCAAAAACATTAACCCCTTAACCGGAAAATCGCTTGAGCCACGCTGGTACTCCATCCTTAATAAATGGTCACAATTATCTCCAACGAAACCCTATACTTCCTTCAAATTACCACCAAGAAGAATCACAATTATACAAAATATGACATTAAATTTGTTTAAAAACCGAAAACGAAATTGCCAAATGATGAAAATATATAAAACTCGCGGATTTCGCGTTTGGACTCTCGTCGAAGCGGAAAAGGCAGAGTGAGATATAAGATAAAAGGGAGAGCGAAGAGAGACAACAACCGCTCGCACGAAACTCCAAACGCGGAATCGAGGTTATCCATTAAGGTAAAGTAGGTAGAACTTGGACACTTTTTGAAACGAATATACGGAATCAGTGTTTGTAGAGTCAAAACTCAATATTTTTCCAAAATCTTTAATCTAATCGGCAATTCGGCATGTGTTACTGTTATTAGTACAAGAAAAAATATGTTTACATACTTTTTTATATTAATAAAGTAATTTTAACAATTCAACTATATGTTGCAGTAGTTCCCTAGTGGAAATGAAAATTGTGAAAAGCTAGTACACTTTGACACAAGATGGCACAGTCTGTCACAAAGTGGCACAATTTGACACGATGTGGCATAATATGGCATATCTGGGTATAATCTGGCAAATCCTTTAATTGTAGCTTCCAACCTGGCGTAATGCACATAATCTGGCATTTTATGGCATAGCTTGACATGTTATGGCATAGCTTGGCATAAAATGGCATAGTTTACCATGTTATGTCATGATATGGTGTAATTATGCGCATTTGTGTATATTTTTTAATCAATTAGGGTACTTGTCCGTATTAGTGTGCCATGAAGCAATTTTTTGCATTTAATAATTGATTGCTGAACGTATATAGCTTTAATCTTTGCTATTGAAGTTTATATAGGTATTCTAACGTTCCGTGTTTAAAATGGAATTTGTTTTAATTGAATATATTAAGCATTCATACAGATATATTAGAAATAAAAAAAAAGATTTTGGTCCATATTAGTGTGCTTCTTCAATGGGCTATAACGTATTACTGTGCCCAATCTGCCCGTATTAGTGTGAGTGTCCACAATTCTGTGCCCCCCATTAGTGTGCCTGCTCAAAAAACTGTGCCCCCGATTAGTGTGCTCATGAAGTCTCATTTTAATTATTTCTATAATTACTGCTAAATATTAATATTAAAGGAATCTATTTTTTGTTTAAGTATAAGATAACTTAAAATAAGCTTAATTAAATCATTTTATTATTATTATTTTTTATTTATATATTATTTTGAAATATTATAATAAATAATTGTAATTAGATAGTTTTTCTGTTGCAACGCCGTTACCCTAAGCGGGTCCTGGGCGTAGTCGTCCAGAGCGGACGGGTGGGTGCCTATCACCACTACACAGCGCGTCCTCAGGTTGCGGATAGAGGAACGACCCCTGAGAAAGAGGTTAGCTGCGAATAAAGCGAATAAGCAGTCGCGGACAGCCGATAGGCCCAGGCGTGGGTGTGATGAGCCCGCACTGGCGAACGCATTCATCTAGAAACACTACGCAAGCACCGCAACAACTACAAACAATATACAAAATCTCCTATCTTACTTTCTTCTTCTACCTTACTCTGTAATCTATCTCTTTTACCACACATTTCAAACAAAAAATGGGCCAAAAATCCTGCTGTCGTGGAGGATGCGGGAGCGATGACAACTGCCCTGAGAGGGGATGTGTAGAATGATTCGCCACCTGGTCTTACATGGCAACGAAGCCAGCGAAGGCGCGCTGCCTTGCAGGGGGGCGTTAGGATATGAGTATGAAACCGAGTGTGTCTGACGACGAGTTGACTGTGTCCTCGCCAAAGTCAGAAAGCTCTCATACTTAGTTCTAGGGAGGTATGAGGGTTATCACCCCTAGACGGATGGACTCACCTGCGATCGGAACAGGATCCAAAACGCGCGGGTTTAACTTACTATCATGGCTCAAAGAAAACAAAACCAAACCAAAACGAAAAGAAACTTGAGGGTGGGAACCTGGAATGTACGCAGTCTACACAGAGCAGGCGCGTTCCGGAAAATCATAAATGAAACTGAGAGGTACAATTTAGATTTGGTAGCAATACAAGAAACCCGATGGAAAGATAACGCGATGCTAGGATCCGGTAACTTCACCTTTTTATATGGGGGCGCGAGCGGGCATTCTCTAGGCACCAGATTTCTTGTTAACAAAAGCATCATACATTCCGTTAAAAGTTGCAATTTCGTGAATGACCGACTCTCGTATATCATCATCGACGGAGCGTGGTATAATTACGTGGTTATTAACGTCCACTGTCCCACGGAGGACAAAGAGGAACAAGTCAAAAATCATTATTATGAAACTTTCATAGGTCAAGCACAAGGATATACACAAGGCAACGTGGACATCGCCGGATGGGGCCACGCACAATCAAATCGATCATTTTCTTATTGATAAGAGGCGCCACACGAATGTACTCGACGTAAGGACCTATAGGGGGGCGGATTGCGACTCAGATCATTATCTCGTAGTGGCCAAATTAAGAGCCAGATTAGTAGCCGGTCAAAATAGTAAGCGAGCGAACAAAGTAGAAACCTTTGATATTGGAAAACTACGAAGCGGGATAGAGCGAATCAAGTACCAAGTAGAAGTTAGCAACCGATTTCAGGCGCTCGAGGAAACGGATGAACAGACGGGAGTAGATGACGATCCAAACAGGTTGTGGGGAGCTATCGAAAAAACTATAAAAGGGGCCGCGAACAAAGTACTGGGTAAGAAAAAAAGGCCGAAGAGCAAACCATGGTTTGACGAAGAGTGCGAACTCTGGTTTGAAAGGCGCAAGAAGGCTAAATTAGATAGTGTACACAATGAAAGCGATAGGGCCGTAGAAGAATACCATGAAATAAGAAAGCAAGTACGTGTGATTTACAGAAACAAGAAGCGCGAATATCAGAAAAATGAAATTAGAAAAATAGAAACTAATAGTAGGGAAAATAACCCGCGCGAGATGTACAAAGGAATAAACGCTATTAGGAAGGGTTTTCAGAGTAGATCGCAATTAATGAAGGATAAGGACGGGAACCTCGTGACAAGCGAAAATGAACTATTGAAATTATGGAAAGATTATTTCGATAAGTTATTAAACGTGCATGAAAACTCCGAGGAAATGGGAGACGAAATCCACACTGCTGAACTCCATATGGACGAAACGACCTACAAAGAAGTAGAGGCCGCGATCAAAAAGCTAAAAAACAATAAGGCCGCAGGAAACGATTCTATACCAGCTGAACTACTTAAATATGGAGGCACCGCGCTTACATCTAAAATTTTTTATCTAGTATGTGCTATTTGGAGAAATGAAACAATACCAGAAAATTGGAAAGAATCCATCATCATACCGATCTTCAAAACGGGAGATAAAACAGACTGCAATAACTACCGGGGAATCTCACTTTTAGCTACCTGCTACAAAGTTCTGTCAAACGTAATACAGGCCAGACTCACACCATTCGCGGAAGATATAATAGGAGATTATCAGTGTGGATTCCGGCGCAACAGGTCAACGAGCGATCAAATGTTTACCATAAGACAATTATTAGAGAAAAAGTGGGAATATTGCGAAACTATACACCAGCTATTTGTGGACTTTAAGAAAGCGTACGACTCTGTCAAACGAAGCAAAATGTATGAAATCCTAGTGCTCCTTGGCGTACCAAAAGACTCGTAAAATTAATTCAAATATGTCTGAACGGAAGCACTGGAAAGGTCCGAGTAGGCGGTAATGTATCCGAATCGTTCATGATACGCGACGGTTTGAAGCAAGGTGACGGGCTTTCAACGGTACTCTTTAACCTGACGCTAGAGCATGTTGTTCGAAAAATGCAGGCTAGCGAGCTAGGCGCAACACTCAACGGAACAACGCAAATTTTAGGCTATGCGGATGACTTGGATATAGTGGGAGATAATGGTGAAACGGTGGCGAGAAATGCGGAAATCCTTATAAATGCGGCTAAAAACACGGGGTTAGAAGTGAGCGAATCGAAAACGAAATATATGATCATGGAGAAACTGGGCATTCGCGAAGCAGAGGGGGATCTCAGAGTCGGAAATTTCACTTTTGAAAAGGTTAGCGAATTCAGATATTTAGGTACAACTATAAATGATCGAAACGAAATTAAAGCCGAGATTAATAAGAGACTTCATTCGGGTAATGCCTGCTTCTACGCTGTGAACAGATTACTTAAGTCAAAGCTACTGTCGAAAAATGTCAAAATAAGGATATATAGGACTATAATAATGTCGGTAATCTTGTATGGGTGCGAAACCTGGGCGCTCACTAAAGCGGAAGAAAATCGTTTTAGGGTATTTGAAAATAAAGTTCTGCGGAAAATATACGGGCCAAAGAAAGATGAGGAAACTGGGGAGTGGAGGAAACTGCACAATGACGAGCTACATAATTTGTACGCGTCACCAAATATTAACAGAATAATACAATCACGGAGACTAAGATGGGCAGGGCACGTGGCAAGAATGGGCGATGATCGTACAGCAGCGCGCATAATGAAAGGAAAACCGAAAGCAACGCGACCTCTTGGTAGACCTAGACGCAGATGGGAGGATAACGTAAAATCAGACATAACTGAAATTGGGCGGGAAGGCGCGAAATGGATGGGGTTGGCACAAAATAGGGAAACGTGGAAGGCTTGCGTAGATGAGGCGATGAACTTTCGAGTTCGAAATGCCATTTAAAAAAAAAAAAAAAAAAAATTAGATAGTTTTTAATAAATAATTAATAAATATAAATAAAGTTTCAAAATATTTGAAATTAATAAATGTGATAGACACAGAGATATTATGAACAAATCTAAGTATTTGACACAGAATTCATAATCTATAAATTATCTAAATTCATGCAAACTGATACAATAATAATGATTTATTATGCACTATTCCATAATAACAGATTTGGAAAAAATAAAGCTTGCGAAAACTTCTTCTCCCTTCTACAAACAGAAATGAGGTTATTCCGTCGATCATGAGGGGCCGCATAAATACGGACAAACTTCGAAAATGTCGCGGTATTACTGGATTCATTAATAAATTAATAAATTGAGTCTAAAATGTTCATTTCACATTTTTTAATATTAAATTGAATTATTTTATGATATAATAAATATTTTGTTTGTCATAAATCACGTCCGAATAATTAAATTAAGTTTTAAAAAGTCAAGCAATCCTTAGCATTTTAGACTAGGAAACAAAGTAAAACCACCAAATCATGATTCATATGTTTAAAAAAATTATAACTCTATGAAAAACATTTTAAACTTTCATGTAACTCTTGTAAACTCTAACTTAATAGTTTATCTTAGTTTTAAAAATAGTTTTAATGATTCATTTATGATTTAATCGCTGCAAATTACATTTAAAAAAAGGCACACAAATATGGACAGGCTCATAAATATGGACAAGTACCCCATTTGTATATAATTATTAAAACAACCATATTTCTACAAATAGTCAGGTATAAATTTTATTATTAAAAAAATGACATAATAATAGTTATAATGTTATTACAATACGTGATACATATATTAAATTAATTAGCGTGTCGCCCTAAAATACCTTTTACAATAGTAACAATAATAAATTGCTTACATAATTTTAATAATATACATGGTCTGTGTAATTGAGAGTATTTTACAACATTAACATTAACTTTTTCTTCAGCATTGACAACTTTCAAATGTGTAATATCAATATTGTCAACAAAAAAGTTACTTGCAATTTTTAGACCATGAAAAAAAATTACTACTTTGTAGTCATTATCATACTTAATTTTACATATTTTTGAAATAATTCCAAATGTCTCATCAGTCGTTTGAAAAACAGAGTTACTTGTTCGCTGACAACGCAAATATTTATTAGTAGTATAACAATTTCCATTAAAGATAATTTTTTTAAATATTTTACATTCGGTCACAGCAGTTACGTCAACTATTTTCTGAAGAGATTGTAATTCTGATTTTGTTAATGTGTGTGCTTTGCCGCGTCCTATTAGAATACATTCTTCAATTTTACAAATATTTTGTATTCAGCTTTATCCAATTTATTGCAATATGACTGGACTCTTTCAGAAATTAATTGATTTTGTTGTAAAAGAGGCAATTGTTGATATATTAACATTTTAGAGACAATTTGTGTAGCAATACGATAATTACATTTCTTCATTCGCAGTAATAATTTATTTTCATTTTCAAATGGAAAAGTACTTGCATTGTACAGCGGCCCCCAATTTTTAACAGTTTCAGTAAGATGATTTAATAAATGCACATTGTAATGCATGTACTTCTTTCCGTATAAAAATTGAAAATTCACAATAAAATTTATTAACAATTTTCTAGCATTTTCTAACATTTCAGGTGTTATAGAGTCTTCTAACAAAATATTCATAGCACAAACAAACGTAGCCAAGTTATTATAATATTTTTCTGGAAGTATTCCATGCACACAAATCAAGGAATAAAATATTAACCATGTTAGCCATTCTGACGCAGTCCAATTTGCTCTTTCCTTGATACTTCTTGAAATTTTTGCAATACAATTCGGAGGCCTTATAGACAATAAACGCTAATCGATAATGTGCAATTTATTTGGAGAGCCAACATAATATTTCTCTCTAGCATTGGTTAATATAATCGTTGTATAAAGTTCAATAGGTATAATATTGTCGATTAGTTCTTCATACAAATGGTAAAATTTTTCTTCATTAATTGATTTAACTACAAATTTTATATTTTCATTAAAAATATATTTATAAAATATAAAAATGAAATTATATGTAAATTACATTGATTTTAATATAATATTTATAAATAGGATTTGAATGTTTAAATTGTAGTCTCAAAATTGTAATAAATAAATAAACAAACATATATTTATCTTTAAAAAAATACGTTAGATCAGGGAAATTCTACTCATTCAATAAATTCTTTACGAAATCGTCCATTTTACTGCAGCGATTGCACGAAAACTGATCTGGCGTATTATAGCGTCAAACAAAACCACTATAATAGTCGGTGATCGGAGATTGTGTATTTTTGCACGTCAAAACGCCGTGCATAATGAACAAAAAAACAGCGGTCATCAGATGCATAGACTATGAACGTGCGCGACTTAAAAAACACAAGTTACGCACGTCGATATGTGATGCATTTCAGCACCGTCTTTTGCCGCGCGGTGATGCACGCTCTTTTGCAGGTTAACAGTTTCTCCGTGCATGGGCTCATGTGCGTGCAGTCGATGCAGCTGACGCGAGAAATGCGGTGCGACTATAGCGCCTCGCCGCGGCCACTACCTATGAATCCGCCGCTTCTACCGCTTGTCGAATCGGGTCCCAATATATTACATTCTTAATTTATGGCTTAAAATGATTACATCAGTTAAGGTGGAGCTCTACCTTCGTTTTCACGAAAACAACAATTTTTTTACGTTTTTTTATTGTAAAAATCAAGTGTTAATATATTATAATATATAAAATGAAATTATGCAATATACTCAATTTGTTGATGCAGGGGATGAAAGTGTACTGATTTTAGCTCTGAATAAAGACTTGTTTTTTATTCATAAGTTTTAAGGGTTTTTATACAAAAATTTTATGATAAAAAATTATTTTTTTTATGTTAAATAGGGAATTTGGCCTAGATTACTGAGCCATGAAGGAAATTTTCGTGTTTAAAATTTAATTAAACTTGTTTCCCGCATTCAAATAACCTACTTGAAGATAATATTTGTTTATTAAGCAATTTATTTCATTATTAACATAAACATATTAGTATTATATAGATTCAAATAAGTTTTAAAAAAGTAATACGGGCCGAGTACCCTACATCATGAAATTATTGGGCCTCTGGATGAAATGCTGCAGAGTTTTCAAATGAAGGTAGAACTTCTTCTTAACGAGTTTTAAACTTTTTAAGGTACTTAAATAACATGATAGTTAAAAAATATTATTATTCAAATATTAAGAATATTGAAAGAAAAACAATTCAAAAATAATTCGATATAAAAGACATTTATGAATTTCGTATTCACTCTTCCTAACAAAGTGTATCAGCCTGTTTTCTTTGACCAGGTCACTGTGTCGCCAATTGCTGGTACATCTAAGTGACTTTTTGTCTACTACTTTAAACTGGAGAAAGATTTATAAACGTCAGAAGAATTATATTGGCAGTCCAACGTGTCACGGGATTTCCTTCAGAGAACATTATTGTCGTCGCTCAAACTGCTGTAATGACATTTACTGAATATTTTCATTCATCTTTCAAACCTTTGCAATTTTTAATTATATATTCGTTCAAAATTTGTATTCATTAAGTTCAAAAAAGTCAATTAAATAATAACTAAACTTGCTTTTATAACGATTTAAAAAGTGGTTTCTTTTTATATCTAACATTAATTATCTTTACGCATGACGTACGAATAATTCTTACGTAACAAATCAATGTAAAAAATGAAAATAATTGTATACCTTTTTATATTTAATTGTAATAGAAATAATAATATTAATAATAATTAGAATAATAATAATAATAGTAGTAATAATAATTATAATAATAGTAATAATAATAATAATTAGTATTATAATATCAAATATTAGAGAAGCTAACGTTCGGTGATAATTATAAAAATAATAATGTAACGATGTACCCGAACCAATTAATTTTGAATTAATGGGTGCACACACATTCACCTCCTCTATAGTTGGAGGGCAAGGAGAATGGGCCACCTTTCAATAAAATATAATAATAGTAATATATCGTATATATTATTATTATTATTATTATTTTTATAATAATAATAATATTAGAAATACACATTCGAAAATGAATATTTTTAGGCAATTAATGTATAAAACTGCTTTACTTAGATTACAATTATTATATTCCTATATTATATTCCTATATATATAAAATATATATATTTTCCTGTATATTTTTATCATTTTATCGATTTTCTAAGAATCTAGTAAAAGCAGGAAAAGATTCATCTCAATGCTTGTCTGATTGCGTCATACGTACTTTAATCGCAGTGGTATAATCGTCACTCGCGGAAATTGAAGTACGTAAGTTTGCGAATTTACAAATATACGATTTTTTGTTTTTGAGATCACATTTCGATCTTCGCCTTAACCGCCTTAGATTGCATTACGATGAAATTTTTTTCGAACTTGCTAGCATTTTATGTTAAAAAACCTTGAACTATTGTATATTTACTTATAACTACCAGAAAGTGCTCTAGAAATTGTTATCACAATGTCTACTCGACCCGAATGCAAAACCATTAAACCATGTGCTAACCGATAATACATGTAAATTAAAGTTATCTTAAAGGAAATTTCTTATTTCAGTAATAAATTATACAATTATAATTTTAAAATGAGTGAATTTTTGACTGTAATAGTGAATTGTGATTTTTGTATTACTGAATCAATTTGGTATAGAAGATAACAAATTTATCATTAATATGATTCAAGAAATAATAATATAGTCAGGGGGAGTCAGGTAGCATAAACAGGCGTATAGTATGAACAACTATGCATTTCTGGCTTCCATCCCTATATTCCAACCCTTTACTTAGTGAATTAAGTATATATACTGTTGTTTTATTTAACATAATTTGCGGTCAATATTTAAAATTTACTACTTTTAAAATAATCGTATAAATAAGTGAAAACTTCATTTTTTGTGTGTCAAGCCTTATTTTTTTAAACTGACTTCTATCGGTCTGATAAACACTTGGTAGATTAAAAATGTAATCGACAGTACTGTATGGGCGAGATCATTGTTAAGTAAATTAGCTTTTATAAGTATTGAGAGTACCATTTCAAGTACATAATTGAAGCTGAAAAACTGACTAAAAGTTATGGTAGCTCATACTGGACGACATTTTTTATAGTGTCCAAAGAACTAATAGTTTTTTGGAATTTTAATTTTGGTCCATTCTATCAAAAATTACAGCCAATTATAGTTATGAGCATTCATATTGTACGACTATTCGCTATATTAGTTGAAATTAATAATAACTTAAAATTGAAGTATTAATATACGATAAGTAAAAGAAATATTTTTTTCTGTGTATACATTGAAATTAACACGGAGACTCTCATATCTAATCAAGCTGTAAAATAAAGCCAAATGTATACCATGATTTAATTTCTCAATTCAAATTATAATTAGTTTCAAGAACATTTTATAGTGTGCGCTCTGCAACTAAGTACCAGTAAGAAGACATTTAAGTTATTGTTGTTTTATTTTAAGCGCTTATGGAAATACACTCAAAGGTTGACTGTTATTAAAATTTCATATCTTGTACGAATTTTTTCATTTTACATACACATCATATTAATATTGGTATAAATTTAATTCGACTCACTATTCTTACATTAGTATGCAATATTACTGTTTAACTATGTAAGTTACCAACGCAACTTGAACTTGTATTAAAAGTACGATATTTTATGTCATTAGTATAATTTTTTACTGTAATATTATAAAAACTAGTTTTACAATGACAAACTTACTATAGTAACGTATTTAAGTATAATGTAATAATATAGTTCAATGAATTGCATTTACATTAATTATAGTGATTTAATACTCGAGCGTTTTCTGGTAATTTAGATTATTTAAGCGATTTTATATCGACGTCCCTTTATACGAAGACTAGCACATTTCAGATTTCTCAAAAACACCTACTTAGTTTTTTTTCAGAAGTCTCTTATAAAAAGCTAGCACTTTTTAAATTTTGAAAAAAATTGTTAATTTTCGTTGAAAAGGACTAGTATTTTTCGAGAAACCTGAAATGTGTTAGTTTTCGTAAGGGACGATGATATATAGCTTCAAATAAAATATCCTTCACATTAGAAATATTAACATTATAATTAATCGCATTATAATTAAATAATTAAAAAAGTAATGTCAGTTTTGGTCAGACGCCTCGTACATGATTTTTATTATATATCGATAATGGTAATGATTAATAATTATGTGCATAGTCTTATTTCTAAATTGGAATACTTAAAATTTTGAATTAAATATTAGAAAAATATTTCTATTTAGCAGACAGTTACGTGCCAGTCTTGGTGCAAAAAATAATGATTGCCATTCTTTTATCACAAAAATCTCAATTATATAATAGTATATTATGACACTGTTGTGGGAGATGGTTTTCTACCTTGCTCGAGGGTTTTCGCACGAGCGAAGCGAGTGAGAAAATCGAGTAAGATAGAAAAACACCTCCCACAACAGTCTCATACGATATTTTATAGCCCAACAACCTCAAAATCGACAATAAAGTTGGCATTTTGAGGTTAGTGTGCTATAAAAAGACTCTTAATACTTATTCTGGAAAAAATGTATCTACATAAATCAAGAAATCATTTTACATCGCAGAATTTAAAAATCGTTTTTTTAATATAATGCGATAAAAGTTATATAAAATAGAGTTTAATTTCCATTTCCACTTTACTTTTTGATTTAACAGAAATTGTAACGTTATGTATACTTTTCTAAGATATTTTGAAGTATGGACTGAAATCAATGAATAAAATTAATATTCGTAAACTCCAAGACATTGCAGTTACCTTAACGATGTAGCAAGTAAAAAGAAAGTGACATATAATAGAAAATAAATTTTCACTTGCAGTAACTGCATAGAGTTGTCGTGTGATTGAAAGTAAAGTAAATATATCTCGCTTGATAATATTATGCAGTTATAAATTAGATAGTGACATAAATCTACTGGAATGGACATGCTTATAAGGCCGGGTGCGTTCAGGCGTATAAAGTCAACAAAAATAATTACTTGCGCGAAAAAGGATCTTCTGAGACAGTTCTCTTTCTATAACCAAAATATTATTATACTTTTTTTAAAGAAGCGAATTAATAAAACATGGATATTATGTCGAAGATTTATAATAAGCTTAGCTTACAACAGTGATAGGCAATTATTCCGCAACAATATTTTTTCGAATACTTTGTTATTTATTTAGTATTCAAAAATAATATTCGTTGATTACTGTTTTGTATACTCAGTATTCGTATTCGAAGACTGAGTGCTCATAGAAAATATTCATTGAATAGCTTCTTTGAATACCTTTTTAAGTGATCTATATTGCACTTGGTTATCATATAAAACTTGAAGAAACACTTTTATTAACAAAAATAAAAAAATATTCGTAAAAACGTTGAGGTCGCAATTTTGCCGATCTCTGGTTTTCAGCACGAAACGAATTGTATTTAGTGACAACTGACGAGCTGTAAGACTAAACTCGTAGCAAAAGTGAGTAAAATTGGGGTCAGCTCGTGAAGGGCCTGCAAGAGCCATGGTCATACACTTTAAAAATTGTAAGGAAAAATGTCACGTGCTTAATGTTGATGAAGTCTGTGATGAAAAGCAGCAAGAGTAGCACAACACACGACAAAAGACGCACGGATCATTCATCGTCCATTGCGATGGTTAACAATAAGTTCACGGTCAAGTATGAACTGGACAGCAGCGCGCGGACTCACGTGAGCCGCAAGGTGCTCAGCGCGCTTTTCGTAGCAGCGCTGTTGAGCTCGCGGTGGGAGCAATACGCGGATGGATAACTAGAAAGTGGGGACGGAACGCGGGAACGTAATCTGCTCTCGTGGCAATATAGTCGTTGGTTTGCTTCTCTCGCGCGCAATGTGTCGCTGGCGGTGTCGCTTATATTAGCTTTGGGGTGGCCTTACAGCGTACGCAGTCTGCCTATATACTTTTGCGAAGCGCTCGACCAGATCGGCACGCCGTGACGCGCGACCATGGCCGATTTGCGCTTCGTGCTTTTTTTCGGGCTACTGCTCGACCTGTCTCTCAGTTTCGGTAAATTTTTACCTTTATTGCTTTTTTCCGTGTAACTTTGATTTACTGCCGACCAATAGTGCTTTAGTGAGTGTTGTTCATACGGCCTTCTTTTGTCATTTACTCTTTAATCAGTGTTGGTGAACATTTATTCAAAGTGAAGAAGAAGCTAAAATAAGGATCAACAAATATAATATTATTAAAATAATTAAATGATTTGAAGTATGTACACTCGACGTGGAAAGCATCTGGGCGAATACGTTTGAAATTTTTTAAAATCCTCCAATGACGTTAGCGAAAACATGTCTTCGTTCCAATGAAATCCAATGAAATTATGCTATTTCACGTCTGACGTCATCGGCAAGATGGCCGACCTCTGGGAGTAAAACATTTGAGTTTCAAATCGTAAACATTGCTAATAAAAAATATTCTGGTGCGTATTTGGCATTTTTTACTAGTATTTTTGCAGATAAATAAAGTAAATATTAACAGCAATCAAATAAAAAATTTATAATACAGTTTAAACAAGCTGACATGCGAGAATTAAATTATAATAAAACTCAATTTTAGGATTTTTAGTGATTATTTATCAGTTTGACTTAGTTAAAGTGCGTGAAAAGATTCAGAGGTAACTGAAAACTTATACCAGCTTCTAAACTTATAATAATAAGTTATAATATAATAATAATAATTAAATAATAGTTTTATTGCTTTATTTGAGGTTGGTTTGAATGTTTAAAAAGTTAATTAAAGTATTTCAATTATATACATGCATGTAATTATAAGAAATTTGCTGTATGCGTTTGTAAATTATAGAATAAGTGGGCCTATTTTTATTAAATGATTCATTATTGTGTAATATTTACTTCGTGATGGGTGCTAAACACATTCTAAAGTAGAAACTTCTTTTTTATATCATTCGAGCAATAATAATGGAAAATAATAATAAACACACGTATATATACAATTGTAATATTTTAATTAACTAATTAAACATTTAAATTATAAATAAAAATAATTGTTTTAAATATAATAACATCAAATAAAGTGATAAGAATATCATTTTTTTCTATAAAATAATAACTTGACAATGTAAAACCCACTGCAAGTTTAGAAAAGTGGTAAGTTTCTGGCTATCTTTAAATCTTTTCACGCACTTTAACTAAGTCGACTTATTAAATGATGACTAAAAACCCTAAAATAGAGTATTATTATAATCCTTTAATTTTCGCATACCAGTTTGTTTAAACTGTATTATTATACATTTTTTTTATTTAATTGCTGTTAATATTTACTTTATTTATCTGCAAAAACATTAGTCAAAAAGTTAAAATACGCACTAAAATATTTTTTATTTGCGATTTTTATGTTTTGAAACTCCAATGTTTTACTATCAGAGATCGACAATCTTGCCGATGACGTCAGACATGAAATAGCTTAATTGCAGTATTTCAAAAAAATTTAAATGCATTTGATCAGATGTCTTCCACGTCGATTGTAAACTACAAAAAGTTTTACTTGAATCCATCTTAAATCTTGTCTGAAAACAAAATGCAACAAATATAAGAATAACTAGTCTGAAATCAAAGCTAGCCTAAAAAATCAGTCAATTTTGACCGTTTTGTTAGCTACTTTTTAGTCTGAAAATAAAGATGTGTGTGTTAAATTGTGTTGACACTAATTTATAACCATTTTTAATCCAAGAAATTCAAGATTTTTTGGATTATATTTTAGTGTAAAGAATGATCAGTAATATTACGGTTATACAGATAAGTTGAAATGATTAAATGCTTATATTTGGAACAGGATTTTAAAAAATATTATATAATATTTCATAAATTTTGTCACAGCTTCTACATAGTATTTCACAGCTTTTCACAGTTTCTCACATTTTATCACAATTGCTTACAGTTGTAATTTCCTTTATATAAGAGAATACAACGAAAAAGAAATGTGAGAAAATGTGAAAAATTGTGAAAAACTGTGAAAAATTGTGCAAGTTTTATTAGATGAATTACGTGTTTTTTATAAGTGTGTATCTTATGTAGAAATAACACGCGTTGTTTATCCTTTTAACTTATACGAATATTATGCTGTTATTAAATTATTATTAAGGATGCAGTCGGAAAATCGTATAGATACAAGGTACCGTCAAGGACCCAGTTTCTGATCAGTTAAGGCACGTCGTCACGTTATTTGTTATGTCAAAGCGTAAAGATGAGGTATTCATGGAAAATGAAGTTTCTAATAACAAATGTAACTGTTAATCTTTAATATAAAATTGAAAAAATACATAAATAATCAAAATTAAGTTAAATATAAAGCCTCAAAGAAAAAAAGCTGTGGGAGCAATTCCTGATCACTTGAGGTTTGTATGGGAATAGTTTCTGATCATATCAAGACCTAATTCCTGATCACAAATATTATTGACGCATAAGTATTTTATGTGATAAACAAAAACTTATTAAGCAATACTAATACAGTAGATATACTAAAATATAACATTTTTTGGTTGTGTGATTATAAACGTGAAACTTAGGCGAGGTAAAAGTATTTCTTTATTCGTACTCTATCTACTGCACGATATAGACTCACGTGCGAGCATATATTATAACCTATAAAATGCACATAGTGTTGTGATTTATTGTCACGTTTTCTGCGACTTTTGCATGATAAATTATTTACGTATGAATTAAAACTACTTATAGAATTGTTATTACAAATATTTGTGTATTTTAAGATTTTTAAACACACATAAAACATGTTATTAATACTTTGAATTGGGTAAACGATAAGAATTTGGACCATATTTCTAATCACACGTATTTACAAATATCAATAATATTTTATATGAATGTTTTAAGTGATTTATACGAATAAACTGTTAAATAATTAATTACATAAGTTTTTCTACAATCTATTACAAAATTTTAAAGAAATGATGTAAATTTCTTTGCATGCTCACTTGTAGTCAACTGCAGTAAGATGGTGTTAATCATGACGTTGCCAACAACGTCCAACTTTAACATTTTTTATCTTAAAAATGTATTTTACTAGTAACTTTTAAAGTTCTTTTATATGACTACAAAATAGTTTACTATTACTAATTATTTTTTTAAAACAAATTTAAAGAAATCACCACTCTTTGCTGTGAGCAGAAATAGGTGCATTTTGCATACGCCTTTTAATTGACTATTATTAATATTTAAGTTTTTAAAATGGATTTTACGCCTTTACATTGTATTGTCCTATTCATAATTAAGATAATAATCATATCTGCTTTATAAATTAATGTTAGAATAACTTTTTAAACATTTTTGTTTGATTCAAAATGCTTATATGAGCAGAAATCGGGACATTCATCTTAACTATAGATTTTTTGTTTTACGTAATAATAGGTAGTAATTCTTTACAACATATTAGTTTTTCCGGGAAATATATAATTCATTTCTGCGGTTACAAATTAAAATGTGTCTTTGACACATGCTTAATATATACCTAACATGTTAAGACTCGCAACTTTGACATTGAAAATTTCCATTTTGGTACCGGCACGGTTCTTATATTTTTGCGGGTGCATAGATAATAAATACTATTAATAACATTCTGTCAAAATTTAAAGCAAATATACAATAAATCGATTAGCCGGTAAACGTCCTTAAATTAAACTCTTTTTCTATGAGCCAATAAATTTTTTTTAGCGATTTAAAAAAATTTATATGTTCTCTGAAAAATAATAATAACAAATTTTTTAATGAAATAGTAAACCGTAAAACTTTTAGTACATGTCAAAAGGAATCAAATAATAGTCCAAAATTTGTTGATCGTGTTACCTAAGAAACGATAATTAAATAAAAAACTTTTATAATTTTCTTTTTTATGGAAAGTTAAAACTACATTACTTCTAACTTCGCATTTTTATTGTTCAAATATCATTAATAAAGTTAAATATTAGCATAGCTATAGCAATTAAATTTCACTTCAGATATTAATACGCATGATATCGAGCATAAAAGACAAAGAACAATGTGTATTTTGTTGTGAATTCATTACTGGTCTGAATAATTTTTTAAACGCGAATAAGAATGTATCTTTCAGCTGTACCATTTAAGATATTATTTTTATACGCAAAGATAGGATACGATAGCAATAACATATAAGTAAAGTGTTTTCTTCATAGTCAATATAACAGGTGTTGATAAATTAGATAGATTTATTACTGTTAGGTAAGCGAAATTAAAAAATTCTTCTATTTTCCGCGTATATATTGGAATTTTTTAAATAGATTGTTGTTCTATGACAATGTATAATTTGTATTATATTATTCTTCCTATGTTTGTCTCTTAGCAGTTCTAAGAAGATTCATCAATTATAATTCTATTTGCAATCGTTACTTTTTAAATAGCTAACACTGAAATGCTAATAAAACTGACGTGGGTAAATTCCTAGTAATCGTAATTAAAATACATTACATAATTTAAAATCTAACCTAGTCCTAATAGACTAGTCTTAAAAAATATCTGTGAGTGTGGGTGCTTGTGTGTGTGCATATGCGTATGCGTGTTCGTGTGTGTGTGTGTGTGTGTGTGTGTGTGTGTGTGTGTGTGTGTGTGTGTGTGTGTGTGTGTGTGTGTGTGTGTGTGTGTTAGTATTGGCATATCACCATTCGTTCAATCTGCGGTATAACTTTCCCAAACTTTGTACAGATGTTTGCTATCAATACCCGGTGTCCATTTGAAACTTTCAGCGAAAATGGTCGAATAAATTTCTTTGTATGGCCATTTTTAAAATTTAAGAATTTTCAAATTTCGGTTATTTGAATTTTCTTCAATCCAGAAATGGCTTTTGGGAATCGATTCTTTTACACAATGAAGTACTCATAAAATCCTTCATTTTGGGACCGAAGACGATTTTATATGAGTTATTTTCAGTTGTTATACTATGTGACAACATTCTTTTTTCAACATTCATTATTCGAGAACTACACGATAAAAGTTAATGAAATTTTTACTGAATACTTGTTTCATTTACAGAACTATCTCTGTAAATTTTTAGGTAACGAGACGGTTCGTTTTTTGAGATAGAAAATAAAATGTCTAAAAATGCATTTTTTTGGACAACGAAAACTTGAGTAATACTTGATGTGATGTAATGCCTTGAAAATTTCAGAGAATATCTGTTAGGTGTCAGGTTATTGGCTGAATATTTTTGAGTCAATTTAGTTCACAATCTTCTGAGATATTAGAGATTATTCAATTTAAACAATATTTTTTCATCCTGTATATCACGACATCTCTAAGCTTTATCGTTGTGCTTTTTCTTGTAGATAATAAGTATTATTACATATGAGATTTACTATTCTACACTTCTAGCCAATTTTACGCATTATATTGCACGAAAAAAGGCAAAGATAATGTTATATTAAAAATATTATTATTATGTGATTATTTAAAAATGATTTAATAATGACATAATTTATTTTTTCAATATTGAATCTATATCTATCTATAATATAGCATTGAAAAATTATAATAAAATTATAATTTTTATACTTTTTTGATGATGGAAATTGTAAACTAGTATATGTTAATTTACTATTTATAGTAGTAACATTTTTAAATGAGTGACTTTAAAAAATGATGCGTCTTTGTGTCTTATGCATTTTTTGCAATAAAAGAAAAAAAAACAATAATTCAATCTTTTATAGGTATATATTACATTTGATTTTATAGATAAAAATAGACTTTAGAATGAATGACACATCGCTGGTCAAAGACACCCTGATATACGATATACGATAATATGTTTATTGAAAAATATTCATCTTTCAGTAGGGCACAAATGACCGAATAACAATAGATAGACAGGAAAATACCCAAGATGAGCGGTAATGCGCATATCTTCCTTATTTATATAATAATTTTAATTAAATTCTCTTTGAGAAAGCATAGTGCCAAAGCAGTTGGCAGCGCTTTTTATTGTTAAAATAAGGATGTCTTTACTATACGTAAATTGATACGTAATCTGAAATATTCTGAAATATCCTATGAATGTATATGAACGTTTATAATCATATATAACCATATATGGCCACTATTACATATTATGTACATGTCAAAAGCTTCATTTGGATGTTCGAATGGATCCATATATATAGTCATATTATAAGCATATGTAGTCATGTATAGTCATGTATGGTAATACCACGGATATATATGGTACCTCATTTGGCTTTATATAATTATGTGAGTAAAAGTCAAAATCACATAGATATGAAAAATCTATATGGTCACGATCATGAACTATTGGATGATTTTTGAAGTGTAATAATAAGTTGTGTCTATATCTTAAACAAATAACTCATTATTTTTAAATTCAAAAACGGTTTTTCATAGTATTAGTTTATACAATTAGGATGTTGCATAAAAATAAAAAGTTGATTTTTCACATGCAATAGGTAGAATAGCAAAAAAATAATTAGGTCGTATTTTTTCTTTTATCATAAAAATGAAAAATTTCAAAGTTACAGACGTTTAAAGTTTCCAAATTTTCGATATATATATATATATATATATATATATATATACTCTAATGCTACGTGGCGTCATGAAAGTATAACATCGTGACATCACGCAAATTTCAAATGGCTATCATTTCTTCAATATTCGTTTAATTGCAAAAATAAAAAACACGACCTAATTATTTTAGTATAAACTATTTGAACATGGATTTACACTTTCTTAGTTCTGTCTCACTTGTTCTTAACACGTGTCACTTCTGAAATTGTATCGGTTGATACAGTTTATGTAGAATAGGATAGGAATGAAAATGAAGAAAATATTAATTAAAATAAATTAGTTATATTTTTATATTTATAAATGAACTAATTCTGTAAAAAATATTAACTTTACACGGAGTACTTTTTAAATTTTATATTTAAAATTAAATTAATCTATAGTAATCCTATTTATTGTACTTTTTCATCTATTAAACCCTGCCTAATATTTCCTTTTTCTTTCTCGCTCGTTCCGTGTCTCCTCTCTTCGATCAGATAGTTCAAGACTGTGCGCATTTCGTTCAAATAAAAGAATCTTTGTCGTGCAACATTTGCAACTCAAACAAACGATTGTTTAAGAGGTTACTGGTATGTTTATTTACTGCTTTGCTGCGTAGCGTCAATCGCGCTGCATGGCGCGGCGTTGAGGATAAACACTAGAACGCTCAATCTCACGATGGGATGGATGTGATAAGCGGGCTGTAAAATTTTCACAATAATTTCCTCCTCACTTATATCTTCGAATTAGATGAAACTTCAGAAGAACTTGTCACAGACACACACGTCTGCAACGCTTGCAGCGCGAGCATATAAGACGAGTCGGCGATAAGAGGAGCCGGACTACGATGCACTTGGCCTTTATCGTAGGCGTTAGCTCCGTGGTGTGAGCACGAGACCCGCACACTGGGGACCTGAGTTCTAGTCCCGTCGTCTACTTTTTTCGCTGCTTACCTCGTCTCCCATTCATACGTAACATTCTGGCATCCCTTGTGCAGGAGAAGTTAATGTACAAAACTCTCCTGAGCGTTCGAATCAACCAATTCAAGATTTCCACTTTACCCTCGCATTATTCCGCCGATCTTCCCACAGACATGCACGCCTCTGAGTCCACAAGAGACCATGCGCACCAGGCCTCTGAGCTGTGTGGTAAGGCAGATGACTGCACAAGAAAGCAGTACTGCATCGGTAAGGAAGTGCGGAAGCCGAGGACGGCTTCGCCTCAAAGGGGGGAAGTGTCACAGACACACACGTCTGCAACGCTTGCAGCGCGAGCATATAAGTCGAGTCATTTTAGCTTTAGTTTAGCGCTTCGCGCGAGCTGAGTGCGGTCGTGCCTCTAATGCACGCGTTTTGCATGCCTTGCATCGCGATGCGATGCAAGGCGTGGAGGAGCAGGCAAGTCACATGCGGCCGCTAGTTAACTTCTTGATTTTCTTGATATGTGAATTGCCGCATCCGCAATTTAATATAATAAAATATGGCGTATGCCAAAATGTATGGGCCATGTTCCATACAAGGAAAAGTAAATTCATAATTTGTTATGACGTCGTGTATTGTTAAATCTAAAATATATTTATTTGACGCATGCTTCGCAAAACATTTTTCGGTAAAATTGATTAAGGGGGGGGGGGGGGGGTACATCCTGGAAGCGTCAAAATCATGCCTATTTTTACGATTTTTTTTTGAAAAAATGAAAAAAGATAGAGCAATTTTGTTTTCAGATATTTATTATACAAGCTTTGAAGAAGCTTTGATAATTTTTTTACGACATTTTAATACAAAATGGCGGCGTGGCGGCTTATCTCCCGAAGCGCCTTAAAAAAAGATGAAATTGGGTGGAAAATGTGCAAGTGATGCCGGATGACCTAGAACAAAAATTTTTATGAAATTGTGCTTATAATTGGTTTATCTCGTAGCTGTCATAGGGGTTTTGCAATTAAAATTTTTTTTTAATTATGAGACTTCAAAGTAAAATTTTTTTTTTGCAAAAAAAATCGCTTTCAAACAAGCATAAAAATTTTTTTGAGCAAGATATCAAAAAACCCCTATGACAACTACGAGATAATTATGCTACAAATCAAATGAACTTGAGTTTAGGCAAATCGGTAAAAAATTGTAGCAGTAGGGCTTTCCACCGTTTTAAAAACGTGGTTTTGAGAAAAACGCGTTTGAAGTTTTTTTTTTACTTTTTGTTAAATCAAAGTAGGAAAAAGATATTTTACCTCTAATCATCTATTCCAGCTCCATACTGTACGCCTTCCTCTTCAACAAATGATGCTTCAGACTTTTTTGTTCATTTTTTGATCTTCTGCGAGCATCTTTGGCTTCATCGCTTATACTCTTTTCGGCGTACTCGATTCTCTCGCTGTCAATCTCGAAGCAGTAATTGTAACAATTTTCGCCAATTTCAAGTCCCAATGCCACCATTATGTACATGATACTTTTGAAACCATCATTAAAAGTGCAAACTGCAATACTAGTTGCAATATCAATAACAGTTTTGCCGTTGGAGTGATGCTTCGGCGCAAAGTTCCAAACTACGCTGTTGAACGACTCGTTACTGTTCTGCGTGTAGCCGCCCAAGCAGCACTCGAGTAAATCTCCTTTCAAAAGATCTTCATAAACTTCTTTGACTGCTTGAAAAACTTCATCTTTTATCGGTGGTTTATGAGTAAAATCTTTTAGTTCTCCAGCTGCTTTAGCCTTTTGCCACTTGCACCACGAATCAGGACCAGGCGGGCAATCTTCGTGCTGTAGTTTATTGTCGGTCGACATTTTATGCTTTAGACCAGCCCAAATCTCTTTTTTCATGGCTTTATCTGAGTCGCAATTTCTTCTTATTGCTAAACCAAAATTTATGGCCAGTTCATCAATCAGTTTATTCGTCAGTTTACCTCGTCCTCCAAGTCCTTTCTTTTTTTTCTTGTCGCGTAGTCGTGTGCCTACACGCTTTTGCACATGATCGACGCATTCCTTTTTTTTCACTTCGAGATCTGGGTAAGGATTACTGTCAGCAATACCTTTTTTTGTTTTTGTGTCACCATCTCCGATGTAAAATTCGTACTTGACTCCATGCAGTTCTTCAGAACGCTCGAACATTTCGACCACAGAATCAACTTCCATTTTGCCGGGCGATCCTTCGTGATTTTTCATGCATTCATCTTCGTGCTCCTCCAGCCAATTGTCATACTCTTCAGTGCCTTTTTTCTTCTCCGAAAGTGAGCATGATAAACAAAATTTTGAGTTCACTAAAATGTCGATTACTTTACCAGTATACCATCCAATCAAAGAAACGAAACCAAACAAAGATGTAAAGCCTTTTTTCTGCCAACTACCGTCGCTCGATACTGTTAAACCTTTTTCTTTTCTTTCTTTCATTTCTTCGATCTCTTGTTTTGCTGCTCGACTCATCGATTTATCTGATACCATGTTACATGCATCTGCTATGCCAGTCTGGATTTTTGAATAAAAAGATTGAAACACCGGCCGTGGTGATTCCATTATAGCGCAAAACTTTTTCAGACTGTACATGCCGAGTCCCATCAGTCTAAAGGCAAATATAATTCTTCTATTTATATTATAAGCTCTACTGTCAATCAAAGGACATGAATTTACTTCTTCTTTTTTACAATTATTTGAGCATTTCATTTGTATTTTGAAACCGAGTCCACGACACGAAATTTCAGTAAACGAAACGTCGCCGTGACACTTTTTGCAACATAAATTCTTCGATAGAAAAGCAAAAATGCCACAAATTTCAATGATGCGATAAGCAAATCCTCCAATGAAAGAGAAATCGGAATCATTCTCGGCTAGTTTTAATTTTTTTGCTGATGCACTTACATTAGACATATCACATTCACGAATATCATCGTAGCGATTTTTCGGAGGCTGTTTTCTTTTCTTATGACTACTCCGATCATTGATTTCTCGACTGCCTTTATGACGTTCTTTTAATTTCGGCATTTCTTCCATGTTTTCACTACTAAATTAACTCAAACAAAACAGAATTTAAGTATAAAAACACCAAAACTATTTCTCCTATGGGAGAGTAACTGTGCTCGAGCATGTGCAGCTGTTTACTGAAGTCTAACGGTTTTCTAAATAGCTTGGCGTCCTTAGAACGCCCTCTATAGGTAATAGAGTACGAAAAATACTACTTACCATTAGGCAAATATACCTGGCATTATTATACGATGGTTAAAGCATATTTATACCTGCTGCGCTAGCGCGCCCGCGGCGGGTCGACATAGATAGTTGACGCGCTCTGAGGTACTTTTGGAAAATCGCTCATAACTCACCAAAAAAATTTTCTTTGCTATAAAACCAATTGGGCATCATTCTTACGATAATAATAGATCATTTTATGCAAAAAAATCGATTTTTTTTAAATCTCAGGATGTACCCCCCCCTTCCCCCCTTAGACTGAAAACGTGCATGTTGGCGTGAATCAACCCTCCGCGAGTCTTCATATCCACTAACTGAGCAGCTGATGTACGTACTTCACAATTTGTGAGTGCTTCCTTGCATACAGTACAAGTCTTGAATTCTTCATTCTTTAATACTTGTTTACACAGATAGCCTAGAAATATGGTTTATTGTATTAATAAATTCAAACTTAATATTTTTTATGTTAATTTAAACAGTTCTACGAATAAAATTCTACTTACATATTGGAAAATAGAATCCATATTTATAGGTAATGATCAACCTAAAAATCCTAAAGCATTATATTATAACATGGATTAGTTTTAAAACGGCATCTACTAACACTGACTTCCCAAATATTGGTTTATAATAAATGAAGAGAATAAATATGTTTGAAAGAACAAGTAATTAATTAATAATTAGTGATAAAAAATAACTTAAAATTTCTTATCAATGTTACCTCAGAGATATGATAATTAATTAATGAATAATATTAATTATTAGATTAACAATTAATAATATAACTATTTAAATAAATATTTTATGTATACGATTATTAAAAGTGTAAGGACAGATTAATAGGATGTCTGAAAATAATATAAAAAAATTGGTTTTTTATTTTTAGTTACATAGTTTTCAGATATTGGTTTATAATAAATGAAGAGAATACATATGTTTTAAAGAATAAGTAATTCATTAATAATATCTTAGAGAGATGATAATTAATTAATTAATAATATTAACTATTAGATTAACAATTTATAATATAACTATTTAAATAAATACCTCGTGTATACGATTATTAAGGTAGGACTATGCTGAAAAGACAAACTTTTTTGTTGTTCAGTCTTACGAGCTAAAATTTTAAAAGCTTATGTAAGATTATATTAATAGGTTCTATATCAATTTTTAGCTCAAGATATTGATTATTTTTTAGTTATTGATAAAATACGTTTTTTTTAATCGAAAAAGACAAGGTTTAAAAATGTCTTTTGCACACAGCATTTTCACAAAATGCTCTGAAAACATTTCAGTCTCTTCGTTATTTGGTCAGCAAAAGAAACTGTTGACAGAATTTGAATAATCGTCTTCTACTTCCTTAAAAAAAAAAGTTTTTATTTGCTTTATGAAAATGCTTAATAAATCATATATTTTTCATCATACCCTCGCCGAAAGTGCCACATTTCCTCTCGGTTCGGAAACTGATATGTGTCAATTTCGGTCCGGGTATGGTTAAAAATAGTATACGCACCATGGGAGGTAAAATGGCAATCCTATAGCACGTGTTTGCCACCCTAGCCGAAGGCGATTTACACGTGCTATGGACTCGCTAATTCTTTACCTCCATAGATGCGTAATATACTATTAATAATGATTTTAAATAATGAATAGATGGATAAATGAGATAAAAAGAAAATTTTTTTAAATATATTAAACAGTTTATGTTCTAAATATACTAAGGTACATGTTCTGAAAATTTCAAAAAAATTCATGATAAACTCAATCGCAAGCCATTTTTTAAAGTTAGGAAAATTAGTTGCGAGAAAAACGCGGTTAAAGTTTCAATTTTGTATGTTATCTAATGTAAAGAGTTTTACAAAAATGCGTATAACTTTGTTAAAACATCCAGTTTTGACATCCGACATAATTCAAAATATTCTTGCAATTGCAAAGATTAAGAAAATTCAATGAAATTATTTTTTATATTTTGGTCAAAATACACCAGAGTCCTACCTTCAAATAGTAAGGACTGTTATTAAGAATGTCTGAAAATAACATAAAAAAATTATTTTTTTCTTTTTAGTTGTATAGTTAAAGCAGTTGTTAAAAATCATGATGATGATGATTATGATGATGGTTATCCCTTTAATGAAACATTTATTGACTTTTAATCGTTAGATTTTGTTTTATTTTTGATTAGTGAAAAAAATGAGAGAAAACTGAGTGCTTGTTTAATAATTTTTTTTAATAAAGGATGCTCAAAAATATGTATGGCATTCTAGTTTAATTTTATTGCGAAACGAATGCTTTCATTGAATTCGTTTCAAAACTACGGAATATTAAAGTAAATGTTTTCAGAAAATGGTATTAAGAACAATTTGGATTTTTAGAACCAAATTAACGACGTTATATTTAATATCTTCTTTTTCTGAGGAATTTAACAAAGACATGACAAACCACAGGAAATATTAGTAATAATTAGTAAAGAATTTGTTTGACGAGTAAACACATTGATGGAGAGAAGAAACGTTAGTAATGAATACTTATACTATTAGTTAATTACGATTAAAAGCATAGTTTGTGTTATGAGCAATGTTGAAATTAGTAGGCGAATATTATGAAACCTGTATATAATATACAGGTTTCGTATATTACTGTCTAGCACTGGAGATAAGCTGTAATCATGTTCAATAAGTTCATGTGGTTCCCAATCTTCATGTTTAAGAATTTTGTCCAATTTATTCTTTAGATTTTCCAAAGTTAAAGCTTGTTTGGACTTTGGCTTTTTACCATTATTTGTGTAAATTTCTTTTAGATTTGTAACGCTTATAACGTTTTCAAATTTTTGTTCGTCAACTGTACAATTGCCATGAATAGGTAGTCTAAGCACGCTGTAGGCTGACAATAATTTGTATAATTGTACGAACGTAGGACAGCTAGGATGCTCATTGTTCTCTGCAGCCTCTCGTAAAGTTCCGAAAAATTTCTAGAAACAATATTCATAAGTAGTATTATTGTCAAAATAATTATATGTAAATAGTTATTTCATTTAATGCTGCAATGCCAGTTGAAATTCAGTAAACAAACAAAATAAATTAAATCTAGTAGGCTTGTATTGGTCTGGCCATGAGTTCTCGAGCTTTTAAAACCCAGTATATAATAATAATAATAATAATTCTCTTTTTTTTTCGAGGGAAAATGTAGCAGGAATCTTGCATCAACCGAGGATATCGCCAGCGCGCGAGCTCGGATCTACCTCTGTACCCGGACCCGCGCGCCGCCGACATGCCCGGCCGCCTCGCGGGTGAAAAGCCCGCGAGGAGACACCCGGAAGGGTCCGCACTTCCGGGGAGTGTGAGATTCTTACTCACTAAACCTGCATAACTATATCCTGTGACGTTGGAACTCACACCGGCACCGCCTTTCGGCATTACCTCGGGGTGACGCCACCTTACTTGACCTTAGTAGGCCTCCTCTTTTCTTTCTTGTACTCTTCGTCTTTTTTTTTTTTTTTCTTCTTTTCTTAGTTTTCTTTTGTTGTTTAGGAAGGCAGAGAGCTTGCGCTATGCGGCAGCGTGTCTTCGCATCTCTTCTTCCTCTGTAGAGCGCTGTGGGCAAAGGTTGCTACTTTTGCCCAGCTCTCCCGTTCTTGGAGCATTCAGTTGAATAAGGTAATAATTTACCTCGCCCTCTCCTTTAGTGAACCAGGGATCTAGCTGGCCAATTAGCTTTGCTGTCCACCGGTCTCTGCTCTCTTCATCCCATTTTTTGCCAAGCCTGCATGGTGTTGGCTCTGGCCATGAGGTGGACCTCTCTGCTGCCGAGGGCAGACTTCTGCTGATGAACATATTTCCTCTTCTGCGCCAGCAGCTCGATGGGTATAACCCCGGCAACTACGAAGGCCGCGGGCTCTGAGACCGTGCGATAAGAGCACGATATTTGGAGAGCCGCTCTCCGCTGTACTGCTGCCAGCCTCGTCCTGTGTCACTCTTTCTTCAGTGGGTCGGCTCAGACCTCCGCACCGTACAACATTATGGCCTCAGCATTACGCATGAGCAGGCGCCTCTTGCTGGGCCGTGGGCCGTTAGTATTAGCCATTAACATACTCAGCGCTGCCGTCACTTCTGCTCCTTTGTTGGCAGCAATTCTTATGTTCCCTGAACGTGAGTTTGTTGTCCAGCGTCACCCCCAGGTACTTTTCAGCGTGCTTGGCCTGGACCGTCGCGCCTCCTACTTGAAAGGGGCAAGCAGTGTTGATGTGCTTCTTAGTTAGCAGGGTGATCTTGGTCTTAGTAGCGTCAAGCTCGAGCCCGTAGTTTCTCATCCAGGAGAGGAAGAGAGCATCTACTATGTTTTGGACCGTTCGCGCGTCGCTGGGGCCTTTTGTGGTAAACGCCGCCAGTTTGCGGGTTACGATCTTGTACTCTAAGCCCCATGGATCTTCGTCTACCTCTTTAACCAGTTCCTTCCAGCAGCGCTGCTGGCTGGTTGTGATGGCCCGCTTCAGTAATAAAAAGTGGATTAAGACGGTTCGCCCATGGGAGCCCCACCAATGACCGACATCTTTCAGAAAAAAGCCCGTTCATGTGACCCTCGGGAAGAAGACAACAACAACAACAATAAGAACAATAATTATATTTTTTTTTCCTTTTTTCGAGAGTATGTAGGAAATGCCACCTAAGGCACACCCGCCTGGGTCCGCACAGCCGGATAGTGTGGGGCTGGTTGGGGATAATAATATTGGACAAAAAATAAAATAAACAAAAACGCGAAAAGACTACACAGCCGTTGCATCACAAATCGACCCACTAAATCCTACCACCCTTTCCTCTTCTGGCGGAACCCACACTGGTACCGTTTATCACATTACGTCACGGTGGTGCCATTTTTGTATCGTCTCGACTACCGCTGCTGCCTTGATCTTAACAAATTTAAATATTCATAATTTTAAATCCCCCGAGGGGACGTCAGATCTAACCCGTCTCATTTATACGCGTATTCGAACCGGCGCATTAATCTCCGTACGGAAAGGAGAAGCATCCCTGTCCCTCCCCAAGACATTCATAAAATGAGAGAAAATGAACGTCCTCCGGTTAAGAAAGGGTCCCATTTTCTCCCTCCTCGTCCATTTCCATTTAGTCGTCCGACGTCCCTGGGTTATGTTGGGGTGTCGGAGCGTCTGTGACGTGTATTTCACGTCCCAATGATATTAAATACGTGCAGTCAATCGCGACCAAGTCACCCGTCACCAGAGCCGAGCATTTTCATATTAATTAGTATTGTTATTAATGGGGGGATTATTATTTATTTGTTGAGGGAATGAGGATAAGGAGTCGCGACCGAGGAAGGCCGCAGACCGGCACACACACGCACACACCCATACCAACGGCACCAGCTGATCGCCGCTGCGACGACTGCTCGGAGCGAGCAACGGCGACGAGCCTACACACACATGCACAGCACCAACATCACTGCACACTGTACGCGCGACCCTCTCTCTCGCTTGCTCTTTCTTCCTCGCCTCTCGAGGATGATGAGCCGCTGCCCGCGCACACACATACACACACGCGCGCGCGACCGCCCTCTCTCCCGATGCACGCAGACGCGGGAGGAGACAAGATTCACAGCGGCAGCAGCGGCTTCCTCGAGGCACACAATCTCGGCTGTAGCCACAAGAGAGAGAGAGAGAGAGAGAGAGAGAGAGAGAGAGAGAGAGAGAGAGATACCGACACGGCTGTCGGCAGAGGGGAGAGCTAGCAGCCGCCGCGCCGCGAGCCGCATGAAGCTGCCGGCCTCTCCTAGCGTAGGCCGACGCGCGCACGTCGCCGCTGCCAACTGTGTTGGTCCGGCAGCGACAAAACCGAAAGCGCCCGATATAGATATACACGCCGGGTTGCCCGCGCATGTATATCTAGCAATTCATATTGCCCGCGCTGCGTGGACAGGGCGGCATTCGCGGAGCGGGCCAATGAGAATTAGCGACTCAAATCACCGCTGACTTGGCCTTGATTTTTGCATCTAGGGAAAATCAAGGCCAATCACCGTAAAGAAAGGGGCGGAAGCAACAAGTGGGTGAGCTGAAGTTGTGCGAGAAGAAAAGCCAAAATTTTGGAAGAGATTTCCGCCCTCTCCGATTTTGAGCATTGACTGCCCGCCCGTCAGCGACGACAGACGTATCAGAAATTTAGCCTGCCGTCCGAGCGTATTGAGACCGCTTTGAGAGAGATCGCCCGTCCGCCCGTCGACTACGTAGACGCACTCATCGAGAGTCAGATTATTGAGGGAACATTACCCGGCGACATTGCGACCTACGAAGGAGGAACATCGCGAGACGTGCCCGATTAGCGACGGTGAGTGAACTGTAATTGTCGAGCTTCCCTCGGCACTTGCAAGTAAAATATATTAAACAATTATCGTACACTGCCGCCATGTGCTCGGGGTTTTTAGTAGAATAAATCCGTGGTGGTGTGACACCGTTATGTAGGATCAGTGCGTGTCGGGCCAAGATTAAAATTCAAGTATTAGTGTGGGGAAAATTACGCGACTCGGAAAGCTCGGGAGACGTGGTGAGTTTGGTCGTCGCGAGGGACGCGTGAGAAGGCTAGCATAGCCATGTTTGTATATCCCGATTCTTGTGTGAAATTGTAAATTGTGGCGACCGTGCGTAGTTATAATAGAAATAAAGCTTAAGTATATTTAAAAAGAAATTGATGAGTGTTTATTATAAATTTATTAATTCCTGATTTTTCCTTTTCACGGAACTTCCTCTGGGAAAGGGCTCGTGCCGAGTTAGCCGCGCTTTACCTGGCGCCCATTAACTTAGAAAATTTGGTAAAGTGTCGAGATAATAAGCCATAGTAACTGCCACGTTACACGTCTCCCAGCGCTTCATGTATACCTTCTTCGATTGCTTTATCCAGGTATCTCTTCTTTTCTCGTAAAACCGACTCGACGAATCTTGCCGTGGCGGCCCACTTATCCATGGAGGACAACATTTCGCCTACGAAGGTTTCGGGCACGAGTTATCCGACCAAGTTGAGAAGAGCTGTCCTTTTTTCGTTCCACTACTCGCAGATGAAAAGCGTGTGGAACGCGTCGTCGCAATCAGCGGAATAAAAAATACACTTCGGGCTCTGAACCTTCCTCATACGTTTGAGGTAAGCGCAGAAGTATCCGTGATCACTCAGGAATTGGGTAAGGTAGTATCCTACCTCCCCGTGGTCTCTGTTTATCTAAGGGGCCAGTTAGTCTATCAGCCTGTCTGTGCATTTACCATTGGTTTCGTTTGTCCAGGATTGTTGTCACGTTGCCATGGTACGCTCCTTGCTGACGGTTATTCTGTCCTCTGCTGGTTCTTCCTTCTTCCGTAAGTAAGTTCCGCTTGCTCGCTTTGGGGCCACTCGTGTTCGCCATGAGACGGCTCAGTTGTGCCGTCTTTGTCGCCGCTTTGTCCACTGCATAGGCCAGGTGACGAAAGAAGGTAAGCTTGGTATCTTGAGTCCCAGATACATAGCCTCCCTTCTCGTCAAAACCTCCGTCTCTCCCATTTTCATGGTAAAGATAGGATTCATCTGCTTACCGGTGAAGGGCATGATCTCTATCTTAGCGGCTGCCAAGTCGAGTCCGTGTTCCCACATCTAGCGCGAGATCCTGCGCATCACCTGGTTGAGCAGGTATTGTGCTCTTTCAAAGTCCCGCGCTATAATGAACACTCCTTCTGGCAGCCCAAGCCTGAGCAGGCTGTCGTACAGGATGTTCCAAAAATCTGGGCCAAAGATCGACCCCTGTGCCACGCCGGCACTGAGATATTTCTCGCGTTTGCCTTCTTCTGTATCATAGCACAGAATACACTCATTCAAATAGTCTCGTATCACCCGCATGATGTACTCCGAGACTCTGAACACGTTCAACGCTTCCAAGATTTCAGGCCACCTGGCCAAGTTGAAGGCGATCTTTACGTCCAGCGTGACCAGGAGTGCGATGTTCCTGGAAAAATGATTTCCAGTCCATGCCTTCCTGCCCTGCTGTACTACCTCTCGTATAGCGTCTACCGTGGATCGCCGTTTCCTGAAGCCGTACTAGTTGTCGGCTAAATCGCCGGCAGCCTGCACAGCTCCCTGTAGCCGTGGTTTGAGAAACCTCTCGTAGAGCTTCTCTGCGTGGTCCAACATGTAAAGTGGCCTGTTGGACTACGCAAACCGTGGATCACCTCTGTTTCCTTTGCCGATCAGCACGAGGCGCGCAACCTTCCAGGCGGTGCCAAAGACACCCGCCTTCAGGCACGCGTTGTATATGTTCAGTAAGAGAGACGGTGCTCTCACCGCGATAATCTTCAATATCTCAGCTGGTATCCCGTCGGGCCCAGGGGCCTTTCCGCCCCGCATCATTTTGGCGGCGATCTGCAGCTCCCCGCTGGAGAATAAGGGGATCTCCCCCACTTCAGCGGTTTCCTCCTGGTCTTGCCTTGTCGGATGCGGTGGGAACAGAGTGTCCACGATTCGTAACATGGCGTTTTCGTCAAAAGGGTGATTCGTGACCGCGCAGAGTTTCTTAGTCACGATCTTATAACCCAAGCCCCACACGTCCCGATTGACTTCCTCCGTCAGATTCTTCCAGCACTCTACCTTGCTCCGATTGATCTCATGTCGGAGATGTCGGCGCGCTGCTGTATGCTGCGCTAAAAACAATGCTGCCTCCGGTTTGTTTAGCTTTCTTTGCGCTCTTCTTTTGAGGCGGTTCGCGTCCACCTTCAGTTGCGCGATTTCGTCGGACCACCAATAAGCTTGGCGTTTTCCATGTCGCGATCCCTTGCGCGGCATGGATGCGTCGCAGGCTCGGTGAATGAGACCCATGGTCTCCCTTACGAGAGTCTCCGCTCCGTCCCTGCTTTCGGTGGTGCTCATCGTAGTAATGTTCTGTTATCCTTCTAGCAGTACCTGGACTAATTTATAGGTGCTCAACTTGGCTAGGTTCCATCGGGGTGGCTTTACCGCGACTCTTGCCTGCGACTGGGATTTATCGCGCAGCTGAAAGGTGATGTATTGGTGGTCGCTTCCGTTGTAATCCTTCAGTACCCTCCAATCCGACGCTCTATGCGACAGATTTTCGGATATGAAAGTCACGTCCGGAATTGTCCCAATATACCCTACCCTTCTGAATGTCGGCGTGTTCCCAACGTTGAGAACTATCAGGCCGAGCGTAGATACCATCTCCATGATGGCGTTTCCTCTACTGTCTGGCTCTGGCATGCCCCACTCTAATGCTCGCCCATTGAAGTCGCCAGCGACCACAGTTTCGCCTTGCGTCTCGCGAATCGCGTCTTCCAGCTCGTCCATGCTCCGCCTGAAGTCATCGATGGGAACGTTTGGGGTATAATAGCAGCTCACGTAAGTTACGTCTCTGCTTCTCACCCAAACAAAGCCTCTCCCGGCTCCGTGTTCGTTCACTCTGATGGTTTATGGGTTCACGAAGATTGCTGCTGTGCCAAGTGTATCTGGGTACCAGGTGGGCTTATCCCAGTTACAGTACTGCTCGCTGATTAGTAGCACATCAACCTGCGTCTCAGATATATAATGAGTCAGAAGGCTGTTGGCTAAATCGTCTTTGTGGAGGTTCGCTTGATGGACCGATATACGATCCATCATTAACGTTTGGTTTTGGTCTTTTTAAGCGTTTCGCGTAACGCTCAACACTGTCCTAAGCCCGGCGTGTGGCCCAGCTGTGCTTGGTCTACTTTCAGGTCAGTGCACAGGATGCACTTCGCCTGGGTAGCCTTGCAGACTGCTCCTTTGTGACCTTCCGAGTCACATTTGTAGCAGGCCTTGCTTCTGTCTGGGCCATGACAATCGCGCGCTTGATGTCCATAACCCAGACATCTGAAGCACCGCTGTAGCCGCTGCCATCTTCTCAGTCGGCAGTTCATGTAACCGACTTTCAGGCAGTTCTTCGCAAGGAGGAACTCTGCCTTTTCCTGGTCCATCGCTACGATGACCATTCGTTGTTCTCTGGTATTGGGTTTTGTCAGCGAAACGCTGATCTCTCTAGTTGAGGCTTCTGTTTCTTCAAAGACCTTCTTGATCGACGTCTCCACCTCTTCTTTGGTGGTGCGGCTGTCAAGGTCTGTGACTTCCACGTTTGACTTGGGTGTGAGGTTCTTTACGACCCCCGACTGGCCCATTGCCTTCCTGATGGAGTCTCCTACAGTCCCCAGCTCCTGGTCATTACTGTTTCTACCCAACTCTACCTCGACGTCGCCAGACCTGGTTTTTCTGACATAAATATCAGTGGTTGGGCATTAGGTGACCTTTTCGCGGACATTCGTAAGAACCTCTGCGTAGCTGACTCCATTTTCAGGTCAAATCAGGACAGCCTTGGGTCGCTTCCTAGGCTTCCTCCTCTTCTTCTTTGGAGGCTTTTGAGCAGCCTCG
Source organism: Gastracanthus pulcherrimus (assembly GCA_949152435.1). NCBI lineage: Eukaryota > Metazoa > Arthropoda > Insecta > Hymenoptera > Pteromalidae > Gastracanthus > Gastracanthus pulcherrimus. Next base: position 47,419,189 of record OX424573.1, on the reverse strand, counting down.
CTTGTCTTGTTAGCCGATGTTCTCGCTGTTAGGGGCTTGTGTTGTTGCGGTTTTTGCTGCAGTTGTTTTCTCAGCTGCTGGCGTTCTTTTTATTGGAGCCGCAGTTGTTCTTTTGTCTGCTGCTCCGGTTGCCTCTGCTGCTGCTGCAGTTTCTTTGCTGCAGCTTTCTCCTTCTTTGACAGGACTGTCACAAAACCGGCGACCTCCGAGGGTCCGGTGGCCCTAGCCTTCTTGTCGATGACAGCTTCCTCGGCACTATCGGAGTCCCCGTCCTGTGATCGTCCCCTCTTATTGTCAGGCCGCTGACTGAAGATAGCCGCGGCTCCTAGAGTCTCTGTTGGGCCTTGCTCTTCGGTGTTGGTGAGCAGGTGGTCCCTCCACTTGTCGAAAACTTCGACGATCGTTGGGATGGACTTCTTGATGTCGTTATTGACACCAGGCTGCCTCTTTAGCCCTTCATCCATTTTTTTAAGGAGTTCGTCTACCACCTCGACGAAGTCCTCGACTGTTCTTATGGGACGGCTTGGCTGTTGTGTGCCGCCCGGCAGTGATTGTGGAGCAAGCTGCTCCACAACCATTTCGTCATCGCAGGTATGGTGTTTACCTGCCTCCTCGTTTATCTCATGGTTTTGTAGGGACATTTTCTTTCTTGTTTGTTAACCGGCGCATCGTGCGTAGGGGAGCGGGCCGAAATAGCTAGGAGCGGGTACATCCTCGGATACTTTCATCCTACCCCAGATCCCTGAGGCCCAGCCTTCGTTTTCCCGGTCCCGGGAAACGCGGACGGACCAGGGCTCGTCCGGATCAACAGGGGTTCCGATCCCCCTGCCCAATATGCACTTCCTGATCAGGGTCCGAAGCGGCCGGCTTCTGATCTCCCGCTAAGACTAACTGCCTTGGCAGAGCTAGGCTCACATCAGCCCTTCGCGCATGCTGATGGGAACAACCGACAGGGATCCGGGCACTCCCAGCGTGTCCCAGCGCGAGAATAATCGGTCCGGACGGTTTTCTATGCATCAGCCTCACGCAAAACGTACCGCCCGAGAGAAGATGTTTGGGTAGTTGTTCAGTGTAGTGCGTGTTATGAGTGCAGCGTAATGAATGTAGATGTAATTGTCTGTGTGGTGGTGAGTGTAGAGCTTGGTAGCATGAATAGTATTATACGTGGTAGTGTGCTGGTGTGTAAGTGTGAGTTTGGGTGAACTGCTTCTTAGTTTGAGTAAGACCCCTCACCCGCCACAGTCCTGTAAGATAAAAGGTACTGCGCTTCGACAAGATCTTGCAGTTCCTAGAGGGGAATAATAATAATAATAATAATAATAATAATAATAATAATAATAATAATAATAATAATAATAACAATTACAATAATAACAACTTTTGTTAAACATTACCTCCAAACTATCCTGGTTTACTTTTCCAGTAAGTAAATATTTGAAACTATAATTGTCTATTAAATATTTACATAAATCTAAAGTAGACCTGAGTGTCACACGCAAGCCATGTGTAGTTTCTTTTGTAAGGAATTCATTTTCATTAATAATTTTTCTTTTAAGCGTATCCTCTTCCCATGTATTCAACCAAGCAAGAGCTTCTTCTAAAATCTGTAGTTATTAAAGACGATTGATTTTAACAAACATAAAGTATACGGTATATTAAGAAAACGGTTTTATGGCGACAGCATTACCTTGAAATCATTGGACTCTGGCGTCAGCCCTTCATTCGGTTTTTTTTCGATTTAAGGCATCGAAAATATTATTAATTCGCTCACAAAAATCAACAGTTGCTTCACAACCTTTAAATTGTGTATAGTTATGAGACAAATACAACTTTAAGCCAAGAGCAACAGAGTTACTAAAAGTCTTAAATAAATTATACATTATAAATGTTCAATGCATGTAGAATAACTAAGAGGACTTTCTGATGATGATGGTGATTTTTCACTATAAAATAAAAAAAAAAATTATTGCAGAAAAGTACACTTTATTTTAGTACAGAAAATATGCAAGTAATCGCAACACGAAAACAATTTTGCTTCCTGCTAGAAGAAGCTTAGTAATAGTAAAAAAAAAGTTTTGCTTAAAACATGTTAAAAACATGTTTGGAGACTTAAGAAGTCAAAATACACAATTTTTAGAAAATGTCCGTATGGATGTGAGTGTGTGTGCGTGTGCGTGTGTGTGTGCGTGTGCGTGTGCGTGTGCGTGTGCATGTGCGTGTGTGCGTGTGTGTGTATATGGATGTATCCCTCTATATCTCGAGTATTCTACGGTTAAAGTTACTGATTCAGGGCGTATTGTTTTTGTTTTTTAAAGAAGGCGGTTGACAAATTTTTTTTCGGTTTTTGGATGTTTTTTTTTATAGCGTTTTTTCAATTTTTGTTTGTTTTTCGTTTTATTTGTTGTATGTTTTAAATAATATTATCTATTCCGTTTAAATGCATTTTATTCCACACTCGGCCGATATGGCCACTTTTTGTCTCTGAAAAGCGGGGCGAAAATAGCATATATTTCCCGTAAATCCGATTAGCGGGATAAAAGTAAAATTTGCGGGGAAAAGTAAATTTTTTTACATTACTATTCATTTTATAATAAATTAATATAAGGTAATATGAGACAGATTCCGGGGCGCTTTGATAATTTTCATGAATTATTTCGTAAATTAAAGTGAAAATATGTGCAAATATTTATGTTATTCAAAGATATGCACCTAAGGAATACAAAACATGTATTTGTTTCTAAATTAATGTTAACTAATTATTTTCATTATTAATAAAAGAGGGTGACGTCTATCTACACATTATGAGACAGCTATTTTACGCCTTGTCCCAGTGTCTCGTCCGTAGTATGAGACACTAATTTCCATAAAATTATAAATATCTTTCAGTTTTTCAAAGAGTATATTTCGTACACTTCTTTTAATTTTGCTTATAGATATATATAAAATAATTTAATCGAGAATATAATTCTAAATAGGTCTGGTTATTCATATGTAAGGGAGAAAGGTCCAATGTGGCGTACTTAAGACGCATTAACAAATATGCTTGTTTACATCCACTTTACGAGTATGTTATGCTTAAAAGTCTTAACGGGTACCAGAGATTAGTAGAGAGATTGCCCGTGAGCATGGGCGGATTCTGGGAGATTCTTGTCAGTCGTGAGCTAGCGAACCTAGCGGCTGAGCGCCCGAACTATACACATAATTTGATCACAGCGCGGAGGGGGAAGTGTGTGTGCGCGCTTGAATGAGAAGAGGAGAAGTGTGTATAGACTGAATTCACCGAAAGCACCGGTTGCCGGTTGAAAGCGCGCGTTCGCTTAATTCTCTCGCGTACATATGGGTAAATCTCTAGAACCTTTGACTTTTTCACATTAAAAATCAGGTAATATTATTTTAGGACCACAGTTCTAATTTTTTTACACAATTTCTTAAGACTATAAACTATTATAATATAATCATGAACAAGCCTAAAACACGTGCCTAATTTCTCAAATATGTCAGAAATTTATAATTTTAATGATGTAAAAACTATAGATTGTACTTCTTTAAATATTTAAAATGATTATAAACGTATTTATTAATAATTTAAATGCTTAAAATATTATTAATTGTACCTCTGAGAAAACAATAAAATTTTATTTTTATTGTATTTATTTTTCTGCTTAATCCTTTCTTTTTGTTCGTGTAAATATTTATTTCGCTTGTGCTGCATATATTCTCTCTTTATCTTCACTTTCAAGTCGCTGGAAATACATTACATGACTATAAAATACTAACATATCACGTCTAGTATTGTTATTATGAAATTTTATTAGTTATAAATAAAGGTTCTGACTTAAATTTGCGGCGTTTAAGGGGGCAGATACACCTTAAAATTTTAAATTAATTGATAATACATTTTACGGTAAAACTAAGGCACTTATCATACATTACCTGATTTTTTCGGTAAATTTGAACATTTTATCAAAATATAACTATAGAAATTTTTTAAAAATTTGGAAAACCTCTGTATTTCTTCGACTACCGCAAGGTTTAGAGAGCCAATGTGATCGAATTGACACTTTCAAGGTTTTATTATGTTCAAAATACGTGTAGCTAGGGTATGGGTGTGGGAATTTGTATTTAAAAATTATTGACCAAAGTTATAGTCTATTTAAGCGAAAATTCTTCGTTTATTAAAAATTTTATTATGAAATATGGCTTAAATTGACTATAACTTTGGTCAATAATTTTCATATACAAATTCCCACATCCATACCCTAACTACACGTATTTTGAACATAATAAAACCTCGCAAGCGTCAATTCGATCACATTGGGTCTCTAAACCTTGCGGTAGCCGAAGAAATATATAGGTTTTCATTATAGCCAATCAAATGGACCTAACGATCTTCATTAATTTTTTTAAAATTTGTATAGTTATATTTTGATAAAATGTTCAAATTTACCGAAAACATCAGATAATATATGATAAGTGCCTTAGTTTTACCGTAAAATGTATTATCAATTAATTTAAAATTTTAAGGTGTATCTGTCCCCTTAAAAAATCGCGTGTTGCGGATAAATATTGCGGACGCGACAAACCGATGTACTTTTCCAATTTTACTGATAAATATAAGGATTTTAGGTATCATAAATAATTGTGTGTGAAAAGTATATAAAATATTACATTTTAATCACTTATTTTATTGATTTAATTAATATTCACTACATAAACAAGCATTGCAGACGTGACATTTTTTTCGTTCGTTTTTGAATCAGCTCATTTAAAAGTCTTTTAAATCTTTTATGGTTATTTTAAGAATAAAAATAAAGCAGCATCTTATTTAAAATAATACTGTTTTTATATTCTATGTACTAAAAATAGTTTTTAAAGTAATTTAATTGTATATCATTAAGCTACTTTTTGCGTTGCGATGTAATATTCAAATCCATTTAATTCCGGCTTTATGAGAAAAATGTAATTAATTATTATTCAGATCATTTGATTCCTGAATGTTTTTCAAGTGTTAAGGTAATTTTTTTACATTTTTAATAAGTAATTTATAGTGAGGATTAACTAAAATATATTTGAAATCGGGCATTTGACGTACACAAAATATGATATTTCGAGTTTTTAATTAATAAGTATAATTAATTTATGACAGAAAGTGAATATAAAAATAATAAATTTAAATCTTAAACAACAGTATATATAAGCGTGCATGTTACAGTTAAAATTTACTTAAGGCAGGTTTGCCGTGGATTTGCCCTATTTATTCAATAATTTTTATTTCATACAAAAAATAATCTTTATTGTTCAAACTTTTTACATATTAAAATACACATTTTGAAGATATAAAAAATGTTTTTTTTTACGGATTTTTCTTGACAAAATGGCCGCCTCAAAATTATTTTTTGTTTGACTGTCGACACGATATCTCACCAACGGATCATCTGAAATCAAAAAACTAAAAAGATTCTTAAAACTTATAGTTTTGGCTATTGCATGATCTAGGATTATAACGATCAATAAATTTTTCAAAAAGTTATAAACAATTTATGTTGCAAAAAAAGAACCAAAAAATTCAAAAGTCCGCCATTTTGTTTTTTTCCGGTAAAAATGAAATATCCTAGACTATGCAATAGCCAAAACTATAAGTTTTAAGAATATTTTTAGTTTTTTGATTTCAGATGATCCGTTGGTTAGATATCGTGTCGACAGTCAAACAAAAAAATAATTTTTAGGCGGCCATTTTGTCAAGAAAAATCCGTAAAAAAAAAAAATTTTTATATCTTCAAAATGTGTATTTTAATATGTAAAAAGTTTGAACAATAAAGATTATTTTTTGTATGAAATAAAAATTATTGAATAAATAGGGCAAATCCACGGCAAACCTGCCTTAAACGTGTAAGAAAAGTAATTTAAAGTTTATGACACATAGGTTAAAGGTTCTAGAGATTTACCCATATAGCGACTTTATATTGTACATAAATCAGTAGAAGACGGGGACATCGAACTCGTTTATTTAAATAAAACTATATATTGTTAATAAATTTGAATATATTTTATTAAAATATTATTACAAGAATCATTTTTTTTAATTAAGGGGGCACACCACCTTTAAAATCTGAAACAAAAAAATTAATTAAGAATTTTTATTTTGATATTTATTTTAATAAGGGTTTTTTTTTCCTGAAAGTATACATAAAAACCTACCAATTTGTATATTTTTTACCTTCGTTGGACCTTCTATGCCTCCATGGCAAACCAGACTGTTTTCGAAGACTTTAAGCACTGTCCGTAAGATTCCAAGTCTACGCATGGATGGATTGGGCTAAAAATTTATGGAGATACTCATTATAGTAGTACTTTTAATATGAGCGTAGGGATTTTGATTTTAACGAGTAGAAGTATTTTTTTATATGAACATTGTCAATATAACACTTATTTTTTAATAATTTTATCACTTTTATAGATGTAAAAAATTTTCTACTCGTTCAAATCAAAATCCCTACGCTCATATGAAAAGTACTACTATAATGAGTATCTCCATAAATTTTTAGCCCAATCTGTCCATGCGTTCACTTGGAATCTTACAGACAGTATGCTGAAATTGATAAAAACAACATTTAGAGTTATTTAACAATTAAGTTACAAGTTCTAATAGATATAATTTATACTCATCTTATCAATTGTAACTACTTTTTTCTTCTTTTCAACGTAGATGACAAACATCTGCAGCAGTGTACATCAATATTTTCTGGTGCGTGGAGTCCCATGAGTCTTCCTCCTCCTTGAATAACCTGAAATGAAAAAAAAACACTAAAATGAATAAATTGAGTAAACTGTACTTATCATACTAAACTCTTGAGCGACACTTTCACACACTTCACTCAACTGCTTATTTATTTAATCAAAAGCCGATTGGGCAACTGGCTTGCATAGGTCCATAATCCCACAAAAAGTTGAAAGGCCAGCGTGTCCATGTCCAAGTGCACGAGCAGACAGCACAGATCTTCTGTTCACTTCATATGTATTTCCTTTGGCTCCTACTTTGTTGCTGGAGTTGATCGCTGCTATTTCACCACACTTTGAGCACACAGTATCTATTTTGAAACCAAGACCCTGCACACCAGATTCAATTAATTGAACACTGCCATGTCACCGATTACAACACAGAACACTTCTAAGTTTAGAAAATAAAATTGAAGTGTCAATGATTCTGTTTGTTGTATCACTGGTGTCTCTAGCACTAGCTGTGTTTTGGAGTTTCCTCGCTGAGCTGGTGGATAGTCTTGGCTTCTTTTGTGAATCTTCCTTTTTTATCTCTTTTAGAAGACATTTTCACTACACTGATTTACACACATTCACAAATTGTCAAATGCAATTAAAACACTATATAAGTTCAGTACAATAAAAATATTAGCTGTGTTTACTAACAGGTGGTTTGTAAACATAAAAGCCAACTGTCAAAAGTAGCAAAAATGTACGGGTAAGGTTAGTCAAAAATTCGATCTGATTTATCGACCTTTATCTCAAACGCATGTAAGTTCAACTATTCAGTTGTAGTGGCGCTGAAGAATTCTAGCCCTCAAATTGGTTCCAATTATATTATATTTTATTGCTTTATAACTAAATAAAATAATCAATCAAACATTTAGTTATAAATAATAATAAAATAAATAATCATTGATAAAATACCGAATTTACGCAAAATCGGCAAAAAAGCTGTCTCAGTATTTATATTGTAACTTTAAAAGGAATTATGATATCTTAAAACGGTTTTCGGGAGCTTATTCTACGGGAAATTTCCTATAAATAAGGTAAATAAAAAAAAAACGATTTTTTGACAATTTAAAGGTGGTTTGCCCCCTTAAGGGTCATTAGGTGTCTTTGAATGACAATACTGGAAACCTGTACATTTCTTATGCTACTGCAAGGTTTTGAGAGATAAATATATCGGATTAGATTTTTAAGGCTTTATTGTGATAAAAATACACATAGTTATGTTATGTATGTAGAATATGAAAATAAAAATTATTAACCAAAAGTATAGTCTATCAAAGTCATAATTCATGTATTGTTTTAAATTTTATCATGAAATATGATTTTTAAAGACTATAACTTGGTCAATTATTTATATTTTCAAATTCCCACATTCATATGTGCAGAATCTGACCGTCCTGACTTTCGAAACCTTGCGGTAGCGCAAGAAATATACAGGTTTCCATTATTATCATTCAAAGGGATCTAATAACTCTTAATTTCAGAAAAGTATTTTTTCCGTATTATTTTCATAAAATATAATTATTTTTCAATAATCTATCTGACGGACGCAATACATTTTTCCATGCAAATTCCCTATTGGTGGTCGCGGGTCGTGTTCTTTCGCGTCTGAATGTTTGGCTCCTGGTTCAAGTCCGACTTATTTAATTATTTTTTATGAAATACGTTCATTGGTTTTTGTTATCACAGAAAAGGTATTGTATTTAAAAATACATTTTACTATATTATCATCATCTGTTCTGTGGAATAATTTTTATTTTACAACCCTGGTAAAAAATTGACCATCATTTATGGCCTGTTCGCTATCTATTGACCAACTTCAGTGGTCAATTTGTAGCCGACATTTACACCATAAGTTGACCATAATATGAGTAAAGATAAATGTACTATAACCTCAAATACATGTATAAAAGTTTAAATTCACACAATGTTTTTTGGTTTAAACGAATTTACAATATAAAATTTAGATTACTGATGCGAGGAGATATATAAGCGAAGTTGCAGTATTCATACATTCTACAAATTTTAACTCTGATTCTATACGTCAAATATATGCCCATGATGCTCAGTATAGTATTAATAGTATAAGTCCATGCGCACGCGAACGGCGTCGGTCGCTTATAGGTTGTTTGTACGCTAAGAGCATATAAGAACATAAGACGCAAGAATAACATTGATTAGTATATATATATATATATATATATATATATATATATATATATATATATATATATATATATATATATATATATATATATATATATATATATATATATATATATATATATATATATATATATATATATAGGTACATCAGAAACATACAGATACAAGAGAAATAAGTTTGTATTCATCTTATTTATCGTATATACAATAAACATAAACATTAGAATAACATTGTTTGGTATATATATATATATATATATATATATATATATATATATATATATATATATATATATATGCTTATGTGTCCCAACACACATGCAGCATGCATACATTCACGGTGTGTTGACAGCTTGGAGTCTAGGGAGAGAGCAGACCCTTATCTGTTTGAAACATATAAAGAAAAACTTAGTTTTGCGTTGTGAACAGTTTAGCAGATTTTGCTTAAAAAGTTGAGCAGGATTGCTGAGTAAAATGTGCCCAATAGAATCAAGTAAATGTTACTTAACCACTAAATAAATTTTTACTTAAGTCGTTGAGCTAGAGCAGTTCGACAAATTCAACGCAAATAAATAAGCAGTATTTGTTCCAATTTATGTATTTATTTGTTAATTAATATATATTTATTAATGCAGACGATTAAATTAAACTAAAATTTACCGTACATATCTTAAAAGAAATATAAGAAAAAATATTTGTAGATTAGGTTTGAATATTTTCAGCATATAGGTTCGGTGTGAAACATACTAGTATAATTTTTTAATTATTTGTTCTCTTTTAAATATCTAATTCGTATTGAATTATTTTAGGATCATTAAATTTTATTTATAAATAATTCTATAAATTACACCATCTTTTGGCCATAAACCGTCGGCCATAAGTTGGGTTATTGACCATAATATAGGCCATAAATTGACCACACACCATAAAATTAGGCATTATATGGCGAATAGTTAGTCAACGTTTCTACCAGGGAATAATAATCTTTTTAACGTGTAATCTCTTTTTATTACAATGTATATTTTTTAATGGGAACTCCACCATTAATCTTGACCATTATATCAAAAATTCCTTCAATTTTTTTTAATGTTTATCATATAATTTAAAATCATTTCCGAACATGTCAAATTTAAATGTTTTAACAAAACTATAGTCTAGAAAGTAAAACAATTAACGTTTGATAGCATATCACATACAAATTTTTTTAATATTTTTTAATATTTTTTTTAATATTTGTTACTAAAATCATCGCAAGATACCAAACACTCCATGTCGACGATGTCTAGCTGTCAGGGTGACCTCCAGGTTGATGAGACATCGTCTACGAAGGAGAGCAGCAGGTACTCAAAATAGAAAATTTGTATTCACTTTAAGATAGGATTCTGGTGTTTTTTGACCAAAATATAAAAATTTTTTTATTGAGTTTTCCTAATGTTTGTAATTGTAAGAATGTTTTAAAAGTTGTCTGATGTCATAACTCGTTTTTTTAAACAAGGTTATACGCCTTCAAGTAAAACAATTAACATTAGATAACATACAAAGTTATATCTTTAAACGTGTTTTTTTCGAAACTGATTTTTCCAACTGTAAAAAGTTGTACGCGCATTAGATTTTAATGAATCTTTATGTATCTATCATACTAAATGAATTATAATGTTTAGAATAAAAGTTAGCAGCTTTTGTGAAGAATTTTAGGCTCAATTTTTATGTCATTATAAAACTTTTTTTACATAATATCATTTTTAAACCATTTTACAATGAATAAACTCATTGGATTTTTTATACGGTTGATAAAATGTTTAAAAATATAAATGTTACTAACTTTTATTTGTTGCACTGAAGTAAGAATGTCAAATTTTTTCTACAATGTACGAAAATGAGTAGATGCGCAAGTGACTTTTTGAAAATAGGTATAAATAACTGATAAATAAACATATAATGGGGGTGGGGATAAATATACCGAAGATAAATTTGCAGATGGATAAATTTACCGAACGGTTGAAATTGCCGAAAAAATCAATACCTATGGATAAATATGCCGAAAGTTAAGAATGCCGAAAATAAGAATTCCGAAAAAGAAAACGCCGAAAGTTAAAAATACCAAAAACGAAAATTTGGACAAAAAAGTGCTTTCATTAGAATATGCCACTGTAGTATAATAATGTGTTAATTGTTTCTAGGTTGTTTCTTTTCAATATTCGATATTTATAGTTTTTACCCGTTGCCATTCAACATTTCGGCATTTTTAACTTTCGGCATTTTTATCCATCGGCATTTTTGCCCGTCGGAACTTCTTTTTTCGGTACTTTTGTTAATCGATTACTTTACCCTATGGCACATTTCACCTTTACAATTTCAGCAAATTTACCCTTCGGTATAATAAATTATAGGTAAAAAATATATATAGGTAAAAAATTGCTCAAAATTATTGTGTAAGATCGTATTGTGGTGTCAAAAATAATATCAAAATTTCATGAAATAAAAATTAAAATTGTAGATTTTTTTCCCTAGAATTCTACATTAAAAAATGTGTTTTCAGTTGGCGTAATTAAATTTTCTTTTTCGATTTTTATAATTTGCATTTTTTCTTAAAGAAAAACACTGGGTGGATAATGCGTTTGAATATTACTTCAATAACACATTAAAGAATAGAGAAATGCAAAATTGACTAGATTTTTTAACAACAGTCGATGTGCCAACAAAAAATACATATTGTTGGTACTGTGCACGTTTTATCTCCTTAAACATAAGTTTGATTTTCATCAACTTCTAGAGCACATAACTCTATCAAGTCTAGAATTGTTCCTTTTCAATTCCAGAATTAAATTATTGCAGACTTCATCAGGCTGTAACTTCGGTCAATAATTTTATTTTTCAAAATACCACACTCAATCTATAATTATATGCATTTTTAACACAACAAAATCTCAAAAACTCCAATCCGATCATTTTGTCTCCCAAAATCTTGCGGTAGGTTGAGAAATGTACAAGTTTGTATTATGGCCATTTAAAGGCATCAAACGACCTCCAAAAGTAAAATAAAATAAAAAAAATTTTTGTGTTACGTTTTGATATAATGTTCAAATTTACCGAAAAAAAGATAAGTATCATATGATTTAGGATTCATATTAACCTAAAAATACATAACCAATTTATTTATTTATTTATTTATTTATTTCGGTGGCGAAAATGAGTATTTTCGATACCCTTTATTTCTGACGCTCGGAAAACTCTATTTTCGCTCCACTTTATAGGCGCCCAAAATAGACCATTTCTATGCAGTTGTTATAAAAAATACGGTATGCAACTTAGGGCAAAATGGTTTTTGCAGACTCGGATGATGATTTTGCGCACTCGTGTACGCCTTAGGTGCCCTCGACTTTCACTCGTGCTCAATCATTATCATGGCTTGGAAAAACCCATTTTCACCCCTAGTTGCGTAATATACTATTATAAACTGAAAAAAGAATTGAAAATCAAAATTTTGTATTACAAACGCAGATATTGTTAAAACTGTCGAAAATGTGCCGAAAGATAATTTTGCAGACGGATAATGTGCCAATGGGTAAAGTAATCGATTAACAAAAGTGCCGAAAAAGAAAGTTCTGACGGGTAAAAATGTCAAAAGTTAAAAATGCCGAAATGTTGAATGACAACGGGTAAAAACTAAAAATATCTAATACTGAAAAGAAACGACGTAGCAACAATTAATACATTAGTATAATACTGGCGTATATTCTAAAACCGCCGCCGAAACTCAATGTATAAATGCTTGGGTGCTAGCCATGCAGAAACATACTTTCCTCATGGCGCTCCCGCGCCATTTGATAAAAGCATTTTCTTTTTCGGGATTCTTGTTTTCGGCACTTTTAACTTTCGGCATTTTTATCCATCGGTATTTATCCATAGATATTGATTTTTTCAGCAATTTCAACTGTTCGGTAAATTTATCCTTCTGCAAATTTATCTTTCGGTACATTTATCCCCACCCGCAGCATTTACCCAAAAGTTATGTACAATATTTTCATTTTTATAGTTATTAATAACATTGTTGTATATGTAATTTTCAATCTTTACAGTCATTTTTCTGAAAACTACATTTTTCGTTTTTAGGCATTTAATAGTACATTATGCATCAAGGGAGTAAAGTGGGCAATGTACGCACTGTGTGACGTTGCCGACCGAGCGAAGCGAGGTCGGCATTTCACACAGTGCATGCTTGCCTACTGTACTCCAGAGGTGCGTATACTACTTTTCACCACACCCCCGTAAAGAAATGACTGTACGCATCTCAGCAGGCCGTACAGTACCCCATGCTCTGCCTAGAAGTAAAGTGACTTGTGTACGCGCGACGCGCTGTTTTACCGCTCGAGACGCAGTCGAGATTATTCCCTAGGCAGTCCATGCGGTACTGTACGGCCTGCTGAGAGGGCGTACAGTCAGCACTTTACGCGCAGTGTGGTGAAAAAAAACATTCTAAACATGCCTAAAAACGAAAAATCGCTTTCTATTTTTCTCGTAAAAATAAAAAAGAACGTGCATGCCAAGTCGTAAGTGATTCTACGAAAATCTGTTGTGCAAATCGCGAAAAAAGTAGTTTTGAGAAAAACGGCTCTGAAGATTGCATATTACATATACAACAATGTTATTAATAACTATAAAAATGTTAAAATTGTACATAACTTTTGCGTAAATGCTGCTGTAATTTTTTATATTGGTCATAACTTTGCCCCGGAACATCCATTTTCAAGAACGAAAATCAAATTAAAGGTCTTTTCTTCTACTTCTATTATCTTTTCAAAAAAAAAGTTTTTTCCACCTTCGGGTGCATAGTTATTAACTATTATAGTAACCCCTTGTATTTTGCTATATTCACGGAGAGGAAAAGATTGTAAAGATTAGTATACGTGTATAGCAATCGTTACTATCTTTTTCTCTTTGTGTATAAAAAATAACTGATTTGCTAAAAAAACATGGTTACATGGGCAATTTTTATTGTTCAAACACGTTTTTATTCATAATTCTAAACATAATAAAAAAGGTTTGGAAACCCCAGCATTCAGATTTTTTTGCGATTTCTGGATCCCAAAAAGTTTATTTTTTTGGATTTCGTCATATACGTACATTTATGAGATCTAATCTTATATGCCCATATATCATCTTATATGCCCATATATGATTATATAATATGAAATTTTGGTATGCTTATATATAAATAGTCATATATAATCATCTATAATCCAATTGTAAATTAAATTTTAGATAATATAAACAAAATTTTATTTTCCACCAAATACGTTTTTGCTTTCTCAAAGAGAAAGCTTTGTAACGATGATTTTTTTAAATCGGAGATTTCGATGTTTTTTGATGTTTTTGAGGTCGCTGAATCGAAATATGTAGATATAAAAAAAGGCCTGTCTGTATGTATGTATGTGTGTGTGTGTATGTATGTATGTATGTACGTATGTACGTATTTACGTATGTACGTATGTACGTATGTACGTATGTACGTATGTACGTATGTATGTATGTATGTATGTGTGTGGTCAACTTTTGTAGTCGGCATAACTTTTGAAAACCACGGTATTTCAGGCTGAAATTTACAGGTACATCAGATATGACCTAATATAGAACTGATTAGAATTTGGAGCTAAACGGTCAAAAATGACTCCTTATTTTTAAAAATTATTAATTTTTAAAAATTTTCAAAAAATTAAAAAAAGTTTTTTTGGTTTTTTATGCGTTAAATATGTCTAAAATATACATAAATTCGTAAAGTATACGTAATTTCCTTTCAATTATTATATCTTACAATATCTTTAAAGTTCGTTTTTGTTGAAAAATTGTAATTTTAAATTTTTATAATTTGCGAAAATTGAAAAAGTTATTTTTGTTCTTTTATAATTTTCATGTGTCAAAAAGGGGCATATATTCGTAAAATTCATGTAATTTTCTTTCTATTGACCTATTTTACAATTACACCAAAGTTTGTTTTAGTTAAAGAATTACAATTTTTAATTTTTACATTTTGTAAAATTAGCAAAAACTGTTTTTGTATTTTTATACGTTGGATAGGTAAAATATACATATATCTTTAAAGCTCATCGAATTACTTTTTGATTGACGAATCTTGCAGTTACTTTAAAGTTATTTTTGTTGAAATAATGTAATTTTGAAATTGAAATATTAATTATTAATAAATGAAACTTGAGTACATCGATTTCACTGAGAAATATTTTTTGTATTACACACCACAATTGTATTAGAGTACTTTTTTATGTTTACTTGCATATTCTTATTTTATAATTACACCAAGAAATTTCGTTAACTATAAAATTCATGTATATTTATAATATATAAGTGTATAGTGGGCCGTATATAACCAAATTAATATAAAAGAAATGCACAAATTTAATAAAAGTTTACAACTTAAAATTGTTGTATATCTATAAAATAACTTTTTCAGTACATATACAACATATTCCATAAATAGTTATGCCTTCAATCTCTTTGAGGAATCATTCTGCTAAACCAGTTAGCAGTGGTTTTTTACTTTCTTATGTATAACTTTTCAGCGTGTCAAAAAAAATGAAACACTCGAGCATATTATCGTTATCTAGGGTCAGGTATACTATACTAACATGAAAAATCATTTAAAAAATGTGTGCCATTCTTTTAAAAAATTAATTTCTTTTCTCCGAAGGTAAAAGTTTTGGAGATTTACACAATGATCATATATATGATCATATATGTATGATATATAAAAATACTAAATATTGTTTCAATTAAGCTTAGTCTCTCAGTTTGAGTATTATCATACGCATGATACATCTTAATGAAGCAACTATATCCACAATAACTATCATCTGAGCACAAAAATTTAACCAGAAAATTCATGCATCATATATGATCATATATGCGTATATCTGAACTTTAGTTACATATGATTATATATGTTTAATTTTTAGCCAAATTATATTGAATTAAATAAATCATATAAATCATAAATTAATTGAATAAAGTAACAGAAAATTAATAAATAACATCAACTTTATTAATATAATGGTCGACAACATAAATAATTAAATAAATTATATTTTTATTTACATTCTCTCCTTTTTTATTCTCATTTTTTTAGATAACGCTTGCAATTCTTCGGAAAGCAGTAGCTTGTTTATTTATTCGAGCTTTACAGTCACTTCTTTTACTTTTTTCTGCATTACTTTATTTTACTACAAAATATAATTAGAAGTTAAATAAGATACATAAAGATTATCATTGAATTGAAATTTGGAGGTTAAAATTTCCTGGTTTTTAAAATGCACTGTTATACAAATTTTACTGCCAGATAGATTGATTGACGAAAGCTCCCGTGTAATAAGAAAAAACGCACTTTGCGTAAATGCACGTTTTATTAACTTGTATTACGATGGTAAGTAAAAACACTCCCTTTTCTGAATGCGTGTCCGAGTACTGCTTCCCATACGAGTAAAATGCACGTAAATCTGGATAAGCGCGCCTTCTCGTCCGAGTATACGGTATTTATTTGAAAACTGCAGGTATATCCGGACATGTAATTTTTATATAAATAATTATTATAAGTACTGCAAACACCGTGGAATTCGTTTATTATTCGCTTATTTTTCGATAAAATCAATTTTCCCGCACAAAAAATAAACAATTGGTATTTTTTAACACCAAAAGAGATCACCGTGATTTCGACAAAAAGTGAGTTAAGGTGATGCTAAAGCCACCACTCACCGACAAATATGAGGAACCACTTTTCTTATTTTATTTTTAATTTTGAGTAAATATCTCTATGAAACGTTATTGTCCCACACAAAAACAACAACTTTTCAGAGAGATATTTTCTCAAAATTAAATATTGAATGAAAAAAGTGGTTCCCCGTATTTTACGGTAACAAGAGGGTTTAGCATCACCTTAATCATGAATATACTTCCGAGTTCTCATATCATATTTTTAAAAGTAGTTTTACAATATATTTTAAATTTAAACTTATTAACATTTCGGTATATTAGTATAGCCAAGCGTCGGTTTCCATGAGACATTAATTTATTACTTGTTATAGGTATGTAAGAAGCACTTTGTTAAAATTAGAAGGATGTATAAAAAAACTCCCGAAACGTTGGCTTTTTGACTAAGCTAATAAAGTGTTATAGTTAGTGGAGATCGATAAAGTCTACTCATTTCAATACATACTTACACCTATGAACGATAGATTCAGTACCAAATAAATAATAATTTATTTTCAACAATTTTTTAAAATAAATATTGTAACAAATTAATAACGAGAAAAGATAACATAATTTAAAACAATATACCTAATAATGTTCTAATCGTATTTTTGCTTTCGAGTTTCGATTATAAGAATCTTTAGATTTATCATGCGATTTCATCTAATTATTAATATTAGAGCTAATAAATTTGAACACTGTTATATTGTTTGAAGGATCCAGATATCTATGTAGTAAACTAGTAGTCTTTTATTGAAGAATTATCTTTTAGCAAAACATTCATTTGTATATCAAAATAAATTCTATATTTCTCGTCACATTGCGAGTAATTAATAAGATATTAAGTAGCTCATAATAATGCCAAAAACAAAATTTGTCATGTATTCATTTTTTTTTAATATTTCAGCGTATCGTATCACCCGCGATGCAAACGAAGAGAACATTTTAGTGCAAGCAGATAATACGGAGAGCACTTTACGCCAAGTGAATTTGGTAAACTTCGTTATTATTATACTTAATTATTAATTAGATATATAATTTTATTTACTATTTAAGTCTCCGAAAATCGTGGGTACACAAAGTGTACGAAGAAGTTCACTTTACGCTTAGAAATTAGCATTTAGTTAAGTTAACTTTTTCGAAACTGTTTGACCCGAGTTACATACAATATTTTTTACCTGGGAAAAATATTGTACGCAAACCCGGTTTTTTAACTGAGGTTGAATAAAGTTGAAATGTGTGCAAAGGTCGAATTTCTGAGCGCACAGTGCCTTTTTTCACGTTACACACCATGTGCGAAAAAGTTCACTTTATGCTTACAAATTGTTACTTTACACACGTACATTACGCAAACTGGGGCAAAAATAATTATGATAATCAATATAAAAATATGATATAAAAGTATCTTTATATTTAACTATTGATATCTTTTAATATGTATATACTCTGCCATAAGCAAATTTAAGAATTTAGCAAAATTATCATTTTGCTTCTAGGAAATAGAAATAATTATATTGTTTCGTGAATTTTGATTTTGTTTCTTATTTCAGGTGATTCGTCATGGGCAACGAAGTCCACAAACTACATATCCCAATGATCCCTACAAAAATGATCCAATGGAACCATTTGGATGGGGTCAACTTACCAGCGTAAGTATTTTAATATTCGATTTATCCACTAGGAAAAACTTTTATCTAAATATAAATATATATAACCATCAAATGTTATCTGTAACACACTTCTAACAAATACGAATAATTTCTAAAGAAAAATTTAAAAATTATTTATAGTTAAATGTCGTTATAATTCAATGTTTATTCTTTTGCATTTCGTTTGCTAAAAAGCACAATTTAAAATTGCCAAGTATACTAAAACATAAAAGTCCTGGATTTTTTATAATCTTCAAAAAACATTATTCTTTTTTAACGGTTTATTTAAATAATATAGGGCTACTTTATTCCGCACTGAAAGGCCGAGGATAATGTGAACCAGTATTTTTCAAAGATAGCTAAATAATATTATTAAACTTAATTTAATGACTTTTTAAGTTGCTAGTGTGTTTATTATTGTATGAAGTTTCTTGTACAACTTACAAAGTGATGTTTTAAGTATGAAAAATACAATTATTTCAACTTTAAGAGTTAGTGTTTATGAATTTTTTTAACATTACTTTAAATTGAAAATATATACTTTAAACCTTAATATCTTAAAAACATAAAGAGTGGACTTTGTTGCTTTATATAAACACCTAGAAATAACTACCTGATAGGGCATAACGGTTTTAAAACGTTTTAAAAAGGTCGCATCAAAACACTTTTTAACGTTTAAATGAATAAGTTAAAAAAAGTTTTTATAACGCGTTAAAAAGGTGCAAAATGTCCGCAATTTAGTTCTGTAGACAGAATTATAAAACATTTTAAAAACGTTTTAATAACGTTATTTTATAACTTTAATGCGTTAATTAACCCTTTGCGGGGCGGGTGCCACTATAGTGGCACCCATTTTTGTTCAGTTTTTTGTGCATAACTTAGACAGTTTGAGCTCAATATCGCTCAAATATTTTTCTATATAATCCTAGATACCTAAGGAATAAAATTCTGAGCTTTAATTTACAAATGTTTGTTTATATAATTAGTTATAAACAATTTAAGATGAAAAAACTTCGATTATTTAGATTAAAATCGCCCCGCAAATGGTTAAAACAGTAATATTTGAACATTTCAGAAACGTTTTAAAAACGTTTTCAATATTTTCAAAGATTTAAACAGTAAAGCAATAACAGTACAGTAGTTGTTTATGTTTTCGTAGAAATGGTAATTTATGATAGAGTATAAACACTTATAACTATAACATATGATATGAAAATTATTAGCAGATTGAAGCATGGCGGAAGGAAACAAGGTGCGCTCAGTCGGTGCCCTTCCCAAGTCCACCATTTATGGATCATTGAAAATACATGATCCATAAATGATAGACTTGGAAAGGGCTCCAACTGGGCTCACCTTGTTTCCGCCCACCATGGATTGCAGTTATTTAGCAAGTAAATTTTAATCTTCACTGAGTTCATTCCAATTTGTTATACGCCCAATATTATGCTCTTTCACGCAGCTCAGGGTAGCTGAGTTTAAATTTTCGCGCCGCCGTAGTTCGCGCGCCGCCGCCAGGTGGCGTCTTCCAAACCGTGGCAGGAATCGGCATGGCAAATCCATATGGGACCAACCGTCGCGGTAGTTGGCACCCGTGGAATCTCACTTAAGTAACTTGCCTAGTGACGCCTAGAGACAACTATAAGGCTAACATCTAAGTTTGGGAATAAATCATGGCTTTTAATTAAACTTCTTGTTTAATTATTTTGCTTTTCCCCTCCTCTCCATATATATCTAATCTATCTTGAGGTTCTCTCATCGGCGGCAACTGTCGCTGGGCTGCTTCTCTGAAGCAGCTCTATAGGCTCGTAGAGAGCTAGGACGAAGGGTCAGTGTTGTGTCCTCCCTCTCCCAACGCAGAAGCAACACCGTGGGACGACGAGCGAAGCAGTCTACACCTAGGGTATCTGCAGAGCGCTCAGCAGCGCTGCTTCTCTTCCCAAGTCGAGGGAGGACAAGCCAACCAGTCTACACCTCGGGTACCTGCAGAGCACTCGCTCACTCTTCTACGAGAAGCCGAGCCAAACAGTCTACGCCTTGGATCTTCAACAGTGCTCAGTCGCTCCCCCCCTGTCTTCTCCATTAACCTGGCGTACATCAAATTCAAGTTTCTTATATTAGTATGCCCCAAGTATTCAACCGCTAGTTACAAATGAGGTCTCAGATTCTCGCTGCCTATCCAGTCCGAGGCATCTCCATCAGGAGGGTGGTAAAGAAGGAAGATTTGAAGAAG
Organism: Gastracanthus pulcherrimus; assembly: GCA_949152435.1. NCBI lineage: Eukaryota > Metazoa > Arthropoda > Insecta > Hymenoptera > Pteromalidae > Gastracanthus > Gastracanthus pulcherrimus. The sequence continues at coordinate 47,398,621 of OX424573.1, read as the reverse complement.
TTGGTGGGTGGGGGATCACAAGTAAGCAGAACAAGTGAGTTTAGGAGATACGTTGCAAGGATTTGAATGGAGTTTTTCTTTGCTTCTGTTGACGTAGTGAATGTACATTTGCTACTGTAAACCAGTCAGCCAAGTACTTGGGGTTGTCCTTCGAAATAGTATTAAATGCTTGTGTGCCTACAAAATATTCTCATCTACGGGCTTATACTGACAGCCAGCCAAGCTCAATACGGTACGGAGTCACACGACATCTAAACGGTATATTGCTGTATACAAATCTTACGTGCATTCAGAGCCCTGTGGAGTTTTAAGTTCTGAGTGACGTTAAGATCGTGGTATACGCTACAGGCCACGATTCCCCTGGCGGGCTCGCTTCGATCGTTCTTAACACTCTTGGGTGTTTGGTTGGAATATCTTAGTATACTAGCAAGAATACTAAATCTATACTCTAGAAGTGAGGGTGTGCATGTGTGGGAGCATGCACGTGGGTGTTGACGGGTATATGTGTGTGAAAAGTGTGTGTGTGTGTGCGCAGTGCCGTATTATGACCTAGGCCAACTACGCCATGCCGTAGGGCGCTGGTCCTAGGGGGCGCAAGATACCAGGACCCGTGTCAAAATGTACTATTAATAATAAAATTGTAAGCACTTATAAACTCAGAACCCAAATAAACCAAGCTGGGCAGTAAACAAATTTATATAATAGAATTGTTAACTATAAAACCTAAATCCAACTACCCCAAGCTGAGCATTTTGCAATTAAAAATTTTTAATAATTAAACCATAAACCCTAAAACTAATTTCCCCAAGCGGGACATTATGCAATTAAAATTTAAATCATACACAAATAATTCTAAACTTTAAACCCTAAACCCAACTACCCGAGCTAAGCATTTTGCAAATAAATAATTTTAATAATAAAACCTAAGCCCTAAATACAAAATCCAAAAAATCCAAGCTGCAGGGCCATTTGCAGTTCACAAATTTAAGTAATAGAATGTTATTTCTTGAACACAGACCTTAAACCCTAAACCCAAATAACCCAAGCTGACCAATTTACAATAATAAAAAATTAAATAAATTTAAATATGTAAATACATAGATAATAATAAATAATAATATGTAATATACAGGTATATTTGACGCTTTTTCGTGAAGTGAAATTCACTCAATTTAGAGTTTAAGGTTAACAATTCTATTATTTAAATTTGTTTACTGCATATTGCTCAGCTTAGTTTATTTGGGTTTAGAGTTTAGGGCTTACGATTTTATTATTATAATGTTTTTATTGCAAAATTGTTTAATTGTAAATTTCTCGTCTTGGGTTAATTGGGTTTAAGGTTAAAAATTCTATTTTTTAAATTTATTTACTACGTATTGCTCAGCTTGGGTTTAGAGTTCATGGCTTACGATTTTCTTATTAAAATTATTTATTTGCAAAATGCTCAGCTCAAGGTAGTTGAGTTTAGTGTTTAGGATTTAGAATGTATGGTTTAATTATTAACAAATATTGAATGGTGAAATGTAAAATTTTAATTGAAAAATGCTCAGTTTGGTGTAGTTGGGTTTAGGGTTTACGATTTAATTATTACAATTTTTTATTTCAAATTACTCAATTTCGGTTCAGGGTTTAAGGTTAATAATTCTATTATATCAATTTGTTTACTTCCGATTGCCCATTTTTTAATAGCAAAATTTTGTAATTGCATAATGCTCAGCTTGGGGTACTTGGGTTTGGGGTTTAGGGCTTACGATTTTATTAGTATAGTGTGTACTTCGAGTAATTTAGAAAAATGGGCTTCCCAAATATGACCTAGATTAATAAGTTTTAATATTTGAAGCGTTAGGGAAAATATTTTGCTGCCATTTTATGGGATTTACTGTATTACATTACATTTCCCTTGGATTGAAATAATATTTTTTTTGCCAATTGAATTATCGAAATTAGAAATCAAAAATTCGATACGTATTGAATATATCGCGATACAGATTAATATACGGAAAATATTTATATTAAATATTATAAACATTTATATGTATAAATATAGAATAAACATTGTATACATATTTTTCTACTTGTCGAATAGTTTTTTGAATATTTGCAATCCTGGAAAAAACGGAAAGGATTGGACGATTTCAACATAGCATAAATAATGAGTAAATCACTATATATATTATAATAAAACTTACACTTATGTTATGTAAATGATCAAGTGTACGAAGAAACTAATTACATGTATTCAGAGCTGTGTGGAGTTTTAAGTTCTGAGTGGCGTTAAGATCGTGGTATACGCTACGGGCCACGATTCCCCTGGCGGCATTTTCGGCAACGTTCAGAAAGGTTTGTAACATTCAGAAAACCGTTCCGTATCTTCAATCGTAAAAAATGTAGCCTTCATAAATTGTGACGTTCTGACGACCTTTTTTATTTTTTGCTTGTACATACTGACCGTCCCCGAGCCAGGGGCACCAGATAGCGGCTGCCGTAGCGGTGGAGCAATGGCTAATACGGCCGTGCTGTATGTGGGAGCGCGTGCGTGTATGTGTGTAGTAGCATGTATGCGTGTGTGTGTGTGCACGTTATCATCAATAATCATCATCCTGAGTCTTAGTCAATGGTAATGAAATCAACATCGCGTGAAACAGACATAAAATATTTTGGTCCACATCAACAAAATATAAATTATAAAAAATAGTTCAATAGTTCATTTGATCAAATTATTTTAACTTTCTAATCATCGTTAGGTAGTAATTAGTTTAAAAGTTACAAGTTAGGTTAAAAGTTAAAAAGTTATTAACTTGTAATTGAACCCTCTAATGCCTAAGCATAGGAATTGTTGAGTATAACTTTTAAAAAGTATTTAGAAATTTCTTTCAGCCCTGTTTAAATATTTTTTTGCTAAGAAATATTTTACAACTATTTTAGATTTCTCGGGTTCTATGCAGTTAAAAATAACTTATTGTTAGGCTCTCCTTGTGAGGTGCGGAATAGTCCACTTTGATCTGATCCATAGATTTTGTTTGCAGAATTTTAAGTTTATCACGTGAAAATTTAGAAAACCGAAAAAAATGTACTTTCCTGCAGGAGAACGCTAGGCATTAGAGTATTAACGTTAATTAAATTTATGACCTTGAATTTTTAACTCAACTTAAGTGGAAATTGGGACTAATTTCTCAACTTTTAACATTCATAAATGTGTAAACGATTAATATAATCCAAGTTATACTTTATACGAAAGTAATCTGTTAAATAATAATCAATTTTTTTAGGATCTAAAGAAATAAAATGGTGATAAACGATCCATGGAATTCTACTTGTTAGATTTTATTTGCTTTCTGGCTGATCGAAAAAATAGAAGTGAAAAGGTATTTTTTTTACATAAATTTGTCACAACGTGCATCTCTCATGCATCTAAAGCGGCATCTAATGTAGTGATATAATAATTCTTTTTTAAGTAAATGTTACTCGATTGACATTCAATATGTATCATTGCGAACTTATCGAAACAATCTCAAATACGAAATAGGGAAAAATTTCTAAAAATATCCGTAATACTTGATTTTATAGATAATTTTGATACTTTAGCAATACGTGAAATCACGAAAATTTATTTAAAAATGCGGTGTAACATTTCTGCAATAGATAAATTAGTGCTTATTAGAATCAACGTAGTCATTAGTGGAATCAAACTTGCTGTAAGTTACTATGATTATATTAAATATTGGATTACATTAGTAAAAATATTGGAAATCCTTCACGTCAGTGCATACACAATAACATATGATGCAGATTCTCGGCATTACAAAGGGTTTGATGCAAATTTAAAGATAATCATAAACTTCTTCCCGTATTCTTTTCTTGTCGAATACGAACTTCAAGCGTTAAATAGTTATGTATAACGACAATATCGATATCAATAGAACGTATGTTTTTCATTATATCGTTGATCGTATCGAATCTTCGTAATTCGTTAATTTATAAGTGCATAACATTTGACATTTGCAAAGTTAATTTATAAAGTAAAATTATTTTTTTGTTTTTGTATTATCATGTTTATTATTATTTAATATATATTCAAATTAAAGACTTATAATTATTTAATATTCTATACTATTTTTAAAAAAATATGTGGACTTAAATATAAAATCTAAATTGGTATAAATATTGCAACCCCAAAATAAGAAAAACCTTTCCTGATCTAAAATAGTTTTTATGTGATAAATAAATAAATACATATAAATAAATGTGATAAATAAAGTATTTCTAGTTTCTATTTTCTTATAATCTTTTGCACTATAATTAGATAAAGAAATCTTAAGAAAGTTTATAAATCAAAGCAACGACAAGACTTCTTGTCGAGACCAAGACAAGACCAAGGCAAGGTCTTGGTCCTGTCTTGAAACTTTGAAGTAAGCTCTGGTCTTGAGCTTGGTCTTACCGGCACTGATACCAACATAATTTTTCCACATTCACATTACACATGGTCACTGACCTTCACCCTATTTCTATCTTCAAAACAATAAATGATAAAACATGGTTCCTGTCGATTTTAAGTGAAACGGACATCGAGAATTTCATATTTACAATTTTCAAAGTCTAAAAAAGAGGATTCCGGTTTACTTTCGGATCACCTCTAATGATACCCACATGAACTGTGATCCACATTTACATCACAAATGGTCACGAACTCCCATCCAATGGTATATACAAATAAGCGATAAAAAAATGTTAAAGTCGACTTTCAGTAAACCGGCGTCCGCAATTTTATTTTCTTAATTTTTAAAATTGAAAATAAAATACTTACAATTCATTCCGGAATTAGTTACGGTAACATACATATAGCTTTTAGTTCAATGTTGCACTACACATAGTCAGAAACTCCCATCCCATAGCATCATCCATAAAGTAAGGAATGAAAAGTGGTCTGAGTAGATATAGTGAAGGAGACATCCCAGAGCATGGACTTTTATAATATTAATTTAATAAACTAAGAAATTTTTTGGAAATTATGAAATTTTTTGAAAATTATGAAATATTTTGGAAATTATGAAATATTTTGGAAATTATGAAATATTTTGGAAATTATGAAATATTATGGAAATTATGAAATATTTTGGAAATTATGAAATTTTTTGAAAATTATAAAATGTTTTTATAATCATAAAATTTTTTGAAGATTATAAAATTTTTTGAAGATTATAAAATTTTTTTAAAGTAATGAAATTTTTTAAAAGTTATGAAATTTTTTGAAAATTATGAAATTTTTTGAAAATTATGAAATTTTTTTGAAAAAAGAAGAAATTTTTAGAAAATGTTAAAAAATTTTGAAAGTGTTAAATTTTTTTGAAAATGTTAAAATTTTTTGAAAATGTTAAAATTTTTTAAAAATTATAAAATTTCTTGAAAATTATGAATTTTTTTGAAAATTTTGAAATTTTTTGAAACTTATGAAATTTTTTAATATTTATTAAATTTTTTAAAATTTATTATATTTTTTAAAATTTATTAAAATTTTTTAAATTTATTAAAATTTTTAAAATTTATTAAATTTTTAAAATTTATTAAATTTTTTTAAATTTATTAAATTTTTTTAAATTTATTAAATTTTTATAAATTTATTAAATTTTTTTAAATTTATTAAATTTTTTTAAATTTATTAAATTTTTTTCAATTTATTAAATTTTTTTCAATTTATTAAATTTTTTTAAATTTATTAAATTTTTTTAAATTTATTAAATTTGTTTAAAGTTAATAAATTTTTTTAAACTTATGAAATTTTTTGTAAATTTTGTCAAGCGGGAAAAGTTACGTTACGCTTGGGTCCATATCAGCGGGTGGAAAAGACGTTTTTCGCCTGCTGTAGCGGGCATAAATTAAACTTTCGAAATAAACCCTTAGAGAGTTTAGACGTCCCTACACATGGGGTACCATTCGGATACCACATGTTTAAATGGGCCTAAACACTCTAATAGGCTGATTTTGTACTCTAACAAGCGTGTGTTTGCACCGTGTCAAAGAACGTCCAAATTAATTTCGCTTCATATTTGAATGTGAAAGAGGACTGTCTAAAACTTAAAATCCGATGTAAACTCTAATTTGAAAAAAGGTTAAATGGAGTTATATCATTTTTGCGGGAAACTACAGATTTACTTAGGCAATTTTTAGATGAATTAAAGCCCTCTTTTCGATGAGCCACATATACATACGTTCATTACATCGATTATTTTACCATATAAGAAATATTTTCATTTACAGGATGGTAGACTAAGTCAGTATAACCAAGGACTGTTTCTCAGGGAAAGATATGGACATTTTTTAGGTAAGAAGATTCTCCCGTTACTCTTTATTTACCATAAAATTTTTCTTATTAGCCAGACATAAACTAAAAATGTTAGGTAACACATTTACTATTTAAGTTTGTACAGTATAAGTTTAATTCTGTATTAGCAAAATAATTCTCGATCCTATCGTCGCTCGGATCGATATATGCATTTAACGATTTAATAAAATGAAAATTAATAATTATTTACAGTTGCTCCAGCCCTTATGCGTGTCCTATTGCATGTCTTTTTTGTAAAACCCATATACCCATAAACCAAATAAAATCCGTAACCATCATAAACCCAATAAAAGTCGTGAATCCCATTAAAAACGCAAACCCCATAAAATCCATTAAAAATCATAAGCCCCATAAAATCCATAAAACCCATTAAAAACTTAGACCCCATAAACCCCATGAAAGTCATAAAAATCATAAACCCATAAACATCGTAAAACTGATAAACCTCATAAGCCCTACAAAAGCCATACAAATCAAGAATCCACGTAAAAGTCATAAAACATATAAAAAAGTAAACCCCATAAACATAGCAAAATCCATAAACTTCATAAGCCCTATAAGACCAATAAAAATCTTAACCACCATAGAATTCATAAAACACATAAAAAACGTCAAACTAATACACCCCAATAACTCATGAACATTGTAAGCCCCGTAAGCTCCATGAAACCCATAAACATCATAAACCCCATAAGGTCCATAAAATCCATACACGTCATTAACCCCATAAACTCATAAACCCAATAAACATCGTAAACCCCATAAAATCATAAAATCCATAATCATCGTAAGACCCATAAACTCATAGACCCCATAATATCCATAAAACTCATAAACTTCATAAACCCTAAGCCACATAAAACCCATAAAAAAGGTAAACCGCATAGAACCCATAAAAACTATCAAACACATAAAAAATACGTAAATTCCATAATACTCATAAACGTAGTGAATTCCATTCCCATAAAACCCATACAAATCATAGTCCTCATGTACCTATAAACCACATAAAACCCATAAAGCTTAGAAAAAAAAGTAAACCGCATTAAAGCCATAAACCGCAATAACCTATTAACCTCATAAAACCTATAAACATCGCTAACCCCATCAGATCCATAAACGCAAAAAACACGATAAAATCCATTACTATCGTAAATCGCATAAGCCCCATAATAGCCATAAATTCCATAAAATACATAAAAATCATAAACCTCTATAAAACCCATAAAAAACGTAAAGCCCATAAACTCGAATAACTCGTAGATCTCATAAAATCCAACTCAATCCAAACCATAAATAACATATACCTCATAAAACCCATGAACCCCAATAACCCATTAACCCGATAAAACCTATAAACATCGTATAACCCATAAACCCCAGAAATCCCATAAACATCGTAAAACCAATAAACTCATAAGCCCCATAAATCTCATAAAAATCATAAACCCCCTAAACCCATAAACCCATAAACCCCATAAAAGTCATAACTCCCATTAAAGAAGCAAACCCCATAATGTCTATAAAATTCATAAACTTCATAAATCCCATATAACCCAACAAGTTATGAGGCCCAAAAATGTATAATGCCCAAAAATTTTAATACGATAATCTTATAATACGCAAAAAGTAATAATGCCCAAAAAATACTATCTAAAAATTATAAAGTCCAAAAAATGATGAGACCCAAAATTTATAAAAACAAAGGAGTTATAAGGCCCAAGTAAATTTATATACCCAAATATTATAACAGGCAAAAGTTTATGAGACCCAAAAAATTATAATCCGCAAATAATTCTAAGCCCAGAAATTGTTATGGGCAAATAATTTTAAAGGTCCAAAAACATTAAAGACCCACATTTTTTGAGGGCCAAAAAATTATACAACCAAAGAAATTATAAAGTGGAAAAAATTAATATAAAAATACTATTATTGTACAAAAAATTATAAGGCCCAAATTTTATAAGGCTCAAAAAAACTAAAACAAAATTATAATCCCCAAATTTAATAATGTCCAAAAAAATTATACCATGCAAAAAATTATAAGGCCCAAAAAAATTATACAATGCAAAAAATTATAAGGCCCAAATTTAAGTAGCAAAATATAGTAGTAAAATAGTAGCAAAATATTTTGCATTCTGCTGCAATTTCACTTTTTGTTATGGAAATTGCAGCAGAACATGCGTTATTATTTGCTTCGTCATTCTACTATGATTTTGCCGGCAGACAATTGCGTGAAGCGCTTTGCCACAGACAGGCGGCAGCTTTATATCAGCTAAAGTACAGCCAAGTAGGGCATATTTCTGCATTCGTTTGAGTCGCAGAATTTCGATTGACTTGCAGCAGCTAAAAAGGCATCATGGAGATATATATGGTTGAGTCCATGTCAAGTGAGCATGTCCATCAATAAAAATGTCTACAATTCTGAAAAATTGTTGGTATGTGTACCAAGAATATGTAAAGAAAATTTCACACCCAAAAGTGTTAAATGTCAAGGGCAATTAAAGGTTGAAAAATGCATTTTTTTAACATTTTGAGATTTTCCCAATATTGTTTGATTTTAAACTAATAAACTAGGGACTTTTGAGAAAAAAAATGTCGCTAATTAAATATTCTTCAAAAATTATATTCATCTTGAGACCATTTTCTAACAAGTCTAGAATTAAAGGAAATATGAAAAACTTAATTCTAAAATTTTTTTATGTTGAAAAAGCTGATGGCGATTTTCTAGAATCTCAATATCACAATATATCACAATGCATGGGTTCACAAAGTATCACAATAGGAACTGATAAAGTTTTTTTTAGATTCTTTACCTTATTTTGAACAAAAACTGTTTTTACACTTTCGTCTCAAAAGTCACTAACTTTTTAAGTAAAAATCAAACAATGTTGGCAAAATCTCAAAATATTTAAAAAAACGCATTTCTCGACCTTTAATTGCCCTTGACATTTAACCCCAAGTTTAAATAATGAAATACCTCTCAAAAACGTCAGTTTTCGCTGCTACTGAGCAGGATTATTTTCATTATGTGCGTGATATAGCCTTCAACGAAGTTTTTAATGATCTCAGACTCATATATATACTTAAATATCGGTTAATAGAAGTGAAAAATCTTTGGTTTAAGTAGGTGCCTCTTAAAGAAAAACAAGTGCTGAACATGTTTAATAGCGTAACTGTGTTTTCTGAAAAAATAAATTTTGATAGTCTTTCAGTACATTAAAACCTGGTAAAGGAGTGTACCACTTATACGAAGAATTTTATACGATATCAAATATTAACATTTAAAACGTAACTCGTATAAAAAAATAACATTTTTTGTTGGCACAAATTGGTATAGACTGCTAATATCTTCTAACCACGCGTAATCGGTGCTCCTTAATAGTAGAATTATACAAAAAATTCGTTAAATGCACACTAGACTCCATAGAGCTTTTTTGATACACAGGCTGGGCTGAGCGAAATCAAGCATTTTTCGAGCGTAGCAGTGCTTTTAAATAAAAAATTCTAATAATATCATTTTTTTCAAAAAGAATGTTATTTTTCCAAAATTATATAAAACATTTTTGTAAAAATTCATAGACAGGGTTGTTTTGGGCCGCTGATTACGAATATGAAGTCAGATTTACAAGATACAAAATTGGCGATTCAATATGGCAAACGAATATATTTTTGTCCGCCATTTTGGATATTCTTTTAAAACTGACTTCATATTCGTAATCAGCGACCCAAAAAACGAATGTATACTTAGTTATACGTAAATCAATCTAATATAAAAATGTATGGGTGAAAAAGTTAAATTTAAATAGATGAAGAATTTTGGTGTTATTCGTTTTTTATACTCGTAAGCTTCAACGTAGGTTAAAAATGATTAACGCAATTTTTTTTCAGTTATTTGTTATACAATAAAAGAGAAAATATTTTGTTGAAACATGTGCCTCAAGAAAAAAAAATTATTTTAAAATTCTCAAAAGTCAAAAATTTGGCGGATTTTCACATATATATACGTAACTGCTAAATCATATTTTATATTTTATAGGTACTAAATATAGTCCAGAAATATTTTGGCTTCAGAGCACAGCAGCAGACAGAGCTAAGATGTCTGCTCTTCTGGAAGCTGCAGCACTCTGGCGACCGGACGGTGATCAGGCTTTCCTATCAGGTCTTGCCTGGCAGCCAGCTTCCTTAAACTACCAAACTAGTGATAAGGATAATGTAAGATATCGTTTTTATTTTTTTAAAACATAATTAATTGGCGAATGGTGAATTATAATACAATAATAACTAATTTATTTCAACCTTAACAGTAAATGATTTGTTGCATACTAAAAACTAACTGTTCTCAAATTTTCAATGTACATATTACGTATTTAAATGCCTTCTAAAGAGATAATAGTAACTTTTGGTTTAAATTGCTATTTTATTACATGCATTTATTTTTTTTTATAGGACTGTTACAATCAAATAAACTTGATATGCTTACTTAAATGACTGTTTAAATTATTCACAATTTAACACAGAGGTTACGTTTCACCCGACTGCGCTCCGCAAAGGAGGGTATTGTTCATATGTATCGTGCGTTCCTTTGTTCCCACGAACAGCTTAAACGGCTAGACCGGTTTTGATAAATCGGGTGTTAATCGTTTTGTTATATTAGGAGTGTCATTAGAGACAGAAGGTTTCGTAAGCAACAATATAATGGACGCACAATGACGCTTCCAATATGATAATTTAACTTTTTCAATTATAAGAGGTTGGACCTGTACTCAAACAATGAGTATACAGATTAAAGGGTTTTTGAGATCCCTGATTACGAATCTGGCGTCAAAGTTGCTAAAAAATTAATAAACAATATATTCGAACGAATTTAAACAAAAATAATTTTTTTAGCAGTGGCATCATTGCCAGGGTCCGGTGGTGCGCGAGTGGTCGATCATCGAAGTTAAGCAGCGCAGGGCGTGACTGGTACTTGAAAATTTAGGTATTTTTTGGGGGTAAAAAAGGTGCCTAAGTTTAACTTTCCTATAGGCTGATTCCTGGCGTGGGTTTTCTTCGTTTGTCAAGTTTTTCCCACGTCACAGGGTATGTCTCTGAGTGAATTCGAGAATTCAGTGGGGTATAGGTTGGGAATAGGATCAAACACTCCCGCATATAGGTGGTGAGAGTGTCCCGTAAAAGGACACTAGGTGCATATACGGTTGGTAGAAAGGAATAAAAAAAAAATAGAAAAATAATATATTACGCAGTCGGGTTTTTTGTTTTCTTTTTAATAATACAACTTGTTTATGATGTTAAATACTTCAATTATGGTTAAATATTGGAACATTTTGTTTTAAAATGATATATATAAACGCCAGGTCGAAGTATTTACTTTTTGATAATATTGTTATTTGTTAATCTGTTGGATCTCCGAAAAGAAATAATAAAAAAAAATTTAACGAAAAAGTGCTCTGCTGATTTTGTAATACATGTCAAAAGGAGTCAAATAACCGTAACAATTGTGTGAGGAACAAAGTTTTTTTAATAAATATGGTATTGAAAACAGTGATTTATTGTGACGTGCTGGGCAAGATTTTGAGGTTATATAACGACAAAATTTAAGATACTCGTATTATTGTGTTTTGATATCATAAATATTTTCAGAATTATTGCATTTAAACATAGAAAGCTTTCTGGACTCGTAAAAAAAGTCTCTTTTTAGGTTTAACCCAGGCCTGCTCCCTTGACTAACAGGAACATGTTTAGAGAATCTCCTACCGTTTCGCAGAATTATGGATGGCATTCATTGACTGGTATAGCCAATTTCTGCTATTTGCTTTTTCTATTTTATATTCAATCATATTTAATGCTGTTCTACTTAAATTTATAGTATTCTGATTCAGCAAAATTTTCTGTTTTATTAGGCAATAAAACTCTGATATTTTTTACAATACACTGGAATTTGACTAATTGTCCTGGAAGCCACGTGTGCTGGATATTTTCTAACCTAACATTGAGTATATCAGGTGTCTCCGTGCAACAGTTTTGTATACATTTTAGTGATACAGTTGATTATATTTTTGTTTTTTACTTAAACATGGATAACTCATTTGTGACAAATAGAAAATATAATAATTCTTCGGAAAATTTTAAGTGCTCTTATACTTATTGTGATATGTCAAGTGGCGTTGGTCATGAGTGTGCTGGATGCAATAAAATTTATCATAAGGATTGTGCTATAATCTCAAATTGTAAAATAAATTTGAAAGTCAATGATAGCATATCTTCAATATCATGCAATTCCTGTACTCAAAAATTAGAAAATTTAAAGAGGGTATCACCTGGTCTTTTAGAAGGGCTTAACATTCTTTTTAAGATGCATTTTGTTAAATCTGTTCAAAAACTCAACAATTTGGATAATAAATTGACTACTATCAATTCCGTGATTAATAAGCACTCGGATTTGTTGTCGTCACATTCGTATTAGAGAGGATCTCAAAATTGCGAAAATTTTATCATACACAAGAAAAACAAAATGCTGATTTTGAGCTGTTTACGGAAGAGTTGAATCACAGAGAATATAGATGTGCCAATTTAATTCTACATAATGTAAATGAATTACAAAATTCTGTTTGTCCCAGCGCTCCTATGGATTATGACAGAAATTAAATTTTTGATTTATTGTCAGTTTTTGAAAACCAGATAAATATTATTAATATCAAGTGCCTTGGTGTTTTCAAACGTGGTCAATCTCGATCTATACTGGTCCATTTGCAGTCGAAGGATCAAGTTTTGTATATTTTAAGAAATAAGTCAAAATTGTCTGTTGGTATAAAAGCGTCAGCTGATTGTACTCCAATGCAGCGTCAACATTTTAATAAGTTTAATAATTAGTCAAGTGCAATAAGTATAATGATGTGCATACTAATAATAAGAAAAGAATTATTTTTTCTAACTGTTCCTAAAATTATTGTTGATTTAGAAAAAGGTTTAAAAAACGATCAGCCGGCTCAGAGTACGGAAACTTAGTTTTTTATTCGCCTTTATAAGTAATATCAAGTAACATCAAGCGGTGCTCCAATTAATTTTAGTAAATCTAGTTATGAGAAGAGTCATGTTCTGAAAAGTCTTGGCTTCTTGTGGGTGGCACAAGAGCCTTGTTAATCTGAATTTTCTCTAACGATATGATTTTAAATGTTATTATGCACCGTTTTTATATTGATTGAAATTAGAGATGGCGTGGTTGAATAAATTAAACACTACACTTAGAGGGAAAAGCCATTCGGCATAAAAACCCTTATTTATTAAATACACATACACTGGAACTGAATTTACTGATTTCGCTCGAAGGATTCGCGATGTGACGCCGCAGAGAACAGTGGCCACGTGCAACACATGCAGACTCGCGTTCGTAATAACACACACACCATGCGATTATTTCACACTAAATTAACGTTAATTATTAAGAACACACAAGCACGATAAGATGTTTCGATAAGTACAGAGTATGTACGCCGTTCGTTAAACCGAAGAATGATTGAGTGATTAGTACAAGAATGTACGCCGTTCGTTAAACGGAATAATGATTGAGTGATTAGTACAAAGAATGTACGCCGTTCGTTAAACGGAATAATGCGAGGGAGCTTCGCACGCTGTTATGGTTAATCGATGACTGGCTGACAAGCCGCGTCAAAGCCGTGAAGGCGGGAGAGCGTTGCTCAACGATTACGGTGGCAGCACTGCTCTAGATTTTATGGGCTCTAGCGCCCGTCGCACACATACACGCAACCACACACGCACTCACACGCTCGCTGCGCGCGCAGCCGCAGAAGTAAAATATTACATGCAATGCAAGATTTGCATTGAAAAATGTTACGACGTAACATACTGTCGGCCACGGCTGCGAGACTAGTTTGAATCACAATAGTGGAGCAGTGTTAGACTTAACGAGATAAATTAAAGGATTAAATCTATTCACGACGCCTTGGCAATCTTTGGATCTGTAAGACAGACTCGATAAAGGTCAGTTTCCTTTGGAGGGACTGCCTCGTTGATTAGAATCGCTATCACATTTTGATTAATTAGTCTAAATTAATTCCACAAATGGAACCAAATTACAACGTACTAAATTTAACTTAGGGAACAACAGCTCCATCTAAAGAAGGTCATCGGACCTCATGCTTCGCATCACTATCTAAAGGTCAAAGTCTCAATGTCTACAGGAACCCAGTTTACCGAACCAGGTATCGCGTCACAAGAACCGCCCTCTCGGCACGATTCTCGAGCTTCTGGCTGTAGAATTTCCGGATTCCACCATTCTCGGACCAGGCTTATGAATTGCACTTCCAGAATACCAGATGGTTCGACTCTTTTAGGGCAAACCACCGGGCACACATCTGGGGCAGATTACGATTGGGGGGAAGATTGTTGAGGCTCTGACGGGATCGCAACGTCCTGCTCTAATGGTAAAACGCAGAGTCGAGTGATGTTCCGCTTGAAGAGTCCCGACGCTGTCTTGATTGTAGCTACCCTAGCAATGCCATCGCTCCCAGGGTGAATCTCGACGACCACACCCAGCGGCAATCTTGCGCACGAGGGGTTGTCCTCCATTGATACGACGACAGAACCGATTGTCAAGGTAGCGGTAGAGTTCAACCATTTTTGACGAATCTGCAGTTCGTGAAAATACTCCTTATGCCATCTTTTCCAGAAGTCCTGTCTGGCTTTGGAGATGCGTTGGTGAATGGTTAAGCGATTGTCGGGAGCTGAAACAAAATCAGGTTCAGGTAAAAGATTGAACGGACGTCCGATTAGCAGATGTGCGGGTGTTATAGCTAACGCGTCGTTCGGGTCTGCGGAATTCGCGTATAACGGTCTAGAGTTCAAGACGGCAGCGATTTCTTTTAACAAGGTGTCGAGTTGTTCGTACGTGAGTGTTTGATTCTTCATTTCGCGATTGAGATGATGTTTAAAACTTTTAACCGCGGCTTCCCATAATCCGCCGAAGTGTGGGGAAAGAGGTGGATTAAAACGCCACTCAATGCGCTCGAATGCAGCGTAACTCTGTATCGCGTCTTTAAACTCCGACGTTGCATGCAAATCGTAGATTTTCTGGAGTTCGTTGTTCGCTCCCACGAAGTTCGTCCCGTTATCAGATCTCATCACCAGCGGTTTACCGCGAATGCTGGTGAATCGCCGAAAACACGCTAGGAAACCTTGAGTAGAGAGATCGGAAGCAACTTCGATGTGAACAGCCTTGGAGGCCATACACACGAAAACACAGCCATACGCCTTAATGAAACTACGATTCCGATCTTTCTTCTCTTTGATTAACATTAGGCCAAAGAAATCAACGCCTGTTTCGGCGAACGCCGTGCTGGCAATTACTCTAGACGTTGGTAAGTCTGCCATTTTGGCATGAGGGAACTTCGGCTTCTGACGAATGCACGGAACGCATCGGTGTAAGACGTGTCTCACTTGATTCTTTCCATTCAGAATCCAGAATCGTTCACGTATTGCATGGAGAGTGGATTGAATTCCACCGTGAAGAATTCGATCATGAGCGTCGCGAATGATAAGATCAGAAACGTGATGAGCCTGTGGAAGTAATACTGGGTGCTTGTGGTTGAAAGGGAGATTAGAATTCTTCAACCGCCCGCCTACCCGGATTAAGTCATCGCTATCTAGAAAGGGGTTGATCTCATCAGATTTAGTTCGATTTTTAAATTCGCCGAGGGACCTTCCTGAAGGTTTTGTTTTGTCAGATTTGAGAATTTTAATCTCGTGAGCAAATTTTTCTCGCTGGATTAGAAGAAGAACTAAACGTTCGGCATGAGCTATCTCCGTTGGAGCAAGATAGCGAATACCTCTCGACGACCTCCCAATTTTTGAAATGTCGTCCAGTGGTGCTCCCCTCCCTCTCCAACGAAGAATATATGCTACTGATCTAATTAAACACCCGTAATCGGAAAATCTGGAATAGATGTCGCTTCCGGTGAGAGTGGTAACTAACACAATTCCCTTTTTAAAACCTGGAGGGTTGGTTGGGAGAGATGTTGTTGGCGTCCGAGGCCATTTTTCGTCAGACAAGGTCAACCACTGAGGGCCTGCAGTCCAGAGACTGTTCTTTAAAAGATCGTGAGGTAACTGTCCTCGAGATAGCGAGTCAGCTGGGTTATCCCCTGAACGGATATGTCTCCACTCGACCTCCTCACCCAATTCTTGGATGTCCTTTACTCTATTAGCCTCATATGTTTTCAACACATGAGGAACCTTTTTTAACCAGCATAAAACGATCATGGAGTCCGACCAGAAGATTACCCGCTCAATGGGAATCGCCAGCTGATCTCTAGATTCGACGTATACTCTTTTCAAGAGCGCCGCACCAGCTAACTCTAACCGAGGGATTGTATTGTGATTCAATGAGGCGACCTTGGATTTACTACAAGCTAACCTTATAGTGACGTGTCCTAACAAATCGGTGGAACGTACGTAGAGACAGGCGCCGTACCCATGCATTGACGCATCACAAAAACCGTGAATTTCAGTAGAAAGCGGATTTTCGCAGCGCAAATATCTAGGCATTGCAGTTTCTCGCAACGATGGGAGTTGTTTAGCTAATGCAGTCCACTTCGTATGGATATCTTGGGGTAACGATTCATCCCATGTGAGATTTGCTCTCCAACAGTCCTGTACTAAAGTTTTTGCGTATAGCGTTAAAGGACCTAACAATCCTGAGGGGTCGAAGACCTTTGCGATTTGAGATAAGAGCTTTCTCTTAGTAGAAGTAGACGCGGGATTTTCTGGGTCGACGGAGTATGTGAAGATGTCACGTTGAGAATCCCAAACTACTCCGAGAGTCTTTTTGACATGGCTGCTCTGGATCCCGCAGTCTGAGTCGAAAATTTTCTTATCGATGTTTTCTAAAGCAGATGGATGATTAGACGACCATTTACGGATTACAAACCCTCCGCGACCTAAAAGCTGAATCATCTCGTCTCTGATCGCCAAGATGTCGTCCAGAGTATCTGCACCTGAAATAAAATCATCTACGTAGAACTCTCGACGAAGCAGCATCGCAGCTCTGGAAAAGTTGGCCTCCTCGTCCATAGCCAGTTGATTTAAAGTCCGGATCGCTAAAAAGGGAGCGCATTTGACGCCGAACGTCACCGTGTTCAAGTTGAACGACCTTATTTTGCCCTCGTGATACCAAAAGATTTTTTGAAATTTCCTGTCATCGGGATGAACCCAAATTTGCCTATACATTTTTTCTATGTCGGCAGTGACAACGAAACGATGCGTACGGAAACGCAAAATCGGCTTCAAAAGAGTTTCTTGGATGGTAGGTCCGGTCAGCAGAATGTCGTTTAACGAAATCCCAGTTGTAGTTTTTGCGGATGCATCGAAAACTACCCTACACTTGGTGGTATCGCTCGACTCTTTGATAACTGCATGATGGGGTAAATAATAACCACCCTCGTTATCGTTCTCACACAACGTCATGTGACCTAGTTTCAAGTAGCCGTCGATCTCCTTCTCGTACTCAGCTTTGAGATCCGGATTAGATTCGAATTTCCTCTCCAACGCATGGAACCGTTTCAACGCTTGTTCCTTGGAGGAACCTAACTCGAATTTACCGTCTCTAAATGGGAGCCTAACAACGTAACGGCCTGAGCTGTCGCGAGTTGTGGTTTCGACATAGTGTTCTTCACTGGCGACGTCGTCGGGAGCCTTGACAGATCGATAGTCAAGATCCTCGACGGTCATGAATTTCTCGAGGAGCTGGTCTAGTTTCACGGCATTACAAGAAACCCGGTCAGGGGCCCCCTTGGACATGGAACCTCCGGCCACCACCCACCCAAAGGATGTTTTTTGAAGAGTGATCTGTGACTGATGGTCACCTAACCTTATTTGACCTATTGCGAGAGCCGACACGGTAGTACCTGAGGCTAACAGAACGTCGATAGGTTTAGGAATGTGAAACTGAGGGTCCGCTAATTTTACGTTTTTAGGAATTTCGAATCTTTCCCGAGGAAAAGTTTCATTAGGCACTTTATCAACAATTTTCGGTATAATCAAAAAGTTTAACTGAAATTTAATGTTATTGTAAGTTGAATAGAAGGTGGCCTTAGCGAATTTATTTGAAACAGCGTTCGCATCGTCAACTGCTCCGATGTTCACGAAACATTGATTAGTTGGCAGTTGTAACCGAGAAGCTAAACTGGAAGTCATTAGGTTAGCGTTTGAGCAATAATCTAAAAGAGCACGTGCCATGAAACTATGTCCTTGGGTTGATTGAAATCTTAAAACGGCAGTGGTCATAAGTTGAGAATCCGAGTTATACGCGTTAGAAGCGTAGGTGTGACGTGAAAATAGTCAAGAGGCAGGAGCCCTAGAATTGTCAGAGTTCTTTGCGGGCTGAAAATTTCCTGTTTTGAAACCCTTGGGCTTCTTATCAGTATGGAGCGACGTGTGATGATCTTTCTGGCACTTCCTACACCGGTTAGTGCTAGAGCAAGGGAGCGGGTGCGCGTAAAGGCAATTTCGGCAGAGTTTATGAGCCTTAACTA
Organism: Gastracanthus pulcherrimus; assembly: GCA_949152435.1. NCBI lineage: Eukaryota > Metazoa > Arthropoda > Insecta > Hymenoptera > Pteromalidae > Gastracanthus > Gastracanthus pulcherrimus. The sequence goes on along the minus strand of OX424573.1, from coordinate 47,379,733 downwards.
AATCCCACCTATCCTTTATTTTGAGATCATTGAACTCGGGACAACTATACAACCTATGCGGTTGACTACATTGGACGCATGCACTGCTCGAAGTGCTAGACGTCGTGACAAGAGTGCGCGCCGTTGTCGTCTGACGCTTGGAATGGGTTGAAGTGCTATTGTCTCCCGCTCGTTTCTTATTTACCCGCCCGCCCCGGGAAAGATCGTCCATCTGGCGCAGTTTAAAAATGGTGTTTTGAATGAAATCGTAAAGCTCTTGTAAATTAGGCAATTTATCGCTCGATAAACGATCCACCCATCTTGACCTGACACTGTTTGGTAAACTATGCTCTAAAATGCGAACTACGACTGCGTCAGGGACGTTTACCTCTAACCTCTGCAATAGTTTGACGTTTTGACGCACGGTGTACATGAGCCCCGCTAACAGCTCTGGCTTGGCTTCCGTGACCTTAGGTAAAGCAAGAAGTTTGTCGATGTGCTCGTTAACGACGATGCGCTTTTGATCGTAAGCGTTGCACAAAGCTTCCCAAGCGAGAGGGTAATTTTCTTCACTAAGCTCGAATTCCTCTATAACCTGCGCGGCGAGTCCCTGAACTGCATTGCTAAGTTGTGAATGTTTCACGTAAGCATTGATTTCCGCGCGATTGTGAACTAAAGCTTGAAAGCTATTTTTCCATGCAGTCCAACCTTCGTGACGACCATCGAATTTCGGAATGTTAACCACGGGAAGTTTCGGCAAATTATGCTTCTCTGTGAATGTCAGATTGCTGGCATTCACCGTAGTCGAATTCGCAAGAGAGACGGGTGTTCTTAATTTGTGTACTTGAGCCGAAATAGCGTAGTAGTCCGATTCAATTTTTTCAAATGCCGCGACGCGAGGGCTGTTAGCCTTAATCGTGAGTAATTCCTCGTGATTTTGCATGTATCCGGAGAATATACTCTGAATTTGTTTTAAACGAGCTTCCGCATTGAACGCGTCAGTTGGATTTGCTTCCAAAAAATGTTTAAGAGATTTGATTGACCTCTCCAAAGATTGACTCTTTAATTCAATGTATTGCGCACGCTTTTCTGCTTCTTCACTCATTTTGAAGATTCAAATTATTTAATAAAACTAATCGTAAATTGAGTCAATCCTTGATTAGATCGACCAACGTTGTATTTAAATGTAAATCGATAAATTAATAATAAACAACGGAATTCCTTCCCGATTAAACTAACAATAAATAATTTACTGTTCTTGTGACTCGAAATTCGAATAAAACAATGAATGAATTAAATTCTACTTAAATGAAATTACAACAAATTGTAAAATGCTGAGAAATGATATTACTGTATTAAATTTAAATTGGAATTGTAATTTACAGAAACGCGAAATCTCAAAGAATGAACGTTATTCAGACTAAATTTGAATAGAGAAATTAATTAAATTGAACTGCGAGTATTAAGTCAATAAGCATTTATGTAGATACTACCGTGAAATAAACGCTGGAATCGAACTAGTTAGTTTAAATAAATGAATTATAAATTTTGGATTTTAATTCAAACACGAAACATTATTAAACTAATAATGATAAACTATATTAGCTAGAACGAGTTAATTAATTAAACAAATAATTACAAAGTTTGAATTAAAATTCAAACGCGAGATATTAATAAACTAATTATTAAGAACAATATTACTGTTGCGAGATAAATGCTTTAATAGAAAAGGTTCAGTTAATTGTCACATTGACACAATAGGAAGATTATACACGCCTTTATCTCGCAGTCAAGAAACAAATAAACTTATCTTAATTTCGCCGAAGCGAGGCTGATGGCCGGTGGTGTGCTTCCCCCTGGTCGGAAGCGATGGCAAGGCTCGATGTTGACACGACCGCTGACCGCGTGTTGCTGTGTCGCGCCTCGCGCCGCTGCGCCGTCGTCGTCGCTCGGCGCGAATTCGAGGAATAAGGGGAGGTAAAAACACGAACTGTCGCGTTGCGACAGGTTTTCTTTCACCCTTTCAAGCACGTTTTCGACTTCTTTCTCCGACTTGCACACTCGCGCACTGCACTTCCGCGACGTCACCTTTTTTTCTAATTTTATGCAGAGAATGATAAAAGAAAGCGAGGTAGAGTTCTACCTCACAGGAGGCACCATGAAAAGTCTTGGCTTCTTGTGGGTGGCACAAGAGCCTTGTTAATCTGAATTTTCTCTAACGAAATGATTTTAAATGTTATTATGCACCGTTTTTATATTGATTGAAATTAGAGATGGCGTGGTTGAATAAATTAAACACTACACTTAGAGGGAAAAGCCATTCGGCATAAAAACCCTTATTTATTAAATACACATACACTGGAACTGAATTTACTGATTTCGCTCGAAGGATTCGCGATGTGACGCCGCAGAGAACAGTGGCCACGTGCAACACATGCAGACTCGCGTTCGTAATAACACACACACCATGCGATTATTTCACACTAAATTAACGTTAATTATTAAGAACACACAAGCACGATAAGATGTTTCGATAAGTACAGAGTATGTACGCCGTTCGTTAAACCGAAGAATGATTGAGTGATTAGTACAAGAATGTACGCCGTTCGTTAAACGGAATAATGATTGAGTGATTAGTACAAAGAATGTACGCCGTTCGTTAAACGGAATAATGCGAGGGAGCTCCGCACGCTGTTATGGTTAATCGACGACTGGCTGACAAGCCGCGTCAAAGCCGTGAAGGCGGGAGAGCGTTGCTCAACGATTACGGTGGCAGCACCGCTCTAGATTTTATGGGCTCTAGCGCCCGTCGCACACATACACGCAACCACACACGCACTCACATAGGTAACTCATTATTTCCTAGGTGGTATACTGCAGAGTTAAAGAGTTTAATTATTGAAAAAAAGAAATATCACAAGTTATGGAAATGTTTTCAACTTCAGTCTGACTACATTGAATTTAAGCGTCTTAGGACACAATGTATTAGAATGAGTAAGATCAGTCTAGCTAATTATACAAAAAAGGTTGAATCTAATTTAGGTAAAAATTCTAAACATTTTTGGTCATATATTAATATTTTTAAAAACTCAAATGATCTTCCATTAAATATGTATTTAAATGATGCAAAAAGTTGTAATGTTGATGAAACAATTGAATTATTTTCTAAGTTTTTTAAATCTACTTTTAGTAACTCTGTTACTGCATCGGCAGCTCCTATTCATTTCTGATACTGATATTGTTAGAATTGTAACTAATATGAAAGATAGTTTATGTTCTGATCCTGACTGTATTCCAGTTTCGTTTGTAAAAAAGACTCTTTCTTCTCTTCTGTTGCCATTAAAATTATTGTTTAATAAATGTCTAGAATATGGGATTTTTCCCCATGATTGGAAAAAGTCTTTTATCATGCCCATTTATAAATCTGGATCACGTCAGGACATTACCAATTATCAATCCATTACAATAATAAATTGCTTTGCCAAAATTCTTGATGCGCTAGTGGCTGAGAAATTAAGTGAATTTATGTATACTAAAATTATATTAGAGCAACATGGTTTAATTAAACAGCGCTCTACCATTTCTAATCTCTTGTTATATTCTGACTTTATCATGAATGCCTTAGAAAACAGTAACCAGGTTGATTCCATATATTTAGATTTTAGTAAAGCTTTTCATTCTGTAAATCATGCAAGACTGATAAGTAAACTTTATAATCTTGGTGGAAGCGGCTCACTTTTACAGTGGCTCTTGTCTTAGATAAGTTACAGACTTAGCTATGTAAGAATTAAAGGTTCGATCTCTTCGCCATTTTCTGTTACTTCTGGCGTACCTCAAGGATTGCATTTGGGTCCTCTATGGTTTGTTGCATTTGTTAATGATATTAGCGATATAATTCAGATTAACCGAATATTTAGATTTAGACTTTCAAAACGAAAGGAATATCTTTTGCATCATGTATTATAACACTAGAAATTTTTTTTAATCAGAAAAAATCAGAAATTATTACATTATTAGAGTTTTTGAAAAATCCCACCTCTACACCGAGGAAACAATATCATAACTCGCACGATATATATAAAAGAATTTACGATATATATTGTAAAATTTACAATATGAAAAATAAAAAATTAACATTAAATTGGCGATATCTACCGCGAGTCTGAAATTTTTCAGTTGTGTAGCAACAAACAGTCACAAAAGTCTCTTGAGATGACCGTTTGTTGCACTGGAAAAAGTGCAATTTTCATTCTTTTAAGGTAACAATATACCAATTTTTCTAACTTTTCTCCCATTTGTTTTTGGTTGCCTAAATCTTTTTCACAAGTATATAAAGTAAAAACATATATTTTTCAAAAAGTTTTAATTTTTTCAAACCAATTTTATTCAAAGTTATGCAGGATAATGTATTAATATTTAGCAAAAATAAGCACTTTTGCAAATACTCCGTGCGACCGTAACTTCCTCGAAACAATTTTAAAAAAATTCTGTGTTTATAGATAGATAGATAGATAGAGTTTTATTTGCACATGTAAAAAGTTTATAAAGCTGTAATAAAAAAAATTTGGGACCAAATTTTTTTAACCCACTTTTTTCTAGTATTCTAAATATAAATCAAAAATATTTTTAAAAACTGCTAAAAAAATTTTCATGAAATACCTTTAAGGCCAGGTTACTCCAAAAAACGTGATTTTTTTCAATAAATTTTATTCATAGTACAAAACATGTTGAGTAATCAATTTTTTTTACATATGAAAGCACATATATTAAATTACTTGAAAAATTTTTTTTTGTTCAAAATGGCGGTTTTGAAAATGGCTGCTGAAACTCGTCTGATTAGTAGATGGATGACATCATTTCTTGGAAACGAATTATCTGAAAGCAAAAAACAAAACGGTTTCATGTTCTGTATCGAATTGGCTATGGCCTGAAGCAGAATGAAACATTTTCAATAAAAAAAAACAAAATGGTGGACTTTTGAATTTTTTTACCCTTTTTTTCACTTTTAATTGTTTATAACTTTTTTAAATAATAATGAATATTTCTAGTTCTGCTTGAGAATATAGCCAGACATCTAAAGAGTAAAATGCCGTTTGGTTCATGTCGATAAGTGCAATAGTTTTGAAATGAGAGTGTCATCCATGCGAAAAAACGTGGTTCGGAGAAAAATCAGTTTAAAGTTTTTATTCGTGCTACCGAAGGCGTTCGAGCGGCCGGATTTACCGCTTGGCGCGCACCGCTCCCCACTCTTTTATACCTGCCTCTCGGTCTTGCTGACCTTCGGGACTAATTCTATACTATTTCTACAAGTATACAGTAGCAATTTATGAAAAAAAAATTTCGATTTTTTCAAAATTGTTTGGCCTTAAGAATGTATCCTCCAAGTTTCAGATGAATTCATCATCATCTGAGACGTACGGAGTAATTTAAACATTAAAGATATGAATTACAAGGTAACAACACTTTTATTATAAAAAAATCTGAATTTGACTTTTATCTTATGGTAAAAAATAATTTATTTTTCAATAAACACCTCTTTCTTAAGTAATAAGAACATTTAATATTGTTTAAAGAAGATTTTTCATTGTTTAAATATTATTATAATGCAATACCAAAAATATCGATTTTTTCATGAAATATCGAAATAAAGTTACCTTAATGTCAAATTAAAATCGAGATGACTGTTTGTTTCACCGTGGGCTCTTCTTCTTAGTGTATACCCCATTAGCCAGATGTATTGCAAATTGTTAGCATTTTGACATACACGTTTTGCTATCAATTTCCGTAAGTTTGACGTAAAACTGCGTCCGTATATGCTGGAAATTTTGTATCAAGTATTGAAGTATATTATGAGGGCAAAGTGAAGGCAAAATTACAGCAACTATTGCTCATGATGTGCAGGCGTATCATAAGCATACATAGACATCATATTGTCGTCACATTTCTCGATTTTTGTGTTACACAAATTTCCATCAATATGCTGTTATTAATTTCTTCCCTTTCTCTCTTGCACTGTCGCATATATGAGTAATTTTATTAAATATTACGTGAATAATATTGAAAATAAAATAATATAATATATTAATAATATTGAAAACAAGTTGAAAGCAAATTGATGTACAAAACTTGCAGCAACAGTTACACATCAAATGTAAATAAATCTGCGTCCGTATATGGCAGGAATATGGTGGCTAGCATGTGCAGTCAATTTTACGGCATATTGACATCAATCCTTGATATTCGTCATTTCTTGAGCGGAAGTTGGAAGCAAATTGCTAACAAAATTTAATGGGGTAAGTAAATTATATATATTTAACCCTCTAACTCACATTGCATATTTGCTATATTAATTTGGAGGTGCTCCCAAAATTAGAGAATTATATTAGATAAGTTTTGCGTGAAAAGTGAATGTAGCATATAAGCTAGAATAGATGTTTTATACGTGAGAGTTGCGGGGTAAGGAAAAGGGGGGTGGAGAGGGGAATTGCTCCGCTCAATCCGTCCGTACGTTTTTTGATTATTGTGATGGCCCTGAAAAGGGCCGGTTGAAACTAGAGATGGCTTCTAAGGCTTCCTAGCCTCGCGCTCGGGACTTTTTGGCGGTCTCGGCTGGAAGAGTCGAAGAACCCGTCGGCGACTCATACTGCGACTCCTTGGAGCCTCGGGGATGTGAAAAAGACGCACCCTAGGCGTCGACCGCGTCGTATCCCTCAGTGCCGCGATGCCTCTGGGCTCTCGACGAGCTGACCGAGGGGTCTCGGCTACTGGAGGTCGTGCCGGAAAGCGTGGCAAGACGGGCTGCGTCGGCTTGCGAAATAGCGCCTCCCTTCTGTCTGGCAGCTCGTCGTCCGGAGAGGGAAAGAGGCAAAGAACGTCCTCTTGTTCCTCTTCCTTCTCCAGGTCCAGAGCTGCCTGGATTTCCACCGCAGTGGGTAGCGGTGTTGCAGGTCGTGGTACCACGAACACCAAACTGCGCACTTGGGGGGAAAGAAAACCCTCACTCGTCTGAGGCGAAGGAGGCGGCGGTGTCGGTGGCCGATTCTGCTTCTGTCGTCGGGGTCGGGGCCGGGGACGACGGGTATTTCGCCGTTTCCGCTGGCGTTCGGACCGACGACGAGGCTTCCGGCCGGTCTTTGGCGTTTGCATCCGCTTGGGGTTTTCTGAGTGGTCGGCTCCGTTGCTGGGGATAGAATCAATCTTAATCACGCTCTTGCGTTCTTTTATAGTGAGCTACGCGGGTGGCCCGAGAGGAGAGGGAGGAACGCGAGCAGAGGGCGCGAAAGTGTGAGCATTTGTGAATGCTTCTGCCTGTGTGCCTTACAATTGAACTTTCGTGAGAGTTAATTAAGAATTAACTCCCGGAGCGGTCCAATTGTCCGACATGGGAAGATTACAGCCATTAAAAGGCGCGTGCGGTTCTCGTTCAGAGAACAACGCCTTAGAACGGCTCTCCCGTCAGGACTTGCGTTCGACTTCCCCGTGCTCTTGACGCGCGTTCGTCAAGAGCCGTGATTAACGGAAAGATACTGCCTTCTTAATAAGACTTCTGTGGGAGCTAAGCCCGCCAGAAAGTCCGTTCGGCGCGACAGTACCCGGGTTAATCATCACGGGGAAAATGTGATGTGTGCCGAGCACCACAGGCTGACTACCTCAGGGGAATTTCTCTCAACCGAGGAAGTCCGGCTGGTGCGGTGCGTCGTGGCCGACTCTTAGAGGCACGCGCTCTCTAAGAGCCTGTCCCTGCGTAGCCACAACTGAACTTCCAGGAGTTAAATTATTAACTCCCGGCTCCAGGTTGTGGGATACGAGGAGAAAACGCTGCTAAAGGACGCTATCGACTCTCGTTAGAGAACGACGCCCTTAAGTAGCTCTCCTATCAGGGACTTCGTTCAACTGCCCCCGATCTCTTGACGCGCGTTCGTCAAGAGCCGTGATTAACTGAGGGATACTGCCCTCCTAATAAGGCTTCTTTGGGAGCTAAGCCCGCCAGAAAGCCCGTTCGGCACGACAATACCCGGGTTAACCACCACGGGGCGAGTAGGCACTTACCGTGCACCGCACACTAGCTACTTCGGGAGATTGCTCTCAACCGAGGAGGTCCGGCCAGTGCGGTGCGCCGAGGCCGACTAATTCGGGAGGCGCCGCGCCCCCTTACTTATAGTAAACGCGAGAGCTGGTCCGACCGCTCTGTAGTGAGCGCGGCGGCTCGGCTCTGGTAGCGGTTAGGCAGCTGCGGCGCGCGCGCGCAGCGTATGGATTCGCTCGCGCTCCCGTCTCTTTTTCTCTCCCGCTGCGCTCTTTGAATACGCGTACCGGTTTAGACAATGATAAGGACGTCGGTAACTTTTGGAAATTGTTTATTCTTTTCTAGTGTCGGGGTCGAGGACTTGTCTCTGGCCTGGTCGGCCGAGAAGTCAGAAGTCAGACGGAGTCTCGAAACTCGATTTCTTATATACTACCCGGCTGCGCCGTGATTGGCTGCAGTTCGGGTAGAAGGGGAATATTACCGTGCGCAAGGCGCTATAGATATACTAAGTGTATAACAGATGAAACAATTTATGTCGATAAATGTGTGAAAGAGAGAGAAAATGTGAATAATTGTGAATAAACGTGAGAAAATGCGCATAAGTGGTTGATTTCGAACAATTTTACACATTAAAAGGAGAAAATATATGAAAATATCCCTTTCACATATATAGATTTTCTGTGCGTATGAATAAAATATATCAAAACCTGAGCAAATATACATAAGCGTGCAAAAATGTGTAAAAATGTGATAAAATGTGTTACATAGTTACACAATAACATCTTATTTTGGGACGTTTTATGGATATCAAACCATTTTTCATGTATTTTTTTAAACGAAGAAGTACTTTGCGTACTAAACGGTTAAAACAAATTAAGACCTTATCTAAATCTTACCCTTTGGACTCTAGACCATACACCCGAGGAAATAACTATCTTTCGGAATGTGCTAATAGGGAACTTGCATGAAAATTTTTTTGTCGGTGTCTGCGATATCGATACAGACTGTAAGACGATTTTCAAATCCGTTTGAATTTTTCAAAAAATTAGCTTCTTTAGGTTTCTTTGTGACGTCACACTGTTGTACAGTTCAAAGGAGCCGACACAGCAATGTGACATCATGACCATTTTCATACCGCTGTATCTTCTTTAGTTTTTGATGTATTGCAAAACTTTTAAATGTTCACAAAGAGAATGTACTATGGCATATTAGAATATGATATAACAAAATTTCATGCAAATTCCCTATTAATGACGGTCAAAATATGAATCGTTCATGGCATAAGCTGCTTATGCTATAGGCTAAGTTAATAATCTGACGATCTATTTTGTAATTATCTTCTTACAAAAATCAGTTTTTATTTCTATAATGGAGATAATGCAAAATAATTATATAACATATTTCATTATTTATCAGTCTATTTATTTCACACAAACACACATACATACTCATACTCATATTTCTGATATATCGCCGTTTAAACAAAAAATTACGTTTTTGTGTATAACAAAGAAAAAAGATAGCTTATAGAAAATTTCGCGTCGGAGGAAATAGGTAATTTTATGATTTTTCAAATGCATTTACACTGAAGCGATCATATTATTCATAGAATACCAAAATAATTTACCTTATATTTCAGAAAGTTATAAAATAGAAAAATCGTTGTAAAACAAAAACGGGTCGCAGAATCTCAAAATTACTTTTCAATTCCGAATCTTCATGAAGGGGGCAGGCCTGGGTTAAACCCAAAAAATGACTTTTTTTACGAGTCCAGAAAACTTTTTATATTTACAAGCAATCATTCTGAAAAATTTTATGCTATCAAAACACAATAATATCTTAAATTTTACCGTTGTAAAACCTCAAAATCTTGATCCTACATGTTACAATAAATCACTATTTTTAATACCATATTTATTAACCCATTTCTTCCCAAGCGGCCATTTTATAGTCGATTGGTTTTTTGCCTAAAAAATTGTCGAAAAAAAAAATAATAATAACCAATAGCACTTTTCTGAAGTAAAATGGCCCGCTCTTTCCGATTCTGAAGTCAGAATTTTTAAATTTTCGTTGGAAAATTTCAAAATGGCGGTTTTAGGCAAAAAACCAATCGACTATAAAATGGCCGCTTGGGAAGAAATGGGTTAAAGGAACTTTGTTCCTCACACGATTCTAGGTGACATGAAGAATGAAATCTTTTTTTCGACGGTTCATCCACTCCTTTTGACATGTTAATTTTTTTTTATTATTTTATGTCGGAGGTCCAATCGATTTTTTGAATAAATAATTTTAATATTTTTAAAAAAATTGATTGGATCTACTAGAAAGAATAATAAAAAATATTTTAACAAAAAAGTGCTCCGTTCTTTTTCTAATACATGTCAGAAGAAGTCGAATAACCGTCGAAGAAAAGTTTTCGTTCATCATGTCATTTAGAATCGTGTGAGGAACAAAGTTTTTTTAATAAATATGGTATTGAAAATAGTAATTTATTGTGACGCATCGGATCAAGATTTTGAGGTTTTACAACGGTAAAATTTAAGATATTAAGTAGTGTTAGCATAAAATTGTTCATAATGATTGCTTTTGAACATTTTCTGGACTCGTAAATATTTTCTTTTAAAAAACAACATAACCACAAATAACTTGAAATATAAGGGGGGAGGGGTATAGGTCGTTATAACTTTCTGAAAAGTTTCAGAAAGAATGGTGCCGTTTTACTCAAGTTATCGGTCGACATAAAATATTAATTTTTTTCACAAAATGATTTTTTTTTTGAAAAAAGAAAAGGATATGGACTTGGAAATTTTACAGAATATTCTTCTCCATATTCATATTCTCCTCAAATTTATTCAAAAATTTTACATGTTATGTTTCCCAGAAATGGACGTTTCCGTTTATAACAGAAAAAAGGAAATACCATATTTAAAATTTTGGGTCGGAAAAGTTATTATATACGCTCGCACACATACACACATCCATACGGACGTTTTCTAAATATAGTGTATTTTGATTCCAAATGGCTCAAAATATATTTCTAACATGTTTTTAAGAAAAAATTTTTTACTACTACAAAGCTTCCTGTAGGAGAAAGCAATTAAAAAATACGTATAAAAATACGAATTAAATACGTATACTTATACGTTCAATACGTATTTTTGTAAGTTTGTGTATTTACAAGTATAGGTTGTAACGTTGTAGATTTGATTATTTTTCAATTTATATATTGGTGAGTTCCCTATAATCTTTCAAAAAACAACTTTTGTGAAATCATTCTCTAGTTGACGCGATATTCAATTTTGTAATATCGAAATATTTTTTCGATCACTCTTAAAGTATACCTTTTTATCATATTATAAACACTTCTCATATTCTAATATGTAAACAAATTATTGTACAAATTTTTATATTAAAGGTCAAATATCACGAAAAAACGACTTTAAATATAAAACTTTCGATTAAATATAAAAATCTCATACTTTTTCGGAAGTTTATTTATTTAAGAATGTCGGCCATTCAAGATTTTATTTTCCTCAGATTTGAGAAAAAATAAATATTTTTTGCTATCTTCTTCATTATTGCTTAAGTATACACTTGTTGGAAAATTATCCTGATGGCGATGAGAACTTCAAAATTGAAAAATTTCCTTAAACATTTTCATCATGAAGTTTAAAATAAAGAAATTTGTGGAGTTGATTTAACTCAAACTTAAAATGAATATCACTGTAGTTAAAATAAATTATTATATAAACATGTTAGAACTTATGTAGGCTGGGAGCTAATAAACGTGGATGACTTGATATCTTATTGATATATGATACTTTTATTAGATAAAGAAAACGACAGGTTGAGTACATAGGGTGGATGTCCCGACTACTGACACCCCCAAGGATCGATTGTTGCATTATTGCATAGTTTATACTATTTGCTAAACAAAAATATATATTTTTCTATTTATTTATCATTATATATTACATGTAGATAATTGAACCGAGGTTGCAATTTCAATAAAGATTATTTTTAATTATAAATTAATGAAATTAATAATAATATTCTCATGAGCTATTGCTGACACCCTGAAAATATGCCAGACCCAACTTCTGACACCCCGACTATTGACACCCATTTACTTTCATACCCAAACAATAATATTTGATTTTATATCTATTAATTAAATAACATTCTTGAAGTATACTTTGAACTTAAGCTTTTACGTATCGGTATCTAAATAATTAGTTTAAATGTATTGTCACAAATATTTGAAATCTTTCCCCAGGAAGCGTTAAACGTCGTGCAAAATGAACGTCACCGTTGAAGCCAAGGAGGTTAGATTGTACTCACTAACTCGCGCGGCAGTGTCAGTAGTTGGGCAAATGCGCCGTTTTTTCTTGCCAAACTACTGACATGTCAGTAATACGAAAATGTCTGAAACGCTTGTACCTAACGCTGCCATCCAATAATTAAATAAAATACCTTTCATAATTCTTCTCTTTTATCTAGTAGATATATCTGGTATATAAATATTACCTATTAAACTATTTTTTATTGCATATATCGCTCTAATATAGAAATAATAGTCTTCTCTATTTGGCATCATGTTCACTCTGAACACAGACATAATTTTAAACGTTTTCGTTGCCTCGAATTTTATTATTATTTTTTAAAAGTTTCTGAAATTAAAAGATGTCACGTTTGTTTATTCATTATACGAATAATAGTTACGGATTGCTTATATATTTTTCCAGATATTATTTGATAGAGTTTATATTTTATTTATAATAAAATAGATTTGGGTGTCAGTAGTTGGGTGGAGTGTCAGTAGTATGGACATTCATCCTATAACCATGTAGGTTGTCGCGTGGTTAGACGCGTGAACAGTACTGAAAATATGTGTATTGTAAGTAGATTATATGGTCTGCTATGGTGGCTCCCTCTGGTGGATAGCGCGAAAATTTAATTGTACACTCCAACACTCTCCCTCAAGTTGACGTTCCGCTATCATTCGTGAGGTGTAGACCCATGCGAATGGAGCACTCCATGTGCTTTGATCCGGGTAGAGCCTTCGTTAAGACGTCGGCAATCATCTGCTCGGTTGGTAGATAAGTAAGGATTATCAAACATGTTTTCAATACGTGGCGTATTAAATTATGTCTCACGTTGATATGTTTTGACCGAGAGTGGAAAACTAGATTCTCGGCCAACTTTCCAGCTTCTTGATTATCATTATAGATGGTGATCTGAGCAGTCTTCGGGAATCTCAACTCGACGAGAAAACCAGACATATGTAAGGCTTCCTTTGCAGCATCCAATATCGCCATGTATTCCGCTTCAGTCGAGGAGAGAGCGACAGTTCGCTGTTTACGGGACTCCCAGGATATAGCCACCCCGGTAAGGATGAATGTCGAACCGGTGTATGAGCGTCAATCGGTGTCGACTTACGACTTCAGCGGCGCGTCATCGTTTATGTATTTTAGACCTAGGTCAGCAGTGCCCTTAAGGTAACGTAATACGCGTTTGGCTGACATCCAGTGCTCTTGTGTGGGATTGTTGCAGAACTGAGAGAGTACACTCACAGTCTGTGAAATATCAGGTCGCGTTCCGAGGGCGGTTTATTGCAGTCCACCGATCAGCTCCCTGTAAGGAAAGCTTTGGATGCACATGTCGTCCTTGGCGGTCTTGGTGAGCTTGGTTCCGGCAGCTTGCGGTATTCGGACTGGTTTGCAGTCACTCATTTTGAATTTCTGCAGCAGCTCTCGGAGATAGCCTGTCTGCGATAAGGTCAGGCTGTCTTCTTCACGTTGAATCTCAATTCCCAAACAAAATCGAGCTTCTCCTAAATCCTTGACCCTGACGGCCTGAGAGCTTACGTTTGATGTACCTCTCCCTGGATTCGTCGTTCGAGATAAACAGCATGTCGTCGACGTAGACAAGGACGAACGTTAGATTGTCTCCGTCGCACCTGTCAATGTAAATGCATGAGTCTGCGTTCGTAGGGACTAATCCAGCATATTTCAATACAGCTTCAAGTTTTTCATTCCACAGGCGCTCTGTCTGACGTAGCCCTTAGAGAGCCTTTTTAAGTCTACAAACTTTCACAGCACCCTTCATGCGTGAATGCATTGATTGGATGCGCTTCCGTAACTTCGGATCTGTTTCTTGTCGGCTCATCGCCTCAAGAATTTCACCCAATAATTCAGAAGATTCCATGTATACTTCGATGTCCATTTCTCTATTCATGTATGCTGTTTCAACATTAACTTGCAAGATATGCAAGCCGTGTTTCACTGCCAATGCTACGAGCGTTCGGAGAGAGCTGAGGATTCCGGGTTGTAGGGTAAAACCCTTGGCTACTACTCGAGCGTTGCGACGATTCAGCTGTCCGTCTAGTCCATACTTGTTTCGAAGAACGATACGACTCTTGGCCACTCTAGAGTTTTTCCGTCGGTCCACGAGCTCAAAGGTGTCGTGCATGACGAGACTTTTGATTTCACGAAATATTCATAGCTTCGCTCAGTATCGCCACATCTTTGTCCCATCTACGGAAATCTTCCTCATCGGAGTCATCAGCTGTACCATTTTACCGGCATCTCCGTTTTCGACTCTTTCCTGACCGAGGACATCTCCGGTAGAATCGTCGTCGGCATTTTCGAGTCTCTTATCTTCGAAACATTCTGTGGTATTGATGACTCTACGAGATATGGTCGGCCCCCCCGACTTTTCAGTTTTTATCTTCCGCGGTCTACCGGGGCCGAACTTTCTGGGTTGATCAGTCGGCGTCATTGGTAGTGACGGAACGAGCCGGTGGTGATGGAATCTGTGGACTCTCTTCAGCGATTTCTTGAAGAGGCATCGGGTCAGAGAAAATACATGGCGTCAGTGCGTTCTCCCCGATGTCGCTATTTTGAAATTCGTCGGAAAATTTGACGTCACGAGTTATCTGCACTTTCCTCTCGGACGGAATCCATACGCGATAGGTCTTAGCGTTATCCGAGTAGCCTACGAAAATACCTTTAACACCCGATGGCTGCCGCTTGTCCCTGTCTGGACGCTTATCGAGGAAATGTATTTTGACGCCGAACGTCCAAAAGTGGCTCACGTCTGGAACTTTGTTGCACCAGAGCTCGTCCGGAGTCTTTCTTCCGAGAATCTTGGTGACGCACCTGTTACATATGTAGTTTGCTGTTGCGATCGTCTCTCCACAATAAGATATCGGGAGGCCTGATTGCGTAAGCATCGTAAGTAGTTGACCCAGTTGTCGATAGCTTAGTGAAATACTTGAATTAATTCTTTATAAAAACGGATTTAATTTGAAAAAGAAGAATATATTTTGTTTTGAATAGTTAATTTAGCTGTTTATTGATTAAAAAATGCTAAGAAAGCTAAATTGTATATACAAATAACGTTTTAAAAGACGATTTAAAAAAAATCCAAAGGAGCAGTTGTCGATAACCGTTTTGCGGGTCGGAGCAGTTCTTGATAGGTGGAAGACCCAGTTCTTGATGTATGAAAAATTGAGGTTATGTTATAGGATTAAGGGTTAAATATCTTATTCAAAATCAGAATAATCGATTAATAAAGTAGGAAATCCGTTAATTTTTACTAATAAAGTAGAAAGAACCTTAAAATTAATTAAGTACAAGAAATATTAAAGTAAATATAAATATTTCAAAGAACTTTAGATAAAACTTGAAAGATCTTTAGATAGAACGTGAAGGAGCTTTAGATAAAACTGGAAGAAACTTTAAATAGTATTTATTCATATTACATAATTTAAATAAATAATTTAAATAGAATATTTGTATAACTTTGTAATATAATTAGTCTACTATCAGGTAAGATTCCTATGACTCGAGCAGAGCTTGTACAAAGTTTTAAAGCTTTACAGTGCAGTACGATACTGGTCAGTGCACCAAAACCTATTTATGTGCATTTCTTAATTAATTATTTGTAGGATTTAGAGGAATTTTATTATCGTTCTGCTAAGCTTTAATCATTTTCTCTTCTTGAACTATATTTTCTTTCACTTTTAATAATTCTTGTTTAAGTCTTAGGTCCTCACAGATCTTATCCTTCAAATTCTTTATTTTCTCTTCTAAAGCTTTTCCTGCTCCTTTAAATTGTTTGCTTTTAAATTGAATTTGTAACAATTCTTATTCTGCTTTTTTTTTTTAATCCTTAACTGTAATTCCTTAAGTAGTTTCTGTACATCAATTTTTTTTGTTTAATACTTTTTAAGTTTTCTTGCATTTCTTGTTTTATTTTGATTTTCTCTTCTTTCAGCATTCTTTTTCTCTTGCTCCTTCTAAAAAAAGTATTGTAACGCCGCCGTCGGAAAATACGATGTCCCGATAGTAGAACTGAGTCTCACACCCTGCCTAATGAGAAATGACTGTAGCAGGAGATAGGCAGAGAGGCAGAATGTGATGGTTTCAGGGTAGGTTTTGTGAATTCGACCTCTTTGAACAAGCATTTAGATAAAGTATCAGCAGACATTGAGGGCTATTCGACGGTCAGGCAAGATAGAAACCCGCAAGGGGGAGGTGTAGTGTTATACATTTGCAACATGTTTAAAGCCACCGCGTTGTGTTCATCTCCAATAAGCCGAGATGAGGGCACACCGGGTATCCCTGAATACATTATGTGCAGCGTTCAGCAGGGAAACAAGTCACCCATTTTCGTAGCTCTAATTTATCGACCTCCTGGTATATCATTTACTGAAAACTCTGATTTCATTGATAACTTAAGAATCCACTCAACAAATTTTGAACATAGACTGCTAATGGGTTACTTGAAAGCAAATATATTATCAACCTCGAAAGGCGCTTTTAGTAAAAAGACTTAGCCTGTGAATTAAATTTGAAATTAGATAATCATGGCACGACCCACCACGTTGGGGAGTCTCACACTTGGATTGATGTGATCTTCACTGACGACAATGATGTAGTGTTGGATGCAAACAATATGATGACGACCTTTCCCAACAGACACAATATTATTAATGTTACAATTAACATCAAGACATCAAAGCCCCCTGCTCTCAACACCTTCTCACATAGGAATTTTAAGTCAATTCGACAGGACGAGCGTTTATCCCTTCTTGGTGCTTGCGATTGGTCACCAATCAGTTGTCCGAGTAAGGATGTCAACAATAGATTTGAACAGCTTAGCCATAACATCATGGCCATCTTAGACACTGTTGCCCCTCTGAAGCAGTTCAAGTCAAAGAAAAAAGGTCACCCGCCCTGGGTACCACCGCCCTTCTAAGACATCTTTTTAATCAACGTGATTCCGTCCGTCGGCGTTACAAGCGATCGCGTGACAATAGGTTATGGCAGGAGTTCCAGTCTCTCGCTGTTCAAGCAGAACAATGCTCAAATGAAGAACGTGAGACTTTTATTCAAAGTAGAAATTTGATGCTTTGGATAATAATAAGAAAAACATTTGTAAAGAACTCCGCAATCTTGGACTACTACCAAAGGCTCATGGGGAGCTGCATGGTTTTACCCCGGACGAATTAAACATCCATTTTGCAGGGGTTTCCGTCTCGCAGAGTCAGTGTGATGCGGATATGGATAACATTTTGTCGAAGGCCAGTGATGGCGGTTTCGCTTTCCGTGTCCACTTCTCATCGCAGGTAAAGAGGGAGTACAGAGTACCGCAAAATAATAGCAAAGTCTTTACCGGTTATTGGTCATTACTTGGTTATCATCTATAACTCTTCACTAGCCAGTGGTGTTTTTCGGGATGCTTGGAAGAGGTCTCTATTGATGCTTCTTAAGAAAAAGTGATATCTGCCGTATTGGACTTCCGTCCAATCGCACTATTCAACTTTCTCTCCAAGCTCCTGGAGAAGATAGTACACGAGTAGCTTTCTGAGTTTATAACTTCCAAGAAAATTCTCGATCCACGCAAAACCGGTTTTAGGCAACATCATAGCGCGCAAACAGCACTGCTGAGTCTGTCAGAGGACATCCGAGCTAGTACTAATAGTAATAAAAAGATACTTACTATCCTCTTAATGTTCTATTTCAGCAAGGCGATCGACACAGTCTCACCCTCTAAACTTCTTAGCAAATTAATTAAAATGGGTTTCTCGAGATCTGTGATCCTGTGGCTTAGGTCATATATTACAGGTCGTAACCAACGAGTAGTTACGACATCCAACGGGGAGTCAGATTGGCTCACAACCAAGCTTGGCGTACCACAGGGCTGGGTTCTAGGGCCTCTTATTTTTGTCCTTTACATCAATGATCTCTCTGATGTACTGGCGGGGTTCAAGAACCCAGAGGGCGAATTATTGGAAAGTGCCGAGCACGAGGGAGGGTCTGGAGGAGAGAATTAGACGTCTGTCGGATGTCGCGAAAACAGTGCCAACATGGGCGGCTGAAAACGCCCTTCATCTCAATGCCCAGAAAACAAAGGCTATATTATTTTTGGGACCGACTATAATATTAATAAAGTGCAGAATATGGATTTGTCGGGAATTGAGATTCAGGATAACGTATTCATCTCCTTTGTAGATACTGTAACCAATCTCAGCGTTATTATGGATTCTAAATTAACTTGAAAACCGTAGGTGGATGCGATTAGTCGAAAGGTTAACAGAGACTTATATGGACTTGAATCATTTAGATCATGCACCATCGAGGCGTTGCGTAAGCAGCTCACGGCCGCTCTGGTTCTTTCTATTCTTAACTATTGCTCTCTGGTTTACTCTCGTATCTTGATGTATCAGGTGAACTTCAAACCCGACTTCAAAGATTGCAAAATTCTTGTGTGAGATAACTCCATGGTGTGAGAACGGATGAGCGTGTCACTCACTATAAGAGAAAACTGGACTGGTTAGATGTTGAAGCAAGAAGAATGTATTTTGCGGGGGTGGTGCTTTATAAAGCTGTCATCATGGGACAGCCACCGAACCTCGCGGCCCTTTTTGAAAAGAACCAGTTCAGGACCTCCGGTAGGGACCCATAGGAACTTGTAATTCCAGGGTCGCGCACTGACGCTGGCCTTACATCATTCAGAGCCCAAGGTACTTGCCTCTGGAATTCGCTATCTAGAAGTATTAATTACCTTCCGTCTTTAAGTAAATTTAAGTTGGCGTTACGTAGGCACATTCACGAGGAGAATAGCAAGAAGACTTGTGATGCCAATTGAGTATTATGTTTCTTTGTATAGTATATTGTGCAACACTTAAATAACGACGAAATCTGCAACAATGAAATCTATGATGAATTGTGATAATGACCTAAGATAATGATGCGTGATTTATGACTTTGTACATAATTTTTTGACAAGAGCAAAAATAAACCTTAATCTATCTAATCTATCTATTTTCTTTTATGTATCTTTTTTATCGTACCACGCTGCCCATTGTGGACCAGTTGTAACAGTTGGAAGTTTTCCCTTTCTTTTTTGTTTTCTTGAAACTTTTTTTCCCATCGTTTCCTGGATAATAAAGATATTTTCCAAAAATGAGGTGCATAGAAGGATCTGTATGCCAAAAATTGTTAATTATATACACATTTATAATAATACTATATTGATATTATGTTAGCTTTGTTTATTATACGTACTATCTTTTGAATTTTCTGAATCCTTGAGTTCACACGTGCTTTCACTGGCAGTAGTTTCAGATATAGGATCTGTTGGTGCGTTCCAAGAAGTTTCCATACATCCTGAAACATTGAATGATGTTAATACTTAGTGTATATTGAGTAAAAATAAAGTAAATAAATTTTAATTTCTTACCATTAACATTAGTTGTTATTTTCTGCAAAGTATCTTCTACAATAGTGTCCGTATGGACTAACATTTTCTATACTTCTTAAAGCGTATCTTACATCTATATTATTTCTAGTGTTAATACTATGCTTACTATCTATGCGCAAATTTAAAGGACTTTCACTAGTGACTTGCATTTCATTATGCAGAGAAGTATCCTGCTAAAATTTTAGTATTTAAGCAAAATTATAGAATACAATTTTAGTACGCTAGATAAATTGAAAGGTTATAGATATATAATTATTTGCTTAACATAAAATTCTATTTTGTAATTTAAATGTAATATAAAATATTAAGTTTAGCTAAATTTATTTATTCTTATTTATATATTTATAAAGAAGATTATTTGATTATAAATGGTCTTTTTAACACTAACTTATTGTAATGATTTAGTTTTAATAATATATATTACCTTTTATAAGATAGAATCATTATTTTCTTAATATTGTCCATATTATTCAAAGTTTCGCGATTGCTCGTACCAATATTTTCAATTTTTTATGGCTTATCATTATATCACAGCTACTTTTCTCAACCAAATCTACGTGAATTACAAATGAAAGAATTTGATTCTGGTTGTCTCCAGGATTTTCATAAGACATTTTATTGACTGCAAGTTGTTCCGAAGCAATTATCTTTATATTAACATTCTGTCTATCTAATAAAACTTTATCAATGACTAAATAGTAGAAATAAAAGTGAGTTTATTAAATAGGAGGACTTAGTGAGGAGAGGTTTCATAAATAAAACACAGTTTTCGCGGAAAAGGACAAAAAACTTGTTTTGGCGTAAAAGCCCTTTTTACTATTTCCTAACACAAATGCATCTGGGAAATGCTTTGCAACGAGAGATGGGATTCGTTCATTGCTGTAAATAACAATAGGTGGAAGTAACTGTCCAGTAGCATTTCCACCGATCAAAGCTGTGTAACTCTTTATCTCATTCACAGAAACATTGTAAACAGCTTTTTCACCTCGACGCACTAAAACCTTACTATGTTTAGGATACAACAGAAACCCAGACTGATCAAGATTAAAAATTCTTTATGCACCAATATTATGAGCGTTCTCAGAAACAAGATTACTTTGAATTTCACTAAACCATGCCTTTAAGTTTCTTTCCGATACACTTGCTGTCTCTCTCTCTCTCTCTCTCTCTCTCTCTCTCTGTTAAGATTTTGACACATTCTTTCTGATAATTCTGAATTTATTTTCATAAAGACTTGATACCAATGTTTGGATGGCTTTCCATTGATAAAAGGTGTACTTCTATATGTTTTCTTCACTCTGATTTGCACTGTATCTAGCAAGTGTTCTTTGGTAACGGGAAAATCACATTTACTTAGATTGAAGATCCACTGAACTAATTCCTTTCCTTCGCCACGACTCAACATACTATTTGGTCCAGGTTTTGTATCTACAGTGTAGACGCAATTCACCAGGTGAATTCGTGTGATTCTTACCACAAACGCGATCAAAAAGTCCGTAGGAGTTCGCACTCCTGGTTACTCGAGCATGCACGCATATACATATAACACATACACACACAGATCCAAACTCAATTTCATCAGCAGCTTGTATATCAACAACGAGAGGGGTTTTATGCTGCAAGGCTTTCCCCTTTCAGAGCCTAATATATCCTTCCTTTTGCGACTCAAATTTCGAGTCTTTTATTTCACCCTCTTCCTGATTTTCCTTTTTCACGTAAATTCAAACATCGGGAATTTTCTTAAATGAAAATTCTCGACCCACAATTCATGGTGCCTCCTGTGAGGTGTGGATCTCGAGGTTAATACTCGTGTACAAAGGACCCTCGTACACGACGAACTTGCATTCCAAGGAAGAAGAGTCGACGAGAACATCGCCGCATACCAAGACGACTTACTCTCAGTTGCCACGTGCATCGTTGGAACGTCTCCACCTCGAAAGTTAAGTGCATTCAACTTTTGCGTCTCAGTCCGTGTATAAACCAGTGAAGCACGTGCTTTGCAACTTCTACGCTTCTGGGCGTATCGGTCTGTGTGTCATTTCTTCTTAGCACGTAATGTATGCGCATAAAGGGAGTACTTAGTGGTTTACTTTAAGTTTTAATTGCGAGTACTAGGTGTAATATCTCGTGTTTCCATGTCGGGGATTAGCGTATAGCGGCGCGGCGCCGCTCGATTCTCAGAAGCGCGCGGTCTGGTGCAAGCGTAACAAGGACAACGTGCGCGGACACGTTGTTTCTCGCGCGCCGCGTTGTTGTGATTTCTCGCGCCGAGTTTAAGTTTAACTACACGGGTCGACGCGACGGTAAGCAAAACTATGGCGAGTAGGGTCGTAGTCATCACGCAAAACCGTAACTCGCTGCGCAGCCAGCTCGGTACGCTAGCAAATCTAGTCGAAGAGGAAAACTACGGTTTAGTCGAAGCGACTTTGCGATTAGACCGTGTTCGTACGCTATTTTTCGAGTACGAAGGATTACACGACGAGTTAGCGCTTTTAGAAATCGACAGACCGGGCGTTGCAGAGATGGACGGGATCAGCAGCGCGTTTTACGCCATCGCAGCCAAGATCGAGTCTGCAAACAAGGCCGATCGTGCGAGCGCGACAGCATCGGGCGCTCCTATGGGCAACTCGACCTTTGTTGAAAAACAAAGGCAGTTAAGGCTCCCGATTGCCGAGCTCCCGAAATTCGACGGAAGCCTCGAGAACTGGCTTACGTTCAAAAACTCCTTCAAGGTTATGATAGATTCGCGAACCGACATCAATGAGCTCGTCAAGTTTATGTACTTGAAGGACTGCCTCATCGGTGATGTCGCAACCAAGGTGGCCGTGTACGACGCGAACGGTGCGAGTTACAGTTCCGCGTGGGAGCTGTTAACAGATGCGTACGAGCGAAAGCGAGTTCTCGCGGCCAAGCACATCGACGCTATCTTCGAAAATCCACCGATGATAAATCCGACATCTAAGGAACTATCAAGGATCATCGATACCGTGAAGCAACATTTGACCATGCTCAAGCTGCTTAACTTCGGTCCACAAGATTTCACCGTGGTGCGTAGACTCGAGAAGTTACTACCGGACGAACTTCGGATAAAATGGGAAGACGCTACGTTGGTAGATGCACTTCCTACTCTTGAGGAGTTTTACGCTTTCATAGCGAAGACAGCATGTCGAATGCAAACGATGAAGCACGAAGCCACGGAAAAACGGGCCACATCAGTGGTACGCACAGTCACGGAGAGTAAGATCCTGCGAGGGGGAAAGCGCCCGGGCGATCGCCTACATCACGGGTCGAAGGTCAAGAAGACCGAAACGGGCGCACGCGCGTTAGTGACGACATCCGCGACCACTTGCTTCCAATATCAGGGCAACCACCCCATGTACTGGTGCCCGATCTTCGAGGGGATGACCATTCAACAGAGGTGGAACACGGTCGAAGCGAAGAAGCTTTGCCGAAACTGTTTGCGCAAACACCCTGGCAAATGCAAATCGACCAGATGCAAGCATTGCGACCGCTTCCATCACTCGCTCCTACACACGTCGCAATCAACTACGTCGAATTCCACGAACGTCTCCCTCAAGCCTGAGACATCAAGCTCGTCGGGAAATTCAACTTGACTAGGCGTAGGGGTTTTTAGTACTGCCTCGCGATCACTGCAGTCCCAACTGCTGATGAGCGCAGTCGTACGAATCCAGGACGTTGACGGGATATTTGTTAAGGCACGCATACTTTTAGACATTTGCGCCACAGCGCATTTCATTACGTCCGAATTCGCTTGAAAGCTCCGTCTTCCTTTGCGCACGTGTTCAATTCCGGTAGGTGCGATCAATGAAATGTGGACAATCTCCGAGAAGAGCGTCGCCGTCTCTTTTCGATCTCTACATTCTGAGGTCGAGAAACGATTAACATTCCTCACAATTCCGAAAATCACCGATTCAACGCCGGATGAAATTTTCCCTCGCGATTTAGTTAACATCCCGCGTAACCTTCGACTAGCGGATCCGCAGTTCCATATTCCGAGATCGGTCGACATGCTTATAGGATCAGGCGCAACTATGGCGTTATTGTCAATCGAACAGATCAATCTCTCTCGGGATAATTTCGATTCGTATTTACAGAAAATCCAACTCGGTTGGGTCATCGTAAGTAGCGTAAAAGAGGGTAAAAGTTCGGCGGCCTCTTGCCATCTGTCCGGATTAGTCGCACAACTAGCGAAATTCTGGATCATAGAAGATGCGGTAGGCGTAACCGACGAATCGAGCGCGGAGTTAGCAAGCGACGCGTATTACTGAAAAACGACTACAAGGACTTTAAACGGACGATACACAGTACGGTTACCGTTTCGCAATACCGAGATCTATTTAGGCGAATCGCGAGCGCAGGCGTTGCGACGTTTCCGTAGCCTCGAAAGGAAATTCAGGAATATGCCCGATTTGAGGTTAGAGTACTCTCGAGTCCTGCAGGAGTACATCGAGCTTGGTGACATGACTCTGGTGCACGAAGAAAAAGGAGATGGGTATTACCTGCCTCATCACGCGGTAATCAAGTCCACTAGTGCGACCACCAAAGTTCGTGTGGTCTTTGACGCATCCACTAAATCCAACTGATAGTGCTTTCATAGTAGCGAGTTCCCGGGGGAATTTTAAACTTTAATCTGCATGTCTTGAGTTACACACGAATAAGTAAAAATTATGCAGTTTGCACTTGAATCCTATGAGTATATGTTATATTTCAGTCTTGAGACACAGTTGAGAATGGCTAAATTTAATTCTCGAATGCAATAAAGACAGTGTGGTTGTTCTAATGCACAGAAATGCTATTGGGATTCGATCTCGATATTCGAGGATATGCCAGATACGTAAAGAAAGTTGCACGTATGCAAATAAATGCTATAGTATGCTGTAGCCACACTTTTCGACTTGAGTGCCCATCTAAGTCCCCGTTCAAATATTTGCGTAAACTATAAGTGTTGACTACAGCGTCCTGAAAGGCTGAATTATATCTAGCGATACCTTTGAACGTGCACGCACACTGAATATGAGTGCAAGCATTATAAGAATAGTACAGGATACTCGCAGAAGCCTCTTTGTTCTGCGCTATAATTAGAGAGGCTCCAGAAGTACCGGCTATGACTCCAAATTTTGACGCGGAGAGGGACCAAGTAACATATCACTTGCCAGAATCCTCAAAGCAGACCTCTTATAATACAAGTTGTATCAAGTATCTTAAATTTTTTGAATGCACGCGCAGTTTCGCTGCGTACGCATCGAAAACTATAATATACTTATTGCCACTTCTGTTGCGAAGATAGCCGTACGTTTTACACACGCACGAAGAGAGACCGTGCGTATACCCGCACGCAAGAGGAAATTCAAAAATCATATCGAGCGCCGCCATTTGCGCTTCAGGTGAGCCGAAGCGCTGAGCGATACCATGAGGCGCGACTGCGATTGACTGAATTTCCGAGGAGAGAACAGCGTCGCCGCGAACGTTCTACGGCAACCTTCATGCTCGATAGCAGAACCGCGTCGCCGCGAGCGCTCTAGGCTACCTTCATGCTCAAGGGCAGGCTGGGGTCTACCCAGCGTTGGGCACGGTCGGATTTCAGATGGCAGAATCCCTAGATCCTAGTAATAAAATTTGACATAGTGGTCAGCTATGTTCAGATCGTTGGCGCGAAATGCCGCGGGATGTTCTCAAACCCATCCGATTCGACTCTGCCAGATAATCTGTCAGAGTCGAATCGGATGGGTTGGAGAACACCCCGCGGCATTTCGCGCCAACGATCTGAACATAGCTGACCACTATGTCAAATTTTATTACTAGGATCTAGGGATTCTGCCATCTGAAATCCGACCGTGCCCAACGCTGGGTCTACCTGTGGGTCTACCTTCGAGGGTAACTACAGTAACCTGCGGTAACCTGCGCTAGACTTCATGCACCTGGGCTTGCATTCATGATCAATGGTACATCGGGTAAATCGATGGCTAACTTCACGCCTCCGACCAGTCGCCGATCACGAAGATAGATCATGGACGTGTAACTGCGATGATTTTGCCACTTTTGGACACAAAATAACACAAAATTTCTGAAAGATTGATATATATTAAATGTTGAGAAAATATAATTAACATCTTCTCAAAACTTGGTTACATGTTTTTATAAAAGTATTGGGTGTTTTTCTATATTTTGAATAGTTTTAATAAAAATATAGTATGACATATTGTTTGTGATAAAATAAAAATATTTCACACATTCTGATATTTTTTTAAATATTATATAATATTTCTGAAATATATGAGAATTTTTGTATACAAATTTTATTGCTTTGCTTACTAAGTCTTAGATTAGTTGAAAATATTGGAAAAAATATTTAAATTTTATATGCTTCTAACATTTTTTATACACTTAGCAAAAAAAAATTTTTTTATACAAAAGTCTATCTTTGTGATCGGCGACTAGTTGGAGGCGTGAAGTTAGCCATCGATTTACCCGATGTACCATCGAGCATGAAAGCAACCCCAGGTGCATGAAGTCTACCGCAGGTTACCGCAGGTTACTGTAGCTACCCTCGGGCATGAAGGTAGACCCACAGGTAGACCCCAGCCTGCCCTTGAGCATGAAGGTAGCCTAGAGCGCTCGCGGCGACGCGGTTCTGCTATCGAGCATGAAGGTTGCCGTAGAACGTTCGCGGCGACGCTGTTCTCTCCTCGGAAATTCAGTCAATCGCAGTCGCGCCTCATGGTATCGCTCAGCGCTTCGGCTCACCTGAAGCGCAAATGGCGGCGCTCGATATGATTTTTGAATTTCTTCTTGCGTGCGGGTATACGCACGGTCTCTTTTCGTGCGTGTGTAAAACGTACGGCTATCTTCGCAACAGAAGTGGCAATAAGTATTGTAAGATTTAATACTGTATATATATAAGATGATATTAATTTATATGAAGATGTATACCAGCAGATAAACACGAGACTCTAAACTCTGAGAATATATTTAAATATAAGGATATTTAACTACTTTATGGGATGATTGGCATGGAACATTCGAAGGTTACAAAATTCAATTATACGCAATAACAACAATTTGACTTTCGATAAAGATTTATTTAACATCAACGAACACAAATCTTATATACGACACGCAATATCCTACACGCAAATTCCGCGAGGTATTTATTTTCAAATTCGGAGCACGGAATTACGCCTCAAGAACTTGACGCGCTATTCACGGTCGAGGGCAATTTATGTGAGTTCAGACAAAATTAACAATGTAATAAATGACATTCGAGAGACTAATAATTGCGAATACGGCGGAGTCAAATCACACGCTGCGGGCTAACCGGATCGAGCCTTTCTCTACTGCTAAAGTTAGACGAGAGCAGGTACTTATCCGAAATGTCGGCGAGATGGCTTCGTTGGCTCATTCCGCTCGGGACACTTGTTCGGTGGTGTTGCTGTCGAAGATGGTGAAGATGCCGGCGTTGTCCGGCGAGGTCCAGCACGTGGTGCGTCGGAGGCGTCGATCAGCGATACTTCTCGGTAGATGCGAAGTCTACGGGGGATCCCGAGCGAAAGAGAAGGAGCCAGCGTGCGCGGCCCGCAGCTCGACATTTCGAGCCGCCCGATAAGTTTTCGTAACGCAATGTGTTTCGCGCGTCCTATTTTGGATGATTTCGAGGACGACGACTCGAATGGCGCGTAATACGAACTTCGCTCGTTACATACTCCCCCTTTTTTGCCATTAAAGTGATAATATGGCAAAAAACATATATCCGTGAATTTTACTGAGCCGTATATAAGAATCAGACAACAATACCGATTAAGCAAATCAACACGACATAAATTGCCCTCTAACTACTGGACTATTGGTCTCTAAATGTATATTTACGATCATTAAAATTGATTAACTTAACATGCGACTTTGCGTATAAGATACTTAGTGTGAAATATTGATTGTTTTAAATTTTGATCAGTCCACTCGGTAATTATCACCGTTTAAACATTGTATTTGTACTGTCGCTAATATAGACTGTTATGTTCTCGCTCGTTCTTATTTACAAGACCTTATACCTAACGCACTCGCAATATAAAAACATATAATAACAACAAATTACGTCCGGACCATTTATTATATTTATCTGTATGCCACGTGGTGTCTACTAACGCATTGTACGTACAATATCTTTTCCCTCATCTAATAAATTAATACGAATATATTTATCAGGTACATTATTTCGTATTAATACACGTTACATAATTTAACGTTTGTCAGTCGAGATATAATAAAATTAATACCTTAACGCTCCTACAGGCCGCAAAATCACTAACCTAACGCTTTTGTTTCATTGGTCGCTAATTATGTCACCGGGTTTATACTAACGCACGCAATTTAACTCAGTTCGCATTTTATCACGCCTAAATTAGAACTTATAATTAACTCACACCTTAATACTGTTATTGTATACGCACTCGTATTCAGTCATTCAAATCACACACACGCTCACGCAGTTTATACAGTTTATTGTAAACAAATAATCTTAACTCTCATTCTTATCATACTTAAACAAGAACGCATAATTTTCGGGTTATCGATAAACGCTTTTACATACTATGTCGAATGATATTTCCGCAGATTTGTACGATTATAGGTACCAATTTCTATGTTTGCATCATTAGGATTGACTAAGACGAACGCATTATTTCCGAGATCTCGAGAAATTCCATAGGGACCCTCGTATAGATGAAAAAACTTTTTTGTCACTCTATCAAGTGCATTGGAAAGGTGCCTAACCCTTAATCTCCTACTTTCAGTTTTACCGTAGATGTTTTTTGATTTTTCTTTCGATTATCATAGTTTTTCTTTAAATTCTCTCTCGCTAAGATGATTATGTAATCATGATCAACCGTTCGGCTTTCTGGGAATTGTATGAGTTTTTCTACCTCATTTTTTATCGGCTTTCCAAAATGTAATTCATACGGGGTAACTTCAGTACTAAAGTGCGTTGTAGCATTGAGAAAATCTTCAATTTTCTTTACATAATTTACCCAAGTTGTGTGTTTGTTTGCACAAAATGTGCGGAACATTCGGCCTATCTCGCGCATAACTCTGTCCGTGGGGTTCGATTGGGGGTGACGGATCGAGCTGTACACTACCTTAATTCCTTCACTTTCTAATCTGTTTTTCCATTTTGGTGATGTAAACTGTGTTCCGTTGTCACTGAGGATTCTATTTGGCTTGCCGCATTCGGGTATATAATTATCCAATATTCGTTTTAATGAATTGTAAGTGGTCGCGTTTTTCATCGTATACAGTCTAACAGTAACTAAATCATGAGGCCCATTTGAAGAAACGAAATTGAATTCGCCCTCCATCGCGATCGAAAGGTACTTAACCCGTTGGCACAAGTCACATGCAATGATATATTTTTTTACATCCTTCTGAAGACCGTTTGAATAGTAAAATTGTTTTAAATACGACGCCGTCTTATATACCCCAGGGTTCCCTAATTTTACGTGAGTTGATATAATTAATTATTTTTTTATAGTTTCCGGAATCACAATTCGCCAATTATTATTATTATTTTCTTTATGAAATAAGATATTTTTATACAACTGGTAGTTATTCGTTTTTAGTTTTTTACTATTGATTGATTCTATAATACTTTTTACTCTCGGGTCTTGTGCCTGTTTTTCGTGAAGATTTTTTATTATGTTTCTTAATGAAGTTTCGCCATTGTGTAATTCCATAATTACCAATGACGTCACTTCATTATTTAAATTTATTGGGTAACAATATTGATGTAAAGTCGAGATTATAATATTGTCATTTATTTCTTCAAAAAATTTACCTTCCGGGTTTCTACTAAGAAAATCAGCTGTTATATTATCAGTGCCGCGACAATGTACAATTGTGAACGTGAATTGCTGCAATAATAAACCCCAACGAATTAAGCGACGGTTATGATATGTTGTTGTATTTAAAAACGTTAAGCTTTTATGATCCGTTATTATTTCGAATTTTACCCCAATTAAATAATAACGTAGTTTGTAAACAGTGTATACTATTGCCAGCAATTCAAGTTCAGTCGTTGTGTATTTGGCCTCGGCTTCTGATAAACATCGGCTTACTACGGAAATTATCCTCTCGTCACCATTCTCATCGACTTGATAAATTACTCCTCCCCCCCTACAATGCTTCCGTCTGTTTGGATCTTGAAAACCCCGTTCGAAATTATATGGCTCAAACATACACTACGAACAAAATTTTCTTTAAGGGTTTGAAAAGCATGAGAATGTTCGAGATTCCATTTCCACGCAGTATCGTTTTTCAGCAAATCTCGGAAGGATGTAATAAAATCATTATATTTAATGTAAAAGCGACGATAATAATTGCACATGCCTAAAAATTGCTGTAATTGTTTTTTGTTTTTCGGTTCTTCAAAATTTCGGATATTATTTAATTTTTCCGGGTCAGGCTGTATCCCGTTTGATGAAACGACGAAACCCAAAAATAAAATTTCATGTTTAAAAAATTCGCATTTAGCTAAATTTAATGTAAAGTTAAATTGTCGTAGAATAGAAAATAATTCATACAAAACTAGCAAATGCTCTTCAAAAGATTCAGTAATAATTAACATATCATCAATATAATTAGTAAGTGCTTTTCTAAGTCTTTGTGAACCTTTTTGCAATGCATTTCTCAATGCTCTTATAAATGCACTTCCCGCAACTTTTAAACCGAAAGGTACCTGAGTAAATTGGTACATCATTGATTCGAATAAAAATGTCGTATAGGGGCGTGAATTCTCGTGAAGAGGTATTTGCCAGTACCCATTTGTAAGGTCAAGTTTAGAAAAGAATTTTGCATTTAAATGTTCCTGAAGAATTTCATTAATTAAAGGTGGCGACTCGTGATCGTCTTCAACTATATTATTTAAATGCCGCATATCAAGACAAATTCGAATATTCCCATTATTTTTTTGAACGATTCGCAGTGGATTACAGTGGGGGCTGATGGATCTTTGAATGATACCTGCGTTTAGCATTTCTGATATTTTATTTCTTACTTTTCCGCGTAAAGCTAATGGGACTGAGTATGATTTTCTAATGATAGGATTTTGTTTTGTAAGCTTATATTCATGAACATACCCTGTTGCGCACCCCGGTTTATCCGAAAATAAGCTTTTATTTTTAAATAACATGTTAGATACTTTTTCTCTTTGTTCAGAATTAAGCGATGTTAGTTTACACGCAGTAGACTGAAGTTCTTCGGGCAAATTCGTTTCACACGTTTTTTTATTTGTATTTTCGCAATCATTTTCATTTATCAGATTAATATTAATTTCATTCAATCTTATCTTATTACATTTTTCACCTTCTAATATTATTTTTTCATCGTCGTCAATGTTGTCGTAATTGTATATTTTATTTATATTTTTCTCGCATATAATTTCAATTTCATTATTAATTTGTCTATCTTTTTCCGTCACCTCTTGATTGAACTTTTTACTTTCTTTCCCGTTTTCAGTCATCATTTTCATTGCATTTATCTCAAAATCAATATTCGATAAATTAATTACATAAATAAATGTTTTTTCATCTTCCTGCGAAAGCAGAATTTTGTCCGAAGCACTTCTATCGAACATCGTTAACTCATTAGGTATTTCGGTTTTTTGTATTATAATTGATTTAGTGTCATAATTTATTATAGTGCCGACTTTTAAATGCCAATCATTGCCTAAAATCGTATCACTTGACAAAAATGGAATTACAAGAAAAACATGAGAAAATATTCGACCATTAATTTCAAAATTAAGCATAGTTTGTTTCTTTACCGTTGTACTTTTTTTCCAATGGCAGTAAATACAATCACATTTGAAACTGGAAGTTCGAGTGTTCGCATACATTGTTTTATCTTTCCATAAAAATTTTCAGAAATTGCCGTTATTTGACTTATTAAATTTTATTAATAAATGAGGCGATGGGGAAATCTTGCGTAATTTATCGTTAATTGGAAGGTCCTTATTTCTTTCAACGTCTTGTTCTAAATCAGTAATAAAATCATAGGCCTGTCGACACGCCGCCGGACCGGAACACAACGCGTCGCTACTTAGTTTAAATGATTTCGTCCCGCATTTGTCGATGCGCTATTATTATTATTAGTCTGACTTCTATTATTATTTTGAATATTTGGTGGGGGGTAACGCGTATCAGGCATATCTATGTTTTGACTATTCGGAGCCGATGCTCGTACGAAATGGTTTTGTGAACTATTATGTTGATTATTATAATTTGAATAATTTGAATTTCGATATCCACGATTATTATAAGTATTAAAGTTTCTGTTGTCTCTAAATCTATTGTTAAAATGTCCCCTTTGAACATTCATTTGTTGAACTCTAGGTGTATTTGCATACTGATTGTTTGACTGTGTGAATGGTTTATTATTACGCTGAGATTGTCTTTCAGCATGCACGGCATCTAAATGAGTTAAAGTTTGACCGATAGCATTGGGGTTTTCAAAATCAGCTGAGGCAAGAGCCTCTTTTACCCAAAAAGGAAACTGTTGAATGATTACATAATTTTTCTCATATTCTAATAATTTAGGTAAAATATAATTAGCTTCTTTTAATTGTTTGTAGAAATAAGTTTGTAAGTTCCCGTCTTGTTCTCGGTATCTACGGCTAGACCATTTACTTTTAACTTTAACTTGAATTGGTATTGAATAAAATTCTTTAATAAAATTTTCTTTGAATTGTTCAAATGTAATAATATTTTTTTTTTAAATTAAACCAAAATTTAGCTTTTCCTTCCAATGCAATCTCTACATCTGACATCATTTTTTCCTTTTTTACGTTTTTGACTCTAAAAAACTTCTCGAGATCTTCTAAAAATTCTAACGGGTTATTCTCATATTCATCGCAAAACTTAGGTATTTTAATTTCTAGTTGAGTAAATGCTATGTTACCTATAAAATTACAAATCGCAGACGCATTACTATTTTCCGATGCGCTCGTATTAATTGTCGAAGAAATCGCGGGGTTCGGAACAATAATTCGGGGTTGATTATTCTACGCTCTTTGCGCTTCGTCGTGTAAAGTACGCGCTACCTGAATTTCTCGGCGAGCTGCTTCCAGTTCTGCGCGCAGACGCTCCAGTTCGATTTGTTGGTTGTTGTTCGCCTCCCGCGTGCGTCTGTCTCTCTCAGCAGCATCGGCTACGTCTGCTTCCAGTTGCTCTCTTATGACGGCTTCTCTCTCTCTCGCTGCTGCGAGAGCTGCTTGTTGCTCGTGTTCTGCTGCCGCGACCCGATCGGTCACCTCTCTCGCTCTTTCGGCAGCTTCCCTCTCTCTTTCTGTTGCCTCGCGTTCGGCGGCTTGTCTCGCTCGCTCTGTCGCTGCGTTGTTGGCAAAATTGTCATCTCTCGGTATGAGCGACATTTTTTCTTTGCGTGGTCTTGACCTTGAATATAAACTATAATCACACACTCGTTGCTTTGATACCCTGCCTGACTTTGTAATATATGTCGAGTTATGCTTCGAATTTTCCATGCATATTCAAGAATTGTTTATTTTATAATAAAGATACTTAAGATTCCACAATATAAATGTAAAATATTATCATAAATTTACTCGAAACTTTATCATAAAATTATTTTCACATTTATTATCGAATAATTTTTAATTTTATCATAAAATAAACAAAATGTTATAATAACTTAATTTTCAAATGATGTTAACTATTTTTTTTTCTTTTTTTTTAAATATTGGGTTCGAAAGCTTGAAATGTGGGCGCCAATGTAAGATTTAATACTATATATATATAAGATTACATTAATTTATATGAAGATGTATACCAGCAGATAAACACGAGACTCTAAACTCTGAGAATATATTTAAATATAAGGATATTTAACTACTTTATGGGATGATTGGCATGGAACATTCGAAGGTTACAAAATTCAATTATACGCAATAACAACAATTTGACTTTCGATAAAGATTTATTTAACATCAACGAACACAAATCTTATATACGACACGCAATATCCTACACGCAAATTCCGCGAGGTATTTATTTTCAAATTCGGAGCACGGAATTACGCCTCAAGAACTTGACGCGCTATTCACGGTCGAGGGCAATTTATGTGAGTTCAGACAAAATTAACAATGTAATAAATGACATTCGAGAGACTAATAATTGCGAATACGGCGGAGTCAAATCACACGCTGCGGGCTAACCGGATCGAGCCTTTCTCTACTGCTAAAGTTAGACGAGAGCAGGTACTTATCCGAAACGTCGGCGAGATGGCTTCGTTGGCTCAGCCAGGTGGGATACGGCGCGTGTATATAAGCTCGATCGATAAGCTCAAATCGCAATATTGCAGTTCGACTAGCATGTGCGAAATCACGAGTGGCCCTGCTAAAGCAACAAACAATTCCTCGATTAGAATTATGCTGAGCTTTAACTCTTTCTCGATTGTTTCTGGAATCTCGATTCGCGTTTGATTTTCGCGTTGATCGCGTTGTTTTCTGGAGCGATTCTACAATCGTCTTACATTGGCTGAAGAAATCGCCACAGGCCTTAAAGACTTTTGAAGCGCATCGAGTCCGTGAAATTCAAACCGTAGGAAAGGAAGTGGAGTGGCGTCACGTCTCTACGAAACACAACCCAGCCGATGCGTTGTCTCGTGGTCAACTTCCGTCGGAATTTCTAAAGAACGAAACTTGGTTTCACGGGCCGACGTGGCTGCAGCAGCCCGAGGACATTTGGCCTAAAGGTGCCATGACTCCGAGACCGGATTTACCCGGTTTAAAGGGAGAAACGTGTCTCCTCGTCAAACCCGTAACAAAGAAGTTCTTATCACGATTCTCGTCTTATCGCACGTTGCTTCACAGCATCGCGTTTTGTCTGCGTTGGCATCCCTTGAACACTTTCAAGGAGAAACACATCAGCGTTCAGGAAAAATCAGAGGCGGAGAAACGAGTCCTCAAATTGATCCAAGGCACCATCGCTAAGCTTTCCAATAACAGAGAGCTCAAGGAGTTGCGACTCGCCGCGTTCAATCTTTTCCTAGACGAAGACGGTATTCTTCGAGTTGGCGGTCGATTAAAGGGCGCGAATATATCCTTTTCGCAAAAACACCCGGTTTTGTTACCGTCGCGTCATCACGTCACGGATCTCATAATTCGCGAAATACACGAATCGAATCATCACGCCCGGCTTCAAACGACTCTCTTCACTCTGCGACAGCGTTTTTGGTTATTGGACGGGAAGAACCAAGTACGTAAAATCGTACGGAAGTGTGTCACTTGTATAAGACACAAACCAGCTATGTTGCACAGTCGAATGGGAGATCTACCTCACGCACGCGTTACTGAGGCTGCCGTGTTTTCAAACGTCGGAATTGATTACTTCGGGCCGGTGTTAACGAAAGAGAAAAAACATCGCAATCGGACTACGTTAAAATCATACGGATGCGTTTTCGTTTGCATGGTCACCAAGGCTGTTCACATCGAAATAGTCAGCGATCTAACCACGGAAGGTTTTCTCGCGGCTTTCAGACGTTTCATAGGACGCAGGGGAGTTCCCACACATGTATACTCGGACAACGGTACGAATTTCGTCGGCGCGAACAATCAACTTCGCGAATTATACGCGTTATTTAATTCGGACGAATTCAAGGACACGGTCGGTTCGATCGCGGTTCAACGGAATGTAGAATGGCATATCAATCCTCCCTTATCGCCTTATTTCGGAGGTATCTGGGAGGCCGCGGTCTTTTGAAGAAATCAACACCCTCGCTATCGAAATCGAAACGATATTAAACTCTCGACCTCTCTGCTCTATCTCTACTGATCCGAATGATCGAATCGCGCTAACACCCGCGCATATTTTAGTAGGGGGTTCTCTCACGACACTTCCAGAGACTAATTATACATCTGTTTCAGCCAATCGCCTATCCGTATGGAAATTCATCTCCAAGGCCCGTCAGGATTTCTGGAAACAATGACACTTGGAATATATCAACGAGCTGCAAAGACGTCAAAAATGTCATCACCCAACCGGTGAATTGAGTCCAGGGATGGTGGTTATCGTCATCGACAAAAACGAACCCTGCACGTAGTGGCAGCTGGGAGTCATCGTCGAGGTGCATCCTGGTGGCGACGGAATATCCAGAGTTGTAACTCTAAAAACATAACGGGGCCAGGTCAAACGCAATATTACGCAGCTGTGCCCTCTACCAGCATCATCATAAAAACGGATCAAATACACCACACTAGTAAGTGGTGCACGTGGCGCCACCTTTTTCATGAACGCAACGTGAGCAGCGAGCCACGATTACCCGCGACCGATAGAGGAGGGCGTTGCCGTTGCGTTCGTGAAAAAGGTGGCGCCACGCGCACCACTTCCGACTTCGACAGAACATACAGAGTAAGTTCCTTTTACTCTGGAGTGAAGTGAAGCGAAAGGTACTTTAAAAGCTTTGCTCGCAGCAGATATTGATGTGCCTCTCTTCACCGCATCTATAGCCTTTTCAACATCGGATACAGTATAAGATTTCTCTCCTACTGTCTTTTTCTGTGAACAAAAACATACAATAAATGCTAAGTACTTATGTATATTTATATTATTTCAGAACTTTCAAGTCATTTAAATTAAAAAAATAATAAAATTTAGTTATGAAAATTGAGGTTAGGATATATGAATATACGATTTTAATTATTATTATAATGCAATATTTACATAATTTAAATGTTGGTACCTTAAGAACTTTAAAAAATAGCTAATTGATTGAAAATAAGAGCTTACACAACACTGTTCCAGGGGTCGAGGTTCGATTCCCGGTGAATGTACTTGGATTATTTTCTGAGTTATTATCAACGGGAAAAGTACCCTGGACACCAGCTGTTTCGAGGCAGGTTTTTCCCCGGAATTTTCCTTCAGTGTAATTCCGGGTTTTCCCTTGACTCACAGGCGCAAACCTGGGCGGAATTGCGAAACCGCGTGTAGAGAATCAGGTGTCGGTAAGGTAGAATAAAAGGTAGCCAATCCGATGCTGCGGCAGGGAGCGCCGACTTTACCGGCAAGGAGCTGGTCCCTGAAATATGGAACCCTCTCCGGGGAGGCTACACTGGAAAGCGAGCTGGGAAGCTGATCCGATGCCCCCTTGGGGGCAGAGTGCCAGCTTAACCGGCAAGGTACATTCACCGGATACGCTTCTCAGTGAAGGATATAAAGGAAAGGGTATAAATCGCCCTCACAGTCGGCTACGAGTCCGATGTTTTGGAGATCACTTTTTACGTACGCATGCTGCTTATTGAATGAACCCTCGTAACCCTTGTCCACAATTTTAGCGACGGGCAATAGGTTAGTACAAAGCTCTGGGACGAGTAGTGTATTCTGCAGTGTGATCGACTTTTCTTATTAACCATTTAAGGTTAGGATACGTACGTCACCCCTGGCGGTTGCCTTGGTTATGGCATCGATAGCCAATCGCATTTCGCTCTCAATTTATTGCGCATTCGTGAATAATTGTGCGTCTTTACATAAATGAGAGGTGCACACACTGTCCAAACACCACTTCGTACTCGTCGTTGCGTTGAATGCAGTGTTTCCAAAAGCGTGTGCATCGCAGGCATAGAACAGATCGTCTGTTGCGTTCGCACATTCTCTGTCCTATTTATTCTTCTTATAGCAGTCAGCAATGACGTGTCCCTTCTTCTTGCAGAAGTTGCATATTATCTGCTTCTTCAGATTCGTATGGGCCTGCACTGGTTCGCCGTCCTTGCCACCTCTCGGGGATTTTTAAAGTTGATGCCAAGCGTTGTTTTAGCGTGTGCATTTCGAGGTTTCGTGAACATTAGCACTTATACCAAAATCGTTGCCTTTGTGATCGCAGGCAAAACTTTCTTCGATAATCTTTTCGATTAAAGTTTAGACTTTCGGCAAAGTGTTACGTGACTTTACGGTACAGCAAAAATTGTCATAGCTACTTAGAAGGCTATGTAATATCATTGCAGACAAAAGTTCGTCGTTGATCTCGATTTTCATTTGTTGTAGCTTATCGACTATATCCACGAATCGAGATAAATAATCGTGCATGTCGTCACCCGCCTGCATCTTTTGCGACAGCAATTGCTCTAAAGACGTGGCTTTCCGAGCGGGGTCTTTCGATGCATACATGAATGCCAGTTTTTGCCAGACCTCTCGCGATGTTATACAATTTTTATATGCGCTTATCGCGAGAATAAGATCGGACTTTGCGATGCGGTCATTCGACGTCCACTCATCGATTGATGTTTTGGCGGCGGTGACTAAGGCGGCGTTGGCGTCAGCCGCTGGCGCGGCAGGCTTTGTCTTGTCGCCGGAAACGTATGCCCATGTCCCATTCTTTATCAGAAGAGCCTCCACTTGAATTTTCCAGGTGTCGTAGTTATTCTTGGAAAGTAGCTCGATTCGAGAGATATAGCTGCTTGTATGAGCCATTACGAAGATCTCACACGTGTGCCTGTTGCGACGAGCAATGGCGTCGGCATATCCCTCTCCGATGAGACTTGCGAGCTCCACTATACTCGTTTGCTCTGCCTGGGCCCATGACCTATTAGAGATTATGTAGGCAGGAAGCGAATAAATTTATTAGATAAAGAAAACGGCAGATTGAGTACACATAACCAAGAAGGTTATCGCTTGGTTAGGCACGTGAAAAGTACTGAAAATATGTGTATTGTAAGTAGATTATATGGTCTCCTATGGAGGTTCCCTCTGGTGGATAGCGGGAAAGTTCGGGAGAAAAGCTATTAGATCCGTCAGATAGATTATCGAAAAATAATCGACACGTACTTTTTCTTTTTGCAATTAAATGATTATCAACAAAGTTACAGCAGTTAATTGAAATGTCGTGTTACGTCACAATTTCTCACATATTTAGACATACTACGATATGGAATTGTATCGTCATACGACATTTCAAACTGCTGTATCTTTATTGATTATCATTTAATTAAAAAAAGAATAAATACGTGTCAATTATTTTTCGATTATCGAATAAATACGTGTCAATTATTTTTCGATTATCTGACGGACCTAATGGATTTTTCATGCAAGTTCCCTATTATGAATAACGTTTATGGTTTACTCGTGTAGTTCGCAGTTTTTTCGAATGTCGTCACATATTATAATTTTATTCAAAATACTTTTATTTAAAAATTTTATTAAAAGTTGAGATCGATGAATTTTAATAATTTAACGTTTCCTTTTATTTTATGGCATTCGAAAAAGCTGCAGACACTCTGAAAACGTTCTATATAATTTTCAACCAACATAGCTGCACATATTATTTGTACGGGATACTTCATTTATTTAAAATATAATTTTTTGTGCAATTGATCGAATTTGTGTTATTATTATTTTTACACAAAATATGACTAATATACTTGAAATAAACTTAAATTGCTAATAAACTTTGCATTCAAATTTAATCATTTTTTTCATGTTACTTTCTCGTTTTTATTCTACAAGTACTTATAAACTTGTTGCAGCTTCTTTTAATTTGGTCTACGTGCCCCGATTATGCAAGGATGAGAGAAGCCGTAGAAAAATCACCAGAAATTCAAGCTGTCAATGAAATAAATAGAAACTTGTACGAGGCACTTACAAAATATACCGGGCAGAACATAACCAGTCCAGATGATGTGTTTGATGTATACTCTACTCTTGAAGCCGAGGTAAAAAAGGCATTCTTTATTATAATTGGGTCTTATAATATCTTAAATAAATTATTCCTACATTTTAAGCTTGTTTTTATAAGATTTTTTCTTTAAATTGAGGGGCTGTTGATGGCTCAAGTGATAACGCGTACCTCTTAAGACAAAGATAACGGTCAGATAGAATATGGCAAAAGGATCGACATATATTTTTTACTTTTTTAATTAAATGATTATCAACAGACATATATAGAGCAGATTGAAATAGTAGTAGTAGTAGTAGTAGTATTTTACAACCCGCCTTCTGTACATTCTTGTCTTATACACTATTAATAAATATACTTTAATTACTATAATACTCGACCGTTTTTTTATCTCTCTGTTTTACAATCTATTTACATTTATACATTTTAGTTACATTCTAGAGCAGATTGAAATATCGTGTGATATCACATTTCCCCATATATATATAGATATTTTACGATGGGAAATTGTGATGTCACATAATATTTCTACGTGTTCTTCGTTGATAATCAATTAATTAAAGCTAGTGAACGAATGTACGGGGATGAAAACAAAATATTGTACTGACTATTGTACGTTTATTGTTGCAAGTATAATGTTGCCTCGCTTCGCTCGGACAGCAAGTCACTCGCGGTCGTCAATAGCCTAATTTACTCCCTTGGTGAGTAACATACTATTTTGGGAGTTATATAGGCACCTTTCGATGAATGGTCGTATTAAAGTCCTGAATTTGGACATAAATTGATAACTCGCCCATATAAAATTTATAATGTTATTGAAACATTGAGAATTTATTCTTTATGGTGGTTCTATACCCAAAAAGTCAAATTATACCAGCTATCGAAACAACGTTCTGAATTTGAAGTATGTTAAATACAAGCATATCAGAAAGTTATTTATGCATTTTAAATTTAAATTAATCACTATGTCTTCGTTTTATTAGCAGATAACCATTTCAGATTGCACAAAAAAGGACGAAATAGACGTTTTTCATCGCGTTCCATTACTTTTCTTTTCTATCACATTTTTTTATATTTTTGACACAAAAATAAAAACATTGTATGGTTTACATTTTAAAAAGAAAAAAGATTTATTTTAGTATCAGGCATAACAAAAAACATTTTAAATAGACGTAGAAATGTACTACTTTTGAACCTTTTTTTAACTGATTGATAAAAAAAATTAATAAAAAAATCGACTTTTTGAGTGATTTTGGGCATAGAACCATCTTAAGGAGACCTGATCACAACCTTAGAATTTTAATTAATTTGTTTATATATTATTAGGTGAGAATGAATCATTTATCATATACCTATTACATTTTCTTTTTCGGTCAATTTACATATTTTATCGAAATATATCGGAAATTTCTTTTTGGTCGTTAGGTCACCTTAAATATCTACCGAAGAGAAACTGCTCATTTTTCATCGTCCATATGATTTTGAGAGTTCTAAGCATCGGATATGACT
Source organism: Gastracanthus pulcherrimus (assembly GCA_949152435.1). Classification (NCBI taxonomy): domain Eukaryota; kingdom Metazoa; phylum Arthropoda; class Insecta; order Hymenoptera; family Pteromalidae; genus Gastracanthus; species Gastracanthus pulcherrimus. The sequence continues at coordinate 47,338,761 of OX424573.1, read as the reverse complement.
TTTCCAACAGTCATTTTGTTCAAACTACAAGTAATTCTGACATGAGCGAAGGAATTTGTATTAAAAATTCACAGACATAAGTTATAGCTTTTCAAAGTCACATTTTCCAGATTGTTTACGTTTTTATCATAAACTTTGGATTTGAAAAGCTATAACTTATGTCTGTCAATTTTTAATACAAATTCCTTCGCTCGTGCCAGAGTTACTTGGATTTTGAACAAAGTAATCTTGGAAAAGTTCAATGTAATGCTTAGAACTCTCAAAATCATGTGGACGATGAAAAAAGAGCAGTTTATCTTCGGTAGCTATTTAAGGTGATAACGACCAAAAAAGAAAATTTCCGATATAGTTCTATAAAATATATAAATCTACTGAAAAGAAAAATGTAATATATGATGAATAATTCATTCTCACCTAAAAATATATAACCTATTTAATTGGACTTGGTTAGAGGGCGTGTTGGGGTGTGCATGCGTGCGAGGCAGCTCGTCCTAATTTTGCAGTTTTGGTAAAGTTTTGCGTTGTTTTCGGTGCTTGTAACAATCGAATTTGTGAGAAAAATAGGTATAGTGTTGGTGAATCAATAAAGTGTGGAAAATAAACTGATATTGGAAATAATATTGGGGTGGGAAGGGAGCGTGGTAGTTTTGAGGTTAGGTTTTTAGGCGCGAGAGCCGAGAGAGCGTGCGTTTTGGTAGGGACAATGGCGGTTGACGAGAGCGGCGAATAAAGGAGATAACGACAAGGACAAGCAGATCAAGGGAGGAAATCAGGCAGGACGGGTTTCGCAACAGACGCTCGATGACAAGGTAGTGAGGAGGGTCGCCTTCTCGGATTCCGACAGGGACAGGGCCAAGGCAGAGAAAGCGGAAAGAGAAGATCGGCAGCGAGAGGCGGATATGAAAGAACTCAAGGATAAAGTTTTGGAGGAGGTAAGAAAGATTAGACAGGAAAGAGTAGAGATAGAGAAGGTTAAGATAAATTTAAATGCGTTAACAAAAGAGTTGGAGGACCGTATAGAAAGGTTGGAAAATAAAATCATTTTGTCGAACTATTAGAAGGATCGGAAGAGAAGAAAACAGGAGAAGAGAGAAAACTAAGCGACGAAGAAGAGGGGAAAGAAAAAGAGTAGATAACATTTGAGGAAATTATAAATGCTTGGAAAATATTGAAGAAAAAAAAGGGGGCAGGATCAGATGACATTCCAAATTATTTATGGATGTATGGAGGAGAGGAGTTAATTTGTAAACTGATATGCATTTTAGGAAAGTTTTGGGAAGGACAAGGTATTCCAGATGACTGGAAGGCAGGGATTATAGTACCACTCTTCAAGAAAGGAGATCCTAATGAGACAAAAAACTATAGAGGGATAAGTTTAATGCCAACGGCTTATAAATTATATACTGAAGTAATTAGAAATCGACTGGAAAAAGAAGTTGAAGCAGGTTTTAGGAAAGGAAGATCAACGATCAATATATATGTACTGGATCATCCAATTCAAAAAGCAAAGTCAAATAAAGAAAGACTGTACTCGGTGTTTGTAGATCTAAAGGCTGCCTTCGATACGGTAGATAGGAAAATGCTATGGGAAATTTTAAGGAAAATGGGTATCAGTAAATACTTCATTGAGAGATTAAAAGAAATATATCACGAAACACTTGTGTGGGTGAGAGTAGATGATAGATATTGATGTTATTGCGAGGCTTACATGCGGTAATTTTGAAAATATATATAGGTATTGGTTAAATGAGGAGGAAAGAAAATGTAGGATGTGTAAGAAAGAAAACGAAACTCTAGAACATATTATTATGAAATGCGAGGAATCCAAAAATTTGATGGAAAACATAAGAAAAGACAATAGTATTAGGTATGCAGATTTGGTAAACGAGAAAGGTAAGGTAATAATATCTAAGGCGTTTAAAAGTTGGAGAACAGTTGTAGAAAGCAAGGAGAAAAAAATATAAAGATATATTTTGTAAGGAATTGTAATGATATTTGCAAGATATACGTGCGAAACTGACGAGCTGCCGGAGAATGGATGGATGCGTGAGGAAAACTACTGTAAGGAATGTGTAAAATAAAAGTGTAAAAATATAAAAAAAGGCAAAATATGTAAAAAACGAAGATAAAAATGTTTAAATAGTTCAAAGAAGGTAAAATTTATGTAATTTTTTTGTAGTAGCGTATAAGTCTGAATATGGAAGTATGATATAAAATAACTGTAAATAATTCTGTATTATTCTATGTAAATATTAGCGACAATATTTTAAATCTAAGTTTATTTTTAAATAAGATCTACGTACGAACAAAAAAATTTTTTGTTTTGTTGCTTATTAATAAATGCGAAATAGGTTTTGGAAGTATGAGTGTGGTAAGATCTATAATGTTAACCAAGTCCATTTCTGGGCCTACTTGGCCAAAATTAAGTCTATTATATATAACCAATTTAATTAAAATTCTAGGGTGATGATCAGGTCTCCTTAAGGTATTTTCAACTAAAATTCGCTCGTTTTCTTTATTAATTGATACTTTAAAGTTTATTTATAATACAATTTTTAATAAAATAACGGAATTTATATAGCAATTTTATAGCACTGTGTGATCTAAATTCGCATCTATCGTACGCTTTTCCGTGGCATAAATGATCGATTACACCACTGTTGCTAACTTTACACCGTACCATTATAAACACTGTGGAATAAACACAGTTGCCACTAGTATCCTTATAAAGTAAATCAATTGCTAAAATAAATAATGCTTTATGAAGGTGAATGATCTTTAGTGTAAAAAATACAGAATTGGTTTCTGTATTTAATCAAAATAATCAAAATTTAGAAAATTGAAGGTTAGAAACTTATAAATTTCAAATGTCAATCTGTGTAATTTTTGTTATTACAATTTTTTCAAAATCTTCAATTTTTTCAAAATTTTCAATTTTTTCAAAATTTTCAATTTTTTCAAAATTTTCAATTTTTTCAAAATTTTCAATTTTTTCAAAATTTTCAATTTTTTCAAAATTTTCAATTTTTTCAAAATTTTCAATTTTTTCAAAATTTTCAATTTTTTCAAAATTTTCAATTTTTTCAAAATTTTCATTTTTTTTAAAATCTTTAATTTTTTAAAAATTTGTAATTTTTACATAATTTGCACTTTTATCAAGGTTTATCAATTTCTTCAAAATTTTTAATTTTTCCAATATTTTCAATTTTTTCAAAATTTTCAATTTTTTCAAAATTTTCAATTTTTTCAAAATTTTCAATTTTTTCAAAATTTTCAATTTTTTCAAAATTTTCAATTTTTTCAAAATTTTCAATTTTTTCAAAATTTTCAATTTTTTCAAAATTTTCAATTTTTTCAAAATTTTCAAAATTTTCAAAATTTTCAATTTTTTCAAAATTTTCAATTTTTTCAAAATTTTCAATTTTTTCAAAATTTTCAATTTTTCAAAATTTTCAATTTTTTCAAAATTTTCAATTTTTTCAAAGTTTTCAATTTTTTCAAAATTTTCAAAATTTTCAAAATTTTCAATTTTTTCAAATTTTTCAATTTTTTCAAAATTTTCAATTTTTTCAAAATTCTCAATTTTTTCAAAATTTTCAATTTTTTCAAAATTTTCAATTTCTGCAAAATTATCAATTTTTACATAATTTGCACTTTTATCAAAGTTTATCAATTTTTTCAAAATTTTCAATTTCTTCAAAATTTTCAATTTCTTCAAAATTTTCAATTTCTTCAAAATTTTCAATTTCTTCAACATTTTCAATTTCTTCAAAATTTTCAATTTTTTCATAATGTTCAATTTTTTCAAAATTTTCATTTTTTTCAAAATTTTCAATTTTTTCAAAATTTTCAATTTTTTCAAAATTTTCAATTTTTTCAAAATTTTCAATTTTTTCAAAATTTTCAATTTTTTCAAAATTTTCAATTTTTTCAAAATTTTCAATTTTTTCAAAATTTTCAATTTTTTCAAAATGTTTAATATTTCAAAATGTTCAATTTTTTCGAAAGTATCCAATTTTATCAAAATTTTTCATTTTTGCAAATTTTTTCATTATTGCAAATTTTTTCATTTTTGCAAAATTTTTAATTTTTGCAAATTTTTTCATTTTTGCAAAATTTTTCATTTTTGCAAAATGTTTCATTTTTGAAAAATTTTTCATTTTTGAAAAATTTTTCATTTTTGAAAAATTTTTTATTTTTGCAAAAAATTTTATATTTGCAAAATTTTTTATTTTTGCAAAATTTTTTCATTTTTGCAAAATTTTCTTGTATTTCTAATTTTTAATTTTTTCAAAAAAATTAAAAACACTAATAGTACATGAATGCTTTGATAATTGTGAATTTATTTATTAAACATGTTTATAGCACTGTGTGACCTAAACCCGCACTTAGGCCACGCTTATCCGTGACTTAAGTGGCGCTTTATTACACAGTGTAATAATGAATTCACATAGGCCACAGATCCGTAGTATCCTATAATAAAGACTAAAAATACTCAAAATAAACGTTTTCGTTTATAATAATAGAAAGAAGAAGTAGTAAACCTGGTAATTACGCATGCCAAGTATCAGAGAATAATTATAAATCCTTAAAATAATGCTTCAAATTAAGAGGTTAGTTCAACTGATTGTATATGACAATTTGGCGCGTTTTTTGAATATTCAATCTGGAATTCAATTTAAAATTAAGTATTAATTTTTTTTTCATTATTAATATTATAAATTTATTATTTAAAATAAATTTATTAAAATTTAATTTAAATAATTTCAAGATAGGGTAAATAAATATATTCAAATTAACTGTTAACAATAAACATTTATTATTTTTTCAAAAAACAAAATTTCTTATTTATATAAGGTTCTATTCAAACAATGTATAAAGGTTGACATTGATTATTAATTAACTAATGCATTTTGGTTAAATAATAATTAGTTTATACGATTTGTAATTTCCTTAATTTATTTTTTATGTTTTTTGGATTATATTTTTTTTATTCGGGGGGGCTCCGCCCCCCCCCCCCAAACCCTCTCCGCCCCCCCAAACTCCCGGCCCGTCCCCGCACCCTACACCCTCCCCTATGTCGATGGCAGGTTTATGTCACTCGTGCTACAAAATAGTATACGATACTCGTGACCTAAGTGGCCATAATTGCACGGCGCGACGGTATCGCTAACTACGCGCCGTATAATTATGGGCCACTTAGGTCACACGTATCGTAATATACTATTTCCTTTAATGATTGATTTATTCATTAATAATAAAAAATGGCGAATTTATCACTCGAGCTATAAAATAGTATACGATACTCGTGGCATAAACGGCCTATGACACGACGTGAAAAATCGCCCTCGCTCCGCTCGGGCGCTAACTTCATGTCGTGCCGTAATAGGCCGTTTATGCCACTTGTATCGTAATATACTATTGAAACAAAATCAGACATATATTTTTCAGAGCTATATAATAAATAATGAAGTCAAATTAAAAGCGAATATTAGTTATTTCTAGATTTAAAAGCATGATAGAATTCTTAAAAGTGTATGACAATGTGGTATGCGCGAGGGCTATTTTGAATATAACCCATTTTCAATAAAAATTAATACATTATGCTAATAGCTTTGAATATATAAGCTAAAAAATCTAAAAATTTCTGTGTGACTTCATATAACAATTTCAAATATTCCACGTAAGCCCTAGATTTTGAAAATTTAATACAAAGATGTTTGAAATTTCACCAAGGAACCACCTGAAATGCATAAATCGATATTTTACTAGTAATTAATTAACCAATATAATTCTTTTCTGAAATAATAAGTTTGCAATTAAAATAAGTAATGTTATTTTATAGTATACCATGAATTATCAATTGCCAAACTGGACAAGTGAATACTTCCCAAATATGATGAAGCCATTGAGCAGTTTGAGTCTCAAAATGAATGTTTACAACGCGTCCTTATCAAAAATGAAGGCAGCACCACTAATTACAAAAATTGCAAATAGTATGTTGGACAAATCTCAAACTACAAAGCCATACAAACAAAAAATGTTCATGTATGTTGGGCATGATTCTACAGTGGCCAATTTGCTCGAAGGAATGAATGTTTGGGACATGCAAATACCTGGCTACAATATTATGACTATGATAGAACTTCATGAAAACGAATTAGGATATAATGTTCAGGTAAATTATATTTCATTAATTTTGGTTTATTTCTTACCAGGTATGAAGTATTGGTCGGTTTACAAATTATGCGAACTTTTCATTGCCACCAATGACACAGGGTGCATTTCATTATTGTCGCGCGAAACATTTTAGCGTTGTAAAATATCTTTCAGTTTTTCTCCAATATTGCTCCTCATATCCGAAATTCATGCGCGCGACAATCGCGAGAATAACGGAATATGCCCCGAGAAAAGATCTACTTTCACTGGAAAGTTTTTAAACTTTGATAAGATTTATTATCAGTTCATTTTATATTTAACTTGTTTTTTATTTTACGCACAACAAACACAATTTTTGTCAATCAACTTTTACTTTCTAAAATCGAACCAACATTTTCTGAGTTAAATTGTATTCTATTTGAGTGAATAATTACTACCTCTCTAAAAAGAAAGACATATATTCGCGGGTTGTTTCGAGTTAACATTCACTTTAGTCTGAGTAAACAGTAGTAAACATTTTTAGTAATTATAAAAGAGGTTACCCTTTCGGGTCGTGTATAGATAATTAGATGTGTATTCTATGATAATTATATATTATGTATATCAATATTTAGAATAAAAATTTAATTTATTAAAAAAGATATAATTATAAAATAACTTGTAGTAATTTTGTAGGTATTAAACTATATGATCGCTAAAAAAGTTTCAAACTTTGAAAACATTATTTTTCAGCTGTATTTGAGGAATACTACACAGCATGAGCCTTATCCGCTAACCATTCCTGGATGTGACTTCGCCTGCCCTATAGAACAATTTGTAGAATTACTGAGACCGATGATAATGACTGAAGACGAATGGAAAGCAGAATGTGTTTTGAAAGATTCTAATTACGTACCTAGTAGCGAACCTTTGCCATAAAAATGGCCTTTCAAGCTTTAAAAACTTGTCTGCTTTTATCTTGCCGTCCATTTAGTAAAGACTTAATCCATTAATACCATAATAATAAGACTTTTTTACAAATTTTCAAGCACGTGCAACTAAGCAAAAAAAGCAGTTTTTTTAAATAGTACATTTCGACACGAGTGCGGAAGTAGATTATTTGAAAGTGATTTTGAGGTTAGAGTGGTATAAAAGTACATAACCGGATAATTTCGAAGATACTCTTTGAGATTCTAGCCTTATAAATTACCTACAAAACACGATTTTCAAAGTAAAAATTTGTTATAGGTATATAACTTTTTTCGGTATTTTTTCGTGCTCAAAAGTATTTGAAGCGAGCACTCGATGCGTATTTAACAAGAACCCAACAGGATTTTTTTAATAAAGATTTTTTAAAATTACTAGAAACATTTATGCACGCTGCCGCGCGCCCGTATATTTATTATATGTTTTACGTTATATTTTTGTATTTGATTGTATAGTGAATAGTATACTTAAAATTCTTTTTTACCTATAATTTTATTTTAGAATCGTATATGTTTTGTAGAATATTTTCGATATATTTCTTTAGCCTATGCTATAAATTGATTGATTTTCTTGAAAATTATTTAATTTTTCTTTTTAAATGAAAATAATTTTTTTTAAATCATTTACGTTGGTAATATTTATACCACCAACGTATTTTTTATTAATTGTCTATTATCTATTTTTTAGCTTTTATTGGTTTAGCATTTTCTCAACAAAAGAAACGGTTTTAAAAAATTTAATATAAAAAATATGAACAAAATAGCTGGGTAATAAATTCGCTGTTCGCTATATATCGAATACAATACTTTGAATTTCGAAAATCTGACTTTAGTTTTATAATCAGCGTTTTCACAAATTCACAATATTTATAATAACGTATTTGATTTACTTGTGAATGGTTTACAATGTACTTGGTTTTAATAACGTCGATTTTTTATATCCCTCGTCTCCAATTCTACCCCAGAGTAACATTTATAAGTAATAAACGATATATTATAACACAGGAAATAAATCAATATGTAGATTTTTCTGATTAAAAATGTATCTAGCGCGAGGCTTGCGAGACAAGCGGGACAAGCAGTGCTACGGAGAGAGGGAAAACGGCACGAGAATTCAAAATGAGATAAACCTATATTTAACACTATCTTCGAAATATAAGCGCCCTCAAAGTATAAGATTGGTGTCATGTTCTCGCGCTAAAGCATCAGAATTGTGATTTCTTAGCAGTGAATGCATGTAAAGAAACCACTTTTGTCAGCCTGATATGAACGAAAAAAAATCACATAGTACATAAAATTGTAGCCTTTTTACGTACTTTAAGATGCATGTGCCGTAGAGTTTATTGCCGATGCGAAAATTGCAACTTTCGTTGACGTTTATCGATTAGTAAAGTGGCCATACGAATGCATTGCAAGGCAAAAGGTAATCGATACCCAAAATATCGACAGCAAGGTGTGCGCTACGGCATCATGTAGTTAAATAACACACAAATGAAGTCTCTGCTAGGCTAGTCTTGACCTTTTGAAGCACTTACAATATGACTTTACCATAAGAAGTTTTTAACTACTTAGAACTTCTTTAATTAAAATTTGGAGAGTAATATTTTTGCATAAGAACTCATGAGGTATTAACCGATTTTAACATTGAAATATATATATTCAAGTGCAGTTTTCCGGCAAAGTAAGGCATAGTTAAGCAAAAATCTGGCGTAGTCAGGCATAATTCAGCATACTCAGGCAAAGTTTGGAAAATTGTTTGCTTTTGCTAATTTTGATAAATATTGGCAAATTTTAACAAATTTGGGCAAACTTTGGTAAAAATTGGTAATGCAAAAGTTTACCAAAGATTGCCAACATTTATCACAGTTTGCCAAAAGTGTGTAAAGATTTGCCATATGTCTGCCGAAACGAGCAATTTGATACGCTTTTCCGACGTTTGGCGTACTCTGACAAGCTCTGGCAAATTGGCACAAAAATCATTTCCACTAATATATAATTTGTCTTAAAAAGAAAGAAAAATCTACATATGCTTTTGAATAAACTGTAATCTCTACACTTTATTTAAAACGATTTACTATTCAGGTTTCATATGTATAAAGGTTGTCGGTTTATTTAAAACAATTTATATTTTGAGCTTTCATACGTGGGATATTGAGCTTTAAGAGTATAAATCAATTTTATTTATTAATTAATAATTCTAATTTTTATACGTAATCGACTTCAGTAACATATTTAAAATTAAGTGAAAGCGTATGAAATCAATTGAAATCACTAGAAATCGGTAAATTTAATTGATTAAATCATTTTTTTGAAATCAATATGAAATCACAGTGAATTCACTGAAATAGTGAAATCACTTAAGCACTTTTTCCTGACTGGTTAACCTCTCGATTGCAGTAGACTTACAGCAGACGATTGTATCACGCTCTTGCAGCATCTTACACAATCTTACCGAAGTGAATATGTACTATAACGCAAATTGTAGTTCACGTGTCACCGCCAGGTGATAGAAACTGAAAATTTACTCTCGCGTAACTAGAAGTGCCATGCTAAGAGGATAAAGGATCAGTGTTCAGCATACGAAGAATATCGGATTTCCGGAACTTGGCGATGATTATTGTATCGCCTACGAGGTGAGCCTTGTTTTTAGAATTTTCATTCGTTAAATAAACTTTTTTATTACACTCAAGCTGACTTAAGCCTGCCGAAATGTTGCTGCATAGAGCCTGACGCAATTGTTTGCCGTAATTAATCTGCTGCACGCGCAAGTGCAAAATATAAGACCCAGGATGTACTTTAGCTGTCGCAAGTCTGTTGCAGTTCTGCTGTAATTCAGCTGCACGCGCGCATGCATTTTATGTATCTTTACCCACACTCAAGCTTCCGTAAGACTTGCACAATTCTGCTGCTTAGGACCTGTTGCACAGTGATGTTGGTGGATCGAGAAATACAGGCAAAGGTTTAATAAACTTATTATGTGTGAGAGATATAAGGAGCTTTATTGTCTGCCTTATAACAAGCGAGAGGGCGAGACTTAATTTTTCGGAGCTGTACATGTACCGTCGGTGTACGAGCTGTGTCTGAGCGTCGCGGAAGAGACGCGGAGAGACGCTATCGAAAGACAACCTCGCGAGTAAGTTAAGCGTCCTTATAGCGCGGGAGAATTCGACCGCCGTTATATATATATATATATATATTATATATATATATATATATATATATATATATATATATATATACATAAATACATAAGTTTAATTTACATTGAAACTACATCACACAGTCCTCTCCGCAATTCTTGGGTAATCCCGTTGCACGTACGCGTGCATTATCGGGGCCCAAACTTTGCACTCGAACTTTTGCAACACTTGGCAATTTTGCTACGGAGGGTCTGCTGCACTCGTCTGTCAGCAGAAACATAGCAGAATTCGGAAACAGAATGCGCAAGTTCTGCGCAATAGTGCGTGCATAAGGTTTTGCTACCAGGGCAACTGGAGTCATACACGGCTCACTCAAAGAGAATGTCAATGTACAAACGCACTATCTAGATATCATTTATCTCCGTGCGTAACACCTGGGCATCTTCTCTGAGAAGCCCGTATACACGCTTTACAAGAAGAGGATGTCGACGTAGACAAAAGCCTCAGAGCGCACAATTTAGACTTTATTTTTATCAATACGTAAGTTCTAGAGCCCTAGTTGTATACACCTTAATCGAAGACAATGTCCACGTATACATTAAAAGCTTCGGAGCGAATAATCTAGACTTAATTTTTCCTGGTGCGTAACACCTGGACCTCTTCTCCGAGCGCCTCGCGTAATTTGCACGCCATATTCAAGGACACTATGCACGTAGACATATTTATTCAAAAGCCACGGAGAAGACACTGTCATCGGCGACTTTTCACACATCTGTACATTGTGATCAACGAAATTTCATAGACATGAATACTTACAATATTGACAAAAAATAATTTACAAATTTAAAACTACAATTTAAGGTTATATAAAATCAAACTTATATAGCTAGCTGCGTAACAATGTCGATTATTAATAAAAAATGAAAAACTAATATAATGATATCTAATAAAATGAACTATGTTAATAGTTACAGGCAAGGCAAACATGATGTTTAAAACTATACATAATGCAAAATAATATTCAACAAATGTAAATTAATATAGAATATAGGTACCTCTCAATTCGATATATTTCGATACATATATCTCGCAATCATTTCTTTATATGGGATTCCATTTTGAAAGTTTATATTCAGTAGTTATTTTGCTTAATTCTAATGTACTTACGTATTTCAATTTTTTGCACACCTAGATACTCGTCTGATTCAGTAAAAAACTATTGTCATAAATCACAACTTGATGCTAACAATATAAGGAATGCTAAAAACTTTAATTTAGTGTGCATACGCGTGCGTGTAGGTATATCAGTTTAAGCAAAATAATCTTTAAAAAAATAACTTTCAAAATACGATAATTTAATAAAAATTGTGACTTCTAAAGTAAGCTTAGACTGAAACTCGATCAACAAGCTGTTTCTGTTTTTATTTTCTAGAAGACTATAATTCGGAATCACCGAATATTGCGTGAAATTATTTATATCACGATATCATAGATCAACATAATATGTTATTATCTTTGTGACGTTTTCAAACTTACACAATTCGATTATTATTAATGAAGGTGCAGGCGCTTTAAACATGTAATAGAGGTCACACCTATATAGAGACATCTTCTGGTGTGATACCATTCAATAAAACTTTAATAAGCTATAACTCCTTAAAATTTCAAATACCGAATTGATATTAAATATTTTTAAGAGTAGTTATTTTGTTAATCTATAATGATAAACGTATCAAGTATATAATTATAAAAGTGAAAAAAAATTAAATTAAGGTGGGAATTCTATTTTATAAAAGTATCTGTTCCTTACAACCCTTTGAAGCCTATTTTAAATTGATTTTTATGTTTTTTGAGTAGTAGTTTTTCTTAATTATTAACCAAATTGTTTATATTGATAAGAAAATTATAGAAAAATAACGTTTTTTATCAGGAAAAATTCGTACTTCAAAGCGTTAATTGAGTTTTTTAGTGTTTATGGTGTTTCATGTGCATTAGATTATATCGAATTATTTTGAAACATAAATGTTTGTTGTAGATGTTTTGAAAATATTTATTTATTTCAATTTATTTTTTCAAATAAATTTAATGCTGATGTAAGAAACGTTTCTGCAACGTATTTTTGAAACTTTAGGTACGTTCCTACAAAAGTTTCAAGAACGTCGTAGAAACATTGCAGAAACCTTGAAATGTCCGCTTTTCGTGTTTACGTCATTTGGTACCAGATTTTCGGATACTTTTGTGTTATCTGCAAATATCGAGAAAAAACAATCCGATGAATACTTTCATCGAATGCTGAGTATCCGAAAAAAGTTCCCGACGGATACTTTCATTGGATATTCAGTATCAGAGAAAAGTATCCGACGACACCTTTCGTCAGATACTGAGTATCCGAAAATAGTATCCGTCAGATAGTTTTTTCGAATATTTTTCTTATTTTAAAATGTCTAAATGTGGTCTAAAATTTTCCTTGGCCCCTTACCATGGGGTACCATCCGGGTGATACCACATATTTAGGGATCCCGAACATACTAGGACCTATTTAACGCATTTTGGTGGCATAAGAAATTTCACTGCCAAAAATAAAAATATACCCGGTATCAAAATACGTAAATATGCCCGGGTACCTCTAAACATGCGATATCATCCGGATAGTACCCCGGATTATTTTTAGATTTCTTTTAGACATTTTAAAAATAAGTAAAGTAGCCGAAAAAGTATCCTTCGGATACATTTTTTCGGATACTTTTTTAAATCACGTATATCGACTTAATACATGGCGTACAATGCTTAGAAATTTATATTTCGTTGTTATTTCTCGATATTTACAGAAAACAGAAAAGTAAGCAATTTATCACAATTTATCACAAATTATCACAAATTATCACAATTTATCACAATTTATCACAATTTGTCACAAATTATCACAAATTATCACAGTTGTAAGTACCTTTATATAAGAGAATGCAATGAAAAAAATGTGAGAAAATGTGAAAAACTGTGAGAACTGTGAACAAATGTAAAAAATTGTGCAAGTTTTATTAGATAGAATACGTGTTTTTATAAGTGTGAGAAACTGTGAAAAACTATGAAAAAAAGTGTGAAAAAGTGTGAAAAAATGTGCATATTTGTAATAGATGTTCCAAAAGTATATGTATTTTCACACTTTATTACACTTTCTCACATTTTTTTCGCACATTTTCACAGTGGACATTTCCAGTAGGATATCTACAGTTGTGATTCAATGTTATTAGTATATTTATATCTGCAAAAGTTAATTCCGTACTTTAATTATTGGCGCTATTTCATCGCTCTTATATTATTTGCTAATATGATAATGCTTGGCATTGTATTACTGAAGAGTTTTTACTATCAGTATTACCATTTAATGATGATTTTTACGAAAATTAACTTTCTAACCTTACTGTCAGTCGGTGAACGTCCTTAATTAAAATTCTGTGCATTTGAAATGTTAATAGGTTGATATTGGGATCTAACAGGGGGGCGTGGCCACTATATATACCCCTGTGGAAATAAAAAAGTAATAAAACGTAATAAAAAGTAAGAAAACGTAAGAAAGCGTAAGATTCTGTTGGATTTCGGACATTCTTATGTTTCTTTACAGTTCCCTACGGATTGTTATACTCTATTACGGTTTCGTACATTACATTACGTTTCGTAATTACATGAAAAAGAATATGTCTAGAATTTGCCAACGATGGGTGGCGAAACTTTAAGTTACTTAAGAAACGTTGGCACTTAGAAAATATTTTTGTGGAATATTGGTCACTATGGAAGCCTTTTTAATCAGCGGAACTTTTAATGTGAAAATGTAATCTAAAGTAATAAAATGTAAGGAAACGTAAGGAAACGTAAAAAACGTAAGGAAACGTAAAAAACATAAGAAAATGTATGAAAACGTAAGAAAATGTATGATAACGTAAGAAACTGTATGAAAACGTAAGAAAATGTATGAAAACGTAATAAAACGTAAAATATGTCCGAAATCCAACAGTTTTTTACGCTTCGTTACGTTTTCTTACTTTTTATTACGTTTTCTTATGATTGCTCACACTTTTCTACGTTTTTTACGTCTCCTTACGTTTTATTACATTTTATGATTTCCACAGGGGTAGTATACATATTTTCGGGCTTGTCTGCGCCATATTGACGTATCAACCAATTACGTTCGAGAATTTCCGGGCCTCGTCTGGTTTAGCTCTAATCCGCCAGATGGCGAGTGCTCGGTGTCAGATCCCAATAATAACTCGTACTGTCAAAATGTAAAGAAGAACTTTGTTAATTCAATGTTTGAGCGAAAAAACATTCTTCTACGATCGAAACTTAAAATGCATTTTCAAAAATGTTTTATAGCACACTAACCTCAAAATGCCAACTTTATTGTCGATTTTGAGGTTGTTGTGCTATAAAATATCGTATGAGACTGTTGTGAGAGGTGTTTTTCTACCTTGCTCGATTTTCTCACTCGCTTCGCTCGTGCGAAAACCCTCGAGCAAGGTAGAAAACCATCTCCGACAACAGTGTCATAATATACTATTATGTGACACTTTACTGTGATATTAGATTATAAACTAACTTTTTTATCTCAATGTGGACATTCCTGACTTTTTGTCTAGCCTGGATGGACCCTAATATCAATAGTATATCATTTAAATGACTTAAAAACTGTCCCATGATTTTGGCGTCAGGAGCGTCCCGTCCTTTAAAATTAATTTTAAATATATAAAGATGTGTAAATTGATTATCAACTGAGGTTATATTTGTTAATTCAACCATTCCTTTTCATTTATTGGTGATTTTAAAAGATTTCATTGTATATTTTTTAAATAAAGTCGAGTTATAACTGCATTTTGTCTTGCGTACCTTAATTGATGTCATGTGTGTCCGGTGCTATAACTAAACAGATATCAAGAAAATTTAAAATTAACTTCGAAACTAAGTTTATCGTGTGAAAAAATACTGTAATTGCTTCTTCCGAAATTTCATTTAAGTTTAAATTACGAGTAAGGAAGAACTTATTGTAAAAATTGTATAGCAGTAGGTAAACAAAGACGTAATGTTAACCTCTTAAACCTCTTAAGTCGTGCTTTTGAGTTACAAATAGTGCGTAAATATGTAGGTAGATTATATTCATTTCTATTAAAGAAAAAATACAAAAAGAACGAGGAATGATTTATTAATAATTATCAGTAAGTATAATTTGAGCGCAATCAATGTCACTTTTCTAATACTTAAAAAATCTTTTAAAAGTTTAAAAATAGTTATTGATTTTGGTCAAGTAGATTTTTCACATCTAGATGACCAATAGTATTGTAGAGAAATGCATTTTTATTAATTTAGCATACTTTTTATTTCTTAAATTCCATACCCGGGAATGGTCGAGTTTTTTACTTTTACCCATATCCGCTTTACTCTCTAAATAAAGATAATAGTAACTATTTTATAGCATTGCCTGCTTTAAGTTCGCTGTTACGCCTATCCGTGCTCTAAGCAGTCCAATGTCGCACCCTGCGGTCGCGCCCGAACATAGCGAGGGTGATAAGCATAGTGCATTAATGGACTACTTACGTCACGGATAGGCATGACATAAGTGTGGAATTAGGTCACGCAGTGCTATAAATAAAATTATTTTTACCGAAAAAACCGACCTCGTGAAGATTTGAACCGGCGACCCTCGCTGAGGTCTGAAAAAAGCGGGAGCGTAAGAGAATGAAGATAATATAGCTAGATAAAGTGTGGTGGGTGATTAGGGAGGTGGAGGGGCGTGGGAATAATAATTATAGTGAAATTCACCTCCAATTGCTAATTGGAGGTCTGATTACACATGAAAACCCAGGGATATATCCCTTATCTAGAATATTACAAAGAAATTCTTGACTCATTTTATCTAACTGATGTAAATCAATATTAAAATCTCCTATCACTAAATGGTTCTTGGTATTTCTTTTATTATTTAGGAATTTATGCAAATCTATTATAAATTCAGTCTTAGGTATATCATGAGATCTATATATAGCAGAAACTTCCATCCTACTGCCATTATTTAAAGTAACATTCGTATTAAGTATGTTAATCCTTCCAGATTCAATAACTTTAGTAGTATGAAGTATATTCTTATTAACAAAAACAATTACGCCATCATTTTGATTAATTCTACTTATATTATAGTAACTTTCATAACCATTTATTTCATATAATTTATAATTTTCCTGAACAAAAGTATCTGTACGTATTACAATGGAAGGTTTTTTGGTTAAACTCTCAAGTAATATTAACAATTTGTTAAAATTTGCATTCATACTTCTTATATTTACATGCAGTAATAAATCATTTTTATTATTTATAACTTTATTAAGAGTGTTAATACTACCATGTTTTTTTTGCACTAAATCTTTTTGTATAGTTTCTAGATATTCAAAATTATATACCATTTTACTATTTCTTTTACTTCTAATTCCTGATGATTTGTGTTGTTTTTGTTGTTATTGTTGTTGCTGATTATTGTTTTTTGTTGTGATTTGCTTTAGTTGGTCCTGTTGATGTACATTGACTTATTCCTGATTGCTGGATTCCTCTTTTTGTGTATCCTGGCTGCTAGATTCTTCGTTTTGTGTATCAGAAAAATTTGGTGACTCTGATCGTTGCAATATATTAAATGGTGATTTTTATTACAGTCACACAATGGAAATAACGAAAAAAGTGCGTTATTTAAAAATTCTGCAAAAATTATATTAAGCTTGAGACCATATTCCAACTAGTCTAGAATTAAAGGAAATATGAAAAATTAAATTTTAACATTTTTTATTTTTAAAAAAATTGTGGCGTTTTCCTAGAATCTTAATATCACAATATATCACAATGCATGAGATTACAAAATATCACAATATGGTCTAATACAATTTTTTTTTATATTTCTTACCTTATTTTTTCCAGAAAATGTTCCTACACTTATTTCTCAAAAGTCCCTAGTTTTTGAGTTAAAAATCAAACAATTTTGGCAAAACATCAATATTTTTACCTGATATTGTTTGCTTCGCCACTTTGGTCGTGGTTGTAGGCTCTGAAGATATTCTTCGGACCATCGACTCCAAAAATCCTCATACATATGACGAATCATTTGCCATTTGTCTAGTCGTGATGTTGCATAGTCAAGTACAGATGACGGTAAGAATAGGCACACCGATTAAGAAATGTCCGGGAGTCAAGGCATTTAGATCTTCTGGGTCGTCAGAAATGGGTTGAAGCGGGCGTGAGTTTAGGCACGCTTCAATCTGGGCGAGCAACGTTGTCATTTCCTCGAAGGTCAAAAGAGCTTCCCCAATAACTCTTTTAAGGTGATACTTGGCAGACTTGACGGCTGCTTCCCAGATGCCACCAAAGTGTGGGGCTCCTGGCGGGTTAAAGTGCCACTCAGTCCCATAAGTAGCCAGGAGTCGGGCAATTTCGTCATGCTGAGCACTGACTTGCTCAAACAGGCACCTGAGCTCCTTATCTGCTCCAACGAAGTTGAGGCCGCAGTCGTTCGTAAGAGAGGCACAGATTCCTCTTCTGGCAGTAAAGCGCTTATAGGCACTCAAGAAATCAGTTGTTGAGTAACCTGAAACGGCTTCCAAGTGAACTGCACGTGTTGATAGGCACATAAAAACGCAAATATAACCTTTGTAGGCTTTAGCTCCTCTACCTTTTGAGAAGCGCAGATAGATTGGTCCTGCGTAGTCGACTCCTTAGTGAAGGAAAGGCCTGAATTGTCGAACTCGTTTGAGAGGGAGGTCTCCCATGAGTTGCGTGGTAGGTTTAGCTCGCTGTCGCCTACAGCGAAGGCCCTCGAAAATGGTCGATTTGACGAGTTGTCGTCCTCGAAGAATCCAAAACTGCTGTCTAAGATAGTTGATGGTGAGTTGCGTACCTCCATGCAGCGTCTTGATGTGAGCATCTAGAACCAGCAGTTTTGTGAGATTCGACTGTTGAGGCAAGATTAAAGGGTGTTTCTCATCTGGGTGTAGTAATGAGTGCCTCAATCTTCCGCCGACTCGAAGATGGCCATGTTCATCTAAAATAGGATAAAGGCGAATTAAAGTACTTGGACGAGGCAAGGGTTCAAGCTTTACTAAACAATTGAATTCATTGGTAAAGTAAATGTGTTGCTGCCAGTGAATTAGCGCCTTGAGGGCTTGCAATAATCGAGCTGGTGTCAATACGTTAAGTTGCGTGAATTCCTCGTCAGTAATCTCACGGTTTGTAAGACGAGCTACGATACGAGCTCTTGCCCGCAGTAAGGGCTGTAGCCACCGAGCAACTTGACGAACGAGTCGAAATAATGAGCTGAATCTTGCAATGAAAGCAGGGTCTGATGGTGGTGCTCCTGTTGCAAGGCACGCAGCAGGTCGTCGCTCGAGGGCCTCTTCTTGAAGGTCGTGAATGTTGCAATCGCTTGATGATTTCCAGCGTGAAGCAGTGCTGGCTAAGAATGATGGCCCATGTAGCCAAAGTGATGATTTTGTCAAATCTGATGCGGACATGCCTCTTGAAGGCAAGTCAGCTGGATTGTCAGAACCGGAGACATGATGCCATGCGGCACTGGGAAGCGTCGTTTGAATTTCAGAAACTCTGTTCGCTCCGTACGTCTTCCAAGTAGTGGGCGGCTCCTTTATCCAGGCAAGAGTAATAGTGGAATCCGACCAGCAGTAACACCGTACATGTTCAAGAGACAAGGTGCGGCGGACTCTATGAGCCAGACGTACGAGCGTTACGGCGCCACAGAGTTCCAGGCGAGGTAATGAGACCTGCTTGAGTGGAGCAACTTTTGATTTTGAGGTTAAGAGAATACATTTTACATTGCCCTCTTTATCCACGGTGCGTAGATACAGACAAGCTGCGAAGGCACGTTCTAAAGCATCCGAAAACCCATGCAACTCAGCAAGCTCAAGGTCACCTGAGGATGCGATCCAGCGAGGCACTGCGAAGCTTTGAAGATAGTGTAAATCTTCTATAAGCAGGCTCCAACGTTTCTGTAAGGGTGACGGCAAGGGATCGTCCCACGTCACTCCATCGAGCCACAGAGACTGCATAAATATTTTGAATGATGTTGTCACTGGTGTAATCCATCCCAGTGGATCGTATAGCTGGGCGATAACCGATAAGGCATTTCTTTTGGTGACCTTCTCGGACACAGATAATTTAAATTCAAAGCAAAAGACATCGAGGAGAGGTTGCCATGCTATACCTAGCATTGGAATTGTTTGAGCTTGAGGCCACGAAATGTGTTGAGTAGTTGCTTGCTGATCCTCAGGCACATCAGTCAATAAGCTTGGGTGATTAGCGGTCCATTTGCAAAGGGGGAACCCGCCTGCCTTGAGAAGTTCCACTAGTTCGTGCCTAGTTTTTATGGCTTCTTTAAGAGTATCTGCCCCAGCAAGGATGTCGTCTACGTACGACTGTTTTAGTAACATTCGAGCTGCATGAGGAAATCTAGCACTCTCATCTGTAGCCAGTTGTTGAAGAGTTCTAATGGCTTGATATGGAGAAGGGCCAAGACCATATGTAACCGTGCACAGGTTGAAGATTGTGATGACTGAGTTGGCGATCCACAAAATTTGTTGAAACACTCTATCTTCCTCTGCGATCAGAATTTGCCTAAACATCTTCTCAACGTCGGCTGAGAAGACGTAGCGGAAAATTCTCCAGCGCAGCATCACATCAAATGGGTCGAGCTGGAGTTTAGGGCCTATATGAAGGCACTCGTTGACTGAGTGCCCGGAAGGCAGCTTGACTGACCCGTTGAAAACGACGCGCAGCTTATTAGTGTCCCCATGAGTCTTAAATACTCCATGATGAGGCAAGAGGAATGATACCGAACCCTTTGGGGCTGAATCGAGTGTTGAGAACTCCTTCATGTGGCCAAGAGAGATATAATCTTGCATAAAATTGTTATATTTCTCGCAGAATTCAGGCTGTTTCTTGAACCGTTGCTCGGTTCGGTGTAAGGCGTGGATTGCGGATTCTCTAGAATCGCCGAGATCAGGCAGGTTGGAGTTGAAAGGCAGACGAAGTACATACCTGCCATCGGCATTTCTTTTGTGAGTTCTAACGAAGTGATCTTCACAATCGCGCTCATCCTTGGTAAGAGGCACAGGCTTTTCCGACTCGACTTCTTCTTGTTGCCAAAAGCGAGTAAGAAGGGCTGCTAGATCCAGATCAATGTGGCAAGGGAAACTGGAGACGGTGAGTGAGTCGCTGATTGTAGCGGGAGAAGAGCCGGTGAGAATCCAGCCCAATCCAGTTGCCTGTGCGATGAGGTTACCGTCAGGGCTTTTACGAAGACCTTCTTCTATTAGCTGGGGATATTGATCTGCCCCAATAAACAGTTCAACTGGATCAGTCGAGTTGATTTGAGGATCGGCGAGAGTCAATCCTTCCAGAAAGGCTTCTGTGTTTGACATCGGCCTAGGAGAAGGCACGTAATACATAAGACGAGGCAGAATTAGTGCCGTTAACCTAAAACGATTATCACTTTTGAAATAAGGTGAAATTACAACTGTTGCCTTTGATCTGGCTGTATAGTTGGGTATCGCTCCCACGCCTGAGACAGGCACGAATGCAGATTGACGAGGTGTTTTCAGACGCTGGGCGAGTGATTCTGCCATGAACGATGCCTCTGAACAGGGATCGATGAGCGCTCGAGCATAAGAGGTGCAGCTATGCTCTGAAAATACAGAAACTCGTGCCGTGGCGAGCAAGAGAGATTGTCGATTTGGAGGAGTTTGCGTTGCGAGTGACGTGACGCCAGTTTTTGTAGCTTGTGGCACATTTCCACTGACAGAGGGTTCGGCGGCTGCAAGTTGGTGAAGACCATGTTGAGGTGGGACGCCTGGAGTCAGCGCCGCCCGTGATTGAGTGATTTGTTGAAAACCTTGAGATTGAGTGGTGTCTGGAGTGGAGTTTCGAAAGCTTCGATGAAGAAGTGTGTGATGTCGACTGTGACAAGAGGCACAGGTTCCCTTTGACTTACAGTCGTGAAGGCGATGCACTCCAAGGCAATTAAAACAGAGCTGTTTTTCTGAAACAAACGTGTGACGGTTATCGAGAGAGCAGGCTTTAAATTTGTCACATGCACTAATGTAGTGATTTCCATTGCAAAAAGAGCAAATGCGAACGTGAGGCTTCGTAGCATTATGCACAGTAAGTCCAACATAATTCGGCTTATTGTTGACAGGTGGCGCTTTCTTTGCTTGCGATTGACCACTGGACGGTAAGTCAGGTTTCTGACATGTCATTTCTAGCGCTTGAATGCGCGACTTGAGGAAGGCATCCAACTCGTTCCATGTCGTTGGTGTGGTGGTGTCGCCCAGAGAAAGCTCCCAGTCTCTGCGTGTTCTGGTGTCAAGACGTCTGACGGTAATGTGGACTAGGATGTCGTCCATTTTGTCAACTGACCTTTGTAGTTCTTGCAGCGCTTCAACTACTTCTGTTGTTCCATCTCTAAGAGCTTTTAAGGCACTAGCGGATTCTGATGTTACCGGGCTAAGCTGAAACAGTGACTCAAGACACGGGTGGATTAACGTACGCTTGTTGTCATAATGCGTTCTTAATCGCGTCCAGGCACGACTATAATTTTCACCTGTCACAGGAATTTTTTTAATCAGGTTGGCAGCTTCGCCTGATAGACTGCTTTTTAGATAGTAAAGACGCTCAACGTCTTCAATATTTGAGTCACGTTTCATAAATGCCGTGAACATATCTTTGAACGACGGCCAATCAAAATGATTGCCTGAAAATTGAGGTAGACTGATGGGGAGCATCTTACGGAACGCAGGCTTTGATTCAGCAGGTGTAGCAGAGAGAGTGGCACTAGGTACTTTGACGTCCAATGCATCGAAGGCGTCTAAGAATTGTCCCTTTTGTTCTAAAAAAGCTTCCGCAGCGCTTTCCATGAGTCCCTCCTTGAAATAATTCTTGCTTTCATCGTCAACAGTCGCTGTCTCCAAGATGAGGTTATTCCTTTTTTGAATGGTAGCCCATTTTCCTCAAGGGCTTCCAATCTGGCACGGATGGATCCTTTAAATGTTTGTTGACCTTTCTTTTTTAGGTTAATAAATGCACGAGACGTTAAGTCCGCGTCCTTCACTTGTTTTTCGACAAGTTGATCCATGGCGGTGATTTAGTCTATTGCAAACGGTAGTACAATAGTGTACGGCTTGATATGCTGCTCCACGGGAAAGCGAGAGAGAAAATGCTTAAATACGCTAATCTATGCTGCTCCTCGTATGGGAGAGCGAGAGAAAAGATGCTAAAGGGACCGAATGATCAGTTGCTCCGCGAGCGGGAGAGCGAGAGAGAAGATTTTTCGCAAGCTTACTACCTGCGTGAGAACGACGCGCGGCTAACTACTTGTACTGCTCAGTGAGAGGCGAGAAAAGGGGAGAGAGAGAGAGAGCGGTAGATAGACTGCCGCGTAAGCGGAGAGAGTTGAGGGAAGCGAGAGCGTTGCTTCGGCCGGGTGCCGAATGTTTAGGCAGCGCGGCTCGGCTCGAGGCGTCTAGCTTAGGTGAACTTACGAGCGCGCGAGAAAGACCGAATTGGCCAAAGCGTCGAGCGAGCGCATGTAAACAAACTCGCTCGGTGCGACCTGTACACATACACACTAAGACTTTTGGTCGTTGAAATTCGTTTTGAATTTCGGTGATTTAGAGGTGCTCTAAAATCCCGCACGATTTATGATTTTTCACTTGCACCTTTCAATTACACTTTTTTATGCTTCTTTTGCCTAAACTTAAAGATGATGCCTGATTTTCGACGTGTTTAATTTTCCTGCGTTGAATGATATGCAGCAAACGACAATTGAAGACACCAGAATGCACTTCACTGGTTGAGGCACTAGTGTTTTTTAGATGCACGTGAATTTTAACTGAGATGTCACAAGTAGGCAGTAACTCCACTAGCTTGCTGCTCGAGATTTGCCGTGAATGGTTAAAATGCAGCTCGAAGGACCAGAAAATGAGCGAGTTTTTTGCTGTCTTGTGGAGGGAGGTTTAAATAAATCATAAGGCACTGATTTTCTCTTTAAATTATATTCTAACCTTACAAATATACAAAGGCCTAAGTAGGCAAATAAAAGTATAGTGTCGTGTATGTATTAGGTGTGGTCGCGTTTGGGTCTCGCTAATTACTGTCGCGGTCGATCTGTAATCGGAAAGCGTGTTTGTATATGTCTGAATCCAACGGCAGTAGAGGCAACTAGGCAGTTTTCGGAACAAATAGTATTCATATTTAGATGGCTCATTTAACACATATTAATGTAGGAAAAAAAAAATTTTTATTATGATTTTTGTACAAAATGGCGGCGCTACAGCAGAGCTGCGAAAAAAATTTTTTTGAAGGTGCTCCCCAGGCGCACTAATTCCTCGAAAACCGTGAGAGCTGGAACAAAAAACCAAAAATTTTCTCAAGCTACGTACAATTAGCTATCGAAGTACGTAGGATTTTTTTTTATTCCAATTTTTGTAGAAACTGTGCACTTCTGAACAAAAAGTATGAGTTTTCGACTATAAAAAGAGTAGTAAATTGTTAATAAAACAAGTGATTTACAAAATATCAAAAAACGGCTACGTACTTCGATGGAGAATATATTTGTGAAACTACTGTAAAAATTGCAAGTCGATCCATGCAATGGTATTGAAGCTATGAGTGCCCTCAGTTTGAAAAGGGCTTCTCACAAGATTCGCTGTATAGCCGCCATTTTGTATTTAGATGTAAAAAAAATATATTTTTGTACCTTAATATATGTATAGTAAACCCTGAAAAAAGAAATTTGATCCCTTCTTTCCTACTTTTGTAAAAAATTGTACAAATTAGGCATTTTTTCGGGCGGCTAGAGTGGTGTTACCCCTTAAGGAAACAAAATATCACCGCAGTTAAAATAATTATTATAGAAAACAGCTAATTTTAGGGTTGTTCTTAATAAATGTATATTAAATTAAGGATATTTTTGGACTTCATTTTAATGTACAATTAAGTTATAAAAAAAGTTGCAAAGTTACAAGTTACTATAAAATAATTAACTAGTTAAGCTAAAAGTTTGCTGGTTATAAAAACTAACTAAGTTAAGTTAAATGTAACTTTTTGAGGTTATTCTTTTTCTACATAAAAGAAAATATTCAGAAGCATAGATTTTATATTTTAAAACATTCTTTTATGTAGTTTAAGCATTTCGTATACCGTCAAGGACCCAGTTCCTGATCAGTTAAGGCATGTCGTCACGTTATTTGTTGTGCCAAAGCGTAAATATGAGGTATTCATGGAAAATGAAATTTCTAATAACAAATATAACTGTTAATATTTAATATAAAATTGAAAAAATACATAAATAATCAAAATTAAGTTAAATATAAAGCCTCAAAGAAAAAAAGTTGTGGGAGCAATTCCTGATCACTTAAGATTTGTATGGGAGTAGTTTCTGATCATATCAAGACCCAATTCCTGATCACATATATTATTGATGTATAAGCATTTTATATGATAAACACAAACTTATTAAGCAATACTAATAGTATATATACTAAAATATAACATTTTTTGGTTGTGTGATTATAAATGTGAAACGTAGGCGAGGTAAAAGGGTTCGGTTATTCGTACTCTGTCTACTGCACGATATAGACTCGCGTGCGAGCATATATTATAACCTATAAAATGCACATAGTGTTGTGATTTATTGTCACGTTTTCTGCGACTTTTGCATGATAAATTATTTACGCATGGATTAAAACTACTTATAGAATTATGTTATTACAAATATTTGTGTATTTTAAGATTTTTAAACACACATAAAACATGTTATTAATACTTATCAGGAATTGGGTAAACGATAAGAATTTGGAACCTATTTCTAATCACACGTTTTTACAAATATCAATAATATTCTATATGAATGTTTTAAGTGATTTATACGAATAAACTGTTAAATAACTTAATTACATAAGTTTTTTTACGATCTATTACAAAATTTTAAAGAAATGATGTCAATTTTTTTGCATGCTCACTTGTAGTCAATTGCAGTACGATGGTGTCAATCATGACGTTGCCAACAACGTCAAACTTTAACATTTTTTATCTTAAAAATGTATTTTACTAGTAACTTTTAAAGTTCTTTTATATGACTACAAAATAGTTTACTATTACTAATTATTTTTTAAAACAAATTTTGTATACATTAAAGTCAAAATAGTAATAAATGTAACCAAATGATCAGGAACTGGGGCCGTGACGGAATCTGGAAAATTACGAAAATCGAAAAAGTCTACCGTAAATTAAAGACGTAAAATAAATATGATATGTATTTCATTTCTTGCACTACAGATAATAATAATCTTAATAATCAATCATAATAATTAATAATAAACATAATATTATGCGTTTAATATTATGTTTTTATGCTTTATTTTATGCGTTATGTTTTTCATGTTGAATTATCATTTTATATATCTGGGTTTTTATGAAAATCGGAAATATTTAACGTGAATTAAAGACATAAAATAAATGTAAAATGTATTTTATTTCTTGGATTAAAGATAATAATGAGAATAATCAATCTAATCAATAGTAAACATAATACATAGGTATATACCGAGTGGCAATTTAGGAAAGAATGCACTTTGAATTGTAATAAATTAAAATTGAAAAGAACAAATTGAATAATTTAAAGTGTATTATGGGTTATCGGCCGTCCTAAATGCGATAGTGGCATTAGTTTTTTGATTAATTAAAAAATAAAAAAAATAAAATATTTATTTTCCGTTAAAATTAAATTGTTATAAAATAACCTAGATATTCTTGTAGCTGGATTTTAATATAGTTTATAAAATTCATGAGCGCAATAATTTCTCAATGTAGTAAGAAATTATGCACGATAAAGTAATATAAATTTAAGTCGGCGATAAGAATGGGGACATTTTTGAAGTCAGCAGAAGATGATCAAAGATAAGATGATTTTCCCCAGCGTTGTAAACCGAAAAGTGCCTTTAGAGATAGATTATATTCAAGTAATATTTTCGTTACGCCCGTTATTAGCTGATCAGCTGATTGGAATAGATGCGGAATACGGCTAACCTGTTTATACATTCACATCTAAAATACGTATAAAGAAAACACAAGTTTGTGTTACATAATACAATTTTTATATTAAATTTGCATAAATTAATTATTATATTATTAATTTATTTAATTTATAATTTATATACAAGTATATATAATTATATATAATCATATATGATTATATATAATCATATTCTATATACAATTGTATATAAGTTACTTATATATGTACAATGTATATATAATATATGTACGGCTATCGTCACTCAAAAGTTAAGCGCGCCTCTGCGCGTGGCTTACCTACTCCATCTTCATGGTGGAGAAAGTACCCGGGAAAGAAAATATTATATATAACCATATATAATCACTTATACATAATTATACATACATTTTGACCATATATAAAGATATATAATTATATATAGTTATATAGGACCATGAATAATCATATATGGGCAGAATTAAATAATAAATTAACAATATAATGATTAATTTATTAAAATATCAATCTAATAATGATTTTTATTGAAAAATAATGATTTATTATCCCTATTAAAAGAAAATACTATTAAAAAAAAGAAAAGTTGCCTGAGGTGAGACTCGAACGCGGGATCTTTGAGTTGAAAATTCATCAGCACCTTAACCGTTACCCCAACTCATACTGTTGAAACTATACAAGTTGGAAGTACCTGAATTTTTTTTTTTTTTTAATGATATTTCGAACTTGAAAGTTTATCGCCTCATCTACGCAAGCTTTCCACGTTTCCCTATTTTGTGCCAACCCCATCCATTTCGCACCCTCCTGCCCAATTTCAGTTATGTCTGCTTTTACGTTATCCTCCTATCTGCGTCTAGGTCTACCCAGAGATCGCGTTGCTTTCGGTTTTTCTTTCATTATGCGCACTGCCGTACGATCATCGCCCATTCTTGCCACGTGCCCTGCCCATCTTAGTCTCCGTGATTTTATTATTCTGTTAATATTTGGTAACGCGTACAAATTATGTAGCTCGTCATTGTGCAGTTTCCTCCACTCTCCAGTTTCCTCATCTTTCTTTGGCCCGTATATTTTCCGCAGAACCTTATTTTCAAATACCCTAAAACGATTTTCTTCCGCTTTAGTGAGCGCCCGGGTTTCGCACCCGTACAAGATTACCGGCATTATTATAGTCCTATATATCCTTATTTTGACATTTTTCGACAGTAGCTTTGACTTAAGTAATCTATTCACAGCGTACAAGCAGGCATTACCCAAATGAAGTATCTTATTAATCTCGGCTTTAATTTCGTTTAGATCATTTATAGTTGTACCAAAATATCTGAATTCGCTAACCTTTTCAAAAGTGTAATTTCCGACTCTGAGATCCCCCTCTCCTTCGCGAATGCCCAGTTTCTCCATGATCATATATTTCGTTTTCGATTCGCTCACTTCTAACCCCGTGCCTTTAGCCGCATTTATAAGTGATGTAGTTTCAATGTAAATTAAACTTATGTATCTATGTATATATATATATATATATATATATATATATATATATATATATATATATATATATATATATATATATATACATATATATATATATATATATATATATATATATATATATATATATATATATACACATATATATATATATATATATATATATATATATATATATATATATATATATATATATACACATATATATATATATATATATAACGGCGTTCGAATTCTCCCGCGCTATAAGGACGCTTAACTTACTCGCGAGGTTGTCTTTCGATAGCGTCTCTCCGTGTCTCTTCGGCGACGCTCAGACACAGCTCGTACACCGACGGTACATGTACAGCTCCGTAAAATTAAGTCTCGCCCTCTCGCTTGTTATAAGGCAGACAATAAAGCTCCTTATATCTCTCACACATATTACGTTTATTAAACCTTTGCCTGTATTCCTCGATCCACCAACATCAATAAGGATTTCCGCGTTTCTTGCCACCGTTTCACCATTATCTCCCACTATATCCAAGTCATCCGCATAGCCTAAAATCTGCGTTGTTCCGTTGAGTGTTGCGCCTAGCTTGCTAGCCTGCATTTTTCTAACAACATACTCTAGCGTCAAGTTAAAGAGTAACGTTGAAAGTCCGTCACCTTGCTTCAAACCGTCGCGTATCATGAACGATTCGGATACGTACGTTTCCGCCTACTCGGACCTTTCCAGTGCTTCCGTTCAGACATATTTGAATTAATTTTACGAGTTTTTTTGGTACGCCAAGGAGCACTAGGATTTCATACATTTTGCTTCGTTTGACAGAGTCGTACGCTTTCTTAAAGTCCACAAATAGCTGGTGTATAATTTCGCAATATTCCCACTTTTTCTCTAATAATTGTCTTATGGTAAACATTTGATCGCTCGTCGACCTGTTGCGCCAGAATCCACACTGATAATCTCCTACTATATCTTCCGCGAATGGTGTGAGTCCGGCCTGTATTACGTTTGACAGAACTTTGTAGCAGGTAGCTAAAAGTGAGATTCCCCGGTAGTTATTGCAGTCTGTTTTATCTCCCTTTTTAAAGATCGGTATGATGATGGATTCTTTCCAATTTTCTGGTATTGTTTCATTTCTCCAAATAACGCATACTAGATCAAAAAATTTAGATGTAAGCGCGGTGCCCCAATATTTAAGTAGTTCAGCTGGTATAGAATCGTTTCCTGCGTCCTTATTGTTTTTTAGCTTTTTGATCGCGGCCTCTACTTCTTTGTAGATCGGTTCGTCCATATGGAGTTCAGCAGTGTGGATTTTGTCTCCCATTTCCTCGAAGTTTTCATGCACGTTTAATAACTTATCGAAATAGTCTTTCCATAATTTCAATAGTTCATTTTCGCTTGTCACGAGGTTCCCGTCCTTATCTTTCATTAACTGCGATCTACTCTGAAAACCCTTCCTAATAGCGTTTATTCCTTTGTACATCTCGCGCGGATTATTTTCCTTACTACTAGTTTCTATTTCTCTAATTTCATTTTTCTGATACTCGCGCTTCTTGCTTCTGTAAATCACACCCACTTGCTTTCTTATTTCAGGGTATTTTTCTACAGCCCTACCGCTTTCATTGTGTACGCTATCTAATTTAGCCTTGTTGAGCCTTTCAAACCAGAGTTCGCACTCTTTGTCAAACTATGGTTTGCTCTTCGGCCTTTTTTCGTACTCAGTACTTTGTTCGCGGCCCCTTTTATAGTTTTTTCGATAGCCCCCCATAACCTGTTCGGATCGTCATCTACTCCCATCTGTGCATCCGTTTCCTCGAGCACCTTAAATCGGTTGCTAACTTCTACTTGGTACTTGATTCGCACTACCCCGCTTCGTAGTTTTCCAATATCAAAGGTTCTACATTGTTTGCTCGCTTACTATTTTGACCGGCTACTAATCTGGCTCTTAATTTGGCCACTACGAGATAATGATCTGAGTCGCAATCCGCCCCCCTATAGGTCCTTACGTCGAGTACATTCGTGTGGCGCCTCTTATCAATAAGAAAATGATCGATTTGGTTGTGCGTGGCCCCATCCGGCGATGTCCACGTTGCCTTGTGTATATCCTTGTGCTTGAAGCACGTGGTCTTGACTATAAGATCTTTTGCGGCTGCGAAATTTATGACCATAATACCGTTATCATTGCTGGTTTCGTGCAGACTTTCTTTGCCTATGGTGGGCCTAAACATTTCCTCTCTCCCTATTTTAGCATTGAAATCCCCCACTACTATTTTGGTGTCGTAAGACGCGAATTGGTCGATTAATTGCTCTAAAGTTTCATAATAAAGATTTTTGACTTGTTCCTCTTTGTCCTCCGTGGGACAGTGGACGTTAATAACCACGTAATTATACCACGTTATCTTTCCATCGGGTTTCTTGTATTGCTACCAAATCTAAATTGTACCTCCTAGTTTCATTTATGATTTCCCGGATCGCGCCCGCTCTGTATAGACTGCGTAGATTCCAGGTTCCCACCCTTAGGTTCCTTTTGGTTTTGGTTTGGTTTTGTTTTCTTTGAGCCATGATAGTAAGTTAAACCCGCGCGTTTTGGATCCTGTTCCGATCGCAGGTGAGTCCATCCGTCTAGGTGTGATAACCCTCATACCTCCCTAGAACTAAGTATGAGAGCTTTCCGACTTTGGCGAGGACATAGTCAACTCGTCGTCAGACACACTCGGTTTCATTCTCATATCCTAATGCCCCCCTGCAAGGCAGCGCGCCTTCGCTGGCTTCATTGCCGTGTAAGACCAGGTGGCGAATCATTCTACACATCCCCTCTCAGGGCAGTTGTCATCGCTCCCGCATCCTCCACGACAGCAGGATTTTTGGCCCATTTTTGTTTGAAATGTGTGGTACGAGTAAAAGAGATAGATTACAGAGTAAGGTAGAAGAAGAAAGTAAGATAGGAGATTTTGTATAGTGTTTGTAGTTGTTGTGGTGCTTGTGTAGTGTTTCTAAATGAATGCGTTCGCCAGTGCGGGCTCATCACACCCACGCCTGGGTCTATCGGCTGTCCGCGACTGCTTATTCACTTTATTCGCAACTAACCTCTTTCTCAGGGGTCGTTCCTCCATCCGCACTCTTGGGACGCGCTGTGTAGTGGTGATAGGCACCCACCCGTCCGCTCTGGACGACTACGTCTAGAACCCGCTTAGTGTAACGGCGTTGCAACAGTGGAAGTACCTGAATAGTAACATTAATTCTGTCGTCACCATAGAGTAGAAATATTAAGTTCTGGTTAAAACTAGGATATGATCAAGTATCTTTGGAGACGGATAAGGCCCTGATCAGGAGCCTGAATAAGGCCATATGCAATATATAGTGGCGTGCAGATCGGTGCCACGCTATGTTTTCACTTTATATACAATTATATATGGTTATATATAATTATATATAAATAGCCCACCTTAATAAAAATATACAATAATTTTTTTACAGGTATCTTATATTATTCGATCGATTTATTAAGGCTATAATTTCCTTAGGTATCAATTTTCTTTCGAAAACTCGTGATAAATGAAGAGTCAGCTTCTGTTCTTTATCCAAATCGTGGATACCGTAATGAAAAACTTTTTCATGCAAATACCCAATTATAAGTTATAACAGTCTACAAAGTAACATTCAGTTTATGTACATTACAAAGCAATTTTTTCATTCAACTATGACTGAAATTAATTTAGTATATTCAAAAAAATGTTTATTTCGATACTGGTAAAAGAAATTCCATAACTTTTGTGGACTTTCGCCATTACAAATTCAGATTCTACAGGAAATTTTATATAGGACATACCTATGTTTTATCAATACTTAGAAATAAACGACTACTACTACTGCAACTGCTATTGCTACTGCTACTACATATTTAAGATATAAAAACTTGCATCAACTTAGATTGTGTCACAAGATTTTTGTCGTCTATAAAATGAATAATGAATTTTATAGAATTTAACTCAGGCTTAACCCCTTTATAGAGTCGCGCTTTAACTTGAAATCGATATTTTGAAAACATTTTTTAATATGTTTTAATAAATTGTCCCCTTAAGATTTTGGCTGCCGCATGCAGTTGGATCTATACATGCATACTTAACAGACCAATTATTGCAGAGTTTAGTCGGTACGCATGAAAAAGCTCAAACCCAAGCCGAAGATTTGGAAGCTAAAGTAACAAGTAATATTTCTTTCAGTATCAACTATCTTTTTGTATAGTTAATACTATAAAAAGCATTTTATCCTTAAAAAATTACAGACTTTAAAGTCTAACTTTAAACGATGCGATGCCAGCGCGACGACTTCGTGTAGGCGCCGAGCCGTAGCACCAACCGTGACGAGCTTCTATTGGGACAGCAGCGGAGTACAGTTGGACCACGACCCCCTTGACAATGAGGCTCGGCTAATTTTTTAAACATCCCCAGCATTTGACGAGCAATTTTTCAGACCAAAAATTGATTCGGCTCCCCAATGTTTATAGAAAACTTCGGAGGCTTTTCTTGAGGCTGCCCGCAAAAACCCAAATTAGTTTTTCGTCGTTGACAAGCAAGATTGCTTAGCATTTGCAGGAAAAGGATCCGTAAAAAGTTTCTATTGTTACTTTACTATTCGACACCCCAAAGCTTCGAGCAGAATTCTTAGGCTTTCCTCCAAGCTGTCTATACTCTTACACAAGCTAGTTTTTCGTCGTAGAAACAAAAAATCGATTGACAGCTGGCCGAAAATCTTTCCGTAAAAAGTTTTGACAGTAAATTATACAATTCGGATCCCTTAATCTTTAAGAAAAATTCTTATTCTTTTCCCGAGGCGCGAAAACCTAAGATATTTGTCAGTTGAATCGAAAAATCGATTACCATCGTAAGGAAAATCCTTCAGTAAAATGTTCGTATGTTTACTAATACGACTCGACTACCCAACGATTCTGAAAAACTTTGTATGCTTTTCTTGAGGCTGCCCGCGCAACCATAAGCTAGTTTTCGGTCACAGAAACGAAAAATCGCTCAGCCGCTGTTGGAATAGCTTTCAGTAAAAAATTCGTACAGTTACTGATATTATTAGGCTCCCCAACGATTCTAGAAATCTTTAGAAGGCTTTACTCATTGCTGCCTTCGCTAACAGAAACTAGTTTTCCGTCGTAGAGTCAAAAAATTCTAGAAGGCTTGACTCGTCGCTAACAGAAACTAGTTTTCCGTCGTAGAGTCGAAAAATTGCTCAGATGAGGTTGGAAAAGCCTTCGGTAAAAAATTCGTATAGTTAGTCAAAACTATTCCGTAGCCCTAAGCTACGAGAAAAATTCGTAGGTTTTCCTCCTTGCTGCCCGCGTAAACGCAATCTAGTTATCATTCGTAGAGTCGAAAAATTACTTAGCAGCTGCAGGAAAAACTTTTAGTAAATAGTTTGTATAGTAAGTTAAACGATTCGACTCCTGAACCCTTCTAGATAACTTATTGTGCTTTACTCGATGCTGCCCGCGCAAACAAAAGCTAGTTTTCATCCGTAGAGTCGAAAAATCGCTTAGTAGCAACAGGAATAGCTTTCAGTAAAAAGTCCGCGCAAACACAATCTAGGGTGGATGTATCGTTTGTGGCCAGTGCTCCTGTTTTGGCCATGTAACATAATTTTAATCATTTTAAAAATTTTAACTGGCAAATTCCATACAACTTCGGCATCAACATGATTCTTCAGTACTTTAGAATATTGTATAATATTGAAGGTACAGTAAGCTCAGTATATTTTGACAGAAGAAATACTTTTAGTTTGAGGTATGTCGAAAATGGCATTTTCTTGCGCAAATCGACAAGAGAAGCAGATGACCAAAATGTTCATATTACTTAGTAATATCATTTACGGTAAAAAATAACTGCCTAGGTACGATTAATTAGGTTAAAATATTCAGATAAATTTAAAAATTACAAAGAAAACTGTAATTTTATAGAAACTAAAGAAGTGGCCAGAAGTGGTACAACAAAAACATTAATATACTAGTTTTGGCCATAGTACCTCAAGTTTTGTAAGTCTACGAAATAGATGATATGATTTCAAACAACATTTTTAGTCAGTGAAGAGGTTAATTTAAGTAAAATACTAGAGGAATCAAAAGTATGTTATAGGTTATAATAGGGTATATTTCATTCATCAAAATGTTTTCGAATTGCATCAATTTTAATGTAGAAACGCATTTTGCAGCATTGTGAAGAAAGGAAAAACTGTTCTAAGAAAGAAAAATGTTCATTTTAGGTGATGCTAAACCCCCTGTCACCGTCAAATACGAGGAACCACTTATTTCATTAAAATTCAATTTTACGAAAATATCTCTCTGGAAAGTTGTTATTTTTGTTTAGGACATTAACATTTAATAAAAATATTTGCAAAAAATTGAAAATAAAATAAGAAAAATTGTTCCTCGTATTTGACGGTGACCGGTGGCATTAGCATCACCTTAACGATTTTTAAATTAATAAATGACTTTTTCGTATATTTGTACTTTAGCATACAAAATATATGTAATTTAACATTCTAAAAGAGATTAAATCCAAACATTTACAAGAAATAACTGCTTTATTGTTAATTGTATGCATTTTTATTGGTAATCATTGATAATACGAAAATATTTTCATGGTAAACATCAATTTTGATAGTGGCCAAAACCGGTACATCCCTATGGTCAAAACTAGAGATTAGGTGACCAAAAACGGTGAAAAATAAGTTTTATTTTAGTTTTTCTATTTGTTAAATTTCCTAAGGGTTTTTCATAAAAAAACTATGAAATTATCAAATACATGTGTTTTATCATATGTACAAATTTGTTGAATGATGAAATATTATATTCTACTGCAGTAAATACGTTCTCGAAAGTCAAAAAAAGCTTAAGGTGGACAGAAACGGTACGTCCACCCTACTTTTTATTCGTACAGTCGAAACAACACTTGGCAGCCTTAGGAAAAGCCCCCAGTAAAAACTTCGTATAGTTACTGATACGATTTGGCTCCCCAACGATCCTGGAAAGCTTCGAAAACTTTACTCGTTGCTGCCGACGCAAACACAAGCTAGTTTTCCGTCACAGAAACGAAAAATCGCTCATCCGCACTTGGAATAGCTTTCAGTCAAAAGTTCGTATAGTTAGTCAAAACTATTCCCTAGCCCTAAGCTACGCGAAAAATGTGTAGGTTTTCCTCCATGCTGCCTGTGCAAACACAATCTAGTTTTCATTCGTAGAGTCGAAAAATTACTTAGCATCTGCAGGAAAAGCTTTTAATAAAAAATTTGTATAATAAGTTGACGATGCGGCTCCTTAATGAGTCTAGAAAACTTCTCGTGCTTTACTCGATGCTGCCCGCGTATACACAATCTAGTTTCCGTCCTAGAAACGAAAAATCGCTCAGCCGCGTTTGGAATAACTTTCAGATAAAAAGTTAGTATAGTTACTAATACGATTTGGCTTCATAACGCCTCTAGGAAACTTCCTTGACGTTATTCGATGCTGCTCATGCAGACACAATCTAGTTTTCATTCTTAGAGTCGAAAAATTACTTAGCAGCTGCAGGAAAAGCTTTTAGTAAATAGTTTATAGCACACTAACCTCAAAATGCCAACTTTATTGTCGATTTTGAGGTTGTTGTGCTATAAAATATCGTATGAGACTGTTGTGGGAGGTGTTTTTCTACCTTGCTCGATTTTCTCACTCGCTTCGCTCGTGCGAAAACCCTCGAGCAAGGTAGAAAACCATCTCCCACAACAGTGTCATAATATACTATTATATGGTAAGTTAAACGATTCGGCTCCTTAACGCTTCTACAAAACTTATTGCACTTTACTCGATGCTGCCAGTGCAAACAACACAAGCTAGTTTTCCTTCGTAGAGTCGAAAAATCGCTTAGCAGCAACAGGAATAGCTTTCAGTAAAAATTTCGTATAGTTACTAATACGATTTAGCTCCATAACGCTTCTTGAAAACATCATAGGCTTTATTTGATGTCTGCGCAAACCCAATCTACGTTTTATTCGTACAGTCGAAAAAACACTCAGGAAAAGCCTTCAGTAAAAAGTTCGTGTAGTTACTGATACGATTTGGTTCCCCAACGATTCTGGAAATCTTCGAAGGCTTTACTCGTTGCTACCGGCGCAAACACAAGCTAGGTTTCCGTCACAGAAACGAAAAATGTCTCATCCGCATTTAGTATAGCTTTCAGTAAAAAGTTCGTATAGTTAGTCTAAAATATTCCGTAGCCCTAAGCTACGAGAGAAAATCGTAGGTTTTCCTACATGCTGCCCGCGCAAACACAATCTAGTTTTCATTCGTAGAGTCGAGAAATTATTTAGCAGCTGGAGGAAAAGCTTTTAGTAAAAAGTTTGTACAGTAAGTTAAACGATTCGGCTCCTCAACGCTTCTAGAAAACTTCTTGTGTTTTTTTATCCTATGCTGCCCACCCAAACACAAGCTAGTTTTCCTTCGTAGAATCGAAAAATCGCTTAGCAGCAACAGGAATAGCTTTCAGTAAAAAGTTCGTATAGTTACTAATACAATTTGGCTCCCCAACAATTTTGGAAATCTTCGAAGGCTTTACTCGTTACTGCATATACTTTTCTGTAGTACGAAAAAAGAATTTACCACTAATTTTAAGTAAAACTTACGTTAAACAAATTATTTTCAATGGCACTTAATATTCTGAGATTCAAAATGTTCCACGTGTCTCAATTTGTAACCAATCGATGTGCAACTTTACACATAAGTTAATATACATATTATTTGAACATCAACAGAAGCATTTTTTGATTTGCAAAGATTTACAAGTTCTATAGAGGAGACTATCAGCTATCTAAATAAAAAATTAAAATAATTTTGAACTTTTCTAACTAATAATCAAGAGCTTTGAGGCACGTGTTAAATCGATTTTAAAAAATTAATTCCTGTTTGCGCAGAGTATTTGCGTCATATAGAACCCATTTTCACCCGGGGAGGAAGTCCCCCAAGAAAAAAATAAAAAATAAACGACCGCCCTAATGTGGGTGAATGTTCGAGATAATGCTTTAATGTAAAATATAGAAATAAATGATTGTGTGTGTATGAATGTTCGAGAGAATGTTTTATTGTAAAATAAATAAAGAAATGATTGTGTGTGAATGTACGAGATAATATTTTAATGTAAAATATAGAAATAAATGATTGTGTATATGTGTGTGAATGTAAGGGAAAAAATTTCAATGTCAAAATAAATGATTGTATGTGTATTTTAAAATTATTTTTTCCAAGAGAAATTGGTGAGAACTCCCACCTGCGCCCTCTACCTTTGAGGAACAACCTGTAAACGTCTCTTGTAATCCTCATACAAAGAACCAATTTAATGTATGAAAAATACGAGTGACTCGTTTTCTCCCCGTATACTTTCTCTTTATTTTAAAACTTTATTTAAAAATACAAATTCATAACACAAAATTTACAAATTAATTATGAAAAGGTAAAAAAGTACTTTTTTACGATGAGCACTTCGAAAGCGAGTATCAAAAGGTGTTCCAACGGAACCATACTTCACTACATCTTCTCCATTGTGATTTGAGCATGAAACTATCTGACTGCTTATATCTTCAAACTAGAATCTTTTTCAAACTAGAATATTTTAACTTCTGCAGGTCGTAGATCATTCTACAGAGATAAGTATATTTACATTTAGAATAAAGTTTCTATAATTTAAATAATTGAAAGATATAATAATAAAATAGACTTACTATTGCGGAGTTATCTGTTGTAATAATAGCTTTTTCTGCAGGCCCTTGATATAAATATTTCTCACATCTGACAGATACCTTCGTAGAATTTTGCCGATCTCCTCGTACAAGATTTCTCCAGAGTTCCATGGAATTCCGCGGTAATTTTATTCTAATCACCGAGCCACGCATTTCTCCTCTTTGAGAAGACTTGACCAGCTTACTGGTGGTTTAAAGATGTAAACGAAGGGCATCGTAGCGTCGTGAAAAGCAAGTATGGCCATCTCTGGAAGCCTTGCAGATCAACCACGTAATCCATTTTTGTCGCGCTCCGTTGATCCATCTCCTTCGACGAGCTCTCTGAAACTGATATTGTACTTATCGTCGAACTTTTTTTATCGAGAACTATAATCCACACTCCATAGACTACCCCCATCACTGCATCTACTGCCACCACCGCCAAACTGTATATAACAGGAGCTCGGAACGTGGGCTATCGTCAGTCCAGCAGCTCAATCCGACCGAGCAGCAGCTTCACCAGGTGCAAAGGTCTACTACGACAACGAATCGGTCTGCCGCGAAGAAAGAGGTTCATCTTCAGGAACAGGTTCTCCGAGAGGTTCACCACTAGGAACGGGTTCTCCAAGAGGTCTATTGCCAGGAAGGGGTTCACTGATAGGTCTACCAGGTTGATCACTGCAGCGGCACGGCTCCGAGGACCTCTTCCCACTAGCTGGCTTCGATCTCGACTGAGTCGAACAACTTACGAGGCTGTATTATATAGTCGCTGCTCCCCACCATCACAGCTACCCCCACCACCGCCACTACTTCCATCAGCGGGATATAAAGAGGAAGTGACTGCCGGAATCTATCACTTCAGAACTTCGAGGCGAAGAAGATAGGCTATTAAAAGATGAACATAACTTCGAGGGAATTGATTTTCCAGTGACTCTGAGGCAGATAAGTAAATCCAAAATGCAGAACTATTTCTCGATCAATCTTTACATTTTAAATAAGCATGGTGATAATTTTAAAGTAGCACCATGCTACGTATTGTCTTTGAAGCAAGAAAAGCATGTAAACTTGCTTCTTGTATAAGATTCTTATGTGGACGAGAACAATGAGAGTTAGGAAGCCGATGACGACGACGCTCCAATCTCGATGTTTCACTACGTGTGGATAAAGAACTTATCAAGACTGGTAAGAAGTCAACTGACGAAAAGTAAAAATCAATGTTACATTTGCCACAGATGTCTACATTTTTTCAAATTCGAGGATAAACTTAAAAAGCATGAGAAAAATTGTGCTCAACTTAATAAGTGTAAAATTCAGTTGCCTGTAAAAGAAAATAGCATTCTTAAATTCAATAATTTTAGTCGCAAAGAAAAAGTACTGTATGTGATCTATACGGATTTTGAATGCCTTCTAAAGCCATAGAAGATGACGCCAAAGCTTTCCAGCAGCACGAGGCCTACAGCATAGGTTTCTTTATCAAATGCAGCTTTGACGACACTCGCTCCATCTACAAAAGCTACAGACATGAAGAGGAAAAAAATGGTAATGCAGAGATGAAGATTCCAGCTGAGTGGTTTTTTCAAAATCTTGAAGCTCTTCTGCTAAAAATATGCGATTGAAGTCAATTAAAAAAATTCAAATTTTATTGAATTAAATTTATTTTAATTGATTGAATTGACTACCAGAAAACTAGTCAATTGAAAATGAATTGTGATTAATAAACTTTAATTGCAATTTAGTTCAATCCCTATATTGAGACGGCCTGTACCTATACCCTTATTATCAAGAACGGTACCATTAATTATTATTGTTAATGTTAATATGATATTAACATTAGTAATTATTATAAGCAAAATAAATTAGTTAATACATTTAGGATATAAAAAAACGTAGTATTAATTAAAAGTTAGTTTTTTTTATAAGAAATCATTTAATTAATTATTTAATTATTGCGGAAATGATTCGGTTTTATATTTGTTAACTAAGATGATACGTCGGGGCCAACGTAATGGCTAAGAACGCGCGCGTGTGCATATACACACACGAGCGCGCAGACATACGAAAGCGTGTTCAGTGAGGAGCAACGAATTCGCGAATATTGGAAGAGTGGGGATTCGCGAATATCGTGAGAAGGAGGACGGGAGCGAGAGAGATGGAGAGAGTGGGCTCGGGTATATATCGGCGACGCACAGCCGAGGAAGCACTGAGTTTTCTCTGACCTCTCAAGCCGTGGCTAGCCAGCGAGCAGGCCTCGCGCTCGGGATACTAGGGTGAACTCGGGCCGCTTCTTGTGGTGAACACACGGTGATGTGGCGAATCCTCGCCTATATACCGCGTGTAATCTCTCTCTTTCGCTTCCCTCTATCGTAACTCCACTCCTCTTTAATTGTACTTTTACCCTCAATAAAAAACCAAGTTTCACACTAATAATTATAACTCATTTTTCCCCGCCTCCACCTATTATTCGGGTGCGCCGGACGTCCTTCAGTAGCCACTGGAGGGGGAAATGCGCTAACGAATTTCATAAAAGGCATAGCTCGGGGCGGCCAACGCGCTGCCCGAGACTACGTCTTCAGGGTTTTACCCGAGAAAAGCGCGCTGGTGCCTTTCTCGGGGTTTTGACTGCTTGCCCGGCGGAGAGCTAACGCGCCCTCCTGCTGGTTCGAGTTAGCATACCAAAACCCAAAGTACAGTTGCACTTCTGCAGCTCCGACCTCGGCGGCTGCAGGAGCGTAACTATCAGGGGGAATCCAGGAAGAGGTTGTTTCTCGCGCACTTCTTCGGGTCCGTACGCGAACCGCGTGTAACAAAAACACAACTGGAAAACGAACTCTCCTACGTTGGAGTAGAAGAACGGCTTAAGTCCGTCACATTGGCGCCCGAACAGGGACTCGAGGAAAAAAACACGTAGAAACAGCCTTAAATGATTCCGGAATGGGACGGGACGTTCACCGAAACGCGTATACATTCGCGTATTACAGACACGCAAAGATTGATAAATCGGTTAATTAAGATTGATGAGGAGAGATGGGGAACGATATTAAGTCTTGACGAGGAAGTACGAAGTTTAAAAACAGAGAATGATAATTTAAAGAATAAAATTGCACATTGGCGCCCGAGAACAGGGACTCGAGGAAAAAAACGCGTAGAAACAGCCTTAAATGATTCCGGAATGGGACGGGACGTTCACAGAAACGCGTATACATTCGCGTATTACAGACACGCAAAGATTGATAAATCGGTTAATTAGGATTGATGAGGAGAGATGGGGAACGATATTAAGTCTTGACGAGGAAGTACGAAGTTTAAAAACAGAGAATGATAATTTAAAGAATAAAATTGCACATCAGCGTCAAGACATGCAAAATCTATGGAAGTCGTTAGATGAGGCGATACAAGTTGTCAACAAATTAACGATAAAAACCGAAAAATTGAGTTGCCATCTGGAAATAGTTACAGGAAAAATGATAACAAAATTCGGGAAATTCGAAAAAATACAGCAAGAACAAGATGATAAGATCATTGAGCTCACGCGCCGTATAAATTCTTTAAAAATTGAATAAATTTAATGAAGGGAAAGTTCAATCCATTTTTTGCAAAACGAGCGAAAATTTAAATGATAGATGAAAAATTAGGTCATTAAAATTATAATTTCTGGCGGATATTTATATTAATAAAAATATATTATTTATAAAAATAAAATATTTTACAAGTATTTTTTTTTAATATTTTTTCTTATAAAAAAATACAAAATGCCGCAAAATAAAAGGTTATCGGGGGCGTTTATGACAGACATCGAGACGACAGCTCCCGTGGGGAGTCTCGATGATGAGCAACGTAAGCACCGCGATTGGGAAAAGGCAGTTTCCGAGGAATTAAAATGCCTAGATGAGAGACAGGACGAATTAGAAAGTAAAATTACTAATTTAGTTAAAACTCCGGATGGACTAGAGTCACCTCCTTTAAATACTTCACGTATTGAAGCGATAAATACCGATTTAGTTGCACGCATAAACGCACTGTCAGACTTGTTAAAAAAAACCCAAGACGCGAGCACCGCAGAAACGCAGCGGGGAGCGAAACTAGAAGCGGCCGTGAAAGCCTTAGAAAATCGTGTCAAACTACTGGAAACGGAAAATGATAATTTAATAACGGAAAATACAGAGTTATATTCAAATTACGAGATGTTGAGTAAACAATTTGAAGATAGTGATAGCGGGGGAGAATTGAAAAAATACTTAATCGCGCGATTAGATGAGGTATATGAGAAAAACGAACAGGCGGTTAAAAAACTCGAAAATTCGATCAACAAACACAATGCGGGGCGTGCCAGTTCGGCAGGGACCAGCGGAAGTGAAGCATCGAGAAAAATAAAATTAAATATACCTAAATTTAAGGGGTTACCCTCGGAAAGACCGATGAAATTTATATTTGAGTTAGAAAACTATTTTACATTAATACGGCCGGATGCCGATGAAACACTATGTGTAATTTCGCAGGCACTAATAGACGATGCTCATAACTGGTGGTACCTGCAGGAGGGCCAAATAAAAGATTACGACGATTTTTTAAACAAATTCAAAGAGAGGTACTGGAATTCGAATATGCGACGAGTGGCGAAAAGAAAAGTAGAGTTCGGGCAGTGGTATGCTTCAGCGTCCATGAATCGCGTAAATTACGCGATTTATATCCTGGGATTAACGAAAGAACTTGAACTCGAATTACCCGAGGAAGACCTGGTATTAAAAATCGGCGAGCATTTTGAGAGGAGTATCAGGTTAGCTATAGCAGGGCAAAGGGTAAAAGATAAAAATAGTCTATTGAAAATACTAGCAGAATACGACAGCGATGATCAACACACAAAAGGCGACCGCGCGCCCGTTAACACGGTAGAAACGAAAAAATTCACGGGTAACGCGCCGAGCCAATCCGCGGCTCCTGTTGCAAATACGGAAGGTAAAAAACCTTGGCAAACGAAAAATATAAGTGCCATGCAAAATGCGAAACCAACCGAAAGTCAAAGAACCGGGAATAATACGTATAAAAATCCTAAAAAATGGGAAAACAACCAAACCAATAAGTGGAGAGATAAGAAAGATCAATCGGACATAAACGTGTTCGATATAGATATCAGCGATGTTCGAACCCCGGGAAACGGGGATTAGTTGCGTCACGTAATTCGGATCTAGAAGTAAAAAATAGACGGGGCGCAACTGAGCAATTAAATGTAGCTTCTATAATAGAAGACCCGCGGGAAACATTATTATACGATGTAGAACCCGCTGGAGAAAATGCCGAAACCACGTGTTGTCCGGAAATCAGCATAAGCGTATACGGAAACGAAGTAAAAGCGTTAATCGACACGGGGAGTGAAGTCACGGCGATTTCAGAAGAATTTTATTTCGCAAATATTGATGAACTTAAAGATTGCCCTACACTACCTATAAGTGGAAAAGTCATTAAAGGCGCGACGGGGGCAAAATCGGCGAGATTAAAGTTCCAAATACTGCTAACTATAACTATCGGAGGATTAGAGGCAAAATTAATAATTTTAGTAGTGCCAAAATTGGTAAAACCGTGTATCATCGGGTATGACTCAATAAAAGCGTTAAAAATGCTAATTGACACGGTAAATCAAAACTTATTATTTCAAGTAAATCAGAAAGACGGTGTTATCGGTTACACAGATAGGCGGTTCGCGTCGAACGAATATACGTCCCTGTGCATCGAGCATGCAAATGAGTACGTCGAAAATGAGGTAGATCTCAGGAATCACTTCGACGAGGACGATGGAAAAGGTACGGAATCCCGCGAAGAATCGTACGATATCTCAGTAGAAGAAATCGACGATAAAGTAAATTTATGTGAAAATCTAAATGAATCACAAAAAACGAAATTAAAAGAATTACTTGTAAAATATAAAAAAGTGTTTGAAAAAAAACCCGGTTTGCTAACTACCTATGAGCACGAGCTAATTTTGAAGGACGATACACCCTTCTATACTAAGCCCTATCCTATACCACTAGCATATCGCGAGCAGGTAAAAAAGGAAATAAAACGAATGTTGGAATTAGGAATCATTAGGCGCTCGACCAGCCCGTATATTAACCGAGTAGCCGTAGTTAAAAAAAAAGGACGGTTCTGTGCGATTATGTTTAGACGCTCGAAAACTGAACGCGCGGCTTATTGATGATTACGAGGGGCCGCCAGGCGTTGAGGAGGTATTGCAAAGATGCGCGGGAAAGCCGATAACAAGTACCTCAGACTTCACGTGTAGTTATTGGCAGGTAAAGCTCGCGGAGTGGTGCAAAAAATATACGGCTTTTAAGTGTGATAATCACATTTATGAGCATAACGTGGTACCCTTTGGGATAAAAACTAGCGGATCAGCCTTAATTAGAGGACTAGATCAAACAACGTCAGATTTTGACGAATTTTTAGTATTGTTTGTGGACGACATGGTGATAAAATCAAAAAATTTCGAAACACACCTGTCGCACTTAGCTGCGCTTTATGAAAGACTCTTAGCCCATAATCTAAGATTAAATTTTAAAAAATCAAACTTTATGTGCGAGGAAATCGAATTTCTAGGCCACTTTATATCAGCACACGGAATCAGGCCGGATCCCGAGAAAATAAAAACCATAAAAAATTTTAAAAGACCCCGTAATATAAAGGAATTACAGAGTTTTTTGGGGTTTGTCAATTTTTACACTAAATTCGTAAAAAATTATTCGCACCACACAAAACCTTTGATTGAGCTGCTTAAAAAGGGTTCATTTTTTGATTGGACCGCAGTGCAACAAAGAGCTTTTAACAATATAAAAGAAATTTTTTATGAAAACATTATTTTAAAATACGCAGACCCGAAACGGCCTTACATACTTTCCACCGACTCTTCGGATTTTGCGTGCGCCGCGGCACTATCGCAATTAAATGACGAGGGTGAAGAAGAAGTCGTGTGTTTTGTAAGTAGAACTTTAAAAGGGAGCGAGGGCGCATACTTTACCACTGAGAAAGAAATGGTTGCATTAGTATGGGCATTAAAGAGATTGGACACGTTTTTACGGGGGGCAATAAATATTTACGTGAGGACAGATCATGAAGCTCTGGCCTTTTTAAAAACATGCAAGTACCGTAATACCAGGTTACAAAGATGGAATT
Source organism: Gastracanthus pulcherrimus (assembly GCA_949152435.1). Classification (NCBI taxonomy): domain Eukaryota; kingdom Metazoa; phylum Arthropoda; class Insecta; order Hymenoptera; family Pteromalidae; genus Gastracanthus; species Gastracanthus pulcherrimus. The sequence goes on along the minus strand of OX424573.1, from coordinate 47,294,016 downwards.
TAGCTATACAAGACTTTAATATCGACCCGGAATATATACCGGGCAAAGAAAACGTCGTCGCGGACTATCTAAGCCGCGTCACCGATTTAGTGCCGAACCGCGCGGAAAAAACTGAAATAATTATAGCCGCAATGGTACAACAAAAGCCAAGCCCGGCGTTAATCAATTTGTGTAAAAATATGGATAAATTACAAAGAAGTGAGCCGTACGCGTCTCAGATTATGGAAAAACTAAGGGCTGGGGACGCTAAAATAAAAAAGAAATTCGAAATTCGAGAAAATATATTATATAGAATTATGATTAATTGTGCAAAAATATATATACCAGAGGGGAACTTAAAACCACTTGTAACGGAGGTACACGTGATATATGGGCATGTGGGGCCGCGAAAAGTATATAAAATAATTTTAGAGCATTTTTACTCACGAAATTTACGAAAAAGGGTAGCTGAAATACTAAAAACGTGTGACACATGCCAAAAAACTAAATATTTAACGCAGCGATATGACGAAATCACGCAACCTATATTAACTAATAAACCGCGAGAAATGTTATCGATAGACTTTTTTGGTCCCTTACCCGTGTCGAGAGGTGGTGTAAAATACATTTTAACTACTATAGACGTATTCAGTAAATACGTAGTATTTTATCCTCTAAAAAAGGCGAACACGACAGCGGTAATTAGAAAATTAATGAATGATTACATACCAACTTATGGGAAACCGGAGGCAATAATATCAGACCATGGGACGCAGTTTACGAGCAAAAAATGGATTGATACATTAAAAAACGAGGGGATACGCATAATATATTCATCTATCAGACACCCTCAAAGTAACATAATCGAGCGCGTACACCGAGAATTGGCAAGGTTTTTACGCACTTTCGTAAAGGATAAACACGGCGGGTGGACTCTGTATATTCGAAAAATTCAAAACATTATAAATGAAATCCCTCATGAAACGACGAACCAGCCACCTATCTTATTGCATATGGGCCATAAGCCAACAAGGATATGGGAAAAATATTTAAAAGTACCAGAATAGAACAACGATGTGTCCCGCGACAATAGAATATCACTGGCTCGCGACTATGCGCACAAATTCTTAAAGAATAGAGCAGCGAAACGGAATGCGAATAAAACACACTTTAAATTTAAAGACGGCGACAAAGTGTTAGTGAAAGCTTTAAACGTATCGGATGCGGAGAACGGCAAAATAGCAAAATTTTTTTATGTTTTTGAAGGGCCATTTATCGTGCAACAAGCCGTGGGAATCGATACGTATTTACTTTACGACCCGGTATTAAAAAAAGAACGGGGAAAATTTCACTTGGCAAATTTAAAACCGTATTACAGTGAGTAAGTAATCAAAAGAAAAATCTATTATTGAAACAAAAAATTGACAAATTAGATAAACACACAATAGAATAGAACAGGTTTTAGAGTTTATAAATTTTAGATTTAAACAAATGTAAAAGAGCATAACATGTAATTAAACGAAAAACAAAAACACATATGTAAAAACGAAATGTAATTATTTAAATAATGCAGAACAGAACATTATAAACAAAAAGAGGCACCGTGAAATCGGCCCAATACATAATTAAGGTATATGCATTATTAAAATAAATTAAGTAAACAAAGAGACATTTGAACCATAAAATAATAGAATACAATAATTCAATGAGTGCACGTATATATTGGATACCACGTGTATATACGTATACGTGCAAACATCAATTAAAACAAATTATAAAATTAAAAATAAAAGAGGCACCGTGAAATCGGCCCAAAGAAAAAAGAATATGGTTCAAAATACTCTAAGAAAGCAATGTAGCGAGAAAGAATAGAATTAAAAGGTAGATAGAGATAGGGACAAGAAGAGAGCCAAATTGAAGAAACATGCGATGTTTTTGGAGAAACACAAGCAGGGAGGACCGCAGGTCCGGTACGCGCATGGGAGAATTCAAACGTAAACAAGGAGACGGTCGTGTGCGAAAGAGACCTAGCGCTGGGAAGTGGGTACCATCGGACGGTGCCATATAAAACGACACGCATCTCCTGCGTACGCTTTAAATGCGCAAGGAAGGGAGGGTTCCAGCGAGCCGAGGGACCTGCTCGATGGAACCCACCCGGAGGGCCAAAAGAGGACAAGAGGCTGGGCCCGGACACAATGTCGAAGCAGAAGGGAACGCAGGTGGCCGGAGACATGGAGAAATCCATACGGAAACACCGAGGGTGGGTGTTTTTTGGAAGCGCGCAAGCTCGGCGACCCGGAGCTTCACCAAGGAAGCCCGAATTTTACGGACCCACTCCAACGGACATCGAGCTTACTCCCGACCCGGAACCAACGCAAGCCCTAAAGAAGGGCCGAAAGAGGAAAAGGGGAATAACGCATCTACTACCATCTCCCACTGCGCTAAGCGACATGGAGAAAATCGCAACGGCCCAAAAAGCCTTACCAAGTCTAAGCGACGGCGAGGAATACGAGCCCCGAGCCATAGACCAGCTGGAAGACAGTTCCTGGAAACTGCAGGCACGCCAAAACATCATAGCGAGGTACGCAAAATTTAGCACAAAACGAGGGAAAAGAAATAAAAAATTTCGGCTTTTCGGGCATTAAAAAATAAAAAATATGCGTAAAACAGGCAAAAGGCCAGGGAGGGACAGAGCGATGTCCAGGAGGGAAGTTCAACCGATAACCCCGAGCAAAACCCAATCTCAATGGCACCCGATATCGGAGGGTCGGACGTCGACCAAGTATTAGCAGGGCTAGAGGCCCCATGCCAACACCTGCAATCGGACGACCTGATGGATGCCATCAACGACTTTGAAGAGTGGCTTCAACAAGTCGAAAATTAGGAATTTTATTTTTTTAATTTTTAATTATTTGTTATGTGGATTATTGTTTCATGTTTTTTTTTATAGAATAAATAAAAACAGAATACGTTATCTGACGCGTTACTTTTTTATTAGGAGAGCGAGCCAGTAAAGGTATACGCCGCCTAGAAAGCAAAATAAAATTTTCAAATTTGGTTTCCAAAATTGAAACTTTTATTGGGGGGCACTGAGACGGCCTGTACCTATACCCTTATTATCAAGAACGGTACCATTAATTATTATTGTTAATGTTAATATGATATTAACATTAGTAATTATTATAAGCAAAATAAATTAGTTAATACATTTAGGATATAAAAAAACGTAGTATTAATTAAAAGTTAGTTTTTTTTATAAGAAATCATTTAATTAATTATTTAATTATTGCGGAAATGATTCGGTTTTATATTTGTTAATTAAGATGATACGGCGGGGCCAACGTAATGGCTAAGAACGCGCGCGTGTGCATATACACACACGAGCGCGCAGACATACGAAAGCGTGTTCAGCGAGGAGCAACGAATTCGCGAATATTGGAAGAGTGGGGATTCGCGAATATCGTGAGAAGGAGGACGGGAGCGAGAGAGATGGAGAGAGTGGGCTCGGGTATATATCGGCGACGCACAGCCGAGGAAGCACTGAGTTTTCTCTGACCTCTCAAGCCGTGGCTAGCCAGCGAGCAGGCCTCGCGCTCGGGATACTAGGGTGAACTCGGGCCGCTTCTTGTGGTGAACACACGGTGATGTGGCGAATCCTCGCCTATCTACCGCGTGTAATCTCTCTCTTTCGCTTCCCTCTATCGTAACTCCACTCCTCTTTAATTGTACTTTTACCCTCAATAAAAAACCAAGTTTCACACTAATAATTATAACTCATTTTTCCCCGCCTCCACCTATTATTCGGGTGCGCCGGACGTCCTTCAGTAGCCACTGTAGGGGGAAACGCGCTAACGAATTTCATAAAAGGCATAGCTCGGGGCGGCCAACGCGCTGCCCGAGACTACGTCTTCAGGGTTTTACCCGAGAAAAGCGCGCTGGTGCCTTTCTCGGAGTTTTGACTGCTTGCCCGGCGGAGAGCTAACGCGCCCTCCTGCTGGTTCGAGTTAGCATACCAAAACCCAAAGTACAGTTGCACTTCTGCAGCTCCGACCTCGGCGGCTGCAGGAGCGTAACTATCAGGGGGAATCCAGGAAGAGGTTGTTTCTCGCGCACTTCTTCGGGTCCGTACGCGAACCGCGTGTAACAAAAACACAACTGGAAAACGAACTCTCCTACGTTGGAGTAGAAGAACGGCTTAAGTCCGTCACAATATTTAGTATTGATTTCTATATATTTAAATCGACTTCTATAACAGAATAGTTCATTTTTTTTCGTATTGTATTTAATTACAATTTAGATAATACAGTTCAATGAATTTTAATATATTCCAATACTATTTGAATTTATCTCATTCAATGTATAAATTGACTATAAAACTTCTATCCACATTAATTCATTTTTATGAATTCCAAACGTGAATAGATTTTAATACAGCTTATTCGTATAAGCCCTGAATTAACTTTAATCACGTTTAATAAATGAAAATTTTATTGAATTTTGTAGGTTGTGAAAACTTTATTTATGAATTGACTTGAATCAATTCCTATGAGATTGGGTGATCTATTGATTTATAGATTTAAATACAGTTTATTCGTGTAAGCCGCGAATCAACTTCAATAAACTTTAATAAACACACATTCTATTGAATTCTGTAGGTTGCAAATACCTTTCTCATTAATTGATTTTAATCAATTCCTATAAGTATAGGAAATCAATATAATTTAATGCAGTTTATTCATATTAGGCCGGAATCAACTTAAATTAATTTTGATAAACATAATTATTATTGAATTGTGTAGTTTGCGAATATCTTTTTTATTAATTGACATTAGTCAATTTCTATGAGTATAAAAAATGAATAGATTTAAATACACTTTATCCGTACAAGCCGCAAATGAACTTGATAAACAAACTTTTTATTCAATTATGTACATACGTGCGAATTATCATGGAACAATTTATGAAATTGTAGGAAGCTACATGCTAATCAATTGTCAGTGGTTTTTTTTTACAAATAATTCAAATGTTAATTTATTAGAACAATAAATTAATTTTAAATTTAAAATTCAAGATGTCCCCCATTTGGTATTTAAACTGTGAAAGTTTTCATGAATTAGAATAATTAACATTAATAAAAAATGGTACACTTTGAACTTTTTGCACTTATCGTCTACACAATGAATCATTACCTACTATAAATAATACTTTTATAAAAGGTTCTCTCGGTTGATATTTAAGAAAGTAATATTAGGTATTAATTAGGTTAATCTCACTCCAAACGGAATTAATTTATCGTAAGCATAAACAAATTGTTTCATGCTATTTTCGACAAATCGTACAAATTACATATGTAATATTTATTTATTTTATTTAAATTATTTAAATTATTACTTATAACTGTACCATTACTTTTTGATAATATACGTATTTTCTATGAAACCACCTTTATTCAATTGGCCTCATATTGATCGTGAAAACTCATAAGCCCCATACAAGGCAATAGGAAAGAATACAAAATTTATTTTTTGATCAGCACTAATTGTGCATTTGATAGAGAATCTAAGCCGACGTATATCTTTTGTGTATATCTTTTTGAAATTAAAAAAGAAAACTTAATTTGCAAAAGTTATAGTGTATTAAAAATCCTTTGAGTGACGTCACACCGTTAAAATATGAAAGGTGCCGACCGGAGTGACGTCACAACGTTTTTTAAAGATTTAACTATAACTTCTTTCATTTTGAAGATATCGTGAAAATTCCAAAAGTTTACAAAGAAACTATACCTCGATCTACAAGAATACTCTGTCAACTAAAAATTGGCATTCTTCCCTATTAAAATCAATAGAAAAGAATTATATAGTTTTTTATGCTACATTTTAATTCTAAATTTTTCATAGCATTAAATAACAAATACACGGAGAGAAATGTTTGAGTAAAAATTACTATACTTTTCACTGAGCCGGGGACAAACTCGACCTATGTAGGAAATTTACTATGTTTCTATGAAAATTTACTATATATTTATGAGTTTATGGTATACAGCTGTATTAAAAATGCTATGTAGTATAGTAAAAACTCTGGATATACTTTTTGGTAATATGTATAGTATAATTTAAGCAAGTTTGTTGTAAATATATGCAGGTAAGTTAGCAAATAGTATGGAAACAAAGAAGGAATCACCGGGACCACTAATTACCACGTCTAATGACCGTCCTAATTTATAGCTGTTGGCGCGACAAAATTTCCGGTCGTCGCGAAAACACGTGCTCGCTCTTCTCATATGACAATGTTATCAGATGGTTTGTATTATATTCGAAAAACATGAATATAATGTTTGTTTAATAATAAATACTAAGATAAAAAACTAAGTTACTATTTATTTATAACCTATCATTGATAAAAAAAAGTACTTGCAAAGGCTTATTATATTTTACGTGTATCGTTCTTGCATTTAAAAAATGCGCTAAGTTTATATATTTTACCGCTAGGAGGCGTCTCGTAAAGTTAGCTCGCAAGTGGCGAGATTTTCGTACGATTGCTATATAAAAGAGTTTCAAATCTTTAAATCCAATTAGAACTGCGATTGCGATCATGCGTTATTAGGTATCGATATATGTAAATAGCTTGCGATATATGTAAATTATACAAAATAATTAGATATTAAATAAAAAATTCGATCTATAGACATGAATAAAAAATAATTACATTTAATTAGTTAAATGTCTATTAAACTTAATTGACATGCATCAATTGTCATGTATTATATTATAATGCTAAATCTTAATTCTATTTTGTTATATTAAATTCGATTAATACTATAAAATGATAAAAATCAATTGATACCAATTACATTGAATTGACTAAATACCTATTCAAATCAATAGACAATCAAAGAAAATGTATTCCTTTCAATATATTTTTATAAACATAGATCTAATAGATTTGAATTGAATTCTAATGATTGTATATATTTCTATTGCACTTTCCAGAATTAAGATTTAGCATCAAATGCAATAGATTTTTTTTCTATTGACTTTAATCTCATTTTTTTAACATGCCAATAAACTAGAAGAATTGTATAAGAATCTCGAGTAGATGAATCTCACCAGTGCTGAGACGCGAGACTTTGAATCAGCTAGATGTTGTCATATTTGTGGAAAAAGCTTTTCTGCTAAATGTGATAAAAGAACGGTTAGAGATCCCTGACATATGAGGGTACGGCTGATGTAGTTTTAAATGAAAAGTGAAACAAAATGGAATTTTTTCGTAGACTATTGTAATGTGGCACAGCATAAATATTTTAACATCTAAATCAAAATCATCTGTCGGGCCTTTTTTGAAAAAAAAATAATTCTTGTATTTATCAGGTTTAAATTATTAAAAAGTATTTAAAATACATAATTAAAGTTGATAAACATTGTTTTCCTTACTATATTTTTAATTCCTTACAGTTCTTTAACAATATACAAACCTTTTTCATAATAATAATATACAAATTAATATAATTTATGACACAAATATCATCAAAATGCCCACTTACTTGTACCTAAGGGATACCTACGGATATTCGTATATTACGGACACTAAAAAAGAGATTTTGTGATGGAAACATGATTTCTAGGGCTAAAATTGAACGTTTGTCCCATTTCCGACACTATTTTATATCTAACACCTTAAATACATATAAGAGGGTGGAAATGAGGTGGAATTGGAAAACATTTTTCTGCTATTGGGGGTTTAAATTTGCAATGCGATACTAGCGGATTCTGGATGAACTAATAAACATGGCGGCGACAGGGGCAGCTTCTGTGTAAGATTTACACCGAAAAATTTTTATTAATTGAAATACAAGTTTAAAATGTGACAAAACATCTTGTTGCTATCATCTGTTACAGTATACATTCATATAGTATATACAACGATGTTAATAGGTTTTTTTGTCACGTATATAACTTGTAAATTCATTTATAAATATGCTCTCCGTGTAAATCTTATAAGAAACTGCCGCCACGGCGGCCATGTTTTTCGCTGTTTTCGACGACATACTTTCGACGCTGATAGTTACGTCTAGCACATTTGTGGATCTGCTCCACTACTACTCTCTTATATTGCATCTTTAGATATTAGCTACCCCATTAGCCAGATGTTTTGCAAATTGTTAGCAATTTGACATACACGTTTTGCTATCGATTTCCTTAAATTTGACGTAAAACTGCGTCCGTATATGCTGGAAATTTTGTATCAAGTATTGAAGTAAATTATGAGGGCAAAGTGAAGGCAAAATTACAGCAACTATTGCTCATGATGTGCAGGCGTATCATAAGCATACATTGACATCATATTGTCGTCACATTTCTTGATTTTTGTGTTACACAAATTTCCATCAATATGCTGTTATTAATTTCTTCCCTTCTCTCTTGCACTGTCGCATATATGACTAAATTTTATTTAATATTACGTCAATAATATTGAAAATAAAATAATATAATATATTAATAATATTGAAAACAAGTTGAAAGCAAATTGATGTACAAAACTTGCAGCAACAGTTACACATCAAATGTAAGTAAATCTGCGTCCGTATATGGCAGCAATTTGGTGGCTAGCATGTGCAGTCAATTTTACGACACATTGACATCAATTCTTGATATTCGTCATTTCTTGAGCGTAAGTTGGAAGCAAATTGCTAACAAATATTGCACAGCAACTATTGCCGCGATTTTGCCGCGGCAAGCCTGGTTAATGGGGTAGTCAGCTTCCACTGAATGAAAGTTTTCTGAAATTTGACTCACCGCATCTATTATATTGCAAATTTCAGTATCGTAACTTCTGAATTTGTTATCGATTTCATCTCGGTGAGATTCCACAATTTCATCCAAATTTTTTAGATATCTTCTTCATCCAGAAATAAGATCATTTACTATTTTAATTTCATTCCCAATAATACAATGCAGGACATCTAAATTTATAGCGTCACTCAACGGGGTAGGTGCTGCCAGATTACATATTCTCTTTTTCTCCCCATCGTAATGACCATCATCGGTGACTTTGAATCCAACGCCAGCAGGACCACGACTACCTTCAGCTCTACCTAGCTTACGTCAAATACGTCAACACTCATATTGAGACTGAATAGATTTCACTCTTGCATCTGAATATATATACCGCCTCGCGCAGTTTTTTAATGATTGAATGAATCTCGTTGATATGGCACGGATTTCCAGCTGATTGTTCAGCTACGAGCAATCGAAGACGATCATTCGGATTATCCCAGTGCACGTAGTCCATCGTGGTATTTCGTCTAGAGATCTTGTATAGAGAGTAAGTAGATAAAGATACATCCAATTTAAAAATCGCTCAGTTAATATTCAAATAATATGTATATGAACTTGTATGTAAAGTTTCAGATCGATTGGTTACAATCTGAGACGCGTGGAACATTTTGAATATCAAAACATTGAGTTACGAGATAAAATGAATCAGTTTTTGAGAGACATGTAAATCATATGGGACCTCATCAATTAAAATGTTCCTATCTTTTTTATTTGGTTAAATAAGTGTCTGAATTTTTTTTACGTATTCTTCAAACATATGCGATACAAAATAAATAATAAAAGAAAATTTTAATATTGAAATAAAAGAAATTGTTTTACGTTTTGTATACAGGAAATAAAGAGACCTAAAAGTTAAAAAAATGAGTTATTAATATTTCATGAAAAAAATTCTTTTGTTAATTTCTTAATTTGTAGCACCTGTGGCTGGGTGTCTTCCTCCACGGGGCCAGCCTGTGTCAAATCTTGTAAGAAATTATTCCTGACAAAAATACGTTTAAGTTGTCCGTGAATTCAAATGCTCAACTGAAATTGAATATTGCAAATCTCTAATAACACACTAAATCTTTCATTGCGTACAGACTACAAGAATATCTTGACATAATCTAAGTGTATACAAATTTTATAGTTCACTAAGTCTTGGCTAATCTCCATTATTAAATTGAAGCCTTTATTTATTACTGCTAGATATGGGTTTCAGAATCAGGCGATAAGTATTTCAAAGCCAATGAGGCATTAAACATTCTTTAAAAGTGCATGGACTTTCCAGTTTATATTTCTGATAAAAAATTATTTCTAATTATTGTTAAACATGGATAAATAATAATTCGTTACTGTATTTTTCAGAGTTTAGGGCGAGGTGAGAGGATACTTTTCAAAACCGTTTTTTGAATCAAGATAGTAACAGAATCTCCTGATACAGTAAGTATACAATTTTGGAGCGCATAGTAAGCCGATTGTCTTCAAAAATAGAATTTTTTGCATGGATATCTATTATCGACATCTTTATTTTAAAAAATTATTCGTGATTAAACTAATGTTTTATAAAAAAAAAGTGTCTTAATACTATGCTTTTCGAAATTGTATAAGCATTGTCTGGGTACAATTTTATAAAATTTCATTGTTATTGGCAACTGGAAAACGGTTTTAAATATTCCACGTGGTAAGCAATGCCTATGGGACTCTTCGCATCTCCGGTCGGAGCTTACATGTAGTTACATAGTTACCGACAATTACGTATTTTTCAGTATTCTCATTCAATTTTTAATTTTTTTTTTATTATCTCAGTTGTCCTGTGTTCCTTAGTAGATTGAGAATACCGGACAACTACTTTTTAATTTTTATGAACAATTAAATTAAAATCATGTAAAATTCAATGCAGAAATCTGTAATCGGCTCCGACCTGCCCCATGCATTGAGAGATAGGAAAAATGACTATTTTATTACATTGTATAATATCTTGAGATATTTCTAATAAATAATGATGTGTATAATATTTACCTAGCTACGAAAGAGAGTTTTTAAGATAAATATTGGCTAAATACTTTAAATATCCTGAAAAGCGATAAAATTGTCGTTCCTCCTGACCTAATTGCTATGCACTGTATCATCACTATTGTAGTTTCAACTTTAGCCACCTTATGAAAATTTAACATTGTTTTTGGCGCTAGTGCTACCTTCGCCAAGGCGAATCTCACAAGATCATTTGATATTTACTTTGTAAACTTTTAAAATGTTTACAATTCATCAAATATATAGAAAATACAGCGTATTCAAACGTTACATCTTTTAAAATAGACCCCATTAGCCAAGCTTGCCGTGGCAAAATCGCGGCAATAGTTGCTGTGCAATGTTTGTTAACAAATTGCTTCCAACTTGCTCTCAAGAAATTACAAATATCAAGGATTGATGTCAATGTGCCGTAAAAATGACTGCAAATGCTTGCCACCAAATTGCTCCCATATACGGACACAGATTTACTTACATTTTATGTATAACTGTTGCTGCAAGTTTTGTACATCAATTTGCTTTCAACTTGTTTTCAATATTATTAAAATATTATATTATTTTATTTTCAATATTATTCACATAATATTCAATAAAAATACTCATATATGCGACAGTGCGAGAGAGATGGGGAGGAAATTAATAACAGCATATTGATGGAAATTTGTGTAATATAAAAATCAAGAAATATGATGATAATATGATAGCAATTTATTCCCATGATACGCCTGCACATCATGAGCAATAGTTGCTGTAATTTTGCCTTCACTTTGCCCTCATAATTTACTTCAATACTTGATACAAAATTTCCAGCATATACGGACGCAGTTTTACGTCAAATTTAAGGAAATCGATAGCAAAACGTGTATGTCAAATTGCTAACAATTTGCAAAACATCTGGCTAATGGGGGACACATGTAGCTAGATATAGATGTCAACTTCTTTAATATTTGTTCTTTTTTTAAAATTAAAATAAATTTGGAAATCGACTTCTTGTCTCTATTTATTTGACGTATTCAAAAGTTGCGGCATCTTTTAAAATAGACAGATGTAGCTAAATATAGATGTCAACTTCTTTAATATTTGTTCTTTTTTTTAAATTAAAATAAATTTGGAAATCGACTGCTTGTCTCTATTTATTTGGCAAGCACTGGCTTGAAAAGAATTTCCATGCATGTTCCTTATATTCGTCGAAAATATGTTTTGTATAAACATTATATCGCAAATTTAAAAGTATAGATAGATCATTTGTCATTAGGAAAATTATGAATGAAATCGGCTCAAAAATATTCAGCTGAAAACCTAACACCTAAACCTAACAAATAAAATGTTTAAGGAATTATATTAAGCGTTACTCAAGTTATCGTATATTGTTGAAAACCGAAATATAAAAAATTTTTAAATTTTGAAAAATGGCTATAAAAATCTTGATAAAATAGCTAATCGACCAACTTCACTGAAACATTCAAGCGCACTCCTGGTAATGATAGCGAACATCTGTGCCAAATTTGGAAAAGGTATATAGCGCAGCCTCCTTAAATCTGAGGACTGGAAACGCGTGAAGAAAAAAAGGTTTGACGTGAGACCGCTGGCTATAAGACAGAGACACTTCTAAAATTTTGTTTTCACACACACAAGCACGCACGCACGCACGCACACACACACACACACGCACACACACACACACACACACACACATACACACACACACACACACACACAGCATTTTTAAGACTATGGTATATTCGGATTTCCCAAGACATAAAACATGCGTATACGATAAAAAAAGCTAAAAAAATTATCACCGTCACAAACTGTCTCTTTAAGAAATCAATTTGATTAAAATTACTAGAGGGTTACAATTAAGTAATTAAATTTTTGTCGACTTCCGTGCCCATGAAATGTCGACCATCAATTTCTATGATTCGTTCGTATATAGATTTCCTCTGTCTGAAGTCTGAATATTTGAAAATAAATGAATGCACAAGAAGGTTCATCACCTGTGCTTCATACTAAAATAGAAATGTACATAAAATAAAAATTAAAATTGTTTCTATACGGTCAAAAGATTTAATGTTTACAGCGCAGTTAAAAACTTAATTACATGTTTAGATTGAAAAACTTTCAGAAAAGTATTTAACACTTTCGCTGCTACACGTGTTACATCGTGTGACGTATCTTTTGATTGTACACGTAAGAAATAAACAAATTCGAGTCACACCGCGGCAGCAAAAAATGCACTTGCGAAATACCTACGCATCAGTTATTAATCGAATTAATCAAAAATGCTCGCGAAAGCATTTTATAAGATTTGTAACTGACACAATTAGGTTGTTAATTGAGTTTAAAAAAGTTATATTTATGAAAGTTTGGTAAATATAAAATTTATGAAATTCGGCAAGTGTATATTCAGACTGAACGTCTCAAGAATCAGTTCGAATATAGTATCTATTAGCATAGTCATGAGTTCGTTCGTAAGTCCCACATTAGGCCGTCTCGCGGCTCAAGCATTAAAATGTATATGTATGTTTTATCTATATTTCTATTAAAATACAGACAATCAATTTTGCAAATAGACAAACTCATATTAGCGAAGTCTCAAGTATTCTACAAATCAATTATAGAGCGATTCAATTGTTACAATTATAATAATTCATACAAATTAATAAATAAATAAAAGTTTTATTTATGAATTGGACTACTGGAAAAATATCATTTATCAGCAGAGATTAAAAGGAAGGAGCATTTAATTTTAAAAATCTATAAAAATATCAGACAAGTTGCTGGTAGTGAAATTACATGACAGAGCCTGCCACTAGACTATATCATACATGTTCTGAATAGGGAATTTGCATGAAAAAATCCATTAGATCCATCAAATAGAATATCGAAAAATAATCGACACGAATTTTTATTTTTTCAAATAAATGATTATAAGTAAGATATAGCAGATTGAAAAATTGCTATACGTCGCGATATCCCATCGTAGTATATCTATACAGTGCGATACTGTGACGTCACGCGACATTTCAACCTACTTTGTTTATAATACTTTATTTGGAAAAAGAAAAAACACGTGTTGATTATTTTTCGATATTCTATCTGACCGGCCTAATAGATTTTTTGGGAGTTCAGAACATAACACACGTACCAAAAATGGCTCAGGAATTTGTTCCCCTGGTGCTCAATGACACAGATGTATGTGGCTCATGAATATTTTACAAAATTTACCATTTTTATGGTATTTGTAGGATAAAAATGTGCAAATAAGAGTTTGAGCAAAAGTTTTGTTATTTTATGGACTTTGAAAAAAAAGTATTGCCTTATAGTGGAATTGGATCCATTGTAATTGTAATAAGCACTAATTAAAATTACAATAAAAAATTATGATAAAAATGTCAGCACTGTGGGGAAGAAAATGCTTATACATTGTCAGCAGCAAAAGTGTTAAATATTCTTGATTTTAAATTTTAACATCTAAAAGTTTTATTTTAATTCAACACACTGTTGTACAGCTATTTGTAATAAATTGTATGTGTAAACAAAGTCGCTTTGGATTAAAAAATGTATCTTAAGTATAATTAGTTAATCAGAATCGAAATAATCGCCCAAACAATTTAGGCAAAAATTTTCTCTTCTCGTCGCTTTTTAGTAACAACTGTCCCGGGTTTGTGTTGTGCATCTGGATGATTGAGCAACTCTGGAGGACAAGTCGAAATTGGACTTGACAAAATCGTTTGTTTAAGATCATAGAAAAGATGACTATCGTCTTTAGTACAAAATGATATAGCGATACCAGCCTTTCCAGCACGACCAGTTCTTCCAATACGATGTGTATAATCTGTAAATAAAAATAATATTAAACATTATTCTACTGAATTTTGTTGTTTCTATCGATTAAACGGTTCGTGTAATACATGCCTTCAATTGTCTTGGCCATATCGTAATTGATAACCATAGAGACATCTTTAATATCGATACCACGACCAGCGACGTCCGTAGCAACCAAAATGTCTTTGCTTCCACCTTTGAGCGAAGCAAGGGCATATTCTCTCTGTTCTTGTCCTTTACCACCGTGAAGTGTGCAAGCATTGTACTAAAAGATGACAAAAATATTTGTTTAGAAAATAAACAAAATTTATTGTGAACCGAAAAAGAATAATAATATTGTATGTAAGCTCACTCCAAGTTTCTCCAACCCTCTCGCAAGAACATCCGCTCCCTTCTTTTGATTGACGAAAATAATGATCGGAGGCTCGACGCCACGACCAAGAATCTCCATGAGTTTCCGTCTTTTGTCTGCCTCACCCATGATATGTACAATTTGCTCCGTACGCTCGGTAGGTTTACCAACGCTACCAATGTACACAACTGCCGGCCTCCTCAAATAAGTCCTAGCCAACCTTTCAACCGCCGCTGGCATAGTAGCTGTAAACATCACAGTTTGTCTATACTTCTTTTTAGTATTGTAATTAGCAAGAAGCTTTTCCTCGTTTTCGGCGTCCTCGTTGTCAGGCTTAAGATTGGTTACTGGCATGTATTCTAAAATCTTTTGTACATCAGGTTCAAAACCCATGTCTATCATTCTATCAGCTTCATCAAGAACAATGTACGTACACTGATTCAACACTAAGTATCTATTTTCCAAGACATCTATCAATCTACCAGGAGTTGCAATAACAATCTGTAAAAATGTAATTATTGTAGTTAAAGAAAATGATTATTCATTTAATTCTGTTAGTATAGATCGTTTATAATTACTTCACAACCCATCCTCAACCTGAATCCTTGCTCTTCTCTGGAAAGACCACCAACAACAACCACTGTTCTGATTCCTAATGGTTGTCCAAATTTATTTGTTTCTTCTTCGATTTGCTGTGCCAATTCACTAAAACAAGATTGAATATAAATAAATAAATAATTAAAATAAAATATGGTTTTAAAGACAAGTAAATTTAAAAAAATTCATAAATAGCAGATAAGGTCACTTATATTTACACTTTCCTAACTTTTTGCATGTTTATCTGAAAATATACTAATAAGGAGAGTGTCACACCTCTGGGTCACGGATTTTGATGAAACTTTGGGACGTGTATTCTGATACCTAAAAAGGAAATCTAGCACCATCGTAGTTTTTTCCAATTGGCTCTATTTCTCGCGATATAAGTCATTATTTTCCAGCTGCATATAATTTCAGTAAAAAGAAATACCTCTTCTTCTCAACATAACTCAGTATGTTTTTACATGAAAAAAATTATCCAAACAAGCACCGAAACTAGGCAAAAAAATCTTCAATTTAAGCTTTGTCACGTATAAAAATATTAATCTGCGTTAAAGTTATTAACAATCGAAGATGGTGACTGAAAATACCTCAGTATTCGAGGAAATTTAATTGTTATAAATTCGTCAATTTTGTATCTTTTCAGTGATCATCTTAAATTGTTAATAACTTTTTCTTAGAAAAATATTTTTATACATGACAAAGCTTAAATTAAAGCTCTTTTGGCCTAGTTTCGGTGCTTGTTTGGGTAATTTTTTCATGTAAAAACATACTGAGTTATGTTGAGAAAAAGAGGTGTTTCTTTTTACTGAAATTATACGCAGCTGGAGTATAATGACTTATATCTCGCGAAATAGAGCCTATTGGAAAAAACTACATGGGTGCTAGATTTCATTTTTACGTACCAGAAAACACGTCCCAAAGTTTCATCAAAATCCATGACCCGGAAGTGTAACACTCTCCTTGTTAGTATAGTTTCAGATAAACATGCAAAAAGTTAGAAAAGTGTAAATATAAATGACCGTATCTGCTATTTATGAATTTTTTTAACATTGGTTTAAATAAAAGTGGATTTGTCATTATGCCTTTCACCCACAGAATTAATCTCTGCTGAAAATAATTTATGTACGAAAACGCGTGATAACGTGCGCAAGTGTCTGATTTGAACGGCAGCGACACGATTTATCACATTTTTGCACAAAAATTTAAATGTACATTTTCTTATGTTTTGACGTATTTTTTCACGTTTTATCATAGAAATAGAAAATAAATAAACTGTGTATAATGAGAACACTCACGTGTTCTAACACTTTTTCACATTTATCCACATTTTCTAACATTTATTCATATTTTCTCACAATCATTCACCTGTACTTACATTTTTTTCACATTTATTCATATTTTTGCATAAAATCAATTTATGTGAAAAGGATATATTTTGTATTTTCTCATTTTAATGTGTAAAAAGTGAAAAATTGATACTACCGTTTCAGCCACTTATACATTTTTTCAAATTTTTTCACACTTTCACACATTTAAGTAAATAAAAAATGTCGATGTCGAAAATGTAAAAGAATGCGTATATAGCATTACGGGGGTTTCCTTATATTTTCCGAATACAATTATTTTACGAAATTCTAGTGATGGATACCTGTATAAGAATTCTAAAACTAACTAATTATAATACATATTATTAAAATTTAATTAATTGAAGAGCAAGACGACTTATAGTCGATCTTAAGGTTGACCATTAAAAATCATAATTCCAGGATTATTTTGTAATCTACAACATTTTTAGCCTATTTTGAATTATTTTCAAGATGACTAAATAAAAAAATAATTTATTTTTTTAATATTCAAGGGCCTTGGGCTTTTTAGAGTTAAATCTGTATAATAATAATAATAATAATAATAATAACAATAACGATAATAATAATAATAATAATAATAACAATAATGATAATAATAATAAAGAAGAAATGGAGTTCATCTTTAATAAAACGATATAGGTGCATAACTTGAAACTTTTTTTTTATATTTGGAATTTTTACCGTGCAGTCTTCCTCATACAATTTTATGCTTACCGTGTTGGAGCTAAAATTATGCTGTAAGGTCCTTGATCCGCTTCTTCTAGACGTTCAATTTTAGGCAGACTCGTGATCCATAATAGGAGTGGTATTAAGAAAGCTAATGTTTTACCAGAACCAGTTTCTGCCACACCAATAATATCACGATTTTGTAAACCGATTGGAATGGCCTGCCGCTGAATTGGAGTAAGATCTTTGTAACCGACCTTGTCAATAATATCCAGAATTTCTTTCGGAAAACCTGATTCTTTCCACGATCGGATTGGATCGGGTATTCGGCCACCCTTAATCGTAATGTTGTAATCTTCTCGGAAAATACGCCAATCTCGCTCAGTCATTTCATCTATTGCTTTTTCTGACCAATGTCGATCATCCCATTTTTGTTTCTCTTCTTTTCGTTTCACTTTCTTTAATCTCACCCTGTTAAATAATAAGTTAACATATGTAATTTAATAAAATCTTTACATATTTGTATATATTCGAATTTTTTGCACTTTTCAAACATTGTTTTCAGTATGTTTTAATAGCTGAAAAGTAATTGTTTCATATTTTTTCTTTTCCTTTTTAAAGTCATTTCTAAAGAAAACATGACGGTTTCATGATAAAAATAGTTTATTTTCACTAAGGAAAAGTCGCGTAAAAAAGGGTGGACGTCTCAGAGGCGTGCTCACAGGTTAAATAAATTTAGAAATAAAATGTTTCGAATTTAGTACAGAGTGCAATTGAAGAGAACAATAATGAATATTGTACCTATCTCAGCATCAAAACTTTATTACCTAATGAAATTTATATTTTTATTTTGTTTCATGATTACATATTTAGGCTTCTCAGATTGTGTTGTATATCAAATCAACCTTTTGGATGACCATATCTTTTTAAAAGGACTCTAACTTTTTCACCTACTAAACCTACTTTAAATTTAATTTTATAGCTTTAAACTATGTATTAAACTATATATTTGTCTAATTTAAGGTAAAAATAAGCTATTAAAACTCTCATATTGTTTAAAATTTTTATTATAATAAGTTATAGGTTTAATATGGAAAAAATGTTTGGAATTTGTTGAGTCTATACCTAGTTAAAAGAAATTATTGTGAATTATAAATTTCTTTTTTAACTTTATTTTTTTATATCTTAATAAAAATATATTATCAAGTTTAAATGTGTTCTAATGTCTTAATACATGAATTAAAAGTTCAAAAAATGGTATTTTGTCCCGAAAGAGTGAAACTCTTCTTTTTCACTAAGTCCATAAAACTGACTTCTAATAAGGTAGGGCTATCAATCCAAAGCTTGCGCCAATATTCTAGTTTAAACATGTACTTTCAACGTACTGAAATACCTATACTAAGAAGTTCTATGAATAAAAAAGTCATGACTGATAGGTTTAATTTATAAGAAATAAAATATATAGTTAATTTTTGTAAGAACAAAAAAGTTACGTACTTTTCTTGTTCTTTCTCTGCTTCTGTTCGTCTTTTTTCTAATAATTCTCCATAAAATTTACTTTGATCGCGTTTTTGGGCTTTAATGTCAATACCTGCCAAATTACCTCTACCAAAGAATTGTACTTGATGTCTTTCTTTATAAATATTATTATAATCAACGGATGTATCCTCTGTAGTGTCCCAATCAAACACGAATTTACGATCATTTAATCTTCTCACACGACGTTTCTTTTTTATTAGTCCAAGATATCGTTCTTTTATTGCCTCTACTTCTTTTTCTTTATCTTTGTCTTTGATTTCTTCATCTCGAGACCTCTGATTTTCTCTGCGCCTGTTAATTTTAAATATTATCTTTTTTAATTTCTTTATAAGAATTATAAAGTCTAATATGTCAAACATTAAATGATCTTAAACTTAATTAAGGGGAGGTAAAAAGGTACTTTTCAAAGCCGTTTTCTGAATCCAGATAATAACAGAATGTCTTGAAAATTTAAGGTGATGCTAAACCCCCTGTCACCGTCAAATACGGGGAACCACTTATTTCATTAAATTTTTCAATTTTGAGCAAATATCTCTCTGGATGGTTGTTTTTGATTAGGGCAATAACATTTCATAAAGATATTTGCTACAAGTTGAAAATTAAATGAGATAAGTGGTTCCTCGTATTTGTCAGTGACAGGTGGCTTTAGCATCACCTTAACCAGATTATATTTATACAAATTCGAAGGTTATTTTAAAAAATCGAACAAAATTTTTACAGGAATTTGTATTATTGACTTCTCTATTTCAAATAATTATTCGAGATTAAAAAAATTTTTTGGAAAAAGAAACAGCTTACTATGGCTTTGAATTTGTATAAACATTATCTGGTTAAAAAGTCAAAATATTCCGTTATTATTTGCAATTGGAAAACCGTTTTACTATATACTATTCGATTTATTGTTTCATAAAGCCATGAATTTAGATATAAAATAATTCCAGCATATTAGCAATTTGATAAATCTCATTGAAGCTTGGAGAATATCGACGCCCCTTACGAAGACTAGCACATTTCAGATTTCTTGAAAAATAGTAGTTCTTGTCAGGAGACTCGTATGAAAATTAACAATTTTCAGACCCTCCGATAAAAACTAACATTTTCTCAGAGGTTCTAAGAAAGTGTTAGTATTTATCAGAAAATTTAAAAAGTGCTAGTTTTTTATAAGAGACCTCTGAAAAGAACTAGGTGTTTTTGAGAAATCTGAAATGTGCTAGTCTTTGTAAGGGGTGTCGATACATGCTTTTTCTTTTAATTAATACTTTAAGGGGATACCTATATGTCGGAGTCAAATGCAGATTCCTGCATTGTATATTTCGTTATTTCAACTTTTTGTTATCAATAATGATCTCAGCCATGCCATGTTCGTAATACCTTAAGAGGAGTCCGTATCTTCTGTCCTTGTCTAATCACATTTTTGCTATTTATTCAAATTGTAATTTGTTAATTGAAAAACTAAAAGTTGGCCCCAATTGGTATTAAAGTAATGAATATTTTGAGACCTTAAAAAGTATCTAACATTATTTCCTTTTCGAGAAAACTTCGGAACGGATAGGCTAACATCAATTTTCGCGTTCCGAAGTTTTCTCGAAAAGGGAATAATGTTATATACTTTTTAAGGTCTCAAAATATTCCTTATTCTAATACCAATTGGGGCCAACTTTTAGTTTTTCAATTAACAAACTACAATTTGAATAAATAGCAATAACGTGGTTAAACAAGGACAGTAGATACGAACTCCTCTTAAGGAACACCGGATAACTGAGATAAACAATAAAAATTGAAAATTGAACAAGAATAATGGAAAAAACGAAAATGTCAGTAAGTATGCAACAGCATACTGGAGCCGACATCCCTTTAAAGTTTATTAAAAACAAAAAGATTAACAAAAATAAGGTACTTTTAACATTTTTTTAAACCAAATCATGTATCTAATACCAATTGGGGCAACTTTTAGTTTTTCAATTAACAAACTACAATTTGAATAAATAGCAATAACGTGGTTAAACAAGGACAGTAGATACGAACTCCTCTTAAGGAACACCGGATAACTGAGATAAACAATAAAAATTGAAAATTGAACAAGAATAATGGAAAAAACGAAAATGTCAGTAAGTATGCAACAGCATACTGGAGCCGACATCCCTTTAAAGTTTATTAAAAACAAAAAGATTAACAAAAATAAGGTACTTTTAACATTTTTTAAACCAAATCATGTATATTTATTTTAACAAAATGATTAGTTATAAAATTAAATAAGAAGCTACTTTTAATTGATTTTAGCTCTGAAAACATGATACAATTTTCTAAGAACTGTATATTAATGTGGTTTGTACAAGGACTATTTCATGTACTTTATTTTCATTTAAAATACCAGCATATTAGCAATTTGATAAAATATATGTTTGAAAATTTATGTGGAAATTTATATCAAAGCTCCTTATAATGATTAGCATATTTCAGATTTTTTTTAAAATATTATCTTTTAGAAGCCTCTTATAAAAACTAGCACATTTTAGATACCCTAATAAAGACTATCTTTTTTTAGAACTTTTGAGAAAGTAATGGTTTTTATCAGAGAATCTTAAAAGTGCTAGTGTTGATAGTAGGATCCTGAGAGAAATTAATAATTTTTTAAAACTCCAAACAGTAATAGTCTTTTTGTATATCCCTAGTTAAAAGATTCAGAAAGTTAAGATTCAGACTCAAAATCTGGATGAATTCGGAAGGACCCAGATCCAGAACTTTAAGGATCCTTCCGTTTCTTTCAGGAACCGCGCAGATTTTGGAACCAATTCTGTCCAAAACTTTCCAAACTTATCGGGAATTTTTTGGTTTTTAACTAGGGATCCCATACAAGTCCCTGTTAACTAAAATTAAAAGTATAGATTTTATTAATATCACCAGTTACCTTATTTAAAAATATAATATAATATAATGCATAATAATCTTTATATTTTAGTTATAATGAACTTTTCAATGAAATTAACTATACCTGTCACGATCATCCCATTCTCTGTTATTACTAGAGCTTGATCCTTCACCTTGCATAAATGTCTTTCTTTGTTCTTCTTGCTGTTTTCTTATTACATTAACCTCTTCTTGTCTTTTTTGTAATGCCAATGCTGCACGTTCGTGTTTAGTAAGAAATTTTGGTTTAGCACGAGCTTCTTCTTCTGCCTTTTTCTTAGCTAGTAATTCTTCCAAACTCAAAGGTTCCTTTTTAGGTACAGCTTTTGATTTTTCATCTGTATCTTCTTCTTTCTCATCTTCTTTCTTACCTTGATTCTTACTATCCTTTTTTTCATCATCAGCTGAAGGACTTGATTTTCGTTTCTTATCATCTTTGCCTTTGTTATCCTTGTTATCTCGTCTTTCCCTAGACTTATCACGTTCCTTTTCCCTGGGTCTATCACAATCTCTGTCTCTGGGTCTATCTAGATCTTTTTCCCTAGAACGTTCTCTACCACGAGACTTGTCTCTTTCACGAGACCTAGATCGTTTCCTATCTTTTTTACGTTCTTTTGACCTACTTCTAGATCGTCTGCGTTCTCTATGTTCCCTTTCCCTATCCCTATCACGTTCACGTTCTCTATCTCTTTCTCTGTCTCTTTCTCTTGATCTACTACGTCTACTTGATTTTTTATCATGACTTTTATTCATTTTTAAACTATACTGTAACATAAATATATTAGAATGATTAACAATATTCAAACTATAAAGTTATTATTACTACTAAGTACTAAGTGATATTACTAAAATTGAATCCTATAATATTAATAAAATAAAATTAATATGATGCATGCAGCTATAGAAAATGGATTAAAGAGCTATAGAAAACAGAACACGCGGTCTCATATCGACGGTTGAGTGGAAGAAGAGGCTAACTCGGCATTCTCTTGAAAAGAAGAATAACTCGAAAATCATATAAAGAAGGTCTACTTTAAATAATGATTTCTCGTGTTTAATTTTGTAAAGATTAATAATAGAAAATAGAAAAATTAATCTTTTCGCTAACCATGCATTTTCCTATTTTTTATTGTTGCTCTTTACAGAATGAAATACTTGAAATAATTAATTAAAGTAACCCTTCTTTACATGATTTTTGAGATAGCTTCTTCTTCAAGCAAACGCCGAGTTAGCCTCTTCTTCCACTCAACTGTCGATATAGTAGTACCACCAGATGATTGCCCAAGTCCATTCAGAATAAAAGGTAAAAAAAAATTTTGAAAAAGAAAGCAGAACCTAATTACATATTTGAGAAATTATCAAGATGAACACATTTCAGAGTAATCTTGTGGATACAGAGTATAACATCAAAATAAGAAAAGATTAGCAATTAAATTTCAGTATTATGCTAAATTAAAAGTTATATCAATAATAAGATGTATACTATACTTGTTTTTAGTTTATTAAACTAAAAGAATAATAATACTTAAATAACAGTTTTAGGTTATGAGACTACGAAATTTAATTTTATATAGTATTACAATTATTTATTAAATTTTTCGGCAATGGTTAATTGAACTTTTATAAACGAATACTTACATGTATTATTATAACATCTTTAAAATAACAGAATCACTTTAGTTTCAATAATCCGAAGCTTTTCTGTATATCTCAGTATCCTGTAAATTTACTTATACATAACATACGTAAACAATAGAATATGCTGTATTACCTATATAGGGATGTTTACTCGCATCAGCATTTCGTTATACTGATTCTAGGGATTTTTTCATGCAACAAGATCAAATTCAAAAAAATCAATCGTTTATAATTTTCATAAAGTAAATTATGTAATAAACAAATATTTACACTATTACAATATTTGAAAAACTTGAAAAAAATATTTGATCATTAGATCAGAAATGTCAACAAATATCTCTAATGATGTAACCTCCAATCTGTTCAGTTATTTTCAACAACATATTCCAAATTTTTGCATGGGTAAGTAAAAAAAGTGACAATAATCAGTATGCGTATTACATATAATTTATTATAAAAACGATTGGCGACAATGACGGCGTTAAAAAAGATATTATACAACGATTTCTTATAGTATGATTATTAAAATTATTTCTTCTATATCACTTCGCCTTATGAGACTTTGGCGTGTTTAGAAGCTTTTATATTTACATGTATGTACGGTACAGACTTATTTTACCTTTATGTATCAACAGTTATTTTTAAGTGTTTCCTAAATATTACATACTATATAACACACTTGATAAAAATTAACAAGGCATAATGTACAGTATTATGTTAAATGCTGCTGATTAATATTCATATAAAATGATTTTCACAGCGAGGTCAATGAGAAATTTGGCCCCAAGAATCAAATTTGTATATATATCTTTTCTTTTGCATAGTTTTAAATGGCAATTTAAAAATTTAAACCTGAATATCTCGAAATTTAAAAAAAATTGTCTTAAGTCGTTTTTCTGGTTCACCATAGATATATAATATATATTTTTTTACTTTCAGACAAAGAGAAAAGAGAGGCTCTGTGCTTCAAGGAAAGACTCGACATATATTCCAAAAATAATTTCGCATTGACGAGTACAAGATCAATTGGTAGTTATTGTATATCAGTGGAAAGCATTGGTCCTAAAAGTCGAGAATTTCTTGTGCACGTTATATCGTCCATAACCATTGATGGATGTATAGGTGGATCAAAAGTTATTAGTTCAGCAACTGAAGAACTCCACTGTCTAGAAGAGAAAAGAATCGAGTTATTTGCATTGTCAATAACTTACTTGTAAATAGAATATAAATAATAACTTGGTTAATAAAACCTATTATTTACAGATTCATTCAAACAAATGATAATAACATTGAACTTATACTGGAAAAAAATTTCTATTTAAGTACTGGACAAAACTTCTATTCTGTGCAAATTTCACAAAATTCTACTTGTGATAAACACACAAAATCATTTGAAATTTTACACAAAGACAATGATAAACTAATAAGTGATGGTTGTAACATAATACTTATGCGCTACTTGGCTGTAACTAATTTTCATGGTTCATTATCACTTAATTTTATTACAATTGATGGAAAAATAACAACATGCAATTATGTATAGCATAGACATAATTTTAATAAATTTAAAATAAAACTGTATTTTTTATGTATAATACTAAAATACATTATATATTCAATAGGATTGTTTTTGTGCAAAATCCATGAACGTAAATGATATTAATTTAGATGTTTATATGATTAAACAAACATTTTATGAAAATGGAAATGTTGTTCATGAAAATAAAAATCTTATGACTACACAAGGAAAAATTTTATATTTTGACTGGATTGATTCACCATATATGATGAAAATAAATCCTTTGCTTGATCCTTTAATTTGCAATCAAGATCCAATAATTATGCCATTACGAGAAATTTGGAAAGAAGATATTGAAATGATGTCTAGATATTTAAATAAAAAAGTATTTTATGATTTTATGATTATTATAAATTACTATTAATTATTAACTTAATATTTTCTTATTTTTAGACGGATGAAACCACAAAACAAGAGAAATATTTATCACATCATGCTGAAATAAGTTATCTTATTGCTGATTATGTACAAACATTGCTTTGTAGTAACTAAAAATTTCATTCTTATTAACTATATTTTATATTTTTCATATAAAAAAATTATAATATATATTATTAGGAAAACCTGATGATGTAATGATATTTACACTAAACTACTTTAAAACCTTGGTCCACAATCAAACTTCTGACGATTCTTTTGTTGAGAGAAAATATATTTCCTTAGAACCTCATAAAATCGATTTACTCAGTTGTATTGCAGAAGATGCAATGCACTATATTTTAATTAATAAATCACAAGTTAATAAGTCATTCAGTTTTATACTTTGAAAATTTACAGGTATTTGAATAAAATAATTTATATTAAATATACATCCTCTTTTTATTAGATATCAAAAAATTGTATTAATTCAAATGGAAACTGCACAAATAACACAAGCCTTGCATCATTAGTGTCAAATTACAGTATTTGCAGTTTTTGTTCAAGCAAGCAATCACAAAATAAAATACAATGCCTCGGCTGTCAAGAAAATAGTAACAAATTTAATAATGAAAATTACAGTATTTGCAGTTTTTGTTCAAGCAAGCAATCACAAAATAAAATGCAGTGCCTTGGCTGTCAAGAAAATAGTAACAAATTTAATAATGAAAATTACAGTATTTGCAGTTTTTGTTCAAGCAAGCAATCGCATAATAAAATACAATGCCTCGGCTGTCAAGAAAATAGTAACAAATTTAACAATGAAAATTACAGTATTTGCAGTTTTTGTTCAAGCAAACAATCACAAAATAAAATGCAGTGCCTTGGCTGTCAAGAAAATAGTAACAAATTTAATAATGGAAATCTAATGGCTGACTCTAAAAGGACGGATTGTAATATTATTAAATGAATAAAGGAATTTACCTAAGAGCACTGACAAATGCTTAAAATATACATACCTATATCATTTTCTACCAGAGGATGTATCCTTTTGAGGGTTGCATATAACACAATTTTCCTTAAACAAAGTCAGGCACTTTAAAACAGAATTTTATACATACATACATTATTTGATTTATTCATTTAAATTTAGATATTTTAAATTAAATTTTTAAAAAGTTTTACCACAATTCTTATATTTTTGTACTAAATTGTCAGTAAAAATAATGGAATACTTATTTGCAATTACCTCCATATAGTAAAAAGAATTTGACAACCAAATTTAATATTTATGCTAAGATTCAAATATCAACTTAAAAAAATACACATGCAAAACAATCTTGTTAAAGTTGTTTTAATTATTATAACTTACGACAACTTGAAGATTTGGCAAACATTCTTCATGAAAAGAGTGTTTACAGTAAAATACGACTAGATTTCTTGGTTCTGAAAGTAGTACAAAATTTAAATCATTAATTAAATGAATGAATAAATAAATAAAAATATAAATAAAAAAAACAATAAATTTTTTTTTAAATGCTATTTTATGCAAATACATACATACCCCTAACAATTATTTTTCTATGACAAGCTCCACACATTTGATCATCTAGAACCATAAGTATTTACGTGATATGACAAAAAATATAGAAATACTGTTAACTAAAAATTAATTACCGTCAATAAAAATTCCTTTCTGATGACATTTAACAAGCCTTTCATGTAAGTTAAAATAATCACTAGAGAGAATTTTTTTACAACCTTCCTGGACTGATACTTGAAGATTATAATCACACATCATTTTTACTAATGCCTTTTTCAATCCAGGAATTTCTAGAGTAGGTTCTATTCTTTGAACCATAAGTCGAGGATCAACATACGTTCCAATTTTTTGAAGAAGGAACGTAATAGCATCTAAAAATAAAAATATTAACAATTAAATAATTGTTTGCAATTTATCCCTTGCATACATAAATATATTTGAAGAAAATAAAAGAATTACCTGGTTTATCCAAAGAATAATTAATTAAATCATTCCATAATTCTTCGTCGTCATGTTCTTGGCAAAATGCAATGGCACTTTCCATGTCATTCAGCTCTCTTGTCATAAGTTGCAATGCTTGTGATGTATTTCCTATTCTACCAAGCAGATATACCATTTCTGGATAAAATTGTTTTTGACTACAAATATCCAAAGCTTGCTGAATGGGATAGTTATCTGAGCGCCTCAAAAGAGGTAGCAGTTTATCCCTAGAATAATCTGCATATAAACGTACGAGTAAACCATGATATTTTCCTTTTGAGTCTTTGGTATCTTTTTTATCTAATGCATCCAAATACTGAAAAATATTAAGAATATATATACTTAAATTTTGTAATATAGCTTTTAGATAAATACGATTTGTTTTTCAATTTTATGATCTTACCATATATAAATATCTGTGATTATTTTGCAGTTTTTGAACTACAATTTCAGACGGCACTCTATCTTTTTCTAGAAAAAATTGTATGGCTCTATCAGCATCTAAATCCATTAAACCTTCAATCATATCATAGACTGAGTTATAAAGTTGATGCTTTTGAATTAATGAAAATACGTCCTTGTGTCTAAGCTTCAAATACATAGCCAATGCTTTATCATATTTGCCATCATGGCTGTATAATATAGCCAATGCTTCAAGAAGTACGTTTTGTCGTTGGTTATTATGAACTAGAAAATGCCCCAAAACCATATTTACAACAGCAGTCACTGTATACAATTTAGGTGACCATTCTTTTACAAGTTGTAAAAATCCATCTGGATCCAATTTTAAATACTCATATAGCACCATTTCATAAATGTGTGGATCTAATGTTACATCTCCTCTAGGAAGATATGTAGATATTGTACGTAACTGATGAACTTTAGCAAATTTATAAACTTCTTCTTCCCATAGTTTTTTATTTTGTCCCAATATTGTTAAGCAAAGTTTACCAGCTTTATCATACTTTCCACAATTTAACAAGTGATCCAGATAAACTCGACCCACATCTGTTAGAGAATGTTTACAATCTTTTCCACCATTAACTGTTACAGCTTCTAATGCTTTTTCAAATTTTCCGTGACTAAGTAGCCATTCAATTCTGTCATCAGAATCATATAAACTAGCAACTACAATGTCTTTAGGACTGACAATAAAAAATCTGTAATAAAACTAGTATATTAGACAAATCTTATAAATAAATAGACAATAATAATGTACTGTATTAATCACAAACTTTGCAATTTCTAATAACAAACAAAAATAACCATGTCTAATTTTCTCATTCATACAAAAATTTAAATTAGTACCTGTTTTCTTCAATTAAACAATCTAAATGATAGTCATTACAACTGTATTCTTCATATCCTCTCAAAGAAAGAGAATTTGCACAAATAACATTAAAGTCTTGGTATTTTGGTTCAATAACATGTAAGGTAGGACGTTGACTTTTACCATTTTCAGCTGGTTCTTTCAAACAGCCCAATAGAACCAATTGATTTTCTAATGGTGCAATACCAGAAATATAAAAGTCTACTTGAAATGTAGAAACTGTAACATAGAAATAAAAATTTTTTTTATGAGAAATTGACTTTAAATATTTTTATGATGGCTTAAAGCAAAATTTACCTGGTTCAACAACAAATTCTGATAATTCCCGATTTACTAATTCTCTATTAGAACGTTTCTTAATTTGACAAATTCTCACTGTATCAACCCATCCAATTAATAGAGTCCTATCATCTGACCACATAAGGTTGCACCGATAATGCTCTGGAACTGCTCTATAAATATAATGAAAAATGTGATTGTTCAAATTAAATTTAGGTTATAATGTATTTATTTTATTTATTTATTTATTTTATTTATAAGGGTGTTTGTCAAAAAGTTGAACAATTCTTGTCCCTCTTGTTTTACAAGGTAACATGGCATTATATGAATCACAAAAAATAGTACTACAACCAAACTATCGTAAGCAACAAATATCAAGTATTTTCTATTCTGAATAAGAAATAAAAAACTATGCAAAATGTCTTGTCCATCCTATGTCCCAAGCCTTAATTTCATCCGAAAATACTAAGAAATTTAGTAATACACTAAATTTTAACCAAAAAAAAATACACAGAGGGTTAATGTAAGTCTTAGTTAATCCAAAAATGATGCTCGACCTTTTAATGCGTGTATTCTGTTTATGTATAGTTGTTTCGAAATGTGTCCCCTAGTTTTGATGTCTTGTTCGTTCCAAGGGCTTTATTCAAAGAAAGTTGTATTAAAATATTCACAAATTAAAATACAATCGATTCCTACTAGTAACTCTTATATACATTTTGTAAAAAATTTCACATATACTTATTTATTAGTATTGTTTTCTACAAATAATTAGTTAATGTTGCACTTCTATTACCGTACCTTATTATTATACGTCTTGTCTGTTCAGCGAAAAATTCTTTAAAGGGGCATTCAGTTTAAAAAATAAATTTTTAAATGGAATTTATCGTTTAAAAAAACAGAGGAATTAGTTTTTTCTTAATTTCACATGTATCTGGTACATTTAAATAAATAAACTACTAAAAAAATATGTACGGTACAAACGTCTTGTCCGTCCAATGATTATATTAAATGTACTAAAACAATCGAAGGCAGTAGCATCGAGTACTACAAATAGGTAAATAAACAACATTTTAACCTATTTAAATAAGTGATGAAATTTTTAATTTGTGCTAAAGAAGAGATACTTCACGTAAGGTAATATATATCAAACAATATTAAATGAAAGTTATACTCTATTAATTTGTAATTTAAAAGAATTGGTTATAAAAAACTTTCAACATTGTAATATTTTTTTAACTACATAAAAGTGTTTTTTGATCTCGCCCATTTTAATTTTCTTTATTTATATGATTAATATTATTACACCAAATTTTTTATTTTCGTTTTCAAAGACTTTATTTTTTTGAAAATCATACTTTTAAAAAGAGCCAACTTTTTGACAATCACCCATAAAGAGGGTCCTTTACAGATATATAAGTAATATTGTTGAGAGAGGGCACATACGAAATGAAATATAAACATAAAATATTAAGATTATAATTTACAAACAGACATACAGTTATATGCACGAAAAAAAAGATATTACAGCTTATCTTAGTTGGAAGAATTAAGAAAAAATGTAATAATTGTTATTAATAAAAAATATACGTATTTTGTGATAACAGAGAAACTATAGCGTGATAATGGATTTTATATCGTATAATTTATTGCATAGTTAGGAGTTTGATTTTTGAAAGTTTGAAAACACTCTATTGAGTAATAATAATAGCAAATACTTACTCGATTGTTCCTGCCCATTTGATGAGTCCTAAAGAACATCTTGCATTTAAGTCATAAACTCTCACGCCAGTATCAGAGGCCCAAGCAACAAATTGTCCTGTCCATGCAATAGAACGTACACCTCCTTCAGCTTCCCACAAAATTGTTGGTTTCATTCGGGATAAAAAAGTTTTCTCATATAAAACTAATTTGTCTTCTCCTAAAAATATAAAAGTATTTTCATTCGAGTTTATGGAAAGATTTTCATGTCTTAAAAATGTTGCATACCTATAATGAATCTTCTACCACTGCCGCTTTTATGATATTTAGGATCAATCGCTATGCTTTTCACCCAATGTCCTGTACTCATATTGTGATTATTTTCAGTACTGTACAGTCCATAAATAAAAACTCTTCCGTCGTTACTGCACGAAGCAATAAAGTCTCCATTTTGGTCAATAGATATTTGGTTGACAGCTACGGTGTGTGCTTGAAGACTTTTGGACTCAATACTGTTACCCTGATGATCAAGTATATGTATTGTGCCCCAGTGTGAACCCAAGCACAGAAACTAAAATATGAGTATTAAAAATTATCAATTTATAAAGTTTTTCTTTATGATCTAATGCATTTTTAAAATACCTTTGGATGTACAGCTATACAGCTGGCAGCATCCTTTTGTAAAATATTTATAAGATCATTTCGCATTCTCACGTACTTTAATCTCGGTTCAACCTCATCATCCACTTCTGAATCATCTTGACTATTTTGTTCTTCCTAAAATTTATTGTGTAAAATAAAAATGAATACAAAAAATATTTATTAATTATTTATCCCATTTTTCGTTAATGACTGACTCACTTTATCCTGGCTGCTTTCCATTATTTAATTTAATTATTATATATCAGAAGAAAAAAACGAATCACCAGGATCATTCAAGAACACGTTACACGATCACATAAACTGTCAAATACTTTAGATGTATTAGATTGTCACAGCTGCACTGTATTTTACATGTGTAGTAAACAGCTGCACTGTATTTTATATATACCCACCCAGATAGCATTGAGTCGGCACTGTGTCGGCACGCTGACGGCCCGCGGGCCGCCCGCGGTCCGGCATTGTGACGGATTCCTGCCCCGCTTCTGAGACGGCACGGTGCAGGACCGCGGTCCTGGCACGCGGGCCGTCATAGTGCCGTCATTTTGCCGACGCAATTTGCATGCGCGATTGGTACTGCGGCCCGCGTGCCGGCAACGTGTCAGCACTGTGCGGTGCAATTTGCCGACAATATGCCAGCACGGCGATATATATATATATATATATATATATATATATTATTTATATTAAATGTATAATTTTATCATAATAAAAATACTGTATTTTATATTTGTAATTTTTTATTTATATACTTTAAATATTTAATTTTTGTACAATAAATTAATAAGTTAATACATAATATATATATGGTTTTGCAGAATAACAACATAAGTCCACTTTTCTGTTTTGAAGATACTAATACTTAAAATTTTTATTTTCCATTTGAACTAATGTAAAAAAAATCATAAATCGTAGATAAGGCTACTTATTTTTACACTTTCTTGATTTTGTGCACTTTTATCTGAAAATATACTATATAAAGATATTAAAATCGCTTAAAACTCAATTTTAAAAAAAATGGACTTGAGTTGTTTTTCCGGGAATCCGCAGCAGATATATACATACAATAATAACATATATATACCATTTATTTACGTAAATATTTAAATTTAATTATAATTTTATACTTTAATTATGATTATTCACATACTCCTACTGAATAATCTCAAGTAAGATTCTCACCTGAGATCTCATACCAAAATCTCATGTTATTATATGTACACTTAATGAAATATTGAAATTCGTTCAGAATGAACTTTTACTACAGTTTTTTTTATTAGTCTTGAAGTTTCTTTCGTCTTTACAATACATCAGGAAAGTATAATACATTTTTGGTCAATTTTTATTTGAAAATTTTTATATATCAAATTTTGAAATTTTAAATCTCACCTGAGATCTTACCAGAGATCTCGTGTGAAATTTTGAGTAAACATTCATGATATTTCGCATGATTATATATATATATATATATATATATTTATATATCCCTACCAAAAAATCTCAGGTGAAATATCATGCGAAAACCTCATGAATTTTTACTCAAAATCTTACACGAGATCTCTGGTAAGATCTCAGGTGAGATTTAAAATTTAAAAATTTAATATATAAAAATTTTCAAATAAAAAATTGGCCTAAAAATGTATTATACTTTCCTGATGTATTGTAAAGGCGAAAGAAACGTCAAGACTAATAGAGAAACTGTAGTAAAAGTTCATTCTGAACGAATTTCAATATTTCATAATAATATATATTTCACGTAAACCCGTGAAGAAATTTTTTACAAATCGCTGAAAATGTTTTTACTAGTTCAGAATAGTGAAAAAAGCATGTAAATAAAATTTTAGCTCATAAGACCCAAATCTTGCAGAACCGTGACCCTAAAAATAAAGTTTATTTAAATTTTTAGAAAAGTAGAAAAATCAATTCGAGATAGGTGCAATTTGGGTATTTACATATATATATGCATTTTTTTCTGTAAATTTTCTGTACAATATGCTGACATTTTTTTCAGACCCCAATTGTCACGTTTCTGATTGGTTTATAAAAGATATATACTGTTATATGCTATTTAAAAAATTTCGGCAGTTTATTTTAATCTCAAAATTTTGTAGTAATAAGAGCTTCAAAATGAGAGCAGGTAGATCATGGACCGAGCTTTATAACTGACGTTACAGCATTTTGAAAGAAATCTACATACAATTTATATATCTATATGTATGTAGGGTATATCATTTATAAAATAAATCTTCATATATAGATATACAAATTGTATGTAGATTTCCTTCAAAATTCTGTTACTTCGGTTAATAAGCTCGGTCCATGGTCTACCTGGTCTCATTTTGAAGCTCTTATTACTATATAACGGTATATCTTTTATAAATCAATCAGAAACGTGGTAATTAGGGCCTAAAAAAAGTGCTAGCATATTCTATAGAAAATTTACAGAAAAATATACAGAAAAATAATAAAAATGTATATGTGTAAATACCTAAATTGCACCTATCTGGAGCTAAAAATTATTAAAGTTTTCTCTGTTTCTAAGAATTGAAAAAAACTTTATTTTTAATAGGGCCACAGTTCTGCATAGTTAGGGTATTGTAATCTAAATTTTTTTTGCATACATTTTTTAACTATTCTGAACTAGTAAAAACATTTTAAAACGAAATGTAAAAAATTTCTTCCATGGTCGACGTGGAATATATATATATATATATATATATATATATATATATATATATATATATATATATATATATGAAGAAATTTTATATATATATAGTCCCTGAAAATATTTACGTAAATAATGGTGCAGGCCGTGTGCAGGTTCCCCTATTGAAAATATCAAGCTAAATCTCAAGCTTCAAATTCAGCGATGAGTTTGAATCCGACTCGATCGAACGTGAAATTCAGCGATGAGGTTGAATCCAGCTTGATCAAACTTGAAATGTAGGTCGATCAGGGTGGATTTTTTGAGTTTGATTTCGAGCTTGAAATCGAGCTGGATTTTAAGTTCGATCAAACCAGATTCAACCTCATCGCTGAATTTCAAGCTTGAAATCCAGCTTCAATTTTTTAACAGGGATTGTCTGAGCTGCAACTCGCAAGAAGCCTCCTACTCAACATCATTCTCGTTGCCCCTGCGTCATCGAGAGTTTTGCAGGCATGTCCACGCGCTCGTACGACAACAGCATGACCTTGGGAACCATTCAGCAGATCGCTATCACTTCCAGGCAGGTGCACACCGTTTCTGCGCTCGAAGTGTTATGAACTCTTTTGAAAACAAACAAAAAAATAAGATTTTTATTGCATTATGGGTTGGAAAGTTATAATAGAATGATGAATAAATTACCTTTGCTAGGCCCTCCTTGAAGCTCAGCTTGCAAGTCTGAAAACGATGTCATTTTTGTCGCTCCCAGCCTCAGCTTGTCTACCTCAGTCTTGGGTCAGTCGCTGAATCGGCAGTCTTTATTCCTTGACGTCGTCTCTCAGTACGTGCTGGATCGGTTCTAGAGTTATTTTCTAACGTCTCTCAACGGCATCTGAAAACAATTATTATTTTTATTTTAATAGAAGTAATAATAACACTAAAGAATTCCCAGACGGCAAAACAAATTTCATGAATGTCGCATTCAAAAACTCTTCTTCTTTTTGGACTGGATGGCAGGGGTTCTTGATGTTCTTCTTCTTCTTCTTCTTCTTCATCAGGAGCTCGTCTTCTCCTCGGAGATGGTGGCAGCTGCTCCTCATCTCTTTCTTCGGGCAGTAGCACGTCTCTGCGTATCTCTTCGAGACGCCGTAGACATTGCTTAAGGCTTTTCAGGGCCCTGGTCAAAAATGGAAACATTCATAATTAATATAATAAGTCTAGTGTGACAAGTAAAATAAAATATATAAAACAATATACCTTCACAAGCTGACACAAAACGGGTATCACGTAGTCTTGTGACATTTTTTTTCTTATCTCCAAGCCAAGTAACATTGCACAGAAGCTCTGTGTTGACTGCAAAGTCAGAGTCATCGGTATTTCTACCACCAAGATAAATCAAGTAGTTGACCTAAACATAAAGGATATATTTAAGAAATGAAAAATTTAATAATTATAAAACTAAGTCTTGCGTTCAGAGGTTTGACGGTTCATGGGTTGTAGGTTTCATATGTTTGAAGATTCATGGATTTTAGAGTTTGAGTGTTCATTTAACCTCCGAAGCACTCACCAGACACCTAGAAACAACGCAGCATTAGTAAGGGGAGATTACAGTGATAAACTAAACACTAATCTCACCTGATAATATTGGCAGTGGACGAATGCAGTAGGAAGCTGTATGTAAACATAACCTCTTCGAGGTTAACCGTGCCACTGCTGCTGCCGCAAGTACGCCGTCCTGGGCCTTGCAGCTCTCGTCTTCGTGCCCCTTCGTGGGGACCGTAGCCCAGATACCCCTCCTGCTGCATCCATCGTCGCACTTCCTCGTCCTGGCCACTCGTCCTTCCTCGTCAAAACTAACCTATTTATTAACATAATATAATTATTAGAATAATTATAAATAAAAAAATTTTACATCTCAGCCAGGGTGATCCTCAAGACAATCTCTTCACTCTGAAATGTCCAGATAGTTGCCACAGTTCTCTTGGAAAATCCAAATTGCAGCATGTAAATAATTAATGATAGTAATTATTTACTATGAACTGCAATTGCACGTGCGCGCGCCAGGATGATCCACAAGACGAGCTGCACTTCCTCTCGAACATCCACCACAAACTTGCCACAGTCGAATTATATAATTCAGAATTCCAAATTACACCACAGATAACTACAATAATTAATAACTACAATAATACCGCTATAATTATTAAGAACAATTTCACTTATTGCACGCGTCTGCAATTGAAGATCAAGTCTTCATGAAAGCAGGGAGATTACTGCAATGGCGGGATGCGATATATTACTTCAAACAACAGAAATTATTTCAAGACTTTAAATTTATAATGTAAATCAATTTTAATATTCAATTATAAACAAATATATTTATTATTAATAAAAATATAAATCATAAAATTATACTATTATTTATTTATTTATATTTATTTATTTATTCAATTACACCAATTGAGCCCCATATAAATAAATTAACAAATCATTACTATTATTATCAATTTTATTTGTAATAGAAATAATAACTTAAATATGCAATTAAATTATATTTTTATAATTATATTGATGGCACGTCGTGCTGTCCATAATCCGTCACATTGCGGCCACGATTTTCCCGACACGGCGGGCTTGCACTGTGCCGTCATTCTGCTGGAATCTAAAAGTTCAAAAAAGTGATGTTGCGTGACGGCACGATGACGGCACAGGGCGGTCACGACGTGCCACCGAATCGGACAGCACGCCGCGACTGCACAGTGATGGCACAAATTCGTCACGCCGTGCCAGCACGCCGTGCTCGGCACGGGCTGCTATCTGGGCAGATAGCAGCCCGTGCCGAGCACGGCGTGCTGGCACGGCGTGACGAATTTGTGCCATCACTGTGCAGTCGCGGCGTGCTGTCCGATTCGGTGGCACGTCGTGACCGCCCTGTGCCGTCATCGTGCCGTCACGCAACATCACTTTTTTGAACTTTTAGATTCCAGCAGAATGACGGCACAGTGCAAGCCCGCCGTGTCGGGAAAATCGTGGCCGCAATGTGACGGATTATGGACAGCACGACGTGCCATCAATATAATTATAAAAATATAATTTAATTGCATATTTAAGTTATTATTTCTATTACAAATAAAATTGATAATAATAGTAATGATTTGTTAATTTATTTATATGGGGCTCAATTGGTGTAATTGAATAAATAAATATAAATAAATAAATAATAGTATAATTTTATGATTTATATTTTTATTAATAATAAATATATTTGTTTATAATTGAATATTAAAATTGATTTACATTATAAATTTAAAGTCTTGAAATAATTTCGAGCTTTCTGTTGTTTGAAGAAATATATCGCATCCCGCCATTGCAGTAATGTCCCTGGTTTCATGAAGACTTGATCTTCAATTGCAGACGCGCGCAATAAGTGAAATTGTTCTTAATAATTATAGCGGTATTATTGTAGTTATTAATTATTGTAGTTATCTGTGGTGTAATTTGGAATTCTGAATTATATAATTCGACTGTGGCAAGTTTGTGGTGGACGTTCGAGAGGAAGTGCAGCTCGTCTTGTGGATCATCCTGGCGCGCGCACGTGCAATTGCAGTTCATAGTAAATAATTACTATCATTAATTATTTACATGCTGCAATTTGGATTTCCCAAGAGAACTGTGGCAACTATCTGGATATTTCAGAGTGAAGAGATTGTCTTGAGGATCACCCTGGCTGAGATGTAAAATTTTTTTATTTATAATTATTCTAAAAATTATATTAGGTTAATAAATAGGTTAGTTTTGACGAGGAAGGACGAGTGGCCAGGACGAGGAAGTGCGACGATGGATGCAGCAGGAGGGGTATCTGGGCTACGGTCCCCACGAAGGGGCACGAAGATGAGAGCTGCAAGGCCCAGGACGGCGAACTTGCGGCAGCAGCAGTGGCACGGTTAACCTCGAAGAGGTTATGTTTACATACAGCTTCCTACTGCATTCGTCCACTGCCAATATTATCAGGTGAGATTAGTCATTAGTTCGTATACCGTTTGAAAATAAAAAAAAAAGGTGAGATTAGTGTTTAGTTTATCACTGTAATCTCCCCTTACTAATGCTGCGTTGTTTCTAGGTGTCTGGTGAGTGCTTCGGAGGTTAAATGAACACTCAAACTCTAAAATCCATGAATCTTCAAACATATGAAACCTACAACCCATGAACCGTCAAACCCCTGAACGCAAGACTTAGTTTTATAATTATTAAATTTTTCATTTCTTAAATATATCCTTTATTTTTAGGTCAACTACTTGATTTATCTTGGTGGTAGAAATACCGATGACTCTGACTTTGCAGTCAACACAGAGCTTCTGTGCAATGTTACTTGGCTTGGAGATAAGAAAAAAAATGCCACAAGACTACGTGATACCCGTTTTGTGTCAGCTTGTGAAGGTATATTGTTTTATATATTTTATTTTACTTGTCACACTAGACTTATTATATTAATTATGAATGTTTCCATTTTTGACCAGGGCCCTGAAAAGCCTTAAGCAATGTCTACGGCGTCTCGAAGAGATACGCAGAGACGTGCTACTGCCCGAAGAAAGAGATGAGGAGCAGCTGCCACCATCTCCGAGGAGAAGACGAGCTCCTGATGAAGAAGAAGAAGAAGAAGAAGAACATCAAGAACCCCTGCCATCCAGTCCAAAAAGAAGAAGAGTTTTTGAATGCGACATTCATGAAATTTGTTTTGCCGTCTGGGAATTCTTTAGTGTTATTATTACTTCTATTAAAATAAAAATAATAATTGTTTTCAGATGCCGTTGAGAGACGTTAGAAAATAACTCTAGAACCGATCCAGCACGTACTGAGAGACGACGTCAAGGAATAAAGACTGCCGATTCAGCGACTGACCCAAGACTGAGGTAGACAAGCTGAGGCTGGGAGCGACAAAAATGACATCGTTTTCAGATTTGCAAGCTGAGCTTCAAGGAGGGCCTAGCAAAGGTAATTTATTCATCATTCTATTATAACTTTCCAACCCATAATGCAATAAAAATCTTATTTTTTTGTTTGTTTTCAAAAGAGTTCATAACACTTCGAGCGCAGAAACGGTGTGCACCTGCCTGGAAGTGATAGCGATCTGCTGAATGGTTCCCAAGGTCATGCTGTTGTCGTACGAGCGCGTGGACATGCCTGCAAAACTCTCGATGACGCAGGGGCAACTAGAATGATGTTGAGTAGGAGGCTTCTTGCGAGTTGCAGCTCAGACAATCCCTGTTAAAAAATTGAAGCTGGATTTCAAGCTTGAAATTCATCGATGAGGTTGAATCTGGTTTGATCGAACTTAAAATCCAGCTCGATTTCAAGCTCGAAATCAAACTCAAAAAATCCACCCTGATCGACCTACATTTCATGTTTGATCAAGCTGGATTCAACCTCATCGCTGAATTTCAAGTTCGATCGAGCCGGATTCAAACTCATCGCTGAATTTGAAGCTTGAGATTTAGCTTGATATTTTCAATAGGGGAACCTGCACAAGGCCTGCACCATTATTTACGTAAATATTTTCAGGGACTATATATATATAAAATTTCTTCATATATATATATATATATATATATATATATATATATATATATATATATATATATTCCACGTCGACCATGGAAGAAATTTTTTACATTTCGTTTTAAAATGTTTTTACTAGTTCAGAATAGTTAAAAAATGTATGCAAAAAAAATTAGATCACAATACCCTAACTATGCAGAACTGTGGCCCTATTAAAAATAAAGTTTTTTTCAATTCTTAGAAACAGAGAAAACTTTAATAATTTTTAGCTCCAGATAGGTGCAATTTAGGTATTTACACATATACATTTTTATTATTTTTCTGTATATTTTTCTGTAAATTTTCTATAGAATATGCTAGCACTTTTTTTAGGCCCTAATTACCACGTTTCTGATTGATTTATAAAAGATATACCGTTATATAGTAATAAGAGCTTCAAAATGAGACCAGGTAGACCATGGACCGAGCTTATTAACCGAAGTAACAGAATTTTGAAGGAAATCTACATACAATTTGTATATCTATATATGAAGATTTATTTTATAAATGATATACCCTACATACATATAGATATATAAATTGTATGTAGATTTCTTTCAAAATGCTGTAACGTCAGTTATAAAGCTCGGTCCATGATCTACCTGCTCTCATTTTGAAGCTCTTATTACTACAAAATTTTGAGATTAAAATAAACTGCCGAAATTTTTTAAATAGCATATAACAGTATATATCTTTTATAAACCAATCAGAAACGTGACAATTGGGGTCTGAAAAAAATGTCAGCATATTGTACAGAAAATTTACAGAAAAAAATGCATATATATATGTAAATACCCAAATTGCACCTATCTCGAATTGATTTTTCTACTTTTCTAAAAATTTAAATAAACTTTATTTTTAGGGTCACGGTTCTGCAAGATTTGGGTCTTATGAGCTAAAATTTTATTTACATGCTTTTTTCACTATTCTGAACTAGTAAAAACATTTTCAGCGAAATGTAAAAAATTTCTTCACGGGTTTACGTGAAATATATATTATTATGAAATATTGAAATTCGTTCAGAATGAACTTTTACTACAGTTTCTCTATTAGTCTTGACGTTTCTTTCGCCTTTACAATACATCAGGAAAGTATAATACATTTTTAGGCCAATTTTTTATTTGAAAATTTTTATATATCAAATTTTTAAATTTTAAATCTCACCTGAGATCTTACCAGAGATCTCGTGTAAGATTTTGAGTAAAAATTCATGAGGTTTTCGCATGATATTTCACCTGAGATTTTTTGGTAGGGATATATAAATATATATATATATATATATATATATATATATATAATCATGCGATATATCATGCGAAAACCTCATGAATGTTTACTCAAAATTTCACACGAGATCTCTGGTAAGATCTCAGGTGAGATTTAAAATTTCAAAATTTGATATATAAAAATTTTCAAATAAAAATTGACCAAAAATGTATTATACTTTCCTGATGTATTGTAAAGACGAAAGAAACTTCAAGACTAATAAAAAAAACTGTAGTAAAAGTTCATTCTGAACGAATTTCAATATTTCATTAAGTGTACATATAATAACATGAGATTTTGGTATGAGATCTCAGGTGAGAATCTTACTTGAGATTATTCAGTAGGAGTATGTGAATAATCATAATTAAAGTATAAAATTATAATTAAATTTAAATATTTACGTAAATAAATGGTATATATGTGTTATTATTGTATGTATATATCTGCTGCGGATTCCCGGAAAAACAACTCAAGTCCATTTTTTTTAAAATTGAGTTTTAAGCGATTTTAATATCTTTATATAGTATATTTTCAGATAAAAGTGCACAAAATCAAGAAAGTGTAAAAATAAGTAGCTTTATCTACTATTTATGATTTTTTTTACATTAGTTCAAATGGAAAATAAAAATTTTAAGTATTAGTATCTTCAACACAGAAAAGTGGACTTATGTTGTTATTCTGCAAAACCATATATATATTATGTATTAACTTATTAATTTATTGTACAAAAATATTAAATATTTAAAGTATATAAATAAAAAATTACAAATATAAAATACAGTATTTTTATTATGATAAAATTATACATTTAATATAAATAATATATATATATATATCGCCGTGCTGGCATATTGTCGGCAAATTGCACCGCACAGTGCTGACACGTTGCCGGCACGCGGGCCGCAGTACCAATCGCGCATGCAAATTGCGTCGGCAAAATGACGGCACTATGACGGCCCGCGTGCCAGGACCGCGTTCCTGCACCGTGCCGTCTCAGAAGCGGGGCAGGAATCCGTCACAATGCCGGACCGCGGGCGGCCCGCGGGCCGTCAGCGTGCCGACACAGTGCCGACTCAATGCTATCTGGGATGTAGTAATTTTACTACTGTATACTGTATAATCTACGTTATCAACTGATACTTAAATCGAAATCTGTGTTACCGATTGTATTGCTCAGTATTCCTATATTTTAAAATTATTTTATTATAAGTACAAGTAAGTACAAGTTGTGACTTCGCAACGGCCGATAGTGATTTGTTTTTTCTTCATAAAGAAATGTTATCACGTTTACACACGTCGAATGTATAGATTAAAATCATATAAAGAAGTATATTGAAAAGAATAATTATTGTCTAACTTGTCTAAATTTGTAAGTAAATATTAAGTAATTGACAATATTAAAAAATTGACATTATATATTAGGTTAAGGCTGTGATACAACTTATCTTTCTGCTTATACATTTTTGGATATAAAATGTAATTGATTAACGAAATAATATTATTCTTAAGCGTTGTATAAATATTTTCAAAATAGGTTATACACAATGTAACCATAGACATAGGATGTAACATAATTTTTTGTTTATTACAGATTTCAAAATGCCTGCCACACCATTTAATTCACCATCTTCACAAAATTCTAGTATTTCTTCAGAAAGTGCAGTTCGATCCCCACAAATGAGAAAAGAGGTTTTAAGAAATGTATATGTTAATGCACAAGCTCTGAGTAAACATAAACATTTATTAAACAACTTAAATATGTTTATTTTATATCTATTTGTTATTCATGTGCTACAATTATTTCTAGCAAGCAATGTTAATACCAAAACTATTGAAAATTTGGAGAATATGATTAACGAAGTAGATAGTATTAATCAAGAAGGAAGTATAGAAGATAAAAGTAAATATAATACTAACCAATTCCTTTCCCTATATTCATATTTTATATTGTAAATAAGAAATTATATTAAAATTAATTTTTTTAATTTTCAGTAAAAGATCAAGGAGTAGTTATTCTAGATTCTGAAATAATGACAATTTCATCTCATGTTTTGAAAAAGTGTACTTTTTCATTGTCTAAAAATATTAGCTGCTATGATCAAGATGAATTTGCTGATAAAATTGTAACCATATTTTTTATAACTGATAAAATATTTCTTAACATTTTTGAAAATTGTACTTAAATGTTTATTTTTAATTTTTAGAAACGTTTCATATGTGGAATGCCTGATACTATATCGGATGAGGGACCTAACTGGTCTCTTCTAGGAAACGAAATAATTAAATTTTTCAGAAGAACAGCTACATATTCAGTAGTATTAGGTACAAAAGAAACGATAGTAAATTTTTTTTTAATTTTTTGAACAAATCATTTTGAGTTTATTCTGTTTTAAGGAACTCTTCGTCTGATGCCAAAGAAGGAAATAGCACGGCGTAAAGCTGTCAGGGAAGCACAAGCTCCTACCAAAAGACCAGAAAATGTTATAACATTGGACAAAGTTGAAGATAGCGTTGAACAAACGGTGATAGAAATAACCAAAATCATTGGGCATTACCAAAGGCAGCATAAGAAACCATTAGATTTTTTTGCTTTAGTGCTTCATCCATCAGATTTTGGAAAAACGATAGAGAACATATTACATGTTTCTTTTCTTGTTCGAGATAATATTATTAAATTTACCATAGGTAAATAATTGTAACATTTCTTTATGCTTCATATGATTGTGTTAGAAAAATAATAAATACAATTTTTAGATGACGATGGAGTGCCTCAAGTACAAAAAAATGGCAAAGAAGAGACAGCTGAGGCAAAAGCAAACAAAAAGAAAAGAAACATTCAGAATGTACTATCATTGAACATGAAACAATGGAAAGTAAGTTGAATTGACTCAAAATATCCAGTAAAACTAGTAAATAGTTTAATAAATTTTAAATAATTTT
Organism: Gastracanthus pulcherrimus; assembly: GCA_949152435.1. Taxonomy (NCBI): domain Eukaryota; kingdom Metazoa; phylum Arthropoda; class Insecta; order Hymenoptera; family Pteromalidae; genus Gastracanthus; species Gastracanthus pulcherrimus. The sequence continues at coordinate 47,249,925 of OX424573.1, read as the reverse complement.
TTAGGCTTTAGTACAAGCATACAAGATAAACAAACCAATGATTGACATGGCTGCTATAAATGCAAAAAAGAAGTAATAATTAAGATCAAATTACACAAATACAATCAGTATTGCTAGAAATCAAACAGTACCTTTAAAATGTAATTTTTAAGTTAAAAATTGATTTATAACTAATTGTAGGATTTTAAATATTTATAAAACAAAAAAGTTAAATTATTGCATAAAAAATGCGTTTACGTTTAAACAGATGGTACAAATGTATTTTTTTACCTATTAACAATGTATTATAAAAGTGTGTTAAAAAAAATTAGTTCATTTTTAAGATGTTTTGTACGAACAATTTGTAATAAAGTTGAAAATGATAAATAAGTGGACATTGTTTTATTAAAAACTATCATATTTTTGTAAATTTTTATTAGATATTTTTTTTTTTTACTAACATACAATACGGCCTTGCAGAGTATATTGTTCGTTAACAACGTCGATCGTTGATGATACTTTGAATGTCTAATGGGAATTAAAGAAGCTATTTGGTTGGATTCTTTCGCAATAATAACTAAATGTACAACGAAAAAATCCATCCTATCTGCTGGTAATGATTCTGATCAAAGTGTACCCCGTAATTTGTAGTGATTTTTGTTTATTAAACAGTAAAGATAGTATTGATGCTTTTAATAACAAATAAAATCATCCGCAAATATTACAGTCGCTGTTTGACAAGAACGGATAATGGATTTGTTGAACAAAATGGCATTAAGAAAATTCAATGTCAAGCTTTAAAGTAACGAGGTTTTAATTTATGATTTGGCCAAAGTCTCTGCCTTTAGTGCAACTTCTTCGATCGGACCGACCATGTAAAACGCGACTTCGGGCAAATGATCCAATTCTCCGTTTAAGATCTTCTGGAATCCCTTGATGGTCTCAGCAAGGGGTACTAATTTACCGGCATGACCAGTAAAGACCTCAGCGACCTACAGACGTAAAATCAAATGTAAGTTATACAACGAAGAGAATAGAAGACAAGCTTGGTGAAAAAAATATCGTCAAAGGAAAGTCATACCTGGAATGGCTGAGACAAGAACCTTTGGATTTTACGCGCACGCGCGACGGTAAGTTTGTCTTCTTCGGACAACTCGTCCATACCCAAGATGGCAATGATATCCTGCAGAGACTTGTAGTCCTGCAAGATTTTCTGTACACCACGGGCAATGTTGTAGTGCTCAGTACCAATAATGTTGGGGTCCATGATACGGGATGTCGAATCAAGGGGATCGACAGCAGGGTAGATACCTAATTTTAGAGTTTTTTTATTAGCTCTGCTTTTGCACAAGTAGAGTTGGAGGTTATCAAGGAGGAATTCTAATTACCCAGCTCAGCAATGGCACGGGACAATACGGTGGTGGCATCCAAATGAGCAAAGGTGGTGGCAGGGGCAGGATCAGTCAAGTCATCAGCAGGCACGTAGATAGCCTGTACCGAAGTGATGGATCCCTTGGTTGTCGTCGTAATCCTTTCCTGCATGGTACCCATATCAGTGGCCAAGGTTGGCTGGTAACCTACAGCAGATGGAATACGACCCAACAAAGCTGATACCTAAAACAGCAAAGTAGGATTGAAGAGCACTTCCTAAATTAATAAAGAGATGTTTGCCGAGCAAAGTGTTACAGACTAACCTCGGAACCAGCCTGGGTGAATCTGAAAATGTTGTCAATGAAGAGCAGCACATCCTGACCTTCCTGATCACGGAAGTACTCGGCAACAGTCAGACCAGTCAAGGCGACACGGGCACGCGCGCCTGGAGGCTCGTTCATCTGACCGTACACGAGCGATACCTTGGAGGTCTTGTCCTTGAGGGAAATGACACCGGACTCAATCATCTCCTGGTACAGATCGTTACCCTCACGGGTTCGCTCGCCAACACCGGCAAATACCGAGTAACCACCATGGGCTTTGGCAACGTTGTTAATAAGCTCCATGATAAGTACTGTTTTACCAACACCGGCACCACCGAACAGACCTGTCGTTCAAACATCAAATCGTGTATTCATCATGCAAGTTTGGAAAAAGGCCAGTTGAAATGCCTGAGAACTAACCGATCTTTCCACCCTTGGCATAGGGAGCCAGAAGATCTACGACCTTGATTCCAGTGACCAGAATCTCCTGTTCGACGGACATCTCCACGAACTCGGGAGCATCTGCGTGAATGGGAGCAAGCTTGTCGGTGGGAATGGGGCCACGCTCGTCAATGGGTTCACCAATGACATTGATGATGCGACCCAAGGTCTCGGCTCCAACGGGGATACGGATGGGGAATCCGCTGTCGAAGACGTTCTGGCCACGGACAAGACCCTCGGTACCTATAGTCGAGCATTGCATAACCCAGGATTACATATTTGGTCGGATGGATGGTCGGATGTATGAAAAATGTTGCAACTCACCATCCATGGCAATGGTACGAACGGTGTTCTCTCCCAAGTGCTGGGCGACCTCCAGGACTAGCCTGGGGTTGCGGTCTTGGACCTCTAGGGCATTGAGGATGGGGGGGAGTTCGTCATCGAATTGCACGTCGACGACGGCACCAATGACGGCCACGACTCTTCCATGAGCACCCTTGGCTGCAGCGGCTGGCTTGGCTGCATATTCTCGACCTGAAAATTCAAATCACATCAACTGGCTGTCACAATCCGCTCTTTTCTTGTTACCCAACTCCAGCGGAACTCGTCTTTAAAGTCAGAGGCACTTTCGACTAGAGCAATATACTATGAGAGAGAGTCACATTATAGATTGTAGGATTGTAGGTGTTAGGTAATGGACAGGGTTATATAATGGGGCGAAATGTACTTTTTGAGTGAGCGGTCGGCATGGCCGCGATCTCAGAAATCCCTCAAACTGAGAAATTCTGTCATTTTCATTGAGTCGAGGTGAATGCGATGACGCCGTGGAGGCCCCGCACTCTCCTCCTCAGCAGCAGCAGTTGCGAGTGAATCGAGTGAGTTTTGACTGCGCGGAATCTAGGCTCGCGAAATGTCCGCAATTGTGGGACTCGGGGGAAAAAAGTGCCACGTAGGATTCGTCCGAGTTCCGCGGCGAAATCTGCTCCCTGTTCGCGCTGACAATGGGGATCTTCCTGGGGAAAAGTTCTTTGCAGTGGGTGAGAGCCCGATGCCGTCGCCATGTTCCATCGAGCTCCGTTCGAACAACACACATAAGCATTATATAATGGCGAGTGGCGGGTGCGCGCGGTTTTCTCGGGTGGAAAGTCGGAAAAAAAGGGGCCCGGGCGCGTGAAGGAGCCGAGGAGCCGAGGAGCCGAGGAGCCGAGGGCGGAGAGTGGAGTGGAGCGCACAGAGCTCGGGCCGGCAGACACGCAGTCGCGGCGATGGGCCTGCGGGAGAGTGTGGGAGAGTGCGGGAGAGAGCGGGAGAGTGCGGGAGAGTGCGGGAGGCGCGGGCCGATGAGAAAGGGCCTGTTGGCCCGGATACTCACTGTTGACGGAGAGCACTCCGGCGATCTTGGCGGATTCCTGCTGGAGGAGGGCGGGTTTGACGGCCCTGAGGGCCCCGGAGGCTGCCTTCGACACGGCGCTCAACATCATGGCCGAGCAAGTGAGAACGGACAACCGGAACAGCCTGCCGTGCTCCCGTCTGGTAGCTCGGCCACCGCCGAGCGCAGCGCGCCGAGCGCACTCTGCGCGCTCCCCGACCAACGCGCATGCTCGCGCCCACTAGCAGAAGACCCGGCTAGTATACTCCGATTGCACTGATCGCACATGGCGAGGCGCCCATTTTTAAATACCTATGCATACCTATCCGGCCTATAACACTTCCAGAACCATCGAATACATTTATTTTCATTATATCTTTGTTGATACTTATGTGTTTACAGCTCATCAAGCTCGACTACGAGCGGTTTCGTCATATTTCTTTAACTTTCAAACACATATTATAATTATTCTACAATTTTTTTAAATAAAAATTAAATTTTAACATAAACAAAAACTTTTGTCGATTTTTATAATAGCTTGAATACAAAGTTTCTCTCAGATGGACGACTACTGGGGCCACTACCCTATAATATAACAAAGTCCCTTCGGTTCAATTTCTGGGAAGCAATAATTTATACAACTTCTATCCCCCTATACCCTACGTGTATGAGTTTAAAAATCATTTTAAGACCTATATTTTTATACGCATTTGGCTGCTGCTAAAAACTTCGTCGCAAATCATTCAACTACGGAAAGTAAGTTACGATATACTCTTCGTTGCGAACCAAACAACCAACAAACTTCGATCGTACTCGTCGCCACAAACGCTGAATCGCGATTCTCTTCGCCGCAAATGCCGAACTGCGATACTCTTCGCTTTAAACTTTGAAACGCCGAACTGTCTTACTCTTCGTGTTGGGCGTCAAGTTAATCACGGCGATTACTTTATTGTCATCAAATCTCTGATTAACAATTACTCAAATGCGTTTATCAAGCTTGGATTCTCATAAAATGGAAGTAAGATGAATGCGTATACTATATAATAGAGTTGATCAAGCTTTATGTATTGACGCATTTCTAAATAAAAACTATTCAAATCCGTCTTTCTATCGCAGCATCAAATCAATTTGTTTGTAAATAAAAAAGTGAAACTTTTTGCAAATTTTGAACCTATTATAGAAATGTAAAAAATTATGTATTGTAGAAAAGATTACATTAAAAACGTGGAAGAATAACATTTACTATAATATAAATTAAATAAAAGAAATGTTCTTTTTCGCTATTTTGTTTATTATTATTGGACCTAGTTTGGTTTTGCGGAGCTCATTTTATGTTTCAAAACATTCAAATTTGCTTACATAATCAGAGAGTGTTTATATAGTTAGACATATAGTAAGCTTTAATTTGAAAACAAATTTCATGCGATTGGTTCAAGATTTTTAACAGCAATAGACAATTTGGTTGCTCTAGAAGAATCTGGCTGCTTGAGCAATACACATTTCTCTCAGTGTGCGATATCCCAATTGTACTACGTGCAAGAGCATGTTACTTGCTTATTGCTCTTCAAAATATGTTTTCTATATATGCATCTAATTTTTAAATTTTTAATATTTTGTTTTTATTATTGTTTTTAATATTAATTTATTTTTACCATCAAAGTGACATGCCACAACGGTGACATTTACATCAGTGTTGATTACCTTATTCTTAACAAATTCAATTTTTCGGATTCGAGCAAAACTAATTATTAACTTTCTGTACTTCCGTTAGCGGAAATTATTTATGTGACATTTTTTACTGCTTCACAGTATATAACTTTTATAATAAATAGTCAATGGTCACTCTATGTAATAGAAAAAGTTGAATCTTTTCTATTTTCATTCGGGAAACCAAGTGTGACTTGTTTAATTTCTATCTCGTATAGCGATAAACTAAGACCCAATCTTCAACATGTTGAAGAAACTACAGTTTCCTGATAATCACCCATATCCTTTCTGTCGAACTTTAATAATTTTTTATGTAAAGATCATCTGCCAAACGAAAATTCAAAAACCTTAACATTTACAAAAATTTCCTATCGATCCGAATTCATCGACGACGAAGATTTTTTCCGTTTTCTTGCTTATTAACTTTCGAATGCTGAAATGTGTTGAGTCTTTACGTTGACTTCAACCTTTGATTTTATTACGACAATGAGATAAAATGTGCTATAAGTCTTTTTTGGTTCAACATGTATCGGTCCCGGGAAAAGATGATTTATATATCTTCCTATATTATATAGTTGTTTGTAAATCTTATAAAATTTACGCCCTTCTCGCCCCTCCTTGCCCCTCCTCGTACCTCCTCGCCCCTCATTTTGCCCTCCTCATTCTCCTCCTCAAAACAAGGTAATATCGTTTCAAAAAATACGTTATTTTGATCTTATTTTTTGCCCTCCTCGCCCCTCCTCACCCCTCCTCTTTGTATCCTCCTCATAGCCCTCCTCCCAGCCCTCCTCATGCCCTCCTCATTTACTTATTTCTATTAATTATCATTTTTTATTTTTGTTTTTTTTTCTATATACATATTATACATATAAAAATTGTTTATAATAATAATTGTGAATGTTTATAAATTTATAAAGTGTTTTATTCATTATACATATCAGTGCAGTTTATTCCATTTTACTGATTTTCTGTTTTCATCAATAATTTCTTGGTTTTTCTAAAATATAATAACTTTATAAATAATATTCAGTATTAAAAGTTTGTTTTAATTGGCTGAAGGTTAAGGGCAACTTAATGTAAATATTATTTGAAAATAGTATAATATAATAAAAAATAAAATTATAGGAAAGTAATAAACAAATTAAAAATCTAGATTAAAAATTATATAATATACAATTATACAATGACCCAAACTTTTCAGCTTATTGAGTGGTAACTGTTATATAATACCTCAATCAGAAATATTTCTGATCTTCTACTTCCATTTTATCCTCATCCAGAATCTTCATATGTTCCAAAGTATTCATTTTTAAAATATAACTTTTTCCTGTAAATATTAACGAAACTTAAAACTAAATATAAATAAATGTAAGTATGAGTTACATATATTTATTTATAAATGAATTAAATAAAACATAAATTTGAATGTATAAAAAAGCTTAAAAACGCGCCAATCTATTTAACTCCCGGGTGGTGTGGGAAAATAGAAAACCTTCATAAAAACAAAAAATTTCAGGATGCTTTGGGGGTTGGCGAGCGGAGCGAGCAGGGGGGTACCCCATAGTAACCATATATAACCATATATGAGCAGATACAAGTCTAGTGACAATTAGCTTGTATATCGTTACATACAGTTATATATGGCTATATATAGCCATACATAATTGTATATATTATATTCATATATAGTTATATCTACAACCTCTCATATACCCTTATACATAGCTATATATGATTATATAAAATCATATATAATGATATATAAACATATTACTACCTGTAAAAATTTTCAAAAATTCTCTAAGTCCAATTTATATATAATTGTATATGAAATGAAAACATACACCCTATGTCTCGATCTGTACGCCACTGAATATTGCATCAGGCCCTATTCAGGCACCTGATAAGATAAGATAAGAACCTTATCCGACTCCTAAGATACCTGATCATAGCCTGGGTTTACCAAAACTTAATATATCTAATGTAATTAATGTAACTATTACGGTGCTTCCAGTGTTATAACTTATAACAGTACGATTTGGGGTAATGCAGGTTAAGATGCTGGATAATTCTCAACTCAAAGATCCCAGGTTCAAATTCCACCTCAGGCAACTCTTTTTTTAAAAATAAAATTTTCTTTTAATTGGGATAATAAATTATTATTTTTCAATAAAAATCATTATTTGATTGATATTTGCATAAATTAATCATTATTTTGTTAATTTATCATTTAATTCTGCTCAAATATAATTATATATGGTCCTAAATACAACTATATATAATTATATATCTTTATATATGGTCAAACTCCATATATAATTATATATAAGTTATTATATATGGTTATATATAACATTTTATATATAACATTCTTCCCTGGGTACCATAAATGGCAGTCGATATGAAGCGATTTTTTATAGTACCGGGAACAAATATTTTCCACGATGATAAAAGCACATTTCACGGAGAAAATTGATAGTAAAGAAATAATTGCCTCTTACAATTCGTCTTGTTTATATATATTTAAAAAATCTTGTATAATTTGCAATTTGTTGCAAATTCTCTGAACGCCATTCGAATGAGTGCCCCAGGGTTGGTATAACTTTGCATGTAGAAAATATCTCGTTTTCATAATAAAATTAAAGGCTGAAGTCAACGTAAATACCAGCACATTTCGGTGTTAAAGGCTTCAGTAGAAAAGGCGGAGGATGGCCAGACTTATAGATTTCCAGGAGAGAACCGGGACTATATAACTTATACAGTGCAGCATGCAGTATATAACTTATACAGTGCACATATCACTTATAAGTGAGTTGAGAAAACATATATAATTGCTAACAGATTTAAAAAAAAGCTGATTTTCTCAACGCCGGGTCGAAAGTACCACATTCCCTCCCGGCGCCTAAAACGGGAATGTGATATTTTCGGCCTGGCATTGAGAAATAGTATACGCACCAGCTCAAGTGGCAATTTACACGTGCATAGCTTAGAAAATAGCTAAAAAATTCGCTACATTATATCTTTGTTATTCATTTTTGACGTAAGTTTCAATCTATACGTTAAACATGAGGCATAAATTACTTCGTAATACATACCTATAATTATATATTAAGTAGCAGCCAGAAAGGTGGTGCGATTTCCGACATTAGTTATTGCAAATGTCTCATTATACCTTGTGTCTTTTATTTAACCCAATCAACCCTAAGTCCATTTTTCGCGTTTTCGAGATGTTAAAGTTTCAATGTTTGCACTGCTATGCCAGATCGAAACATAAGAGATATGCAGCCACGTTCTATTTGTTAAGTGGTTAAGGCCACTCTAGAATTTTCAAAAAATCGATTTTTTTCTTTTTCGTTAAAAAGGTACTTTATATCTCAAAAATCATATGCCCAAAAATTATGGGTGGGAGAAATGTTTAAGTACTCGATTTTCGAATTTTAGAGCAGTCCCTCTCGGTCCGCAGCGAACTTCTTTATGAGCGCTCCCGCGCGCTGTAACAGTGCATTCACAGTAGCGAGTGCCCGAGTGAAATTCTCCCATGTATCCCAGCGTACGAGTAACGCGAATGAACCCTGGAAATTGGCCCCGTGCACCAGCCTTGCCAGAGGAGCACTCGTATTCCGGGAAATTTTCTCGCGTCCGAGAAGGCATCCACGTGCGCTAGCCCTGATACAAGAACATCCGCACGCGCGCATGCTAACCCGCGGAATCGAGAAAAAATTCCGGAATAGACGTGCTCCTGTGGCAAAGCTGGCGCACGGGGGTCGACTACCAGGGTACACTCGCCATACACCTGGGTGGGGGTGTTTGCTAAAATTTCCCTGGCGATGGCATAGACAGCCTCGTCTTTTCGACCAACTCGGAAGGTCGCTCCAGCACAACCTTGAACACGAGGGTACCGCAGAGACGCGAGTGACCTCGTCCTTGCCAAACCTATGCCCGAGCACGACCCGCGTGCTTTTGTGTAACCCCTAACGCGGGGCGCACCGCTCGTGCTCGGACTCCACCTCGCGTTTGAGGGGCGCTCGGGCCCGGGCTTCAGCTGCGCACATGCTCGGGACCCAGCTTGAGGTGTGCCCGCGCTCGAACTCGAGCTTGGGATGTGCTCGCGTTCGCGCCACAGCTCGGGATGCGCCTCCGCTTCCGTCCGAGCTTGGGATGCGCCCAAGCTTCAGGTGTGCCCGCACTAGAGCTCGAGATCGGGTTGCGCTGACGCTCGGGCGTATAGCTTGCGCTCGAGTGTCTAGCTCGCACTGGAGCGGAATCCTCGCGCCCGAGGCAGACGCTCGTGGTCGAGGCGAAACGCTTGCGCGCGAGGCAAAATGCGGGTGTACCTCGAGCGCGAGGGTAGCCTAATAGTTAACCGTTAGTGCACGAGAACCGCGCTTATTAGTTATTTATATACCGCAATCAGCGGCCAGCTACTTTTCTTTTAAATAAGTTTTTTACATAAATATAGTACAAGAGTATACACTGATGAACGGTATATAGTAACCTAACGCCACTTATACGTCATCCAGCACAAGGTATTCAAATTATGCTTATTGCAACTCGCTACGACGAGTTAAAAATTATTTTGTATATATTGTTATTAACACAGATATGATACTGATAGTATATTTATAAACGTGTATATACAATGTTTTTTTAAAACAATCCCATACCAGCTTAAGTCCACGTTTCTCGGGAGAAGTGTCTTGAAAAATAAAAAGTATTTCTCATGTGCTAATTACTATGATTAGAATAATATTTGACACTTTATTTGACAAATATAATTTTGCTGAGATGAGTTGATCTGGTATATCAGTGGAAGCAATAAAACGTTAATATCTCGAAAAGCCACAGATATTTATTTATAAAATATTTTTATTTATACCTATAACTGAGAGAAAAAATTAGTAACCATTACTAAACTGTCTAGTAAATCCAATAGGATGTAGGTCAATTTTACTCATTACTATACTATGAAATTTACGACTGAATACTAGACTTCTTGTTTTGAGGGCCAATTGTATCTTATTTTGATTGTACGAGACTTAGTACTAGGCATGCTTGTAATGTTTACTATCTTGCTAAGAATAGATACTATATTGTAACTTATATATAAAGGTACACTGAGAAAGGATTGGGTTCACATGAAACCATACATATTGCTGTCGTAGCTACATTAAGGTGGTCGGTGATATTGTACGGTTGTCACAGCATAATAATATAGCTGTGAGAGCAATAACAAAGTATTGTTGAAGCAGCAATACGCAGTTTAGAGAAATTGAATTAAATAAAATAAAATAAATAAAATTAATTTAATTTTATTAAATTAATCAACCAGATTAATTTAATTAATTAAAATAATTGCACTCAGTCCTAGTTTGGCTGTGATACATTACTAATCGCACCACATTATACTTTTCTCATACCCAGTCTACTAATTGTTCGTACTCCTTGTAGTGGCCGTTATTACTTATTTTTCTCAGTGTAGTTGGTCGGTTGATAACAGCATCACAATTTTATTGATCTGTATGAAAGTCCAAAATAAATTGTTGAAATAAAGCTCAGCTAATATGATAAATTAAAACATTTGGTCGATTTGAGTATACCATTGTTCGCCAGCAACAATTGAATTTATTATAGTTATATAACATAAGCAATCAACGGATTGTTCGTGGTATATAAACATTTAACAGCTTCAAACCTAAAGATAAATCATACATATAATAATTCGAATAGTATATGAAACTCAACATAAAATGCAATTAATTAATCTAATGTCCAAACAACCTTCTATTCTTTTTTATTATGGAACTATATACAATCAAAGTGTTGGCCTACATTTCTTATAAGAAATCTGGTCTATAAAATAAGCTTTTATGCATATTATTTGTTAGTTTATATAGTTATTTTTTGCTACTTTATTAATTTGAAAATCTAACAATACGAAGTAGTGAAGAAAAAAGAGCATAAACCTATTGCTTTCTTGTCATTTCAATTTAAATTATAAGCAGAATTGGGCTACCGTGCTAAAAATATGCGGTTTAAGTCAATTAAAAAAAATTCAAATTTTATTGAATTAAATTTATTTTAATTGATTGAATTGACTACCAGAAAACAAGTCAATTGAAAATGAATTGTGATTAATAAACTTTAATTGCAATTTAGTTCAATCCCTATATTTAGTATTGATTTCTATATATTTAAATCGACTTCTATAACAGAATAGTTCATTTTTTTTCGTATTGTATTTAATTACAATTTAGATAATATAGTTCAATGAATTTTAATATATTCCAATACTATTTGAATTTATCTAATTCAATGTATAAATTGACTATAAAACTTCTATCCACATTAATTCATTTTTATGAATTCCAAACGTGAATAGATTTTAATACAGCTTATTCGTATAAGCCCTGAATTAACTTTAATCACGTTTGATAAATGAAAATTTTATTGAATTTTGTAGGTTGTGAAAACTTTATTTATGAATTGACTTGAATCAATTTTTATGAGTATGGGAAATCAATAGATTTAAATACAGTTTATTCGTATAAGCCGCGAATCAACTTCAATAAACTTTAATAAACACACATTCTATTTAATTCTGTAGGTTGCAAATACCTTTCTCATTAATTGATTTTAATCAATTCCTATAAGTACAGGAAATCAATATAATTTAATGCAGTTTATTCATATTAGGCGGGAATCAACTTAAATTAACTTTGATAACCGTCCTTGTTATTGAATTCTGTAGTTTGCGAATATCTTTTTTATTAATTGACTTTAGTCAATTTCTATGAGTATAAAAAATGAATAGATTTAAATGCACTTTATCCGTACAAGCCGTAAATGAACTTGATAAACAAACGTTTTATTCAATTCTGTACATGTGCGAATTATCATGGAACAATTTACGAAATTGTAGGAAGCTACATGCTAATCAATTGTCAGTGGTTTTTTTACGAATAATTCAAATGTTAATTTATTAGAACAATAAATTAATTTTAAATTTTAAATTCAAGATGTCCTCAATTTGGTATTTAAACTGTGAAAGTTTTCATGAATTAGAATAAAAAATGGTACACAGACGCGATTTTGCTCGTCAACACTGAATCAGTAGATGCTGAAGTAACCGTACATCGTGAAAATGACGATGACGACTATTCGTCTGTACACAGCGATGAGAAATATGAGAGTGATCTGGATGACAATAACTTACTAGGCCCATTATTGCTCTCAGATCATTCTGATGCTGAAAAATAGTTGTCTATTTACATATATTTTAATTTTTTAAATATTTAGTAATTCGTACACTACTATATAGTTCTACCTTGTACACGTTCATACGCGCATCTCACAAACGAGTTTATATAGCTTGGACGCTCGCGCAAAACTATCCTTATCGTATATCTTTCTGTTCTAATTTTAAAATAATAATACTCTAGAAGTATACTTTCCTAAAAGTATTATTCTCTAAAAGTAATATTCCGCAACAGCTGAGATATTGTTAATCTCACTCCAAACGGAATTAATTTATCGTAAGCATAAACAAATTGTTTCATGCTATTTTCGACAAATCGTACAAATTACATGTGTAATATTTATTTATTTTATTTAAATTATTTAAATTATTACTTATAACTGTACCATTACTTTTTGATAATATACGCATTTTCTATGAAACCACCTTTATTCAATTGGCTTCATATTGATCGTGAAAACTCATAAACCCCATACAAGGCAATAAGAAAGAATACAAAAATTATTTTTTGATTGGCACTAATTGTGCATTGATAGAGAATCTAAGCCGACGTATATCTTTTGTGTATATCTTTTTGAAATTAAAAAAGAAAACTTAATTTGCAAAAGTTATAGTGTATTATAAATCCTTTGAGTGACGTCACACCGTTAAAATATGAAAGGTGCCGACCGGAGTGACTGCACAACGTTTTTTAAAGATTTAACTATAACTTCTTTCGTTTTGAAGATATCGAGAAAATTTCAAAAGTTTACAAAGAAACTATACCTCGATCTACAAGAATACTCTGTCAACTAAAAATCGGTATTCTTCCCTATTAAAATCAATAGAAAAGAATTATATAGTTTTTTATACTACATTTTAATTCTAAATTTTTCATAGCATTAAATAACAAATACAATCTATAGAATACAATTATACAAAATAATTAGATATTAGATAAAATATTCGATCTATAGACATGAATAAAAAATAATTACATTTAATTAGTTAAATCTCTATTAAACTTAATTGACATGCATCATTTGACATGTATTATATTATAATGCTAAATCTTAATTCTATTTTGTTATATTAAATTCGATTAGTACTATAAAATGATAAAAATCAATTGATACCAATTACGTTGAATTGACTAAATACCTATTCAAATCAATAGACAATCAAAGAAAATGTATTTCTTTCAATATATTTTTATAAACATAGATCTAATAGTTTTGAATTGAATTCTAAAGATTATATATATTTCTATTGCACTTTCCAGAATTAAGATTTAGCATCAAATGCAATAGATTTTTTTTCATTGACTTTAATCTCATTTTTTTAACAGGGTAATCCCGGCCATAATGTTATTTATATGACGCTCTCGAAAGTAAGGTTAAGAAAACGTTGCGCTGCACTCTCAGGTAGGGAAACTTTGCTTAAGTATTTTTGATTGAACAGTGGTTATGTGTTGCATATTTCACTGTGTAAGTGCGAATAATAATGCGACAGATCATATTAAAGTTCATGTAATTGATTTAAAGACATTTTTCACCTATAAAAGTAACTTTTTATTGGTGGCCGGAATTGTACCAAGGCTGACCGGTATTACCCTTTCATATGGGGTAAATCCGATCAAAATGCTTTGTTTTATATCAGCTTAAAGCTTCGGTATCTTACATTTTTATATTAAACCAATAAGAAATATTTTAAGTCAATGATTTTAACTATAACAATAATTATTTAAAGTTAAAAAACAATTTGAAAGTGGAAATAACAAGCACGTTTGCTTAAGTGACCGGCAATACCCCGTTCTCCCCTAAAACCATAAAAATTTCGTGAAAAACTGTGTATTGGGCTTACATTTGAAACAGAATTTTAAAAAACAATTATAGAATATTTCATAAATTTTGTCACAGTTTCTCATAGAATTTAACAGTTTTTCACAGTTACGCATTTTATCACACTTTCTCACAGTTGTAATTTCCTTTATATAAGTCAATGTAACGAAAAAGAATGTAAGAAAATGTGAAAAACTGTGAAGAACTATGAAAAAATGTGAAAAAATGTGAAAAACTGTGAAAAACTGTACATATTTGTTTTGTAACAGATGTTTCAAAAGTATGTGTATTTTCACATTTTTTCGCAGTTGTCATTTGCAGTAGGGAAGTTCTATTTTTTTCACCATACTGCGCGTAAAGTGCTGACTGTACGCCCTCTCAGCAGGCCGTACAGTACCGCATGGACTGCCTAGGGAATAAAGTGACTTGCGCATGCGCGATGCGCCTTTTTCCGCTCTCGACTGCGTCTCGAGCGGTAAAACAGCGCGTCGCGCGTACACAAGTCACTTTACTTCTAGGCAGAGCATGGGGTACTGTACGGCCTGCTGAGATGCGTACAGTCATTTCTTTACGGGGGTGTGGTGAAAAGTAGTATACGCACCTCTGGAGTACAGTAGGCAAGCATGCACTGTGTGAAATGCCGACCTCGCTTCGCTCGGTCGGCAACGTCACACAGTGCGTACATTGCCCACTTTACTCCCTTGATGCATAATGTACTATTAAAAATAACTAATAAGTTTTAATACTACTTGTAGTATGCAACATTCTTTAACTCTATCACTATTTGTGTTAGTTATTTTACTGGAGTCTGTTTATTTTACAACTTCTTTTGGTAATAAAAAAATATTTTCGAAACGCTATATTTTATGCTGTCGAGCCCCCCCCCCCCCCCCCCCCCCCCACTTACCATTTTTCCATTGTGATTTTTTCAGTCGCGGAATTAAATATTGGTTTTTCGGTGAGTTGAAAATGCATGTTTTACAAACTTTTAAGACATATAACTAGACCCTAGAACGCATATTAAATCTAATAAAATATTTTTATGAAGATATACAAAAATTTAGTTACAAAAATAAAACATATATTTACAATTCACAACAAATGTTTTTCAATCGTAGACTCGACAAATTAAAAATGTTTTTATCCTATTTAAACTATAACTTTAAGTAATAAATTTTTGTTAGTAAACCCACAGTTTTAATGATTTGTTTTTACATTATATTAAATAAATATAAAACTGAACAATTAAATTTGCGAGGATGTAAACGGATCCCATACGCATTGCTTACCACGAAAAATATTCAAAACTATTTTCTGATTGCAAGTAATAACGGAATCCATTAAATCGGAAGGTATAACAAGCAGATTTTTATCACGAATATTTGTTTAGAATACAGAAGTCGATAATACAGATTCCTGTAAAAAAGTGAAATAAAACTTTTATGCTTTTTTATGCTCTTCGTATTTATATAAACATTATCGAGTTAAATTTTTATAAGATTCTGTTATTATGCAGATTCAGAAAACAAGTTGAGAGTAACTACTCAAAATGAGAGTCCACTCTCAAGTTGAGGTTATGAAACATTGAAACCAGACTAAAGTTGAGAGTCTGTAATTAGGTGTTCTTTTTAAGTATTTTAAGTTGAGGGTAACATTCAAGTTCAGACTTAACTCTTAAGATAAAAGTAACGCTTAACTTAAGTGTTAATTAGCAACCGAAATCACCCTCAAGTTAGATGTTATTTTGAGTGTTATTTTGAGTGTTTATCTTGAGTGTTTATGTTGACTTATTTTATTTTAATTTTAATTTTTATTTTTATTTTCAGATATTGGAAGATTTTGTTCGTGATGTTTGATAAACGAAGAATATTTAGACTCAAGAATGAGTTTTATTTCTCCAGCTTGCATTTTGTACAATTATCATAGGAAAATTATCCGATCTTATGCAAATATAATTTACAACGTCAATGTTATCCTTTGTTTCCAGATACTTTACCATTATCTTTACATGTCCAGAAGTACATACAAGCACCGTAGTTCAGCATTATCACAAGGCTGTGCTTTCTATAGTGCATTAATTGTTTGTTGAAAATAGTACTTTAGGACTACTTGAATTCATTCCCAGATAGCAGCCCGTGCCGAGCACGACGTGCTGGCACGGCGTGACGAATTTGTGCCATCACTGTGCAGTCGCGGCGTGCTGTCCGATTCGGTGACACGTCGTGACCGCCCTGTGCCGTCATCGTGCCGTCACGCAACATCACTTTTTTGAACTTTTAGATTCCACCCAGATAACAGCGTGCTCTGAAAATGCTGAAAACGTGCCGGCATTAAATGGGCACGCATGACGGTCCACTTGCATCCGCACGTGAAAGTCATATGACGAGCATATGACCGAGCATTTTGCTTGCTTCCGTGGTGGATCTGTCCAGCACGGGTGCCGATAAAATGCGAGCATAATGCCGTTCGTATGCAGGCATTTTGCGCGCATGTTCCCGATTTCGTGGACGCGTATTAGGCATATGCGGGGGTTCGTGCGGGCATAATGCGAGCACTTTTCCGGAAAATCCGGAAATGCGTGCTCGCATTTACTGGAGGCCGAGCCTCGCAAATAAATGATCGAGACAGATGAGGATTGTAGGTAATTAATATGTATGATTTATTAAAACATTAATATAAATAAATAAATACAATTGAAACAATAAAACTATAGCGCAGTACAAATATAAAAATATAACAATGATATCGAATAAAATATACATAACAATTTTTGAGCTTTGATCAATCTAATATAATGATAACAAGAATAATAATAATATTAATAAACGAACAATATTAAATAATAATAAAGCAGTTGAAAATTGGACGACTCCTGGAGGCGAGGAGAACAATCGGCACACTTCCTTGTTATTATTGTTGACTTTGCTGCTGCCGCTGCAAATAAATATAAAACAGATTTAAATTTGTAATTGAATAAATTATAAACGCTAGATAATATACTTATCTATAAAGATAATCCTAATTTTGACGCATATTCCTGGCTGCGCTTCTGATGGTGCTTAAATTTAAAAATAAAAATAATGATTAATATTTTTGGGTGAGAGGGGCCCCGACCACCGCCCCTCTCCGTGAAGCTCGACCACAGCATCAGCTCCTCCGACGCTCCCTCATCTTTTTTGATTTAAAAATATACAAAAATAATAAAGCACTAAATAAATAAATAAATAAATAAATAAATAGAGATATAAAAATATTAACAATATCTATACATCTTTGAAAAGTAAAAGATCAGAGAGCGTTCAAAAATTCACATGTGCACTAATACAATAATTAATAATTAGAATAATATGAAAGGCAACCATGTGTATTTTTATAGACCTGAAAACAAATTAATTAATAGAACAAAAACATAGTAAAGCGAAAGAAGAAGAAATGAGCAACAGTATTTATGAAAGTAATTAGAAACCGGAAGACCTCCACCACGCGAAAACCCCACTGATGCTCCCTGACATTTCCATTAGAAAATAAACTCAAATAATGAACAACTGAAAAAACTAAAACATCAGAGAGCATAATAGTGAAATAATAAAGAGAAAGAAGAAGAAGCACAAGAAAAGAAACAAGTAAAATTTGAAAAGAAATTAGAAATTATTAAAAATTTCCGAGGCATCGGAGGCGTAGTCACGCTTTCTGTGGTCATCATCGTTGTCGTCGCCTTGGTCGCTGATCTCGCCGTCGGTGATCCCAGCATCATCATCGTCCACCTCGCTCTCTGTGCCGCTCTTGCTCTCGGTATCCTGCTCCTCGTCGTTGTCGTCCTCGCTGCCGGCGCTTTGCTCTCCGCCTGGCTCCTCATCTAGGTCCGATGCCAAAAAAACGCGCGGACGATGTATCGGCGGCGGTGGTTCAATAGGATTATCCGCAGGTCGCTTCATTTTGCGCCGAAAAGCTTCCTTGGCACTTTTCAAGGCTTTCATCATAGCCACTTTGAAATCAGTAGGCTCGGGTGCTCGCAAGGTCGTCTTGTCCGCTGGCATCGAATCTGCAAAACATTTGAAAAATGAAACATTTTTAAGATAATGCAAAGAATGAAATTTATGAAATACAGATATGTTGCGTACCTTTACAAGCATTTGCAAAGCGTGTGTTCTTTAAGGCCATTGTACCTTCAGCTTTGGAAGTACTCCAGGTGACGTTGCGGAAAATATCTTGGTCGATGACGATGCATTCCCTGAAGTATATGGCCGCTGAATCAGTGAAATTCGCGCCACCTTGGCTACTTAGATACTCCACCTTAATATATTCAATGACTTGATTAAAATTATTATATTATTAATGTGTGTTAAGGTTAATAAATAATTTTGATACTTACGAGAGTGTTGTAGTCCTCCTCACTGGCATAGTTAAACGCCAGAATATCCGCTGACGTTTTAAAGGGCAGGAAGGAAGGACGAGGTACGGCCTTTCTGTTCTGCTTTTTGGCGATGCCCTTCAGCGTTCTGTCTATGGATCTGGAAAACGAATGGTTATATAATATTTGTATTATTTTTCAACTAAAATACATATCAAAAATAAAAAATATTTTACATACTTGTCTAATTGTTCCACTCGACCTAGACTTTCTTTCACCAATCTGAAAATTAAAAATTGAAATAAGATATAACTTTAAATGTCAATAACAATATTCATTTGGTAATACGTACTTCATATCCTTCTCCAAAGTGACCATTCTCGCGTTCGTGGCTCTATAAATGAAGTACACAATAAATAAATATACACAATAAAAAAATGATGAATAAAGAATACGTACGTTATGTTGCCGTCGATTTTAACCATTCTTCGGTTAAGTGAACTGTAAAATTCGAGTTTGAGGTATTCAATATTGTTTCATTGTAAAAAAAAAGAAAATAAATAATTGAATTATTACTCACTCTAATCTATCCAAAATTGTCGACAGATCGACTGTTATCGGCGCTGACGGTGTTACGTTTCTACGTGGTTCAGTTGAAGTGCATGCTATTAAATTTATAAAAGTTAAAGTATAATTAAAATTAATATTAACAATTAAAGAATATTATTATTATAACATTGAAAATGTTCTTACGTTGAAACTGTGTCGATTGCTGCACGTTTGTTTCTTTTCTTGGCTTTTTTTGCGTTGAATGCTGCTGAAAGGATGATTGTGATGCGTGTAATTGTGAGTTTATGTGTGAGTTTGATCGTTCTTTGCCTGATTGTGGTAAGGATGGTTGTGATGCGTGTAATTGTGAGTTTCGTTGTGAGTTTGAGTGTTGCTTGTTCTGTTCTTGTGAGGATAATTGTGATGCGTGTACTTGTGAGTTTACGTGTGAGTTTGAGTGTTGCTTGTACGGTTCTTGTAAGGGTGATTGCGATGCGTGTAATTGTGAGTTTTGTTGTGAGTTTGAGTGTTGCTTGTTCTGTTCTTGTGAGGATAATTGTGATGCGTGTACTTGTGAGTTTACGTGTGAGTTTGAGTGTTGCTTGTACGGTTCTTGTAAGGGTGATTGCGATGCGTGTAATTGTGAGTTTAGCTGTGAGTTCGAGTGTTTCTCGTATGGATCTTGTGAGGATGACTGTGATGCGTGTAATTGTGAGTTTTGCTGTGAGTTTGAGTCTTGTTTGTGTAATTGTTGTGAGGCTGAACGTCGTGGGTATAACTGTGGCGAGTTTGAGTGGGGTCTGTCCGATGGCTGTGACTTTGAAGGTTGCTTCTTTGATGGTCCTTTCGGCCGCTCTTTGTCCACCTCCTTACTCTTCTTCTTCTTCTTTTTGTCATGCGCGGATGACGTGGATGGCTGAGCGAGTGCGGGTGCCGAGAAACTGTGCGTATCGGAAGGCATCATACCGCACATTTTATTTAATGCCGAGTCTACAGACGACGCTCCGGGATTTTTCTTCATTTTGCTTTTGGAAATAATAAAAATTATCACAATAATGATAATAGTAGTATAGTAATAATAATAATAATAAGAAGAATAATCGGAACAGCAACAACGATTATTACAAGAACGAATTAATCGACTGAACAATGAGTGGACATAATTTTAACGACTACAAAAAAGTCAGAATACCGATCCATCCTTCGAGCGTCTACAGGCCAATATGGCATTCTAAAACATTTGTCCGAGACTTGATCGAGTGTGATAACTTTTGCCTCTGTACTCATCATAGAGCAAAGAAAAACACCCAGTAAGGAAGAATCGCAGGGTCGATTACAAAAATTTTCGACTTTGGCAAAACTTTTGACGACAAGATAGCAGCATCCATCGTGTTTAATAATATTTTGAATAACACAGATGGATGCGTCTCTAAGACAAATGGTACTATCCGGGTGAAGAATCGACAAGTGAATTGCCCCGGTGACAACTTTTCTGTATTGAATGTAATTCGTAAAGCCGTCGATTGGCGGTGTAGGACCTCTCGCATGCTGACCAACGAATTTCAACGAATTTGGATCAATGTATTTGGAAGATGCTGTCTTGCAGTTTTCGGCCCTTCTGTTTGCAATCTGTTGCAAATGCTGGTTCGGCTTTCTACATAATTTTCGGCAATAGCTCATATTGCTTTCGTAAGGAAAAGCTGAAAATGAATCTAAAGGTCCGAAAGCCCTGACATCATCAGCAAGGTGCAAAAGAGCGTGACAATTGAACGATAGAAATTCAACGCCGTATACATCGGGAGCTGTTTCGACGAAGATCTTTATGCATTTTTCAGCGAAAGCGACAGACTCTAAATGAACGTCAGGATTAGTCAAAATTCTCATAGACGCGTGAAGTAGAAGCAAGTGCTGGTAAACAGCGGGGTTAACCAAACCATTCAAAATAACAGGAGCAGTATAAAGAAGCAACTGCCGTTGTTCGGTGGCCTTAAATTTCCCATGCTTCTCAATATTCGTCGGCTTACGAGCAAAATCTTGCGGGCAGTATTTTTTCACTTGCTCCAGACGATCATTGAGGACTCGTATAGCAGCTGGGTCGGAGATTTTGACTGACTCGACGAACCTGCCGTCTATCACACCGGCAAAAATTTTGTCCATTACACCCAGACATACAAGGTGCATGTAATCAAACACCGTAGACTTGACTAAGTCGACAAAAGGATTCAAGTCAGCTAGAGGACAATCTATTCCTACACTATGATGATCCACGTCCAATTTCGACATATATTCCTCTTTCGTACGAGGCGTATGATTACTCCCAAAATAAGCCATAACGCCTGGGCGTATGTTTTTGCCTCGAACCCAACACCTAGAGCAAGGAGCCTTGGAACCGTGACTACGATGGCCCAACGAAAATGAACGAGCTGGAGCATAACCGATAAAGCATCTCAAGGCAACATGATAACTCTCGTCCATGAAGTCGAAACCGTTTCGAAGAACCTCCAGTAAATCTAGAATAAACGGCCGAAAAAAATCTAACGCGCTCGATGGCTTTGCTGTACCTTTGAATATTCCAACTATTTCTGGAAAGCTATTTGGAAAATTCGCTATTCTAATTTGAATTGGCCATAAGACAATTTTACCTACTTTATCGAGGGAAGCTCCGTCTGTGTTAAAATCTACTTCGATATGATTACTTCGCATATGCGGTGGAGTCGAAGAAACGATTTTCAGTAAAGCCTGCTTTACACCTAGATGAAGATACTCTCCTCCAGCAACTTGGTCCGGAGACACACTCACGTTCGGAGTGTTCAAAACAGTTCTCGGATCTATATGCATGCTGGAGAAACACCCGTGACTTTTTAACAATTGCAAAACAGCTTTTATCTGAGTGTGCGTCAGATTCTCCTCGGCAAAAAGGATACCCAACTTTTCTTCGAAATCCTCAACGCTCTCGAAACGATCTGATTCAACTGAATCGCACTCACTCGCAGCGTTCTCGCAAGCACTTGCATTAACTGTAACGGATGAAGAAGCAGCAGCTAACATTTGTTCCTCATTCGCACCAGATTCGCTCGAATCGGAGACATAAGAAATGTCAGGAGATGGGCAATCGATAGGAAGACGTGCGATTGCTTCAACATTCAAAGAATTATTCGAAAAACTTGGAAGAGAACGTTCTTCGGAAGCTCTTTTCAGAATTCTTTCAACGCGAGCCCTATGTTGAGGCACGCAATCCCTTAAAGCTTTCCTCGAACGGAATGTTCGAACCCTATACATCGCGATATTCAAATAACGTCCGATACAATACTAATACTTATTACAATTACTACTATTACTAATAGAAACTAATAATAAATTCGTACGTCCCAGTGAAGGTACCGTGAAAACTTGATTTTCCAGCAGAACGTAGTCGTGTAGAGAAGACGTGAAGAATGTAGTTGGCAGATAAGATTCTGGAACCGCTGCATAAACATACGTAAACATGCATTAAAATATGTACATGGCAGAAAAGGATAGCATTACGTTATATGTGATTAGAAGAAAAAAAAATCGTTATGTAAAAAGAATAATAAATTAATATCTGCAAGAAAATTTAGAATGTCAGTGAGTATCATTCATCTGATTCTACCAGAAAATTGAAAGAGCCCTTTCTTGCTTGAAATAACAAATATTACCTATTGCTACCTTCAAAATAATATTTGTAAATAGATTATTAAAATCATTTAGAACAAAAAGTCCCTGAAGCATTTTTGTTCCCAAGTCACTGGATTTTGAAAAAAATTACTCTTTATACCAATCACATGTTTATACCATCATCTTTCTCTATCTCAAGATCTATTGACTTTAGAAGAAAAATACTTGAGGGACTTTTTATTCTAAATCATTGAAATAATCTATTCGAAAATTTAAAATGATTCTAGACCTCAAATTAAAAAAGTTCAAAATGGCCGCCAATTGCCGATGAATGAAGTTTTTCAAAAAATGACATTTTCAATAATTCTAAGAGTACTTATAGGTTGATATTGTTATTCTAAACAAAAAAGACCTCTTACAATTATGCTCTACATTGAATAGGTTTAGAGATAAGTTCACTTTTTGTATCTCAGTTATAGTCATTAGCGTAGAGTCACTTTTATCTAAATACGAGTATGGATCTCTAGGCAAAGACTAAAAAATAACAGAGTTAATCGAATATATATGATTTATCTTGTTGTACATGATTTATCTAATATATGTTCAGAATTGAAACACAATGGTTTATCAAAATCAAGAAACCCGGGTGCTGCCTTTCTGGTAAACATGTATTCAAGATGCATTGAAATAAAATGTGGCACGGTAATAAGTTGTGTAATTACATTTGAAAACTGTGTACAAAATTTGATATCTCTATTTCAAAAATTAATGACTTTTTACTGACATCATGTCTGCCCAGAGATCATTATTGTCAATAAAAAGTCAATGATTACTAAAATAGAGATGTGTAAATTTGCATACATGTTTTAAAAGCAATTTTACAACTAATTACCATGATACATTTTATTTTAATGCAATCTACATATATGCTTACCTGAAAAGCCACACCCGGCTTTTTTCTTTTTGACAATAAATTGAAACATGATATATCATATGAAGTCTTATATCAACTTTTGAACTGTACAATGTAATAAAATGTTATAAAGAAAGTCTCAGATGTTAAGATATCTTGTATAACACTATATCTTACAATTCCTTGTCGAAAAGGCAAAAGCCGGGTGTGGCTATTCAGGTAAGAATATACATAGAATGCATAGAAATAAAATGTGGCACGGTAATAAGTTGTGTAATGACATTTAAAAACTGTGTACAAAATTTGACATCTCTATTTAAAAAATCAATGACTTTGTATTGGCAATATGTCTCTCCAGAGATCATTATTGTCAATAAAAAATCAAGGATTACTAAAATAGAGATGTGTAAATTTGCATACATGTTTTGAAAGCAGTTTTGCAACTAATTACCGTGGTACATTTTATTTTAATCCAATCTACATATATGCTTACCTGGAAAGCCACACCCGGCTTTTTTCTTTTTGACAATAAATTGTAACATGCTGTATCATAGGCAGTCTTATATCAACTTTTGCAATTAACAATGTAATAAAAACTATGAAACAAAGTCTCAGCTGTTAATATACCTTGTATAACAATATATGTTACAATTCCTTGTCGCAAAGGCAAAATCTGAGGGAGGCTATTCAGGTATGAATATACATAGAATGCATTGAAATAAAATGTGGCACGGTAATAAGTTGTGTAATTACATTTGAAAACTGTGTATAAAATTTGCCATCTCTATTTAAAAAATCAATCACTTTGTATTGGCAATATGTCTCTCCAGAGATCATTATTGTCCAAAAACCATCTATTATTATTAAAATAAATATTTATAATTTTCTACTGATACTTTAACAGTACTTTGAAAAGTAATTACTGTGACACATTTTATTTAAATGCATTCA
This sequence comes from Gastracanthus pulcherrimus, assembly GCA_949152435.1. NCBI lineage: Eukaryota > Metazoa > Arthropoda > Insecta > Hymenoptera > Pteromalidae > Gastracanthus > Gastracanthus pulcherrimus. Next base: position 47,225,260 of record OX424573.1, on the reverse strand, counting down.
GAGCAGATGTTTATCTGACAAGCTACACCCGGGTTCGACCTATCAGACTTAGACTTTGGAAATGTTTTATCACTAAAAATCTCTTACTAGCTGGGACTTTGATAAAGAGAAGTTACTTGATTTTAGTAAATAAATAAACATACTAGCTTACTTTTTGCTATTCCAACTATATTGGTGAGTACGGTGAGCTGAACCTGTCGAAGTACCTCAGAAGCAAGCTGCAATTCTTATCTTCCGCTGAGTGGCTGTTGTTGTCTGTGGTTTTTTTTCAGCTAACTATAAACACAATTTTATATTAGAAAAAGTATTTGGAAGACGGTTGAGAAGAATAAATAGGAAATGTTTATAGGAAATCATTGAGTGAATTAGGAAATGTTGCAAGGACAGCTTTAAAACAAATAAAGAATTATACAATTAAATATTAAATTAATAATTAAACAGAAATTAGTATTTATCCTGCTTACCTTTATATAATATTCTAGGAACCGCAGGTGCTGTGGTGTGGTAGATGGTCCAGACGATGGTGTGGTTGACAATATTAGGCTCGAAAATAGAAAGTATAAGAAAGAATGAGTAAAGTCTATATGAACTATTGTTGTAATGAGAAATAATGAAAGAAAAGTAATCAAGTTGCAGGATGGAGTGTATGAAACAGAAAATATATGTATGTGTAAGCTGCCTGACAAACTCAATGTCCAGGTGCAGTCGAAGAAGACGAGGCTTCCAGGACCTGTTGAGCAGCCCCTCTCTAGCTGGAGATGGACGCAAGCGAGGGTCGACGATCAACAGCTTCCTCAGGAAATGCGGCAAGATTCTTCGACTAGCCGGGTCTGATAAAAAAAAGCAAATGAATGTACCAAAATTTTGTTGCTGAACTAATAATTATTGAAAGAATGGTACATGTAGCCATAATGACTGTAAAATATTTGCACAAAAGTTGCATTAATAAGGCAATGACAAAGAAATCGTCTCCGCGAACGATTTTTCTAACCTCACTTTTACCGCACGACAATTACTTGATTAATAAATAACAAAATTATAGCACTAACTTACCTAATTGAGTTGATTAAGCAATAACACAAGTGATTATCCAAGTTTGCAGTAAACAATTGTTGATATTCAACGATTATTCAGCGAACGAAGTTTTTTGCTGTTAACGAGGGAAATCATCAAAGCAAAAAGTAATATACTTTGTTGCGTTTCCCGCTTAATTAACTATAGTACAATGACAGAGAGAACGGAAAATCACATATATAGTGCACGTATCGCGCGGCGCGAATTCAAACGTACTATTCAAACTTTTGAAAACGATTACAATTAAATTATTTAATTATTAGGTAGTTGTATTGACACATGCAAAGAAAACAATAGCATTGTGCATAATAAATAATAACGTTTATATAAATAAATAAATAAAAATCGAAATGTATGCAGTGCATTAATGCGATATATAATAATGAATATACGTATTCACGTACGTGGTAAACAATTAATGCATAAGCAAATAAATTTGCATTAAGTTTTAGATAAACAAATAATAATGTGAATCGTTTACTTTCATAATAACTATTATGCGTATATAATGCAATGGGTAGATCGCATATATATATATATATATATATATATATATATATATATATATATATATATATATATATATATATATATATATATATAATAATTTATCGAGTTGCATTATTGTTAGGAGTGTATATATATGTACAAAAATACATATAAACACAGATATTTGTAGTTGCATTGCAAACAATGTTTTTTTATACTATTTTAATGGCCCAAATTAACCTGTAAAATCATTGAAAATGGAACATTTAAAAATTTGGCACATGTGCCGAGGATGTGTTACATTAATCAAATTCTAATTGTGAAAATAGTAATTTTTAAACTGATGTACGTTTGAGCAATCATCTATCATCATATATAGGGTACAACTCGTAATTAAATCATTTTGATAGTACACAGCGCCCTGAAGCTGTTTTTTCCATAGACAATTATCGGTCTCGGGACTTAGCCGAATTTTAAAAGATGCGCACGCGTGTCGTCCAAATGCCCCGTATATGATGCACCTGTGCCGCACGCATGCAGCACGCATGTCAGCACCTAGCTTCTTGAAGTGTCTGCACGCGTGCTCCTGGAATGCCATCGAAAAGCGGGCACGAGTGCCGAAATCATGCAGGACGCACGTGCCGCCAACGTGCTGTCTCGCGTGTTGGTTCAAATTTTCGCGCGGAGCACGGTAATCCATCAAAATGACAGCACTGTGCGAGCACGCGTGTCGAGGCACGCATGCTCACGAATTGCTCAACTCATGCAGCACGCGGTGCTGTCATAATGCTGACACATTGCCGGCATGCAAACGTTCGAAAAATCGGCCATGGAACGGGATTTTGTGTCGCCAATGTGCCAACATTTCGTGTCGTCATATTGACAGCACTCGTGCTGAGCACGCGTGCTCGCACTATGCCGCCAACGTGCCGTCCAGCGTGGCAGGAAAAAAATTTTAAAGATTTTTGTCCACGCATGTCGGCACATTGCCTGCACATCGACAGCACGCGTGACGAGCACGCATGCCCCAAAAATGCCCAGCACGTGATGTTATTGGGGCACCCACCCAGATAGCAGCCCGTGCCGAGCACGACGTGCTGGCACGGCGTGACGAATTTGTGCCATCACTGTGCAGTCGCGGCGTGCTGTCCGATTCGGTGGCACGTCGTGACCGCCCTGTGCCGTCATCGTGCCGTCACGCAACATCACTTTTTTGAACTTTTAGATTCCAGCAGAATGACGGCACAGTGCAAGCCCGCCGTGTCGGGAAAATCGTGGCCGCAATGTGACGGATTATGGACAGCACGACGTGCCATCAATATAATTATAAAAATATAATTTAATTGCATATTTAAGTTATTATTTCTATTACAAATAAAATTGATAATAATAGTAATGATTTGTTAATTTATTTATATGGGGCTCAATTGGTGTAATTGAATAAATAAATAAATATAAATAAATAAATAATAGTATAATTTTATGATTTATATTTTTATTAATAATAAATATATTTGTTTATAATTGAATATTAAAATTGATTTACATTATAAATTTAAAGTCTTGAAATAATTTCGAGCTTTCTGTTGTTTGAAGAAATATATCGCATCCCGCCATTGCAGTAATGTCCCTGGTTTCATGAAGACTTGATCTTCAATTGCAGACGCGCGCAATAAGTGAAATTGTTCTTAATAATTATAGCGGTATTATTGTAGTTATTAATTATTGTAGTTATCTGTGGTGTAATTTGGAATTCTGAATTATATAATTCGACTGTGGCAAGTTTGTGGTGGACGTTCGAGAGGAAGTGCAGCTCGTCTTGAGGATCATCCTGGCGCGCGCACGTGCAATTGCAGTTCATAGTAAATAATTACTATCATTAATTATTTACATGCTGCAATTTGGATTTCCCAAGAGAACTGTGGCAACTTTCTGGACGTTTCAGGGTGAAGAGATTGTCTTGAGGATCACCCTGGCTGAGATGTAAAATTTTTTTATTTATAATTATTCTAATAATTATATTATGTTAATAAATAGGTTAGTTTTGACGAGGAAGGACGAGTGGCCAGGACGAGGAAGTGCGACGATGGATGCAGCAGGACGGGTATCTGGGCTACGGTCCCCACGAAGGGGCACGAAGACGAGAGCTGCAAGGCCCAGGACGGCGTACTTGCGGCAGCAGCAGCGGCACGGTTAACCTCGAAGAGGTTATGTTTACGTACAGCTTCCTACTGCATTCGTCCACTGCCAATATTATCAGGTGAGATTAGTGTTTAGTTTATCACTGTAATCTCCCCTTACTAATGCTGCGTTGTTTCTAGGTGTCTGGTGAGTGCTTCGGAGGTTAAATGAACACTCAAACTCTAAAATCCATGAATCTTCAAACATATGAAACCTACAACCCATGAACCGTCAAACCCCTGAACGCAAGACTTAGTTTTATAATTATTAAATTTTTCATTTCTTAAATATATCGTTTATTTTTAGGTCAACTACTTGATTTATCTTGGTGGTAGAAATACCGATGACTCTTAAGCAATTTTTTAAAAAAATTGCTTTGCAGTCAACACAGAGCTTCTGTGCAATGTTACTTGGCTTGGAGATAAGAAAAAAATGTCACAGGACTACGTGATACCCGTTTTGTGTCAGATTGTGAAGGTATATTGTTTTATATATTTTATTTTACTTGTCACACTAGACTTATTATATTAATTATGAATGTTTCCATTTTTTTACCAGGGCCTTGAAAAGCCTTAAGCAATGTCTACGGCGTCTCGAAGCGATACGCAGAGACGAGCTACTACCCGAAAAAAGAGATGAGGAGCAGCTGCCACCATCTCCGAGGAGAAGACGAGCTCCTGATGAAGAAGAAGAAGAAGAACATCAAGAACCCCTGCCATCCAGTCCAAAAAGAAGAAGAGTTTTAGAAAAAACTTCAGTCGACGAGAGGGAGAGGGATGATCATCAGCATCTGTCCAGACCAAGGAGCTATGTAGGATTGGATGACCTGAAGGATGAAATACCCGACGAAGATGACGCACCTACAGAAAATTTCGACCATTTACAGCAGAATCCACCTGATAAACTCTGGTAAGTGGCCTCCTGTTAAATATTATCATAGAGCATGTAAAAAACCGCTGGCAATTCCTTGGCACTTTGCTTCCTCAAACTTAATTGATTGTTTCAATATGAAATTAATTTTAAATTTACTTATCTTTTTTTAATCAATATCTTAAAAAAGCTGTGATTTTAGTATTGATGAATTGTCAAAAGATAATTTTTTACTTAAATTACATATTTAGATTAAATTACAGTTTTTCACGTCTTTTATAACTATTGTTATAGATAAGTTATATCTAACATTCCAAAAAACCCTACAATGTGAAAGTAGATTTCGCCCTCGAGTGATTACTGCCCTCGCGAGAAGATTCTTCCCTCGGGTGATTTTTCCCGCGGGAAAAACTGCTACTTTCGTCCCTTGTTGCATAATGTACTATTCTGTCCGAATAAGCGGGTAAGAAAGTTTTTTTACCCGTTGACTACTTTTGTTGCCCGAGAAAAAATTTCTTTTTTGCCCGTTTATTTAAAAACTTATTTTAAAAAACGCAAAAATCCATACATGTGTTACAAAAAAATATGGTGTGACACACACACACACGCACACGCATACATGCGCACACACTAACTCACTCACACGCACGCACACACACTCACACGCAGGCACATACACACTCACTCACACGCACGCACACACGTAAACACACTCACTCACACGCACGCACACACACATACGCGCATACGGACACACACGCATGCACATACACATACACGCGCACACACATGCACGCATGCATGCATGCATACACGCAGCACACATACACGCGCACGCACTCACGCACGCACATTCATACAGACATTTTCTAAAAATAGTGTATGTTGATTCCTATTGTCTCAAAAAATATGTCTTTAGTGATTTTAGCAAAACTTTTTTATTACCATCCCAAAGCTTCCTCTGTGATGAAGCAAAATCAAATGAATTTAAAATAAAATATAAAATATATCAGGGAATCGTAGGACGGAGAATTCGATGGAAGGACCCACTATGACGAATACCCCGCGAAGTATTTGGAGGAGTGCCGACCTGACAGAGGAGGTGCAGAACCTTACCCGGACGATGACACGGAGATCGAAAGCGACGCCGAGAACAACAAGGATCATGACGACCACAGCAACACCATGATGGAGGACAACGGCCAGCCTGAGGATGGGACCGAAGAATTTCCGGACATCTACACATTTATAAAACACCAAGAAAAATACTAGCTTGCTACATATTTCTTTGCGTTTTATAAAGGCGACTTTATTTATGTTTTTACTTTTAGGGAAGTTCATATAAAAAGTACACGTTTATTATATTAGTAGCATTCTTTTTATATTATCACTTGCTGAAATTAACGTGGACTTTTTATATGAATAGAACGTTTTCTTACATTTTATATTTTATTTATTTGTTCATTTATTTAATAAATTCAATTATCAATTTACTAATCTTTTATTTTTTAATTATATTTTAATTTTTAATTACGTATTTAAATTAAAAAAAAAATGTAAGGAAGCGTTGGAGGGGCAGAGAATGTTGGTTTTGCCTCACAGAGATAGGCAAGATCGGGGCCCTCTCACACATAAAAAAAAAATTCTTTTATTTTTGATTGAAAAAATAGCAATATTGAGGTAAATTTTACATTACAAGAGAATAATTCTAATAACATTATAATTATTATAATTATTACCCAGACAGCAAAAAATGAATTTTTTCTAAGGATTTTTGTCGAACACTAAGAATACTTATGCATGTAAGTTAGAAAAGGATTCTTAAAGAGTTTGAAAAGAGTTCATAAAGAATTCTAACGTCTGCGACATTCATGAAATTTGTTTTGCCGTCTGGGAATTCTTTAGTGTTATTATTACTTCTATTAAAATAAAAATAATAATTGTTTTCAGATGCCGTTGAGAGACGTTAGAAAATAACTCTAGAACCGATCCAGCACGTACTGAGAGACGACGTCAAGGAATAAAGACCTCCGATTCAGCGACTGACCCAAGACTGAGGTAGACAAGCTGAGGCTGGGAGCGACAAAAATGACATCGTTTTCAGACTTGCAAGCTGAGCTTCAAGGAGGGCCTAGCAAAGGTAATTTATTCATCATTCTATTATAACTTTCCAACCCATAATGCAATAAAAATCTTATTTTTTTCGTTTTTTTCAACAGAGTTCATAACACTTCGAGCGCAGAAACGGTGTGCACCTGCCTGGAAGTGATAGCGATCTGCTGAATGGTTCCCAAGGTCATGCTGTCGTACGAGCGCGTGGACATGCCTGCAAAACTCTCGATGACGCAGGGGCAACGAGAATGATGTTGAGTAGGAGGCTTCTTGCGAGTTGCAGCTCAGGCAATCCCTCTTAAAAAATTGAAGCTGGATTTCAAGCTTGAAATTCAGCGATGAGCTTGAATCTGGTTTGATCGAACTTAAAATCCAGCTCGATTTCAAGCTCGAAATCAAACTCAAAAAATCCACCCTGATCGACCTACATTTCATGTTTGATCAAGCTGGATTCAACCTCATCGCTGAATTTCAAGTTCGATCGAGCCGGATTCAAACTCATCGCTGAATTTGAAGCTTGAGATTTAGCTTGATATTTTCAATAGGGGAACCTGCACAAGGCCTGCACCATTATTTACGTAAATATTTTCAGGGACTATAGATATATATATAAAATTTCTTCATATATATATATATATATATATATATGTATATATTCCACGTCGACCATGGAAGAAATTTTTTACATTTCGTTTTAAAATGTTTTTACTAGTTCAGAATAGTTAAAAAATGTATGCAAAAAAATTTAGATCACAATACCCTAACTATGCAGAACTGTGGCCCTATTAAAAATAAAGTTTTTTTCAATTCTTAGAAACAGAGAAAACTTTAATAATTTTTAGCTCCAGATAGGTGCAATTTAGGTATTTACACATATACATTTTTATTATTTTTCTGTATATTTTTCTGTAAATTTTCTATAGAATATGCTAGCACTTTTTTTAGGCCCTAATTACCACGTTTCTGATTGATTTATAAAAGATATACCGTTATATAGTAATAAGAGCTTCAAAATGAGACCAGGTAGACCATGGACCGAGCTTATTAACCGAAGTAACAGAATTTTGAAGGAAATCTACATACAATTTGTATATCTATATATGAAGATTTCTTTTATAAATGATATACCCTACATACATATAGATATATAAATTGTATGTAGATTTCTTTCAAAATGCTGTAACGTCAGTTATAAAGCTCGGTCCATGATCTACCTGCTCTCATTTTGAAGCTCTTATTACTACAAAATTTTGAGATTAAAATAAACTGCCGAAATTTTTTAAATAGCATATAACGGTATATCTTTTATAAACCAATCAGAAACGTGACAATTGGGGTCTGAAAATAATGTCAGCATATTGTACAGAAAATTTACAGAAAAAAATGCATATATATATATATATATGTAAATGCCCAAATTGCACCTATCTCGAATTGAATTTTCTACTTTTCTAAAAATTTAAATAAACTTTATTTTTAGGGTAACGGTTCTGCAAGATTTGGGTCTTATGAGCTAAAATTTTATTTACATGCTTTTTTCACTATTCTGAACTAGTAAAAACATTTTCAGCGAAATGTAAAAAATTTCTTCACGGGTTTACGTGAAATATATATTATTATGAAATATTGAAATTCGTTCAGAATGAACTTTTACTACAGTTTTTTTATTAGTCTTGACGTTTCTTTCGTCTTTACAATACATCAGGAAAGTATAATACATTTTTAGGCCAATTTGTTATTTGAAAATTTTTATATATCAAATTTTTAAATTTTAAATCTCACCTGAAATCTTACCAGAGATCTCGTGTAAGATTTTGAGTAAAAATTCATGAGGTTTTCGCATGATATTTCACCTGAGATTTTTTGGTAGGGATATATAAAAAAATATATATAATCATGCAAAATATCATGCGAAAACCTCATGAATGTTTACTCAAAATCTCACACGAGATCTCTGGTAAGATCTCAGGTGAGATTTAAAATTTCAAAATTTTATATATAAAAATTTACAAATAAAAATTGACCAAAAATGTATTATACTTTCCTGATGTATTGTAAAGACGAAAGAAACTTCAAGACTAATAAAAAAAACTGTAGTAAAAGTTCATTCTGAACGAATTTCAATATTTCATTAAGTGTACATATAATAACATGAGATTTTGGTATGAGATCTCAGGTGAGAATCTTACTTGAGATTATTCAGTAGGAGTATGTGAATAATCATAATTAAAGTATAAAATTATAATTAAATTTAAATATTTACGTAAATAAATGGTATATATGTGTTATTATTGTATGTATATATCTGCTGCGGATTCCCGGAAAAACAACTCAAGTCCATTTTTTTGAAAATTGAGTTTTAAGCGATTTTAATATCTTTATATAGTATATTTTCAGATAAAAGTGCACAAAATCAAGAAAGTGTAAAAATAAGTAGCTTTATCTACTATTTATGATTTTTTTTACATTAGTTCAAATGGAAAATAAAAATTTTAAGTATTAGTATCTTCAACACAGAAAAGTGGACTTATGTTGTTATTCTGCAAAACCATATATATATTATGTATTAACTTATTAATTTATTGTACAAAAATATTAAATATTTAAAGTATATAAATAAAAAATTACAAATATAAAATACAGTATTTTTATTATGATAAAATTATACATTTAATATAAATAATATATATATATATATCGCCGTGCTGGCATATTGTCGGCAAATTGCACCGCACAGTGCTGACACGTTGCCGGCACGCGGGCCGCAGTACCAATCGCGCATGCAAATTGCGTCGGCAAAATGACGGCACTATGACGGCCCGCGTGCCAGGACCGCGTTCCTGCACCGTGCCGTCTCAGAAGCGGGGCAGGAATCCGTCACAATGCCGGACCGCGGGCGGCCCGCGGGCCGTCAGCGTGCCGACACAGTGCCGACTCAATGCTATCTGGGCTGGGACATGGAATTTGATTTCTGTCACCACCCAGATAGCAGCCCGTGCCGAGCACGGCGTGCTGGCACGGCGTGACGAATTTGTGCCATCACTGTGCAATCGCGGCGTGCTGTCCGATTCGGTGGCACGTCGTGACCGCCCTGTGCCGTCATCGTGCCGTCACGCAACATCACTTTTTTGAACTTTTAGATTCCAGCAGAATGACGGCACAGTGCAAGCCCGCCGTGTCGGGAAAATCGTGGCCGCAATGTGACGGAATATGGACAGTACGACGTGCCATCAATATAATTATAAAAATATAATTTAATTGCATATTTAAGTTATTATTTCTATTACAAATAAAATTGATAATAATAGTAATGATTTGTTAATTTATTTATATGGGGCTCAATTGGTGTAATTGAATAAATAAATAAATATAAATAAATAAATAATAGTATAATTTTATGATTTATATTTTTATTAATAATAAATATATTTGTTTATAATTGAATATTAAAATTGATTTACATTATAAATTGAAAGTCTTGAAAAAATTTCGAACTTTGTGTTGTTTGAAGAAATGTATCGCATCCCGCCATTGCAGTAATCTCCCTGCTTTCATGAAGACTTGATCTTCAATTGCAGACGCGCGCAATAAGTGAAATTGTTTTTAATAATTTTAGCGGTATTATTGTAGTTATTAATTATTGTAGTTATCTGTGGTGTAATTTGGAATTCTGAATTATATAATTCGACTGTGGCAAGTTTGTGGTGGACGTTCGAGAGGAAGTGCAGCTCGTCTTGTGGATCATCCTGGCGCGCGCACGTGCAATTGCAGTTCATAGTAAATAATTACTATCATTAATTATTTACATGCTGCAATTTGGATTTCCCAAGAGAACTGTGGCAACTATCTGGACATTTCAGAGTGAAGAGATTGTCTTGAGGATCACCCTGGCTGAGATGTAAAATTTTTTTATTTATAATTATTCTAATAATTATATTATGTTAATAAATAGGTTAGTTTTGACGAGGAAGGACGAGTGGCCAGGACGAGGAAGTGCGACGATGGATGCAGCAGGAGGGGTATCTGGGCTACGGTCCCCACGAAGGGGCACGAAGATGAGAGCTGCAAGGCCCAGGACGGCGTACTTGCGGCAGCAGCAGTGGCACGGTTAACCTCGAAGAGGTTATGTTTACATACAGCTTCCTACTGCATTCGTCCACTGCCAATATTATCAGGTGAGATTAGTGTTTAGTTTATCACTGTAATCTCCCCTTACTAATGCTGCGTTGTTTCTAGATGTCTGGTGAGTGCTTCGGAGGTTAAATGAACACTCAAACTCTAAAATCCACGAATCTTCAAACATATGAAACCTACAACCCATGAACCGTCAAACCCCTGAACGCAAGACTTAGTTTTATAATTATTAAATTTTTCATTTCTTAAATATATCGTTTATTTTTAGGTCAACTACTTGATTTATCTTGGTGGTAGAAATACCGATGACTCTTAAGCAATTTTTAAAAAAAATTGCTTTGCAGTCAACACAGAGCTTCTGTGCAATGTTACTTGGCTTGGAGATAAGAAAAAAAATGTCACAAGACTACGTGATACCCGTTTTGTGTCAGCTTGTGAAGGTATATTGTTTTATATATTTTATTTTACTTGTCACACTAGACTTATTATATTAATTATGAATGTTTTCATTTTTGACCAGGGCCCTGAAAAGCCTTAAGCAATGTCTACGGCGTCTCGAAGAGATACGCAGAGACGTGCTACTGCCCGAAGAAAGAGATGAGGAGCAGCTGCCACCATCTCCGAGGAGAAGACGAGCTCCTGATGAAGAAGAAGAAGAAGAAGAAGAACATCAAGAACCCCTGCCACCCAGTCCAAAAAGAAGAAGAGTTTTAGAAAAAACTTCAGACGACGAGAGGGAGAGGGATGATCATCAGCATCTGTCCAGTCCAAGGAGCTATGTAGGATTGGATGACCTGAAGGATGAAATACCCGACGAAGATGACGCACCTACAGAAAATTTCGACCATTTACAGCAGAATCCACCTGATAAACTCTGGTAAGTGGCCTCCTGTTAAATATTATCATAGAACATGTAAAAAACCGCTGGCAATTCCTTGGCACTTTGCTCCCTCAAACTTAATTGATTGTTTCAATATGAAATTAATTTTAAATTTACTTATCTTTTTTTAATCAATATCTTAAAAAAGCTGTGTTTTTAGTATTGATGAATTGTCAAAAGATAATTTTTTACTAAAATTACATATTTAGATTAAATTACAGTTTTTCACGTCTTTTATAACTATTGTTATAGATAAGTTATATCTAACATTCCAAAAAACCCTACAATGTGAAAGTAGATTTCGCCCTCGAGTGATTACTGCCCTCGCGAGAAGATTCTTCCCTCGGGTGATTACTGCCCGCGGGAAAAACTGCTACTTTCGTCCCTTGTTGCATAATGTACTATTCTGTCCGGATAAGCGGGTAAAAAAGTTTTTTTACCCGTTGACTACTTTTGCTGCCCGCCAAAAAATTTCTTTTTTGCCCGTTTATTTAAAAACTTATTTTAAAAAACGCAAAAATCCATACATGTGTTACAAAAAAATATGGTGTGACACACACACACACGCACACGCATACATGCGCACACACTAACTCACTCACACGCACGCACACACACTCACACGCAGGCACATACACACTCACTCGCACGCACGCACACACGTAAACACACTCACTCACACGCACGCACACACACATACGCGCATACGGACACACACGCATGCACATACACATACACGCGCACACACATGCACGCATGCATGCATGCATGCATACACGCAGCACACATATTCATACAGACATTTTCTAAAAATAGTGTATGTTGATTCCTATTGTCTCAAAAAATATGTCTATAGTGATTTTAGCAAAACTTTTTTATTACCATCCCAAAGCTTCCTCTGTGATGAAGCAAAATCAAATGAATTTAAAATAAAATATAAAATATATCAGGGAATCAGAGGACGGAGAATTCGATGGAAGGACCCACTATGACGAATACCCCGCGAAGTATTTGGAGGAGTGCCGACCTGACAGAGGAGGTGCAGAACCTTACCCGGACGATGACACGGAGATCGAAAGCGAGGCCGAGAACAACAAGGATCATGACGACCACAGCAACACCATGATGGAGGACAACGGCCAGCCTGAGGATGGGACCGAAGAATTTCCGGACATCTACACATTTATAAAACACCAAAAAAAATACTAGCTTGCTACATATTTCTTTGCGTTTTATAAAGGCGACTTTATTTATGTTTTTACTTTTAGGGAAGTTCATATAAAAAGTACACGTTTATTATATTAGTAGCATTCTTTTTATATTATCACTTGCTGAAATTAACGTGGACTTCTTATATGAATAGAACGTTTTCTTACATTTTATATTTTATTTATTTGTTCATTTATTTAATAAATTTAATTATCAATTTACTAATCTTTTATTTTTTAATTATATTTTAATTTTTAATTACGTATTTAAATTAAAAAAAAAATGTAAGGAAGCGTTGGAGGGGCAGAGAATGTTGGTTTTGCCTCACAGAGATAGGCAAGATCGGGGCCCTCTCACACATAAAAAAAAAATTCTTTTATTTTTGTTTGAAAAAATAGCAATATTGAGGTAAATTTTACATTACAAGAGAATAATTCTAATAACATTATAATTATTATAATTATTACCCAGACAGCAAAAAATGAATTTTTTCTAAGGATTTTTGTCGAACACTAAGAATACTTATGCATGTAAGTTAGAAAAGGATTCTTAAAGAGTTTGAAAAGAGTTCATAAAGAATTCTAACGTCTGCGACATTCATGAAATTTGTTTTGCCGTCTGGGAATTCTTTAGTGTTATTATTACTTCTATTAAAGTAAAAATAATAATTGTTTTCAGATGCCGTTGAGAGACGTTAGAAAATAACTCTAGAACCGATCCAGCACGTACTGAGAGACGACGTCAAGGAATAAACTCTGCCGATTCAGCGACTGACCCAAGACTGAGGTAGACAAGCTGAGGCTGGGAGCGACAAAAATGACATCGTTTTCAGACTTGCAAGCTGAGCTTCAAGGAGGGCCTAGCAAAGGTAATTTATTCATCATTCTATTATAACTTTCCAACCCATAATGCAATAAAAATCTTATTTTGTTCGTTTTTTTCAACAGAGTTCATAACACTTCGAGCGCAGAAACGGTGTGCACCTGCCTGGAAGTGATAGCGATCTGCTGAATGGTTCCCAAGGTCATGCTGTTGTCGTACGAGCGTGTGGACATGCCTGCAAAACTCTCGATGACGCAGGGGCAACGAGAATGATGTTGAGTAGGAGGCTTCTTGCGAGTTGCAGCTCAGGCAATCCCTGTTAAAAAATTGAAGCTGGATTTCAAGCTTGAAATTCAGCGATGAGCTTGAATCTGGTTTGATCGAACTTAAAATCCAGCTCGATTTCAAGCTCGAAATCAAACTCAAAAAATCCACCCTGATCGACCTACATTTCAAGTTTGATCAAGGTGGATTCAACCTCATCGCTGAATTTCAAGTTCGATCGAGTCGGATTCAAACTCATCGCTGAATTTGAAGCTTGAGATTTAGCTTGATATTTTCAATAGGGGAACCTGCACACGGCCTGCACCATTATTTACGTAAATATTTTCAGGGACTATATATATATAAAATTTCTTCATATATATATATATATATATATATATATATATATATATATATATATATATATATATATATATATATAATATATATATATTCCACGTCGACCATGGAAGAAATTTTTTACATTTCGTTTTAAAATGTTTTTACTAGTTCAGAATAGTTAAAAAATGTATGCAAAAAAAATTTAGATCACAATACCCTAACTATGCAGAACTGTGGCTCTATTAAAAATAAAGTTTTTTTCAATTCTTAGAAACAGAGAAAACTTTAATCATTTTTAGCTCCAGATAGGTGCAATTTAGGTATTTACACATATACATTTTTATTATTTTTCTGTATATTTTTCTGTAAATTTTCTATAGAATATGCTAGCACTTTTTTTAGGCCCTAATTACCACGTTTCTGATTGATTTATAAAAGATATACCGTTGTATAGTAATAAGAGCTTCAAAATGAGACCAGGTAGACCATGGACCGAGCTTATTAACCGAAGTAACAGAATTTTGAAGGAAATCTACATACAATTTGTATATCTATATATGAAGATTTCTTTTATAAATGATATACCCTACATACATATAGATATATAAATTGTATGTAGATTTCTTTCAAAATGCTGTAACGTCAGTTATAAAGCTCGGTCCATGATCTACCTGCTCTCATTTTGAAGCTCTTATTACTACAAAATTTTGAGATTAAAATAAACTGCCGAAATTTTGTAAATAGCATATAACGGTATATCTTTTATAAACCAATCAGAAACGTGATAATTGGGGTCTGAAAAAAATGTCAGCATATTGTACAGAAAATTTACAGAAAAAAATGCATATATATATATATATATATATATATATATATATATATATATATATTCTAAAAATTTAAATAAACTTTATTTTTAGGGTCACGGTTCTGCAAGATTTGGGTCTTATGAGCTAAAATTTTATTTACATGCTTTTTTCACTATTCTGAACTAGTAAAAACATTTTCAGCGAAATGTAAAAAATTTATTCACGGGTTTACGTGAAATATATATTATTATGAAATATTGAAATTCTTTAAGAATGAACTTTTACTACAGTTTTTTTTATTAGTCTTGACGTTTCTTTCGTCTTTACAATACATTAGGAAAGTATAATACATTTTTAGGCCAATTTTTTATTTGAAAATTTTTATATATAAAATTTTGAAATTTTAAATTTTACCTGAGATCTTACCAGAGATTTCGTGTGAGATTTTGAGTAAAAATTCATGAGGTTTTCGCATGATATTTCACCTGAGATTTTTTGGTAGGGATATATATATTTTTGCATGATATTTCGCATGATATATATATATATATATATATATATATATATATATATATATATATATATATATATATATATAATCATGCGAAATATCATGCAAAAACCTCATGAATTTTTACTCAAAATCTCACGCGAGATCTCTGGTAGGATCTCAGGTGAGATTTAAAATTTCAAAATTTTATATATAAAAATTTTCAAATAAAAATTGACCAAAAATGTATTATACTTTCCTGATGTATTGTAAAGACGAAAGAAACTTCAAGACTAATAAAAAAAACTGTAGTAAAAGTTCATTCTGAACGAATTTCAATATTTCATTAAGTGTACATATAATAACATGAGATTTTGGTATGAGATCTCAGGTGAGAATCTTACTTGAGATTATTCAGTAGGAGTATGTGAATAATCATAATTAAAGTATAAAATTATAATTAAATTTAAATATTTACGTAAATAAATGGTATATATGTGTTATTATTGTATGTATATATCTGCTGCGGATTCCCGGAAAAACAATTCAAGTCCATTTTTTTGAAAATTGAGTTTTAAGCGATTTTAATATCTTTATATAGTATATTTTCAGATAAAAGTGCACAAAATCAAGAAAGTGTAAAAATAAGTAGCCTTATCTACTATTTATGATTTTTTTTACATTAGTTCAAATGGAAAATAAAAATTTTAAGTATTAGTATCTTCAAAACAGAAAAGTGGACATGTTGTTATTCTGCAAAACCATATATATATTACGTATTAACTTATTAATTTATTGTACAAAAATATTAAATATTTAAAGTATATAAATAAAAAATTACAAATATAAAATACAGTATTTTTATTATGATAAAATTATACATTTAATATAAATAATATATATATATATATATATATATATATATATATATATATATATATATATATATATATATATATATATCGCCGTGCTGGCATATTGTCGGCAAATTGCACGGCACAGTGCTGACACGTTGCCGGCACGCGGGCCGCAGCACCAATCGCGCATGCAAATTGCGTCGGCAAAATGACGGCACTATGACGGCCCGCGTGCCAGGACCGCGTTCCTGCACCGTGCCGTCTCAGAAGCGGGGCAGGAATCCGTCACAATGCCGGACCGCGGGCGGCCCGCGGGCCGTCAGCGTGCCGACACAGTGCCGACTCAATGCTATCTGGGCACGCGTGCGCAAGCACTCGTGCTTGCCTGGTGCCGTCTCAGTGCCGAATTCCGTGCTTCGTGCGCGGCTCACGTCATGTCGTCATTATGTCGTCATTTTGACAATCCATATGACAGCGTTGTACCGCCCGGTCGTGCTGGATAATGTTGGCCATATGCTTACAACGTAAGTATTCGTCGAGTTTCATAAAATGATATTAAAGGTATTCTAACCTCACTTTCATTATATTATAAGACTAAGACTAGTTCGTCATCTAAACCGCAGTCTGCTGATTATTATAAAACTTGGAAAATAATGTTGATGTCTTTTATCTCTAAAATTGTTAAATAACAAAATTAACATTTATGCTTATCATGGAAATTATTCTTTAAACTAATCTTGAAAATCAGGATTGACACGAAACTGTCGCATAGCAAGTGTAAATGCATTATATGTACGATTTATCTTAAAAAAACATTGTATATACACGTTTATAAATATACTATCAGTATCATATCTGTGTTAATAACAATATATACAAAATAATTTTTAACTCGTCGTAGCGAGTTGCAATAAGCATAATTTGAATACCTTGTGCTGGATGACGTATAAGTGGCGTTAGGTTACTATATACCGTTCATCAGTGTATACTCTTGTACTATATTTATGTAAAAAACTTATTTAAAAGAAAAGTAGCTGGCCGCTGATTGCGGTATATAAATAACTAATAAGCGCGGTTCTCGTGCACTAACGGTTAACTATTAGGCTACCCTCGCGCTCGAGGTACACCCGCATTTTGCCTCGCGCGCAAGCGTTTCGCCTCGACCACGAGCGTCTGCCTCGGGCGCGAGGATTCCGCTCCAGTGCGAGCTAGACACTCGAGCGCAAGCTATACGCCCGAGCGTCAGCGCAACCCGATCTCGAGCTCTAGTGCGGGCACACCTGAAGCTTGGGCGCATCCCAAGCTCGGACGGAAGCGGAGGCGCATCCCGAGCTGTGGCGCGAACGCGAGCACATCCCAAGCTCGAGTTCGAGCGCGGGCACACCTCAAGCTGGGTCCCGAGCATGTGCGCAGCTGAAGCCCGGGCCCGAGCGCCCCTCAAACGCGAGGTGGAGTCCGAGCACGAGCGGTGCGCCCCGCGTTAGGGGTTACACAAAAGCACGCGGGTCGTGCTCGGGCATAGGTTTGGCAAGGACGAGGTCACTCGCGTCTCTGCGGTACCCTCGTGTTCAAGGTTGTGCTGGAGCGACCTTCCGAGTTGGTCGAAAAGACGAGGCTGTCTATGCCATCGCCAGGGAAATTTTAGCAAACACCCCCACCCAGGTGTATGGCGAGTGTACCCTGGTAGTCGACCCCCGTGCGCCAGCTTTGCCACAGGAGCACGTCTATTCCGGAATTTTTTCTCGATTCCGCGGGTTAGCATGCGCGCGTGCGGATGTTCTTGTATCAGGGCTAGCGCACGTGGATGCCTTCTCGGACGCGAGAAAATTTCCCGGAATACGAGTGCTCCTCTGGCAAGGCTGGTGCACGGGGCCAATTTCCAGGGTTCATTCGCGTTACTCGTACGCTGGGATACATGGGAGAATTTCACTCGGGCACTCGCTACTGTGAATGCACTGTAATTTGGATTGCGTTTCTCTCGAAACTACATTTTTATGTTGGCTGAACTCATAACTCACACAAATTTCTACCAATTTACTTAGAATTTTAACTGTATATTTAGAATTACAGTTTCTAAGGCAGTACGTAAGACTTTTTTATTATATTGCGCAATTCTTCTCTCATAAACAATTTGCTGACGATTTTTCATGGCATTTTATACTTTTTTTCAGAAATGCGCCATTTTGGCAAAAATTAATATTTTTTTTTTTTTTTTTTTTTTTAATTAACGTCGCCATGTTTGTGCTCCCATGTGGTGCTAATCGACGACGGGGGTCTGCGGTGTGTTTGTAAACAAAGCACATGTAATTTTTACAGAGGTGCTTGTATCAATCGGCAGAGACTAGGATTCGAACCCGGGTCACCGGCGTGGGAATCCGACACTCTACCGACTGAGCCGCCGCAGGCCCTTTTTTTTTGGGGCAAAAATTAATATATCAAGGAAATCCTATGTACTTCTGTAGCTATTCTCATATTGGTTTAATTAAAAAAACTTTGGTTTCTCATCATAACTGGAAAAGCTGTTCGTCCGGCCTTTGCCTCCAGAAATAAAGGCGTCATCGGAGAAATGCTGTACAGTCGCCATTTTGACATGTAGGTATCACTTTGAAAAAATTATTTTATATAGTCTATTACTTGTATAATAAAATGCTTATTTTGTATTTCCGATTTATTTCATGGTTCCGTCGAAAAAAATGTACAAAAGATGCCTATTATATCTGCTTCTAGAGTGGCGTAACGAAAGAAAGTGTTTGTTTGGGTATTTTTTTTAATGGAAAGAAAGGTTATAAAGAAATGATATTTGGATATATTATTAGTCTAATATTATGGTATATTTAAAAAAAATTGAGTACAAAAAATACAAAATGGCTGATTTATAGCCGATCTTTTGAGGTCTCTTGCATCGGAAGCGCTCCGCGGCCAATCGCACATTTCAACCTGGAACAAAAAAAATCCACTTATTCTTGATGTTAATAGCTAGTGAATCACGTAGGGAATTTTGAAAAGATTGATTTTTGCAGATTTGGCAGTTAATTGAAAATAAATTAAAAATTTTTATGAAGAAAAAGGCACGTTTTTGTGTATAAAAATTGTTTAAATCAATTTATTAAAAATCGCCTGCGTGATTCACTTCCGAATATAATTATTAAGATATGGTTAAAATTTCAAATGGATCGGATGAATACTGTTCAAGTTATGCTGCGTGCCCGTTGAGAAAAACTCGTTTTGAGAAAAATCAACTTAAGGTTTCAAAATCAGTTTCGGACGTAAAAAATGAGGAAATCATTTAAAGAATCATTTTTTTTCGAGGTGGGACCTTTTGTACCATATTCTAGAAGGTTCAAAGCATGTTTTAAGCCTATAGAAAAAATCGATTTTTTGAAATGTCTACAGGGTGTATAACCCCTTAAGGAGGTTCGGGAGCAACAGTGGGCACCACCTGGCACAGCCTAGAAGCTAGAGTTTCATCCGAGAATACTCGGAATTAAATGCGGTGACGCATTCAAATGTTGCACACAGCTTCGTAATGAGTTACTTGATAACGTACATAGTTTTTTTTATTTCATTCTCTGTTTTTTACGCACATTACACCCTACGTCAAACTGTTTTGATAGCTGAGTTCCATAAGAGCCCTTGTAAATCTTCGAAATTTTATCACTCTAGTAATGTTCAGTTTTCTGTATAACTCGTACATATTTTTCGATTGTGTAAGATATTTTGTCAAGGGCGCAAAGGAGCTAACCTGTCTTCCCATTTAGTTTATATATAACATACAATATATCTATGCTTTCGTGATGCACTAAGGTTGTGCATGCTTGCTTTTATGACACGATGATACAATGCTAGATAACAACTTAATTTTTAATTTTCACGATAAGATATAATATAAAGGAGAAATAGAATATATTTGAAAAAACATTGCTCAGTCTGTAATCACAAATTGCAGCTAAAATAGACTGTTCAACATGCATGCAAGATTTAATTTAGGAATATCTATTTTTTGCATTATAATTCTATTAAAATACCAAGTTCTTAACTTGAATATCACAAAAGAATGTGAACCTGCAGGTAATAAAATTTACAATAAAAAGTTTTGAATAAAGAGATAACTTTTTCGTTAATTATTATTAAAATTATGATTATTATTATTATTGTTATTATGTCAGTGCATCTCATAACTATAGAAACACCCGAAATTTTCACATTTATATGTATGTATTTTATTTTTTGTTTAAAAAAAGCCTGTAACTTTGCATATGAAAGGAAGTTGATTCTCTTTAAAACTTTACTAGAATATTTTCTTAACGTCAACATTAAAATAAGTTATCAGCGTTTCATTTAAATCAACGTCAATTTATTACCTAGTTTTTAAATTTCTTTTAAATCAACCATGAATTTGTTATAATTTAATGTAGAAAAAATATTCTGGTATCGTTTTAAAGAGACTAAAATTGTAAATTTATCCTGCGACTTTTGTTTCCAACGTAAGTGGCTTTTGAAAAAAAATACATACATTTAAATGTGAAAATTTCGGGTGTTTTTATAGTTACTGGATGTACTGCATTATTATTATTATTATTATTATTATTATTATTATTATTATTATTATTATTATTGTTATTATTATTATTATTATTATTATTATTATTATTATTATTATTATTATTATTATTATTATTATTATTATTATTATTATTATTTGCGAAATATCTTTCAATTATATTGTAAGAATAATAATATTACATCTCATGCAGAACTAGATAAGGAGTGTGCATGTGGCAAATGTCTACCTGGCTTATATTGCGATGAAAACAAACAGTGTAAAATCGAAATTGGTGCGTACAAAAATCACCTTACGATTACGATATTCAAAAAATTTATTTATATAAATGGAAAAAACCGTTTTAAGGCACTTGCGAGTCACACAAATGGATTGATGATGGTATATGGAAACCTAAGTGTGATAAAGATGGTACTTTTTCAGCTGTACAGTGTAAAGGAGAATATTCAAACGGCAGGTAACGTATTTGATGAATTAAAATAATTAGATATAATATAATATATTATACTTATATTTGGCAATATTGTTGGGATCCGTGCATGTTCAAACTGCAAGTCGCTACAAGGGATTGGGCTGGGAGTATATGAGTCAGTCAGTCATAGGCAGAACATGTCTTTTTTATATGTTTAGAGTAATCAGATTTTGAAGCTATAGATTTTGAATTTGAAATAAAAAGTTTTAAAAAATGCTGAATCACGCAATGGCGTCGAAACAAGTAAAAACTATTAATCATGTTGTGCATAAAGGCTATCAGTAATTTAATATTTAATTATACATGCGTATGAATAAAATCTATTTCAAGTGGGTTTCGATTTAAGTATTCACATATTGGCAAATTTTACAATAGTTTGTTTAATTAAATTGTTTAAGGGTGAACTCCACTGATTTTTTACCAAAGAATCGAAAAAATTTTATTACATATTTTTTATGCTTAGTTTTATGAACATTTGGAGACCTGCTGGATATAAAAACTCTTAAGGTGCTTTCAAAGTGGCGGTTTTAGGAAGAGATTTGGACAGTTGAAATTAGAACGTGAGTAAATATTGCTTGCTTGGTCTCGACTATACTTCTCTTTTCTTCAGTGTGCAAACTTACTTGCGATTCTTGCACGTAAGATAGCGTACAGTATAACAATTTACATTAAATAGCATATCAAATTAAAACTTTAAACGTGTTTTACTCGAAATTTACTATTCTAACTTCAAAAAGTTCCTTGCATCAACCCATGAGCATGGATATTTTTAAAAACTCCCAGAACATATCGGTTAAAGAGTATTTTGAAAAGAAGTTAATATTTTGTTCTGAGATATTCTGATGTTAAATGTTTTATTCGTCCATTTTAAGTGTTGAAGCATGTATTTTTTTTATATTTTTCAAAGTTCAAGAAATGTTTTATTTATTTGAGACCATAAATTAAGTTTCAACTATTTAAAAAATATTAACTTTTATTCATTTAGAAAGGAAAAATATTCTTGAATTTTTTAAAATAGATTTCGTCAAATTGGCATTTGCAAGGAACTTTTTCAAAAACCCTTGTTTTTATCACAAAAATTTGCATTTTCTCCAATGAATTTTCTCTAATTTTTTTGCAACCTTCTTCTATCATGACAAAAAAGTTATCGAAG
The DNA here is from genome assembly GCA_949152435.1 of Gastracanthus pulcherrimus. Taxonomy (NCBI): domain Eukaryota; kingdom Metazoa; phylum Arthropoda; class Insecta; order Hymenoptera; family Pteromalidae; genus Gastracanthus; species Gastracanthus pulcherrimus. The sequence continues at coordinate 47,202,541 of OX424573.1, read as the reverse complement.
TTTTAATATTATTGAGCGAAAGGGACAGATTCTTTTAAAAATCAGTGGAGTTCCCCCTTAAATAAATTTATTTTTAAGTTAACTTTGGATTTGAATGATTAATACAAAACGATTAATAGATTTATTTCGACAAAATCGCCATTTGTAGGTATTGCCTATTTATATCAGTGATTATCTGGAACTTTTAAGGTAGTGAACTACCTTAAAAGGCACACGATTGTCCTTTGAAGGAGTTCTTATACCATAAGAACACATACGATAGCGATAAAAAAATTCAAGTCAATTTGGTTGCGGGCACTTGCTCTAATTTCAAATGAAGGTCATAGACATTTAGTTTTAAAATTAGGGAAACGATAATTTCACTCGGTTTTTTACTACATTATAAGCTGTAAATATAATTATTTTCAAAGAAACCTCTACTATCAAACTTATTTTAATTGAGTACAATTTAAAGTACATAACTGAATTTTTCAAAATGTTTAAACGTCATAGGCAAGGTTTACATGCAATATAAGTGTTCTGCAAAACCTTATCTTTCAAATGCACATCTTGAAGCACTAACAAGGAGAGTCCACCTGCGTTAACCTGAGGTTAGCGGTTTTCGATGAGGCTTCAGGAAGTGGTATCTCGTACCTAAAAATGGTCTAGCGCCCGTAGTTTCATCTCATAGGCCCTTAGAGTCAAGATATGACGTTTTGTAATCAAAATACGCATTATTTTAGTAAAAAATGGCACCTGCACTTTGAATCACAGCTCTACAAGTTTTTTGCTAGAGAAATAATGTAATAAGATTAAAAAGAGTTGACCAAAAGAGCTTTAATTTGAGCTTTGTTTCATACAAAAATATTATTCTGTTGCTTAACGTTATGAACAATAAAAAATGATGACGAAAAATAATGCATGAAAATTTTAGAATTTTTAGTTCTTTAAATTGAACAGTTTTCCATGCATTTATCGTCATCATTTTTGATTGTTCATAAACTTGCAGCAGACTAATATTTTTATATGAAACAAAGCTTAAATTAAAGTTATGCACGAAGTACAGGTACCATTTTTTTAACTGAAAAAAAGCGTATTTGGATACGAAATCATAATATCTTGATCCCAATAAGGGCCTTTGAGACGAAACTACGGGTGCTAGGTATCATTTTTAGGTACCAGAAACCACTTCCATAGCCTCATCGAAGACCATTTCCCGCAATTGACACACACATATAGGGGAGAGATGTCCAGAATCGCCTTCCATAGATATTTTACTGAAACGTTTAACAATATGGGATGTCATCCTTTAATACCTTTTCGACCTTTTTCAAGTACAGCAGTAGCTCTTTTCAAATCACATGATTTGAATTAATTATTAATAGAAATAGAAGAATCATATTTTTAAGATATAAAAAAGTTTCTGGTCTCAATGATTAATAATCATACTAAAAACATATTTATGAGCTGAAAAATAGTATTTTTATTAAGAATATATCAGGGAGACCGGAGCTACTTTGAATACGGGGAAACTTCATAAAATTCAAATATCTTTTATGCCCATCTGAACGAAAATGACCACTTTTTTCCCTGAAAAGCGAGACCAAAGTTACACTTTTTGCCCGCAAAAATGATTAGTGGGAAAATTTAACTTTTTGTCCGCAAATCACTTTTTTCCCGCAAATGAAGGAAAAAAGTGAATTCACTAGAAACTAATCCAAATTCCTTTATTTCCTCAAGTCCTACCAATAACTCTGATTTTCGATTGTCTTTTAACAATATTATCTTTTAACAGTCCATTAGTCCCGCTTTCCATATCAAAAAGTCGATTTTTCCCTCGGGTGATACTGTACAGTAAACTCACTCGCGGGAAAAATATTCGACTTTTTGCCCTCGTTACATAATATAATATTAAGATCAACGTCTTTTGTAATTTTTCATACGGAACACTGAAATTGTCATCAAAATTGAACATTTTTACCGAAGAATAGATGGCAATATATCAACAAAAGAAATTTCATTCAGAAACTTACGATTTTTTCATTATTTTCTGTAACTTTTGCTGATGGATGAAAGTTGTGTCAAGTTATTCATTATAAGTTATTCACTAGATACAGAGTTGACAAATCAGTGGAGATTTCTTTATTTTTCATCCGATTTGTATTCTGAAGATCTCTTTGTCCCTTGAACAATTTCAGAAGAACTTACCGATATCAAAATCGAAATCTAATTAAAACGTGAAATGTTAAATTGAATTGTTTATAAGCGGGTACATGTGTAAGTATAAACTATTCAAGGTAACTTTTTAAGTTACGATTAATTTTTAATTTTGAAATCGGTAAATCCACCTGAAATTGTTCAAGGAATAAAATTAGACCTTTAGAATAAAAATCGGATAAAAAATAAAAAAATCTTCACTGTTTTGTCCACTCTGTGTCTAGTTGGCAATATCTAAGTTTACAACAGTGGAATTTCGATTAAAATAATTTTTTGTTGCACAAAGAACTTTTTTTCATATTAATTTTCATATCATTATTACTGAACAGTTATAGTAAAAAATTTGTATTTTAAACACGCGGCTATTCTTTATTCTTCGTCCAATTTCAATGTAGGTCTCATTTTGTTCCTAGGATAATTTTAGGGGGACTTTACCCATGGAAAAATTGAAAAGTAATTAAAACCCGAAGAGTTACACCCAATTGTTCATAAGTGCATCCATGTATGGGTGATTCCGCCGTAACTTAGCCACTTTGTGTCCCAACCTCTTTCGGAAAATTTTGGGAGTACAAACAGTTTTCTCACTTCAGATTTCATTATAAAGCAATACTGCCATGCAAATAAAGAAAGTGGTTATCTGCATTTGAAGTAAATCCCAGACACTTGATAACATTAATTTTTATTTGGATCTATTTGCGTTAGATTTTTATTTAAAAAATATCTATCCTTTTCCTAAAAATATGAACTACGTCTAGTCATTTTTGTAAAAGAGAAATAATGTTTCAAATCATTTTTATACGAAATTATTTATATGGTTTGAATCTTTTTGCGAAATGTAAATACCCACTTTCTTCATTTGCACAACAGAGAAGAGTGTAACATGGCTTTCATGAATTGGAAAATCAGAAATCACTGCATTTGTAACGTGGGGGTTACTATGGCTTATTACTATCTCGACACTTTACCAAATTTTCTAACTTAATGGGCGCCAGGTAAAGCGCGGCTAGCTCGGCACGAGCCCTTCCCCAGAGGAAGTTCCGTGAAGAGGAAAAATCAGGAATTTATAGATTTTTAATAAGCACTCACAATTTTCACTTTAAATATACTCAAACTTTATTTCTTATCGTCGGGTAATACTACCGGTCGCAAGTTACAATTTCTCTTATAGCTAATTCGTCTATCTAACTAACATGGCTACGCTAGCCTTATCACGCGACGACCAACTCACCACGTCTCCCGAGTTTCCGAGTCGCGCGAATTTCCCCACCCTAGTACTTGAGGTAAATACCGGTCCGACCCGCACGGATCTTACATACCGGTGTCACACCACCACAGAATTATTCTCCTAAGAACCCCGAGCACATGGCGGCGATGTACGACAATTATTAATAAATTTCACTTGCAAGTGCCGAGGGACGCTCGGCAATTACAGTCCACTCACCGTGGTTAGTCGGGCGCGTCTCGCGATGTTCTTCCTCGCAGGTCACCAGGTCGCCGGTTAATTTAGCCCAATCTATAGCTCTCCGGGATTATGTCTACGTCAATGTCTCTCCACGCGGTCTAAATGCTCGAACGGCAGGCAAAACTTTATCACGTCTATCTATGCTGAAGGCCGGGCAGCCAATGCCCAAAATCGGAGAGGGCGGAAATCTCTTCCAAAATTTTGGCTTTTCTTCTCGCGCAACTTCAGCTCAAACTCTTGTTGCTTCCGCCTTTTCCTTTACGGTGATTGGCCTTGATTTTCCCTAGATGCAAAAATCAAGGCCAAGTCAGCGGTGATTTGAGTCGCTACTTCTCATTGGCTTGCTCCGCGAATGCCGCCCTGTTTACGCAGCGCGGGCAATTATGAATTGCTAGATATACACGCGCGGGCAACCCGGCGTGTATATCTATATCGGGCGCTTTCGGTTTTATCGCTGCCGGACCAACACAGTTGGCAGCGGCGACGTGCGCGCGTCGGCCTACGCTAGGAGAGGCCGGCAGCTTCATGCGGCTCGCGGCGCGGCGGCTGCTAGCTCTCCCCTCTGCCGACAGCCGAGTCGGTATATCTCTCTCTCTCTCTCTCTCTCTCTCTCTCTCTCTCTCTCTCTCTCTCGTGGCTACAGCCGAGATGGTGTGCCTCGAGGAAGCCGCCGCTGCCGCTGTGAATCCTCTCTCCTCCCGCGTCTGCGTGCATCGGGAGAGAGGGCGGCCGCGCGCGCGTGTGTGTATGTGTGTGCGCGGGCAGCGGCTCATCATCCTCGAGAGGCGAGGAAGAAAGAGCAAGCGAGAGAGAGAGAGAGTCGCGCGTACAGTGTGCAGTGATGTTGGTACTGTGCCTGCGTGTGTAGACTCGTCGCCGTTGCTCGCTCCGAGCAGTCGTCGCTGCGGCGATCAGCTGGTGCCGCCGGTATGGGTGTGTGCGTGTGTGTGCCGGTCTGCGGCCTTCCTCACTCGCGACTCCTTATCCTCATTCCCTCAACAAATAATAACAATCCCCCATTAATAACAATACTAATTAATATGCAAATGCTCTGCTCTGGTGACGGGTGACTTGGTCGCGATTGACTGCCCGTATTTAATATTATTGGGACGTGAAATACACGTCACAAGAGATCAGTTCCGTAACACTAATAAATTACTATCTAGATGTTGTTTACTAGATATTTTACTACAAGTAAAAAGTGTTTTTCGTTACTTAATAGTAAAGTACAATATATGAAACGTATTTGCAAAAAAGTTTGTATGTGAAGACTAAGAGTTATGAAAGCAGTTTCAAAGTAAAATGTCAGTTTCGTAACACCCTATGAAATATATTATCAAAATAAAAGGCATTTTAAATTATTTTCATTAAAAGCTAATTACACCACGTGATTTTACTGCTAAAAATACATAAAATGTCATGTGAGTTATCTCTCGTAAATTCAGGGGAATGAATGCAGGCTAGGGGTAAAAATACATGGAGAGAAAACCTCCGCCGTATTAGCGTTGAGTGGTAACATCGAATCAGCGGTAGGATCACACCGCCAGTAGGGGACGGTGGGGCACGATGGGTTTGGCGGGTGGATTGGGCATTCAAATGTTCACTAAATAAATGAATATTCTAACATGATAGTATTTTTTATATGTTGTAAATAGCTTTTACTTTTTCCCTCTGCAAATCTTAAATGAAAAAAATTAATACAAATCGTATGAGAATTATTAGAAATTGAGGACTTCAAAACGTTGTTTTTTCCATAATTCTAATCTATTTCTCAAGAACAAATAAATCATATGAGCTTCGAAAGGGAATTATTTTTACAGTTTAAATCTTAAATTTTTAATAGCATTTTTGATTGATGATCTCCGATGCTTAGGAAAAAAGTAATATTACATATAAAAATACTCTAAAATGGGGCACGACTGGCACCACTAGCGGGGCACGATTGGCATACGTGAGTCGTCAATTTATATCCGCCGAGTTTAACAGCTGATTTTCTTAACCTTACTTTTGCGCCCTTAACATTTCGGAGTCGGAGTCTTAGATGTTGGTGAAAGAGTCAGTGTTAATGAAATGGTCTGGTTTTTAGTTTTGATCCTCAATCCTATAAAATGCAAATTTAATAGTAACGTCCAATATTTTTTTTTAAATAAATTTTTGATTAATTCACCGTGCCAATCGTGCCCCACCTCCATGCCAATCGTGCCCCACGGGTGGGGAAAATGGGCAGTTTTAGCGGTATTGTACTTTGCATTATAAAAAACAATGCAATATATATTTTATAATAAAAAATAATGTATCTAAATCTTGAGATATTCTACTTTAAGAAGCACTTTTAATAATTTGTATTGGTACAAAATAGAAAGTACAGGATTCTTTTGAAGTTAGGGTGCCCGTACTGCCCCACCATTCCCTACTGCTGTAAAACAAAGCCGTTTTAGCCTGACACGCCCCCCAAAGGCGAATAGCCGAAATGATAGATATTTGAGGTTAGCTTTTCGAATATTCGGATTTCATACCTATTAACTTATATTTTGCAAAGATTAATGGTTAATATTTTTGAAAAATGTATTTCCAACATAAATTATTGATTTTCATCGTAAGAGTCTACGAGAAATTTGCAAAACTTATTATATTAACAGTAACCCGTTTCTGAATCGCTATGCTATAACTGATTTGTTCTACAGCCGACACTGCTTGGTGATCTTGTCATTCTACTGCTTGAGCCACTAAGGCTGTAAGTGCCGGGCTCTCCGGCAGATGTAGCCGAGTTTTTCTGTCCGTGTAGACAATTTTCACGCATCCGCCGGCTTTATGCTTGATTTGAGCAAGTTACGGCGGAAACACACACGTGTATTTTTAATAATTTTTTTATTTTTCCATGGGTGAGTCCCCCTGAAATTAAAAGGAATAAAATGAGAGCTAAAAAATTCTCCTTTTTCATTAGTTAACAATATCTACTCTTGCAATATACGAAATTTTGTTAAAAAAATTTGTTTCGTCATGTGATAATCTCTTCTTTCATATAATATCTTATTTCATACTAAAATATTTCAGTAAAGTGTTAAAAATAATGTTCGATACACGTGATAAAAATGATTCTCACACGAGTGCAGGAATCATTTTTATCGCACTAGTATCGAAAATTACTATGGGCAAAGAAGATAGACCCCAATAGAAGCGCAAAGCCTTATGGGCGACTGAGGCACCCCAAGGGCTAGTAAGCACCCCGACCACGCGCAGCGCCACAGTCGTTTTCCAAATGTTTCCAAGCGTTATGTAGGTCACAGGATAACTCTCGGCCGATAACATATCGGCAATATCAATAAAAGCATGTATTTAAAAATTGTACATTGGAAACATGTCAGTTATAGTTTGCAATACTCGAAAAATATGTAGTAAACCTAAAAACATATAGTAAAACAAATTATATTTAATACTCCAAACCTTATCTACAAATGGGGGAGCACTTTATATATCAAATCCATTATTTAACACTCGTTGGCAGCGATGGTCCTGTGGATAACGTATCTGATTCTTAATTTTTTTATGCTGGTTCAAATCCGTTGCACTGTTTTTTTTTTAATTTATTATTGTGTATAGGAAATGTATATTACATTAGTATTCTTTATTATTTATTTTAATAAAATAAGTATTTTCAAATAAAGTGTATATTTATTTAAATGTATAATGTATTTAATATAATAATTGGTAGAGTTATGCCGATATGAAAATTTATTTCCCGTTGTATCTATTTTCCAAAATTTTATTGACTTATTTGGTACCTAAAATAGAAAGTTTTTGACTATTTATATCGAGTTTTTGAACATCTATTGTAAATTATGCATAATTTTTCAATAAAAAGTTGTTATATTATTAAAGTTTTTTGCATCTCAAAAAATTTGTACACTTTCTTGGTACCGTAACAAAAATTAAGCAATAGTACAATATCAATAGTTAATCTGCACGGATCATTTTAAAAAACCAATGTTACAAATATTTTAATTAAAAGAATATATTAAAAAACTTATGTTTTGTATACATATCTGTGGGTGAAAGACATAATGACATAAATTCAATTATTTTATTATATACTTCATCATAAAAAAGGTGAACAAGTTACAGTTTTTATCAGAAACATCTTTTTAAATATATCATCATGGGTATATTTAAAAACATTGTGAATATTAAAATAGGTTCTTTTAGAGTTTTTTATGATCATGTATACACATTGGTGGAGGTAGAAAAGGTTAAAGGAGCCTGGAGGAAGGGAGAAAGCTCCTGTGGTTTATGTAGGGCTACTGGCGACGGACACCACAGTTTTATTTAGAACATTCATATAAAAAGATTATTGAATAATTCTATATAATTTATACATGTCGTGAGATTATAAACAAGTATCTTAAAATTCTTTTATATAGTAATTTCTAAATAAAATGAAAATAGTACCTCTAGGGTGGTCTGGAAAACTATTCAAAATAGTAATAATTTAATATTTTTATTTAAGTTTATAAAAATATAATTTATTATGTAACTACAATAAATAAAAAAAAAACTGGGGCTGATTTGAACCTGCATAAAAAATCAGGAGCCAGATACGTTATCCACAGGACCATCGCTGCCGACGAGTGTTAAATAATGGATCTAATATATAAATTGCTCCCCCATTTGTAGATTAGGTTTGTAGTTTAAGTATAATTTGTTTTCTATATGTTTTTAGGTTTTCTACATATTTTTTAATTATTGCCAACGATAACTGACATGTTTCCATGTGTACTGTTTTTAAATGCATACTTTTATTGATATTGCCGGTATGTTATCGGCCGAGCGTTATCCTGTTACCTACATTCTATATACATGACATTTGGAAATATTTGGAAAACGACTGTCGCGCTGAGCGTGATCGGGGTGCTTACTAGCCCTTGGGGTGCCTCACTTTGTTTCCCAGCTTTGCGCTTCTATTGTGGTTTATCTTCTTTGCTATGGGGATGTGAGATTTTTTGGTACATATTTAGGAACGCTTAGTTTTTTATTGACGATGCTCAGGGTGACTCTCCAATAGTGTCGCTGTGTCGAGCACACGTGTCGTTGTGTGCACGGGAAAGAAGAGAGTGGGATGCTGCCAAGTGCAAAATTCACTTTTCGTTGCTCCGAAACGAAGAGTAACATAACCATAATATGTTTTTTTTTCTTCTGTTGTCGGGCTAGATAGGAGTTTCTCTATTCTGCCCACTATACCATTCAAAGCTACAAGTCTTCTCTTGTTGGATAATTCTTTTCTTTTGATCTATCTTCGGCCCGGGGATTTTGATGTTGATATGCAAAAGCGAGGCTCTCAGTTGATTCTTCAGGCAATGATCCTCAATGAGTCAACTGTGAGCCATTATCCACTACTTTCCTCGAGGCTGAATCATGATATGGAGAGAAACTCAGGGCTAGCTCGGTGAACTATAAACCCTCGTTACGAGTAGATTTGTTTGTGTATCACGGGCCGACCTTGGAGCGACTCAAATGAAAATATAGCCTTATAGCGACGCTAAGCCGTTATAAAGGTCGATATGTATATAGTATATTCTAAACCAAAATGCTTGAAGATTTCGAATGGAATAGCATACGGATAGAATAATTATCTTTTTGCCAAGTCACAATATAAATTCGAGATGTACTTTCAGGCGATATTTTGGCGTATATAGCATGAAAAGATTTATTCACACGATTTTATGGTGTGACTGTAACACTTTGTCTTTATCTCCCGTAGGGGACGGTGGGGCACGATGGGTTTGGCGGGTGGATTGGGCATTCAAATGTTCACTAAATAAATGAATATTCTAACATGATAGTATTTTTTATATGTTGTAAATAGCTTTTACTTTTTCCCTCTGCAAATCCTAAATGAAAAAAATTAATACAAATCGTATGAGAATTATTAGAAATTGAGGACTTCAAAACGTTGTTTTTTCCATAATTCTAATCTATTTCTCAAGAACAAATAAATCATATGAGCTTCGAAAGGGAATTATTTTTACAGTTTAAATCTTAAATTTTTAATAGCATTTTTGATTGATGATCTCCGATGCTTAGGAAAAAAGTAATATTACATATAAAAATACTCTAAAATGGGGCACGACTGGCACCACTAGCGGGGCACGATTGGCATACGTGAGTCGTCAATTTATATCCGCCGAGTTTAACAGCTGATTTTCTTAACCTTACTTTTGCGCCTTTAACATTTCGGAGTCGGAGTCTTAGATGTTGGTGAAAGAGTCAGTGTTAATGAAATGGTCTGGTTTTTAGTTTTGATCCTCAATCATATAAAATGCAAATTTAATAGTAACGTCCAATATTTTTTTTTAAATAAATTTTTGATTAATTCACCGTGCCAATCGTGCCCCACCTCCATGCCAATCGTGCCCCACGGGTGGGGAAAATGGGCAGTTTTAGCGGTATTGTACTTTGCATTATAAAAAACAATGCAATATATATTTTATAATAAAAAATAATGTATCTAAATCTTGAGATATTCTACTTTAAGAAGCACTTTTAATAATTTGTATTGGTACAAAATAGAAAGTACAGGATTCTTTTGAAGTTAGGGTGCCCGTACTGCCCCACCATCCCCTATAAGATAAGTTTATAATAAAATTGTTTGTTTCAAATTTGTTCGAATTGCACTGTGAGCACACTGGTCTCGCCTAACGGTAGAACTTGCGTTTTTATATGTATCTTGGGTCGACCTCGGAGCAAATCAACTGTCTATATATATATATATATATATATATATATATATATATATATATATATATATATATATATATATATATATATATATATATATATATATATATATATATATATATATATATATATATATATATATATATATATATATATATATATATATATAAGAAGGGAAAAAATTCAATAAAAAGAATTGTGGACTTTTAAATATTGAATTTTCTACGCACTCAACATCTTGTGTGGTCCTTTGGACAAAAACATCCTGTGCACTTTCCGACAAATCTTCTACACACCCTCAGCATCGTGTGTGGTTCTTTGAACAAAGTGTCAATGTTACTTCATCAAATCGAGTGAATAAACTCTCTCCAAGCAATATTGCCAAGCTATTGCTAGAAAGTATTCCCGGTGTTTATAGTAGTAACTTAACAATAAAAGACAATTACCATAGTTTTATTTTATCCTAGTTTAAAGTTTAAGTTTCTATAAGTGTGATTCTATTTTTGTGTAAATACATATATATATATATATATATATATATATATATATATATATATATATATATATATATATATATATATATATATGTTACACTTATATCATAGAATGCTTAAAATTTACACAAAAATAGAATCACACTTATAGAAACTTAAACTTTAAACTAGGATATAAGTATAAGTGTAACATAGCAATAGCTTGGCAATATTGCTTGGAGAGAGTTTATTCACTCGATTTGATGAAGTAACATTGACACTTTGTTCACAGAACCACACTGAAAGAAGTTTGGCTATCAGAAAGTACCAAAGTTTATAAGTTTCATACGTCCAATTAGTGTTGAACTCTGAAAACACCAGAATGGGAGTCCTAAAGATCCATAATAGTAGTATACAACTTCAATGATTGTCCGTGCTCTCATACTTCCAAAGTTGAATCGCTATACTCCCAAAAATAGTATCGAGAGAGTTCAATAGAACATTGAGCTCTCGAAGCCTCAGAGATAGGCGCGTAACAGACCAAACGATGGGAGTCTGAGACGCCCATCCGCCTCGAGCGTTGAGCGACCCAACACAGTGGAGCTGCCGCGCGTTGTTTGAACTGGCGGCGGCCGGCTCTACTCGCCAGCTGCGGAAACTCTCTTTTGCCGGCTGGGTCGGGGTTCAAATTCACTCTCCGGACTTTTTTTTTTTTTTAATTAAGTATTATTTAAGTATATCGTTAAACAGTTGATGAAACGTAAAAATTAATGTTATTGAGACTTTTTAAAGATAAATTAGTATTTATGAAAGTGTTAATATACTGCTTTTATATACATGTTTGCTTCAACATAATTTTTTAAATATAAAACACCATAGAATAAGAAAATAAATAAGATTTTTTTTGTAATTGCAAAAATCAAAGTGAATCCTATTTAGATTATATAGATGTGTTCGTTAAGCCATGAAAAAAAGGTAAATTTTATAAATTTTTTGAAGATAACATTCAATGCAAGATAATAAAAGTTTATTTTTCTTTAATGTAGCATTATTGAAGAGTTAAAAGAATGTTTCTATTTAATTTATATGCATCTATATGAAATATATAAGGGAAGACATACATGTTGAATATATTTTAATTTAAATCCTACACAATTTTACAAAAATTATATTTTCAAACTATATGTATAACTAAGTTTTACATAACGAAAATCACTGCGGGGCCATACAAAACCCACAATACACACAATTGGGTCCTCGCATGATTTTCAAAAATGCATAAATGATTTAGAAAATAGTTCATTATTGACAGTAAAGAATTTTTCAGAATTTTTCCAACTAGAATCGATTGAAAAAAAATCATGAAACGATTCCTATTGGTCAGTCGATTTGTGACGTCACGATGGTATAATTTTGGAAATTAAGTACGGCAAAACGATTAAACACTCAAATATTTCTTGGAAAATATTTATTAATAAAATAATGTGGTACATATCGTTTATAATTTTCGATCAGAAATCCAATGGTGATATTAGATTTTGGGCCCGATATATTTATAAGGCTTATTTAAGGCCCAACTTAATTTTTTTAAATGAGAACGTATCTTTTTTATTACACGTTTAATTTCCTCATCTCAAAATATGGGCGAATACGTATTTAGTTTATTTAAATCCACTGTCTGATTTTAGATAGAGGAAAACCTAATTTTGGTAGGGCCAAAACTAATCTGGTTACATTTTAATGATCTAATATCAATAATTAATAAACTAAAGATGTATCTGTATGTATTTTTATTCAAGGAATTCAAATATATAATAAAAAGATAGGTTCTCATTTGAAAAATGAAGTTGGGCCTTAAATGGGCCTTAAAAATATATCGGGCCCAAAATCTAATACTACCATTGTTACCAATTACTACACATTATTTTGTTTATAAATATTTTCCAAGAGATAATTGAGCATTTAATCATTTTCCCGTACTAAATTTTCAAAATTATACGATCGCGACGTCACAAATCGACTGGCAAATATAAATCGTTGCGAAATAATTGGCGCAAAATTCAAAATTGCATAAATAAATAGTGATTCTTTTTCAATAATTTCTAGTTGGAAAAATTCTGAAAAATACTTGACTGTCAATAATGAGCCATTTTCTAAGTGATTTATGCATTTTTGACAATTATGCAAAGTCCCAATTGGTTCAATATTTATAGAATTCCAGCTTGAATAGTACTTAGCCACTAGTTAATAAAAATATTTTAACATTTCTCCTTTATGTTCTCGCGTCTTTTTACCCGGAATAAATTTTAGTTCGAAATTTCGTCTGGGTTAAAAAAGACCCAAGTAGCGGATGGAGGGTTAAAACTAAGCAAGTTACATGAACCTTATTAAACCAATTTTCCAAGTGTATAATGGACTTTTTTTTGCACAACTTATTTTGTGTATAAATATCAAGATAAAACAATTTATAGTTAACTTTGTTCTGGCAGTGCCATATGTTATATTTGCATTTTGATAATAAAGTAGGAGGATATAGTAAAAATAAACAGATTATGAATCGAAGAGGTATTTTTATTGCTTGTGAGTGTGCGCTCGTGTGGGTGTCTGTATGAGCGCGTGCGTGTGTGTGCGTGCGCGTGCGTAAATGACTGTAAATATACACGGTGAAAATTAATATTGTAGGGCTCATTTTTTGCTCTTCTTCAGAAAAATGGCGCAAAAATAATTATTTTTTGTTATTACCGATTTTTTGATTTTTAAAATATATTTTTTAATTTTTTTTTTACCGTTAGAAATAATGTCATTTATTTAGTGAAAATTCATTTGAAAGAGCAGATTATTACCTAAGTTTACCAATGAAAAATTTTGGATAAGATATTTTGCTTGCTTTTTTTTATACACGAAAGAGTCATTTTTTGTTTAATCGGTGATATCTAGGAAATATAAAATGAAAATTTTTAAAAAATTATGTAATGATTCGAAAGGAATATAGAGAAAAATATTCAGTCAAATTTTCAAGCCTTGATCTTTTTCTTTTAACAAAAATAAAACTCAAACTGACTGACTGAAATTTTCGAAAAAGGTTGCTTCTCTTTTTTGCTCAGTTCATAACGACCTTTATAATTCGTGATACTTGAGGTTATGAATTTTTTGAAAAATTGTTTTGATCGCTATATCTCGAGAATGGCGTGATCATTTTTCAGTAAACTTCGCTCTTTTTTAAATTTTCTAATGATGATTTGAAATTAAAAAGAATTTTTAATATTCATCGACTCATTTTGGTTTTATAACAATTATTATTTATTTAAATGTATTTAGAAGAGCATGACAATACCTTATCTTTTCAAACCCGAAATTTCGTATACCTCCCTTCTTTTGTTGTACACGATAACGTAATTTATTGTTAATTTATTGTTTTCGTAATTTTATTTTTTTTTCTGGGAAATATATGTTGGAAAATTTTTTTAATAAATAATGCTAATTAGTGAAAAACATAGCTTTTCGCTATCTCTTGGATGACTTATTTACTCATTGTCAGACTATGCGAAATCTTTTATTACTCAAGATATTTGAGGTTATAAATTCTTTTTTTTATTTTGTTCGCTTATAACTCGATAACGGAGCTTCTATTTCGTATCAATTGAGGAAAATTTGTCTTCACTCTTTCATGAAGATTAGAAATCAAATGGAATTGAAAAGATTCATCCATTCGTTTTTGTTTTATAACGATTTTTTTATTTTATAATATTCAGAAGTCGATAATGCTATTAATGAACATAAGCTTATAATCTTTCTTGGCTTCAATGCTATAGTTTTGTTACTAAAGAATTGATAAAAAAGTACACCTTTTTGAACTATTTATTAGAAACAGATATAACATTTTGAAATTATTTGATTAGAATAAAGACTTTCATATTGGAACAATTAATTTAGTTGAATAAGCAAAGTGACAATGAATTGGATTGGTGTTTAAGATATCTATTGGAAAATGCTTCGAGTTAAATAACTTCGTATAACCACGTGCGCAGGTGGCATGAACGTACAATGATGATCGTGCCGCGAGACAAAGGTTGAAGTCGCGGCGGCGCCACTAGTGCCGCTCTGTCAAACGCCGATGGATAGGCGTGTCAGACGCCTATCGTTGCGCTCTCACGCGCCTACTCTGGGACTTTAAGAGCTCAATGTTTCTTTGAACTCTCTCGCTACTATTTTGGGAGTGTAGCGATTCAACTTTGAGAGTATGAGAGCACATACAATCATTGAAGCCATATACTACCAATATGGTTCTTTCGGAGTCCAATGCTGGTGTTTATAGAGTTCAACATAATGGTAGTTGTGAGACTTTACAGATTGTGGAGGCTTCTCATGTCAAAACTTCTTTCAGTGTGTGTAGAAGATTTGTCGGAAAGTGCACAGGATGTTTTTGTCCAAAGGACCACACAAGATGTTGAGTGCGTAGAAAATTCAATATTTAAAAGTCCACAATTCTTTTTATTGAATTTTGTCCCTTCTTTTATTTAAACTTCTGAAGGGTAAGAAGATGTTTAAAATAAAATAGTTAAAAGTAAGAGGTGAGTTTGAGTTTGAGATGAATTTGAAAAACGTGATTCTGCCCGCTGGTCTCCAAGTATAACTTGAACGAGGCTCGCGTGGGCCCGCGCGCACCGAACGTCCGAACACCTCGAGCCCAGCGATCAGAATGAACCATATACTGGTCTCGCTTATACGTCAACGCACATAAGTTGGCAGCGTCCCTTCTCTTCTTTCCCGTGCACACAACGACATGCACACAGCGACACAGCGACACGGCCAACTGCACGATGACACCTATTGGAGAGTCACCCTAAGTGAAAATTCTTCTTTACATGCGGATTTTTACGTATTCTTCAAATTCCTGAAATGTTATTAAACTTCAAATAAAGGTAATTTACCAGGCACGTGTTTGCGTATAGGACCAAAAAGAATGAGCCCAAATTCTTATTGAGTTCTGACATAGAATGCCAGTGAAGGGGCGAAAAGATCGAAAAATGAAAAAAAGTGCGCCAGCGCGTGGACGAGTGTTACTAGCTAGGATCGCGGAGAGAGCTGATGTGTGGAGCGAGTTGCGACCTAACCTGCCATAGCCCGTATGTCGGGTCTGGCGGGTCTGGCCGACCAATAGCCGCCGATCTTCCGAGTAATCCGAGTCCGAGCTCCAAATTCGCGTAAAGCAACAAGCAACTGCCAGCTGAGCCGAGTCGACTGAGCCGCACGTTTCCCGCGCAGTCTCGCTCCGACTCGCCGTTCACTTTCCCGCCAAACCTCGTGGATGTTGCGGCGTGCGGTGCACCATAATTTCATACAATACGAACGTGCAATCCTCTCGTTTCGTCTCGTCCGGTCGAACGACATTTATCGCTCATAGGTTTGTTGTTGCTTATTTGCATTGTGACTCAATTGCCAGAGCTTGATATCTTCGAGAGGACTTTGTAGTATACCTATAGGTGATCGCCGCGCAAGTGAACAAAAATGTACGTGCAAGTGGTGACCATCGACGGCAAGAAGAAGACCGTGCTCAACGTATCCAAACTGACGAAGATCGCTGATCTGAAAGCCGACATCGAGGAGGAATTCGATATAAAGAAGGCCAAGCAGGCTCTCTTCTTTCGGGGAAAGCACCTAGAGGACGACTGCACTCTCTACGACTACAGCATCAACATAAACAATGTTATTCAGGTGGGTTGTTTACAATGCTATTTTACACTCTTACACTCTTTCGCCTCACCACCTCTCCGAGTCTCTTCTTTCCTAATTATCCATTAGTATTGTTATTCAATCTACTAAGGCTCATTGTTATCTAAGATCATGCATTACACAAATATCACTTCCATGCATCCCTATCTTTCCATATTGTCAATTTGATAAGTAACTTACAAGTTCATACACATTTTAAACAATTAACTGACTGTCTTATTTGTTAAAATGTGCTTTTTTCAAAATCTAATTTTTAATAAGTCATCAAAGATCTTCCCAAAAACTAGATGAAAAATTTGATAGGCAAAGACTTGTATAATTTGTCATTTTTATTATTATTTTTATGTGTTATTACCAATTTTTACACTGATACTTATTAGTTTAATTTTTGCATCAAATCACTGTTTATATTTTTATTACAAGATACTGAAGCCTTTTTAAAAATGACTAACAGAACCCTAAGGTTTTTTCACAAATAAAATTAATATACCTTTCTAAAAATAGTTATACATACTTGTTATACAAATTTATTCCTTGTTTATTTATAAAATTAGATTTTATTATATTTTGATCTTTAAAAAATATTTATTAAAGGTGATGATAAAATCAGAACAAGATGATGCAGCCGTAAAAAAAGGAAAGAAAGATTTGAAAAAGGAAAAAGCAAAAGTAGAAGAAAAAGAAGAAAAAGAAGAAAAAGAAGAAAAAGAAGAAAAAGAAGAAAATGAAGAAGAAGAAGTTGATAGTGAAAGCAAATATTATAAAGTAGGAGATGCTGTTGATTGTTCAGATAATGCACTTGGAGCCTGGTTTGAAGCTTTAATCCTTAAGATATTTGCTAAATCTGGAAAATTATTTTACAAAGTTAAATGGGATTTACCAGAGACCAAAGATGATGAACCCTTTAATGTTGGAGAAAAATCTATTAGACCAAGAGCATGGAAAATTCTAAATTTCAATGATCTGGATATAGGCCAAGAAGTAATGGTAAATTATAATTTAGAAGATTCAAAAGAAGTAGGAAATTGGTATGACTTTACAATATCAAAAATAAAAAATGTTAAAACTTCCAAAGAGCTCATTGGTACAATACACATTGGAGATGGTAATCGATCTGTTGACAATTGTACAATTAATACAAAACTTGATGTATTACGGATCGAAGAAGCAGTATTACTTAGTGAAAGAGATGATAATTTGATATCATCGCATATCCCTAAAACACGAAGGAAGATACCTGTTAAATGTACAAATTGTCGTGATAATCCTAACAAAAAATGTCGAGAATGCAGTTGTAAAGTTTGTGGTAAAAAGAATGATCCTCATCTCACCTTACTTTGCGATGAATGTGATCTTGCTTACCACATGACTTGTTTAAATCCTCCTTTGACTGAACTTCCTACAGATGATGATTGGTACTGTCCAGATTGTAAAGTAAATACAAATGAAATTGTTAAAGTGGGGGAAAAGGTTATCATAAAAAAAAAACATAGCAAAGTTGTTGGCACAAACAGAGATTGGGGAAAAGGCATGGCATGTGTCGGTAGAACAAAAATTTGCACAATTGTTTCCAAGTGTCATAGGGGTCCTATTCCTGGAATAGAAGTAGGTACACTGTGGAAATTTAGAGTACAAGTGTCTGAAGCAGGAGTTCACAGACCTCATGTTGCAGGAATTCATGGACGTGCAGATGATTGTGCTTACTCCATTGTTCTCTCTGGGGGTTATGAAGATGATGTTGATAACGGTGAAGAGTTTTTTTATACAGGCTCTGGAGGCAGAGACTTGTCTGGTAATAAAAGAACAGCAAAACAAAGTTGCGACCAACAATTAACTTTGATGAACAGAGCTCTGGCTTTAAATTGTAATGCAAAAGTTAATGAATCTGATGGGGCTGAAGCTACTAATTGGAAAAAAGGTTTACCCATCCGTGTTATACGAAATTTTAAGTTAGCTAAACATAGCAAATATGCTCCTGAAGATGGAAATAGATATGATGGTATTTATAAAGTACTGAAATACTGGCCTGAAAAAGGCCAAAGTGGCTTTAGAGTGTGGCGTTACTTATTACGTAGAGATGATCTGACTCCAGCACCATGGACAAAAGAAGGTAAGGCAAGAATAGCTGAGCTTGGCTTGGAAATGATTTATCCTGAAGGTTATCAAGAAGCTCAAGAAAAGAAAACAGGCATAAAAAAACGCAAATCTGATGATGAAACTGATTCTGTACCTGATGAATTTGTCTCTGCAACTAAAAAGCGAAAAACTACCTTTAAGTTAGGTAATGAAATTAACAACTTAATTAAAGAGGATTTACCCAATGCTAAATTGTGGAATCAATGTAATGAATTTATACTAGATGGGAAACAAGCATACTTTGAAAAAATTTCTACTGAATTTGCTTGTATTGTGTGCCAAGATTTAGTATTAAAACCAATCACAACACCATGTGGACACAATATATGTATAACATGTTTGAAGCGCAGTTTTGAAGTCAGTTCTTATGCCTGTCCTATGTGTCGTACAGCATTAGATAAAAATTATGAAATGAATGTTAATGAAACCCTTTCATCAATTCTATTATTAATATTTCCAGGATATCATAAAACTAGATAATTTTACTGTTATGTTTATTTAGGTATAATCTCTTAATTTTTTTTCTTTATTTTTCTACGAAAATCAGTATTAAATATTTATGAAAAATTTTATTTGTATTTTTACTAAATTACTTAATACCTTCGATCAATTAAAGGTGTTAAATAATTTCTTTTTGCATTGTACTATATCCTTGAAGCATAAAAACTTTTTGTATCAAGATGTATTATATAATTATTCTATACATTTTGATCACAATAGTTATTTGTAAATTTAGTAAAACAATGACTTCTTGAAATGAATTTCTTGATATTATAATATATTATATTTTTTTACTTTTATGATTATATATAGTTGTAATTCCATAGCCTGCAGTTTTAATTTATTATGAAGAACTTAATGAAATATCAAGCAGCATCTTATATGATAATTACTATTTTATATTAATTAAATGACTTGTTATTTAAAAAAATTTACTCTGTATTTATAATAAATTATAAAATTTATTTTCATGTGTTAATTATTTTATATCGCTAGATTTTAATTAAATCCTAATAACATTGTATATCATAGAATTATTTTTTATGATTACAATTATCCATTAGCGTAAAACTTTTTAGAATATAAATTTTTGTAGAAAAAAGAAAAACGAAAATCTATATTTTCAGATGCTTTTGCTTTAGTCAAGGAGGCTTGAGAATTTTTGGTTGGTCATGGTGGAACTCTGAAATGAAAATGACTTGTGGTTTGTTGGTCTTGTAACTAAGTACTAGTAACTTCAATTTGTACTTACCAAATTTTTTAAATTTTATATATAATGTAGCTTGCAGTCGTCGTAAATATGAGATGGTAAATGATGGCACGCATAAAAGAGAAGATGTATCATTGCATTGTACAGACGATGGTAATTACGAGGATTTACAATGCGATAATGGTCTCTGCTGGTGTGTTGAGCCAACTACTGGTAAACCTAATCAACGGGCTTATCCCGAATCATTAATGATCTACCTCCCGTGCTGTAAGTTGCAATGTAAATAAACTAGTACAAAAGAATAATTTTAAAATAATAAACGAATATGTTTAATCGTCAGATAATAAAAAGTATATTGGATTGCAATATCTTCGTCGCTGTGAAAGTAAAACTGTGGCCGTAGCTAAGCTGATTAAAAAAGTAAAGTTTCACGGCCATAATTATGTTCACTTAGACAATGTTATGTGTGACGATGATGGGAGTTATGGTTCATATCAAATTGATCGCAGAATGTAAGTTTTTACGCTAAATATTTACAAATCTTTGGGTCTAAATCAGTCTGTAAATTTGAAGTATATTTATATAGAGTTCGATGTACTTGGAAAGATGGAAAGCAGATAGATAATTATCAAACAGATAACGTTAATAACATTAAACAAGTTAACTGCAGTAAGAATATTTTCAGATCTTTGTCAAAGAATAAATTGAAATTTCTGTAATTTCTTAACATTTTTTAGATTGTGCGCGTGATTCATTTATATACTCTGAAGCAAACTTTCAATTTAGATTAAATTGTCAGCCTAATGGAAATTATGACCCTTTTCAAAATACCAATGGACATCCATTTTGTGTGGATCAAGATGGTTTCGCCACCAGTAAGGACTTGGGTAATATTGGAGAAATTTTGAAATGTAAAGGATAATATGGAAGTATTTACTTTGTTCAAGGAATATAATAATAAAACATATGTAGAGCGTTATTCATATATTTAAAAAGCTTACGAATGACGGTTAGAGGACGTTTTAGATCACTGGAAGCGTCCGCTATCCGTTTTTAAGTACTGTTTTGCGTTTTACATTCTTTAGTGGTTACGTTGTTGTAACTAAGTAAGTAATAATATCTGGTCTACTAAAAATTCATTATATGTTTGATTTGGAGCGCAGAAGTAGTTATATTAATGAGGTTTCATGGAAATCTGCGTTCATCAAAACCCTGATATTCCTTTTTTATGTAACTGTCAAATGTAACAGAAGTTTTGTAATTATATTATATATAAACAAATTTTGAAAACAAATTTGTGAATTCATTATTATAGAATAGAACGACAGTTTATCATATTGTCGAAGTTTATGGTAAATATATGTATATATAATATATGTGTGTACACTATAATGTTTTTTAGTAATTATTTAATTTATTAGAACAATAATGGGACCAGCCATCAATTGATTGTAAATTTGATAGAATACTAACTGTCAATTTGTTTTCAAAGTGACCAATTAAAAGCTGAAATCGTTTGAACACTAACAATTTTGTATTATTTTATGTAATATATTGATTTAAACGCTTAATTTACGCAAAGTAGCCTAATTACATTATGAATTTAATTAACAAAAATATGGAACAGCTAAACGGCGATGATGTGAATTAACATTAAACAAAATAATTGGACGGCCATACAGAATGAAACATGACGTATTATTTGTATTTGTATGGAAGAATAGTCTAAAAACTTTATTATGCATTCACAAAACTTTGGCAAGAATTTTTTTCTTCTAATTTGTATAATATTTCTTGAAATATATGTTCGTGTATCTGTGCATAAAAGAATTTTTCTCAAAAGTTGCAGTATTTTTGTTTGAATGGTGTCATGGGAATATAATCTTTCGCTATCATAAATAAACTCATCAGCATACACGCGCACTTATTGGGGCGTGCGCATAAAAGTTTGTCTATAATTATACTCTTGTAAATAACATCGAATTAAAAATTCGTCGTAAATAATATCAATATCAATATCAATATCAATATCAATATCAATATCAATATCAATATCAATATGAATATGAATATATGAATCAGTATATACACATTTCGAAAGACAATTGTCAGCTACGCTGTTCGGAACGTGGCAAGAAGATGTTTGAGGATAAACGCGGGTCTGCACTATAATTAATAACTTTCCCTTTTCATCGCGTGTATATTTGTACAAGGAGGATATAATGTAAATATTGACGTAAACGTCTTAAGGTTAGGGGATTAAGAGCTGCAAACCTGTTGATGTCGGGCTTGCAGTTGCGTGTAGCATGAATTTAGCATTACTCGGTTTATTGCACTTGAGAGTCGAGGAGAAGGAATGCTTTTCTTGCTATGAATCAGTCTAGTTAGTAAACAAGCTATAAAGTGTTGTCATCAGTCGGTCGTGTCCGATGTAGCACCAGGTGGGTAGGTCGGTAGGTCGGTCGGTCGGTCGGTCGGTCGGTCGGTCGACTCTTCAAAAGTTGTAGGTCCAGGTGCCCTTGGCCGACTGTATGTAGCGCAGCTGGGTGGCGGGGTTGCGCAGGTCGGGGCTCTTGGCTCGCCTGAGGCAGTCCTGGCTGAGCACCCTGTAGGAGCGGCTGAAAAGGCCAGTAGCGCCCAGGGGTATGCTGTCGCTACTGGCCACCCTGCGCACCTCGTTGGGCTGCGCCCTGTCCTCCTGCTGCTCGCTCGTGGCGAGGCCGGTGGCGGCGTCCCTGAGCCGGCTGGCGAGCTCACCGGGGAAGGTCGTGCCGCTGGAGGCCGAGCTCTTGAAGCTCGCGCTCAGCAGCCGACAGGGACTGTCCTCGCGGCTGCAGGCCTCCGAGGAGAGCTCGCGCGCGTTCAGGTTGTAGTCGTTGGCACTGGTCGAGCGCTGGCTGTAGGTCAGGGTCGAGTCGAGCGAGTCCGAGTACTCGGGGCTCGGGACCGAGGCGCTGCACTTCCCGTATTGTTGCTGCTGCTGCTGCTGCTGCTGCTGCTGCTGCTGCTGGCAGCTTGCTGGCACCGTCCCCTGCTTGCTCTGGGGACGGTGTCAGAAACATCATTCCTCCAGCTCGTCGATGCGGCTCCTCACCGCCATCTCGACCACCTCCAGGCTCGGGTAGTCCAGCTCCTTCACCAGACACAGCACGGCTGACAGGATGTTCGAGTTCTGTGACATTCAAACAAGCAATTACTACCATTACCTTCCATTCATATTCATTTTCTTTTCATGCCTACAAACGGGGATTCGAGTGGCTCCGCTCTATAGGCACGAAGAAACGCATAATCCAGACGTGTGTTATCAAAAATATCGTGTCACTACACTCATCAGGTGCGATTATGGTGAAATGACAAACTTTTCTATTCAAAATTACAATTTCCCGCCTTGATTTTTACCGACCGACAACTGAATAATTATTTTAAATTATTACATTCTTGGACGGTAAAAATCAAAGCCAGAAATCTGAATTCTTAATTAACTTTTGGACCCCTTAACCCATTTCTTCCCAAGCGGCCATTTTATAGTCGATTGGTTTTTTGCCTAAAAAATTGTCGAATAAAAAATAATAATAACCATTAGCACTTTTCTAAAGTAAAATTGTCCGCTCTTTCCGATTCTGAAGTCAGAATTTTGAAATTTCCGTTGGAAAATATCGAAATGGCGGTTTTAGGCAAAAAACCAATCGGCTATAAAATGGCCGTTTGGGAAGAAATGGGTTAAGGAGGCTCTTTCGCTAGATAGGTATAGGACATAAAACAAAAAATTATATGAGCGTTTATAATAGGTCGTATGATAAAACTAATGAAATGTACTTTATGATAGTCCATAACTACATGAACAAAAATTGTTCCAATAAAATCGTGACGTCACAAGTGTTAATATTGTCAATTTAAAAAAATATTTACTTAAATCCCAATTACTTTTAATTTCTTATTCAATTTTAACGATTCGGAGGTTATTCTGTTCTTTAAATATTTATCTACAACGTTAACGAAAGAAATGTATAAAATAATATATCTGTGATAAGGGCAAGCAATGTTTATAAAATTTTACGCGTTTACTTATAAAGAATTAGCTTTCTCTTATTATTCATTTAATTTATTTTTAAAAAAACAGATAAATTTACAGAATATATACATATCTATAAACTCTGCAGAGGTAAACGTGTTACCTCTTCGTAGATCCGGTAGCAATGAAAATTATATCAAATAGAATATAAAATATAGCAATATACTTAAAAACTAAACTTAAAACTATAAGTCTCGTTTATAATTATTCAACTCCTTAATATTTCTCAATATACAATATGCGACAAAAGTAACAAATATATCGGTGATATTTTAAATATTGGATTTTATCCAATTTTTTATCTTAATATTTTGAGAGACTTTATCAATGTCTAAGGTTTTTAAATTATTTAGAAGACTAGGTTCAGAAAAATAAATACCTCAATTCAAGCAGTATTACTAGGAAAAACGACCTATAGGTATTTATTTTTGAGATTAGAGTAATGGTATCTTAGAGCTTCAAAAGTAAACAGTTGTTCCAGATTCATGAGGTTATCTTGTAGTACAAAATTATTTTTATTCACTGTTTTTAAAATTACTTTTGTACACCCCTCCCCAAGTTATAATTCCATAATTTATTATACTATGAAAAATAGCATAGTATATCGTTCTCAATATGACTGTTGGTATTGATTTGAAAATTTTATAAAAAATATATACTAGATATTTTGTACTTTTAATGATGTTTTGTATATGCCTTCCACTTCAAATTATAGTAAAAAATGACTCCTAAGTACTTGCAGATCTCAATTCTGTTTAATTTTTTATCCTTGATTTTTACATCTATTTGCTTTGGCACTCTATCGGAATAATTACCAAAAGTCATATATACACTTCTATTAACGTTTAGTGACAGTTTGTTAACGGCTAACCACTTATCAATTAGTAACAGGTACTCGTTCATGATTGCAGTGTCATCTGCATTATACATTATTACTTCTATGGGGATTTCTTTCAAGATATCATTAATATAGAGTATAAAAAGTAATGGTACTAGGATGGTACCTTGCGGAACACCTGTTTTAATCAACATGTTATCACTTTCATTGTCTTTTATTTTGACTGTTTGATATCTATTAATAAGATAACTTGAAAGTAAATCCAATGCCCGTCCCTGAATTTCAATACAATAAAGTTTATCTAGTAATATTTGATGGTCGACAGTATCGAAAGCTTTCGTCAAATCCAAAAAAGTTACAATTGTTTGTTTACTGTGATCCAAGTTACCGTATAAAATATTTGTTAAATAATTTAAAGCATCCTTTGTACCTATTTATTTTAAAAACCAAATTGATGTTCAGATATTATGTTATTTTTTTTAACAAAATCAAAAATTCGGTTGTATAAAATCCTTTGAAATATTTTAGCTATATTAGATATTAATGAAATAGGTTTATAGTTAGAGACATTATGTTTCTCACCAGTTTTATATGTAGGTACAATTTCCGCTTTTTTTAGTACATCTGACCAGATAGCTTTTTCAATACATGAATTAAATAAATGCGTTAGTGGTTCAGCAATATAGTTACAGATTATCTTCAGAGTTTTCGCATTAATTTTTCTACACCTCCAGTTTTTAAATTCAAATTATTAATTATGCTTGTTACTTCATATGAACTTCTTGGTTTTATAAAAATGGAGTTTTCGATTACACATATATTATTTTATAATTTTCCTCCGATAACTTTGCAGAGAAATGTTTAAGGAAAAAAATAAGCTCCGAAACATTAAAATTGGTAAAGAAATTAAAAATAAATTGGGGTTCAACTAAATATTTTTTAAATTGACAATATTTATACCTGAGATGTCACGATTTTTTTTGGAACAATGTTTTTTTCATATAGTTATGGACTATTATTAACAGGACTATTATTAACAGGACTATTATTCAGTGCTGACAATGTATAAGAATTTGCTAGCCTACTGCGCTGAAGCTAATAATTGAATTCTGAACATTTTTATTTAATTGTTATTGTAAATACACTTTTATTTGGTATGCATTAGTTTTTATAAAATATTTTTGTTCTTTTAATCATATAGGACATATACTAGTATTTAATTTATCAGTCAAAAGAATTTTATACATGTTTCATTCCATGCTAGTACTTTGAAAAATAAACTTCATGAGCCATATATGTGTCGTGTAGCACACAAGGAAAGAAAATCGTGACACATATATGGCTCACGCTGCACTGAACTTTTTAAGTACATTTCACAAGTTATATCATAGGACCTTTATAAACTCTCATAATTCTTTTGTTTTATACCTGTATCTAGCGAAAGACCCTCCTTATTAGTTGGTTCTGTATTAATTTTCAGCTCAAAATATCGATTATTTTCAGAGTTATTTAGAAAAAACGATTTTTCAAACGAAAAAACTTGAGTATATTCCTTGTTTGGTAATTAAAAGAAACTATTGATTAGATTAATGAATCTTTTTCGACTTCCTTAAATCCAAATAGTTTTCATTTGACTTACAAAAATGCTTAAAAAATTATGTTTATTGATAACGACTGATGAGCATAATGCAGAATGAGATTAAAAGAAGAAAATTTAAATGTAATCAACAGTTTATGTTCTATAATATAATTAGATACATTTTCTGGAAGTTTCAAAAAAATTCATAAAATCTCAGATGTAAGTTACTTATTAAAGTTAGAATATGCTATTGTCTAATGTAAATTGTTTTACTTGAT
This sequence comes from Gastracanthus pulcherrimus, assembly GCA_949152435.1. Classification (NCBI taxonomy): domain Eukaryota; kingdom Metazoa; phylum Arthropoda; class Insecta; order Hymenoptera; family Pteromalidae; genus Gastracanthus; species Gastracanthus pulcherrimus. Next base: position 47,175,832 of record OX424573.1, on the reverse strand, counting down.
CACGTATAACTTTGATAAAACGTAGAGTTTTTACATCTGACAAATTTTGGCCGAATAACGCCAGAATCCAAGGCGATGTTAAAACCCCTTGTTACCTTAAAATATAGGGAACCACTTTTTCCATTTAATTATAAATATTGAGAAAATATCTCTCTGGAAGGTTGTTATTTTTTATTTGGACAACAACGTTCCAGAGAGACATTTCGATGTCTCCTAATAAAAAAGACGTATATTGCTAGCTCCAATTAGAAAAGACGTATCTTTTTTATGTAGTTTTGTATTATCCGATTTTTTAATACTGAAAATCGTTATAACATTAAAATATGTTAATAGTCGTAATATATCAATTAATATTACGGCGCCACGAAAGTATATATATATATAGTATATATAGTATATATATGTTGACTATAAATGTAGTAATTGAGAAAAAATGTTAGTCTCTTTGGGCCTTTAGATTTAATCCTATGGCTTCTCGGAATAACCACTTAAGTCCATTTTTTTGAAAATCGAGTTTAATGTCAATTTTATATATTTAAATGCACCTTTTTCATATAAAAATATAAAAAATGTCAGAAATATCACCCTATGGTCGAAACCAGTACAGTGCATAACCACTTAAATCCATTTTACTGAAAGTTGTTTCCGGAATAACCACTTAAGTCCATGTTTGATTACTTAAAACGTTTATTAAGGTGGTTATAAAACTTAATTGAGTGTAAATTATACATAATACAAAATTTAGGTTATGGTTTGTAAACAGCATATATTTAAGGGACAATAATTACATTTTAATTAATAATAAATTATTACAAAATATAACGCTTTTATACACGTGTTTTGTATTACATCATGTACAAGTTTTTATTTAATATAAAACGTATAAGATATTTGGAAATTAATTCATAATAATCCTGAACAAAAATATTTTAAAAATATAATACTGAAAGTAATTAAATAGTTTTAATCCCTGGTAGAAATTTATCCCGTCCACTTTATAGATCTATGTAGAATAATCTCGCGCTGTGTAGATCTATGTAGGCAAACTAGATAGCTACTATAAAGGCGTGTAACGGTCGTCCCTTCTAGTTTCCCATATTATTTGCCCCGATAAAACTAGATAAGCAAAATTATGACAATAACAACCACTTAAAGGTTATGTTTTAAGAAACAGACGCATAATCTATTGAACTTATTATGTATTATTTTGATTTAAAGGTATTTACATGTTATTGTTCACCTATTACCAATGTAAGTAAATGTAAATAACCTCTAAAGTGTAAGGTTATCAAATTTTAGATGCATCGAGTTTTTGTATTTAAGGGGATGTCGGAGCTAAAATCGTGTATTTTCTTTTAGTGATTACTTTTAAAATATAGAATGCAGGGAAATCTTAAGAGCAGAGCACCGTAGTGCTTTTTATAATAAAGCTTTTGCATGCAAGATAAAGTTGATCTGATGAGTTATTTTTCTGATTAATTGGAAATACAATAGGGTGTTTACGCATTGAAACCTAACCTCCAAATTGTAATCATACCAAACTTTTGCTAATAACTTCTTTTAATGTAATTTTACAGTAAGATTTAGAGCTGAGCACCGTAGTGCTTACTATAATGAACCGATCTGTACAAGATAAAGTCAGTCGGACTTGTAGTTTTTACAAACAATTGAAAATACAAAATAGGTCGGACAGCAAAAGGGGGGGGGGGGGGGGGGCTCCGACATCCCCTTAAGAACTCAATAACAATATTATGTTACACATATATATTAAACAATCAAAATAAGAAAATAATCTGAATATCTACATAACTATATGAAGTGTTAGTGCAAATATTTATTTTCTTTGTGTAAAATTGGTTTCCTTATATTTGATTATGTTCCATCCTAAATACATGCTTGGTTTCAAAACCTGTATGGTTTATGTAAGGAAAACTATTTTCACGTCCATTTATTATCAACTGATTAATTTTCTATTTTTAAAAAGAAATAATGTATTTGAGTTATTATATATATGTTCTATTTTTGTATTTCCTACTGTGATTAATTTATAATCAAACACTTTCATTTGACATCTATGGCCAGTTAAAACATAGTAATTTGTTACTTATAAAGAAAATTATCGTCTACATGTGTTCGACTAATGTGTTTGTCTTTGAAAATGTTGTCACGGACGAGCAGTTTATGTATTATAAAAACTCACATACGGATACAAAATTATTTGCAATTCTGAAATTAAAATTCTAGTATTTAAATAAAGCATCTCATAAAGTACATATTTGTACATATGATATTATTATTTATATATTACTTTTCAAGAAGCAACTACATCAATCAATAACGTTATTTTGTAATCACTGTTTTTCATATGCAAGGAAAATTATTTCTAAAATTTCATTTTTTAGGTTACATATGCTTTCTGACTACTTTTATATGTAAATAGTATGAATAGAACTGTAGATCTTATTATTATAATTAAAAACTTGCATGTTAAACTTTCTTTAACATTAATTTTTACAATAAAAGTTCTGTTCAATAAATAATATATAACCTCACAGATTTTATACGTACATATTATTATTGAGAAAACTATGTAGATCGGTGTGGATTTATCGAGTTTTGTACAGTCTAGTACTATCTAGTTTGCCTATAAAGGCCATTATAGCGAATGTGGGCGCCACGATAAGATTTCTACCAGGGATAGTAAAATAATTAATAAAATTTAGTAATAAACAAAAGAATTGGAGGAAATTATTCTCTTGTTAGCTCTTAGTAGCTCTTGGTGGTTGTCTTCTAATTTCTTGTAATTTTTTATTTATTCTTGGATCTTCTAGAGTATTTTGGCTATTTTCAGATAATTGCAATTCAAGCGCAACGTTCCTTTTCAAAACTTTAAAACAGTAGAAAACTATAACAAGAACATTTTACACAGATGATGCACATGATTGCTTTAATTAGCATTAACCTGGAGTATTAGGACTTTTTCAACTGTAAAAAATTGAGTGAAATAGAAGTACACTCTCTGCCCTCCGTTTCTGTGAATTAGTATTGGGTTAATTTAACCTGCTAAGTATATCTATAAATCACATATATAGATACACTTTATAAGTTAAATTTTAATGCTAATTCAAGTTATTCGCACATATACAGAGTGAAGAAAGAGCAGAATACGGCTAAAAAGTAGAGTTCCTGGTATAACAACTTAAGTCCATGTTCCCGGAATAACAACTTAACTTACGGTATTTACTTGTTCCTACAAACGTAACCATGTAATTCCTTTACTTATCAATATGATTAGAAAGGTATATTATGACCCATTAAACAAGCATAGTATTGCACTGTATCTCTTTAACTATGATCTTACAGATCAGTGCAAACATTAAAACCTATTTTTCTCAAAAACACAAAAAGTGGACTTAAGTGGTTATTCCGGGAAGCCACAGAATCATAGAAGCAATATTTCACACTAAAAAATTATACTTTGACAAGTTTATTTAAATATTTACCGTGGAAGCGAACTAAATTCAATGCATGATTTTACGTGATCCAAAAATAAAAGTTTTTTTTTTACTAGACATATACTGCCGTACAAATGAAGGAAGTGGGTATCTGCATTTCGCAGAAAGATTCGAACCATATAAATAATTTCGCATAAAAATGATTTGAAACATTATTTTTGTTTTACAAAAATGACTAAATATAGTTCGTGTTTTTAAGAAAAGGATAGATATTTTTTAATAAATATCTTAAGCAAATAAATCCAAATTAAAATGAATTTTATCAAGTGTCTGGGAATTTTTTCAAATGCACATACCCATTTTCTTCATTTGCACGGCAGTATATCTATACACCATTTTACTTTCTTATTTCAATAATTATTTTTTAAGGATCAGTACGAGGCTCAGTACCCGTAATTTGTTCCAATGGGCTCTTATTCTCGAGATATGACCTATTTTACTCCGAATATGCGTAAATTTAATTAAAAATGGTACCTCTGTTACATATCATTCATATGTAAGTTTTTACGGTAAAAAAAATGTTGAAACTGTAGAAAAAACAGTAGACGGAACTTTGTTTCATATAAAAATATTAATCTGGTCCAAAGTTACTAACAATTGAAGGTGATAACTTTGAACCTTTATCAGTATTTTTATACGAAACAAAGCTTAAATTGAAGTTCTTTCGGTCTACTTTTTTTACTCTTTAAACTTTTTTTTTACCGTAAAAACTTACGCATTCATGGTATGAAATAAAGGTACAATTTTTCATTAAAATAACGCATATTCGGAGTAAAATAGACCTTATCTCGTGAACAAAGACCCATTGGAACAAAACACCCATGCAGGGCTTCGTTTTTGGATACCCGAAACCACCTCTAAGCCTCATCGAAAATTGTTTCCCACAGGTGAGACACTCTCCTTGTAAGTATCAATGTAATGCAAAAAATTAAGATTTTGACTTTTCAAAAAAGGGTCTCCTAGAACGGATACCCGTAGCTTGTAGTAGTTTCATTGTTTAAATGCTTAAATATGGAACATAGTTAACCCGCGAGGCAGGGGCGTTTTTCGGTCCTACGCGAACACGCGCATGGGCACCTCTGAGGTGCCAAATTCAGGTAAATGGTGTTAAGCAAGGATTATTAACAAAATTGAAATACTAAAAACGTTTGGAGTGGTTTGTTTATCAATAACAAACATTTGTTTAATATTTTTTCGACTTTGTTAATAGTTCTTTTTATTAATTTGTTAATAAAAAAAAATTTCCAAAATTTTTTTGGGCGTAATTTGAAGCTAAATAACATTTATGAAGAATACATAAAGTCCCAATATGCAAAAAACAAATTTTCGTTAAGAAAAAGCCGTTTGTAAAAAGTGTAGTGTCTCAAAGGCGCCACGCGCGTGCTCGCGGGTTAAAACATATGTATAAGTTATAAAACAGTATATTTATTAACAATATTTAACACGTAATTAATTTAATTATAATATCTTACAACGTATATTTATAATTCATCACTCATTCTTGCTACCTTATTGGAGAATTTCTAAAACATCACAAGTTTTTGGAGAGAAAATATTTTTCTCTGAAAATGTAGGTCATTTTAAGCAAAAATGCTTGTATGGTCCATTTTATCAAAAATTTAATCCAACTCTAAAATTTTTGGAGTGGAAATATCACTCCAAATACAATAAGTGACTGTGTTCTCATGCTTTTGGAGTGAAATTCCACTCTTAAATCATGAAAACACAATTACTTATTACATTTAGAGTGAGATATTCACTCCAAAAATTTTAGATAAAAGTTGAAAATTTAAGATGCTACGTAAAATTTTATAAGGACCTTTTTGCTAAAAAAATAAAAGAATCAGACTAATTCTTTTTGGGTTAAAAAATTGGATTTTATTGAATTTTAATTTTTTTGTTACATTTGTTACGTTGCGCGAATTTCAAATAGCTGCGTATAACTTCAATTTTCGTTAAATTAATAAAATAAAAATTACGACCTAATTATTTTAGCATGAACTGTTATAATATGAAATTAAAAAATCATGCAACAATTCAATTGGCGTCTTTCAAATTCTTGACTATATATTCCATATCGCTAATCGTACTCATAAGTGCATTCAAAATATCATATCATTGTTCACTTTCGTAATTATTTAAGATGATACTGCAATTGTTGATAATTAGATATACAGTTTTACAAATACATACATTTCTATTATAACGCAATATAGGCGAATTATCTTGGACAAACAATGCCGGCGATCAATATTGTTTGGTATAGTTTAAGATGTACCGTTTGACCCGTCTCTTTAACTATTAGCTGGTTTTACGAGATTTAATCTCCAGTAAAGATTAATTTTTAAGTTTTAATATGTATATATAATCTTATTCTGTTGCAACGCCGTTACCCTAAGCGGGTCCTGGGCGTAGTCGTCCAGAGCGGACGGGTGGGTGCCTATCACCACTACACAGCGCGTCCTCAGGTTGCGGATAGAGGAACGACCTCTGAGAAAGAGGTTAGCTGCGAATAAAGCGAATAAGCAGTCGCGGACAGCCGATAGGCCCAGGCGTGGGTGTGATGAGCCCGCACTGGCGAACGCATTCATCTAGAAACACTACGCAAGCACCGCAACAACTACAAACACTATACAAAATCTCCTATCTTACTTTCTTCTTCTACCTTACTCTGTAATCTATTTCTTTTACCACACATTTCAAACAAAAAATGGGCCAAAAATCCTGCTGTCGTGGAGGATGCGGGAGCGATGACAACTGCCCTGAGAGGGGATGTGTAGAATGATTCGCCACCTGGTCTTACATGGCAACGAAGCCAGCGAAGGCGCGCTGCCTTGCAGGGGGCGTTAGGATATGAGAATGAAACCGAGTGTGTCTGACGACGAGTTGACTGTGTCCTCGCCAAAGTCAGAAAGCTCTCATACTTAGTTCTAGGGAGGTATGAGGGTTATCACCCCTAGACGGATGGACTCACCTGCGATCGGAACAGGATCCAAAACGCGCGGGTTTAACTTACTATCATGGCTCAAAGAAAACAAAACCAAACCAAAACGAAAAGAAACTTAAGGGTGGGAACCTGGAATGTACGCAGTCTACACAGAGCGGGCGCGTTCCGGGAAATCATAAATGAAACTGAGAGGTCCAATTTAGATTTGGTAGCAATACAAGAAACCCGATGGAAAGATAACGCGATGCTAGGATCCGGTAACTTCACCTTTTTATATGGGGGCGCGAGCGGGCATTCTCTAGGCACCGGATTTCTTGTTAACAAAAGCATCATACATTCCGTGAAAAGTTGCAATTTCGTGAATGACCGACTCTCGTATATCATCATCGACGGAGCGTGGTATAATTACGTGGTTATTAACGTCCACTGTCCCACGGAGGACAAAGAGGAACAAGTCAAAAATCTTTATTATGAAACTTTAGAGCAATTAATCGACCAATTCGCGTCTTACGACACCAAAATAGTAGTGGGGGATTTCAATGCTAAAATAGGGAGAGAGGAAATGTTTAGGCCCACCATAGGCAAAGAAAGTCTGCACGAAACCAGCAATGATAACGGTATTATGGTCATAAATTTCGCAGCCGCAAAAGATCTTATAGTCAAGACCACGTGCTTCAAGCACAAGGATATACACAAGGCAACGTGGACATCGCCGGATGGGGCCACGCACAATCAAATCGATCATTTTCTTATTGATAAGAGGCGCCACACGAATGTACTCGACGTAAGGACCTATAGGGGGGCGGATTGCGACTCAGATCATTATCTCGTAGTGGCCAAATTAAGAGCCAGATTAGTAGCCGGTCAAAATAGTAAGCGAGCGAACAAAGTAGAAACCTTTGATATTGGAAAACTACGAAGCGGGATAGAGCGAATCAAGTACCAAGTAGAAGTTAGCAACCGATTTCAGGCGCTCGAGGAAACGGATGAACAGACGGGAGTAGATGACGATCCGAACAGGTTGTGGGGGGCTATCGAAAAAACTATAAAAGGGGCCGCGAACAAAGTACTGGGTAAGAAAAAAAGGCCGAAGAGCAAACCATGGTTTGACGAAGAGTGCGAACTCTGGTTTGAAAGGCGCAAGAAGGCTAAATTAGATAGTGTACACAATGAAAGCGATAGGGCCGCAGAAGAATACCATGAAATAAGAAAGCAAGTACGTGTGATTTACAGAAACAAGAAGCGCGAGTATCAGAAAAATGAAATTAGAAAAATAGAAACTAATAGTAGGGAAAATAACCCGCGCGAGATGTACAAAGGAATAAACGCTATTAGGAAGGGTTTTCAGAGTAGATCGCAGTTAATGAAGGATAAGGACGGGAACCTCGTGACAAGCGAAAATGAACTATTGAAATTATGGAAAGATTATTTCGATAAGTTATTAAACGTGCATGAAAACTCCGAGGAAATGGGAGACGAAATCCACACTGCTGAACTCCATATGGACGAAACGACCTACAAAGAAGTAGAGGCCGCGATCAAAAAGCTAAAAAACAATAAGGCCGCAGGAAACGATTCTATACCAGCTGAACTACTTAAATATGGAGGCACCGCGCTTACATCTAAAATTTTTTATCTAGTATGTGCTATTTGGAGAAATGAAACAATACCAGAAAATTGGAAAGAATCCATCATCATACCGATCTTCAAAACGGGAGATAAAACAGACTGCAATAACTACCGGGGAATCTCACTTTTAGCTACCTGCTACAAAGTTCTGTCAAACGTAATACAGGCCAGACTCACACCATTCGCGGAAGATATAATAGGAGATTATCAGTGTGGATTCCGGCGCAACAGGTCAACGAGCGATCAAATGTTTACCATAAGACAATTATTAGAGAAAAAGTGGGAATATTGCGAAACTATACACCAGCTATTTGTGGACTTTAAGAAAGCGTACGACTCTGTCAAACGAAGCAAAATGTATGAAATCCTAGTGCTCCTTGGCGTACCAAAAAAACTCGTAAAATTAATTCAAATATGTCTGAACGGAAGCACTGGAAAGGTCCGAGTAGGCGGTAATGTATCCGAATCGTTCATGATACGCGACGGTTTGAAGCAAGGTGACGGGCTTTCAACGGTACTCTTTAACCTGACGCTAGAGCATGTTGTTAGAAAAATGCAGGCTAGCGAGCTAGGCGCAACACTCAACGGAACAACGCAAATTTTAGGCTATGCGGATGACTTGGATATAGTGGGAGATAATGGTGAAACGGTGGCGAGAAATGCGGAAATCCTTATAAATGCGGCTAAAAACACGGGGTTAGAAGTGAGCGAATCGAAAACGAAATATATGATCATGGAGAAACTGGGCATTCGCGAAGCAGAGGGGGATCTCAGAGTCGGAAATTTCACTTTTGAAAAGGTTAGCGAATTCAGATATTTAGGTACAACTATAAATGATCGAAACGAAATTAAAGCCGAGATTAATAAGAGACTTCATTCGGGTAATGCCTGCTTCTACGCTGTGAACAGATTACTTAAGTCAAAGCTACTGTCGAAAAATGTCAAAATAAGGATATATAGGACTATAATAATGCCGGTAATCTTGTATGGGTGCGAAACCTGGGCGCTCACTAAAGCGGAAGAAAATCGTTTTAGGGTATTTGAAAATAAGGTTCTGCGGAAAATATACGGGCCAAAGAAAGATGAGGAAACTGGGGAGTGGAGGAAACTGCACAATGACGAGCTACATAATTTGTTCGCGTCACCAAATATTAACAGAATAATAAAATCACGGAGACTAAGATGGGCAGGGCACGTGGCAAGAATGGGCGATGATCGTACAGCAGCGCGCATAATGAAAGGAAAACCGAAAGCAACGCGACCTCTTGGTAGACCTAGACGCAGATGGGAGGATAACGTAAAATCAGACATAACTGAAATGGGGCGGGAAGGCGCGAAATGGATGGGGTTGGCACAAAATAGGGAAACGTGGAAGGCTTGCGTAGATGAGGCGATGAACTTTCGAGTTCGAAATGCCATTTAAAAAAAAAAAAAAAAAAAATATATAATCTTATTGATATATTTTTACAAGTTAAATAAAGACCAAAGAATCAGACTTAATGTTTTACAAGTTATTATTCATACATATTGGTGATTCTGCCATAATTTGCCCACATTGCGTCCAGAGTTTGCATGCGAATGTACGGGGATGAAAACAAATATTGGACTGACTAATGTATGCATGAAGAGAATTTTCTAATAAAAATTATGACGAAATTCGCAGCAAAAATTACCGTGAATGACTATAAAGCTGGGACACTCTAACTTTCCGGCAGTTTTTATTGATATTTACGATAAATTTTACCGTACTGAAGGGTAAAATTTGCCTGCCGCAGAGTAAAAGTTCCCTGTACGAATCTTAGAGAAAACCAAAATTTGTGGTAAAATTTATATGAGTAATTTTTTAAAAATCTGGATTTTCTTCCAATTGTTGTAGCAGTATCATTAATACTTAAATAAGTACATTTATACACATTTATATTTGAGGTAACCTAAAATGTGTACACGCTCAGTTGTTTCCTTTATCAGCTGTCTTCTTTTTCTCAAATCAGGCAAATTTTACCATTCAGTGCGGTAAAATTTATAGTCTGTGCGGTAAAATTTATAGTCAATGAGGTAATTTTTATAATAAAATATCAGTAAAAAGTGCCAGAAAGTAGGAGTGTCCCAGCTTTGTAGTTATTTACGGTAATTTTTTCCCTGAATTTCGTTATAATTTTTATTAGAAAATTCTCTCTGTGTGGATAATCTTGTCAACTTTCTTGGAAAAATTACAGGAACCGTGTTTCATAACTTTTTTTGGAATAAATCAGTATTATAGGGTCATAATGTCAGTCCATCCCCCGCCCAAAACACGATTTTCAGTGAAACCTTATAAGGTAGTGGACCCGGTTCTCAATAGGTACCCAGTTGTCGATAACTCGAAGTAATAATACGATTTTAGATATATTTTGAACAATTTTTCTGTATGAAAAAATGATTTCTATATTAAGAATATATTACTGAACAAATATTTTGAATTATAAAAACTCAGTTAGCGCTACTTGTTAAATAAAAATTCATACTTCTTGGCACTCTCAGATTTGATGCGTTTCTCGACGTTTCCTTAACCACGACCGTAACAAAAAGTAAACTTTAAAGTGACATTTTTTTAATAAATTGAACTTTTTAAAAAACTGTAATGCCAAAATTAGCTTTAAATTTGTAAGGGCCCATAATAGGCTAAGTACGCCCTTGGCCTAACTACGATATTGTAGTCACGTGATATCGCGCACGCGAGATAATTTTCGGTGTCTCGAAAGCTGTGAGTGAGTCGTGCGACCAGAAACGGGCCAGCCGGCGTCGACACCGGACAGCCGTCGTTGGATGCCCTTAGTCGCGCCTCACCCACACTTTCAGCCTTTGGTATTAGACGACCGTATGATTGCTGGATTCATTTGATACATGCGTGACGATCTGGCCATAATATAACGAGTCGATAACAACCTTATCCAGCCGCCTCAAATTGTCTATATAGAAACTATTCATCTAGCGACGCGCAGCTAGCCACGGTGAGAGCGTTATATTTATATCGGTTGCGAATAATTACTTTTTCAATAACTCAGCACGATAGGTGTCACTATCACCACGCGGTGTTACACTATATATTTTCATGACAAGCTCGGCGACGAGTATAATATGTATATATGTATGAATGGGCATGAATGTGTGATGTTTGTGATCAAATAAAATAGATCAGATCGATCGATTTTAATTGTTAATCAAAAAATCGGCTCTCTTTCCTTTCCTTTTATTTCGAACCTAAAAAGAATCTGTACAAATTCAACAAAATAAGCGAAATCAAAAAGTTAAATTTTGATTTATTTACTTATAACTATTTTAATTCATTTATCGACAACTCGGTCTTAATTACACGTACTTACCCAGTTGACGATAGTCAGATAATATACACAAAATACAAATAAATTTTTATTTAAATGTTATTTCAATACTTAAAATTACTTAAACACTACTTTTAATTAATAATTATGTAATTATAATAATCGAAATGTGTATGTTATTCAATCAAGTTGTGACATAATCTAGAACCTAACCTCCATAATGGGCTTGTTGGTATATCGAGAACTGGGTCTTTTGCACCTATCGAGAATTGCTCCGACTCGTATAAAATGGTTATCGACGACTGCTCCCTCGGATTAATTTTGGTTTATTGAATTTGGAAGTAAATATTACGTTAAAATTTCGTTTTCTTCGAGTTATTTGTTAAACAATTATATTAATTAATAGTTGAAATAAAAAAATTTCATTTTTTTAAAAATGCATGCATTTTTTATAGCGAAATAAGTTGAGTCTGTTACTAAGCTATCGAGAACTGGGTCAACTACGTACCATATGAAATGAAATAAACGATAAGTCAAATCGTCACATAAGTGTTTCAAACTGTAGGGTTTATAACGTACATTTTTACTAGTTTTAGAGGCAAATTCAATTATTTACTATTATAAAAGAATGCATAATTTTTGTCCAGTGATTACTACAAAAATTTCGAAAACAGCGTTAATCGACGAATTTTTAAAATATATATCTAGAGTGCGCAAATGCAAATGTCAGAATTGTCAATAAAGGTTTGAAAAATTGCAAACACACACAAGAATTTTTTTAATTTTTGTAACGTAGAAAAATTTTAGTCATCCCCCCCCCCTCCCTTTCCACCCTGTAATCCACTATTTCAATTATGTTTATTGGTCAACCAAATACATTCTCTCATAGTATTTGGTGGACATAAGAATTATCTATGCAGACAAATTTTAATAATAAATATACGAGCTGTTACAAGCATTCTTAATCTGGAATGCCAGTTCCGTCCCTCTCAGTCCCGTCCCCTGCTAATATCATATAATATTCTGTACATACAATAGGAATACTTTTGAATGTATCCCATTCAAGTATTTTGTTTTAAATGTTATTATGACTGCAAAAATACTGACGGATACTGTTAAAGCTAAACTGGGAGAGCTATAGCAGACTGACACATATACATATATATCTACCTATATATAGTTAATTCGCTAACTCTACCACCCAGCCCCCCCCCTCGACCCATCGACCCCCCCCCCAGCTCCTCCTCTTACGATATCTCCTCAAAATAGCGTTAAATTTTACTTTTTTTACGTTATTTTTCACTTTTGTAGACTTCCACATGGACCCCCTCATCACCCCCTCATCTTCTCATTTGACCCCCCTCACCCCTCCTCCTCCCCCCTCTGTCCCCTCCTCATGATACCCCTCATTGTATTTAGTTTTATATAATGTTTTTAAAAAATCTCTCATAATGATTAAAAGGAAAATATCCAGACTTATAAATAGATAGAAACGATCTTTCAGGTAAATAGAGAAATTGATAAATAGATAGCTGCGTTTTTTGGTGTTATATGGAGTGGTTACATTATTTGAAAAACATTTAAAAACTTAAATTAAATTCAGTTAAATTGTTTTAGGATTTCAAGACAATTTTTTATTCATAAAGTTTTAAATTATCAATCCAATTTTTTTGTAAAATAACATTTAAATAAAAGTTTCTTCTATTTTTTCCACACAACCCAGGAGGTAAATAGATGTGTGCGTTGATTTTTTTGTTTTGTTTAATTTAATATGTTTATTAGAAATTTAAGTATTACTGATGGTTTATGTAACGTTACAAGATTAAAAATAGTAAAATTATTTAAATATAATATTGAAGCAGAAATAATAACAGGAGAAAAAATTGGAGATAGGGTATTCATTCCACGAATAACCTTAAATACTGGAGAATGATCATCATTACCGTTTATTCTTTATAGCAAACAATTTCCTATTGTATTAGCATTCGCAATGACTATAAATTAATCCCAAGGTCAAAGTTTTGATGAGATAGGAATATTTATAAAAAGACCTTTGTTTTCTCATGGCCAATTATATGTCCTTTTATCTAGATGTAAAGACCCAGAAAAAGTATGTATTCAAAATGAGTCTGAAAATTTAACAGAAATTGCTGATGTAGTATGGCAAGAAATTTTTGAAAATTAACATCATCTTTTAAAATATAATTAAAATATATCTATAAATAAATAAAAATAAAATAAACTATTGGAAAAACAGTTCTTATTACATTTTTAATATATATTCGAAAATTATAAAGATGGATAACATGGAACGGAAATTAAATCAAGATCATAACGAAGGAATGGAAAATTTACGAAACTTAGAATCTTTAGAGGCTTTAGATGAACAAATTGACGATAGTATGGAGTAGGATCCAATTCAAAATTGTTACGTTAAGTTAGAGGATTTACAAAATGCCAAAGATTTGCAAAATTTACAAGATTTAAACGAACAAATTGATGATTATTTAGAACAGGAAGAAGAATATGAAAATTATTTACATTCTGTAGATAAAAATTTATATTACACTAAATTAAATAATGAAATAGACAATTTTGTTGGGAAAGATGGTGATTTAGAAATTTTCACAAATTGGGAAAACGTACCATGTTATATACGGTTGCAGGTCTCTGAAATTTTAATGTTAAAGGTAGAAAACAATGATCCAATTTTAAATTATTATCTTTCAGTAAGTTTGGAAAAGTATTATAAATACGTTACAAATATTGCGTGTATTGTATGGGTTATAAAATTTGGTTAATCATTTATTTATTTCGAATACGCCATATTTCCACTTCAAATTTTCAATTTTTCATATATTCACATATTATAACTAATTATTAAAATAAAGAAAAATTAATAAAATATTCAAAGCACATTAGCCAATCATAAAAGTAATCATATAATTAATAACGTGATTATTTAATATTATTTCAAGACATGGTGTAGTAATATTTTATAAGCACAACCTTATTAGGTAAGAAAGCATTTCATTTTATTTTATTAAAAATTTTTATTATATGTTTTTGTAATTGTAATATTTTTCAATTCAACAATTTTTTTTTCTTTTAATAGTATATTTATATGATTACTTTTTTATACCCATTAGAAAAAAATTAAGTAGAACATATTAATTTTAAATTGATAAATAGATCTAAATATACACAAGTGGTATATATAGATGTATTTTACAAGTTAAATAATGCTCTATAAAATTTTATTTTATTGGGTATACACACCGGAGATAGGAAGAAGACAGATGGGTAATCTCTATTGCAAATGAATAAATTAAAAATTATAACAAATACTTGAATGATAAATATAATATAGAATTATCTACGTTAATTATTATACAGATTATCGTAATGATTTTTAAGTTAATCTTTTTCACATTTATTTATCAGTACATTATTAAATATGATTATTAGTAAATTAAACAAAACAAAAAAATCAACGCACCTTTCTATTTACCTCATAGGTGGTGTGGAAAGAATAGAAAAAATAATTATATTATTTCCTTATAAGAATTAATAGTGTCAAGCAAACAAATAATTTTTGTTGTAAGATGTGGGGATTGGTGAGCGGAGCGAGCAGGGGGCGCAGCCCCCTAGTATATATATATATATATATATATATATATATATATATATATATATATATATATATATATATATATATATATATATATATATATATATATATACATATATATACACACACACGCTTGATTGTTGAAACGATGTAAAACGACTTTAGTCGTTTTTCTAGAGAATGGCTCAAAAATTTTACGAAATCAATTAATAGTAATTTAGTAATTTAAGCATAAGTTTAATTTGCTAGATTATTTATCTTTTTGTCATTGTAAATACTTTTTTTAGACTTAAAACAAATTACAAATACATCTTACAGCCACAGCTCTGTCATATTACAACTTAACATACATAATAATTTGTAAAGATTTTAAAAAAAATTTAGAGCATTAAGATGTATTCGCGTGTGAAATAATATTTTAATTAGGCAGAAAAGCTCGGTAGGCAAATTGCTTCGTCACGTTTCCGTAAAGTAATCGCACTTGATAAGGGAAAATCGATAACTCAGGGATGACTCACTTTACACATTTCTGTGACTCATCAGTGAGTCACATAAAAGTATAAAACGTATTATACAAATTAAATTTTATTAATATTTTGAATTTTTCGAAGTACTTTTGATGTTGTTTACTTTAGATTTTATGATAATACTTCGAATATAAAATTGGTATTGTACTAAAATAGTGAACAGAAATCAATAAATACACTTCGATTAATTACAATGTTATAGTAGCCAAATTTCTGACTGTTTTAGTTTCTAATACTTATATAATAATTCTAAATACTTTTCTAATACTGTTTTATCTGTTAATTTAATATTTTTTTCGTGAAAACATTTTTAAGTATGCGTTTATTCATGTGCTTTCAGTATAAAAGAATTGATGTTGGATAACAGTGAATAGATGATACACATAACGGGTATTTTGTTCTATTTAAAAGTTCACACATTGAACTTGTTTCGCGGTGGCGGATACAGTTACGAAAAAAAGACCGGATATGGTATCCACAGTTTTATGTAACGTTGATTAGTGGTGATGTAACTTACCCTTGTCACCGGTCTCCTCTGATACTGAAACTGTGATCTTCGCTTGTCCTTCTCGGCACGTCTCATCCAACCAGCCGTTTGATTGAAGTCCTCCTGTTTTTACAACATATAAAGTATTATTTTACGCTTATATTGATTAATAATTTATGTACTACTGGTATTTAGAAGCCATACAAAATTGCAAGTTTTGTACAAAGTAGTGCACGTTTTTATTTATTTTAACAAACTACCATTACTACGAAGGATAGTCTTAATGTAATCAATTGAACTACTATTTTCAATAATAAAATTTGGATTATCGTGATAATAGTACATTGTGCAACATGGGGAGAAAATCAGGTTCTCATATGCAAATATGATGAGTGAAGACAAGTGGGAGTCGAGGGCGCCGAAGGAGCCCGAGACTTCACAAGTGCTCAAAATCATCATCCGAGTCTGGAACACCCTTTCTCTCTCTGTTACTCACATATTTTTTTTAAACTAGTTCATATAAGGCCTCTTATGTGCATGTGAAGTCAATGGAGAATGGTGAATTTTGAGTCGTCCACTACACACAAATTTGATAATATATATATATATGTGTGTGCGTGCGTGCGTGCGTGCGTGCGTACATGCGTACATGCGTGTGTGTGTGTGTGTGTGCGTGCGTACATGCGTGCGTGTGTGCATGCGTATGTCTGTGTCTGAACCGTTTCAAGTTTTTTAAGTGTGTATCTGGCGGAGCGGAGAGAAAATATTTTCTCCTCACTGCGCATAAACGCTCGGATTGCTCCTACTCTCTATGGGCTTTACATGCATTGAAAAGAGGCCTTTTCAATGCACGTGTTATAAAAATACTGTTATTATTTAATAAATCGTACGCGCACCGCATCTAGTAAAAAAAACAGATTTTGATCAGCATCTGATAAATTGGTAGAAAACGTAAGCCGATTCACGAATCAATCGAATCAATCGTTAGACGTGTTGTTACAATAACCTTGAAGCGGTATACATTTTTAAGACTTTCTCGACAATATGACCCATTTATGGTTCATGAATTTATGGACGATTTATTGACTTTTATGCCGTTATAAAGACAATTTATCAAAATAATTTTCGCGGCCAATTTTTACGCTGTTTCTGATATTTACATTTCCAAAAAATTGTAAATATTATCTTACATATTAGTCATCACGAAAGTATCT
The DNA here is from genome assembly GCA_949152435.1 of Gastracanthus pulcherrimus. Lineage (NCBI taxonomy): Eukaryota > Metazoa > Arthropoda > Insecta > Hymenoptera > Pteromalidae > Gastracanthus > Gastracanthus pulcherrimus. Next base: position 47,158,562 of record OX424573.1, on the reverse strand, counting down.
ATTTCAAGATATTTAAAAATTCGAATCGTTTATTAAGAAAGTATTGTGATTTATTAAAATATGGAGGTATTAGAATAGCCATAACTATTTTTTCAATTAGTAACAAAGGTTTGGCTTTGCTAATTTTGGTTATGAACATTATATCACTGAGAAACAAATAGAATAAGTATAGCATTCTTATTATTTTATAAATGTATATTATTATTATTATTATTACTATTTATCTGAAGTCGAAGTTTAAGAGAACTTTGCAAAGGTAATTTAATACCTGTTCACATTAGACCTGGTTCCCTAATTAGTCATGATGCATCCAGTCCCCATTATATTGATTTCAAGTAAGTTAATTTTATTGTTCAATGTATAAAATATATTTTGGTGGGTCCTATCAATAAAGATGTATCTCATATCATACAGCATATGAAATATGTCTTTATTGAGAGGACTTGTCGATTTCTTTAACAGGTTCGTCCCGGCATGAGTAAAAATGACTGATGAATTGTCGCAAATTTCTTTGCATTTTGTCTTACTGTTAAATCGTAAAAATTAATGAAAATTTGTATGCAACTGGTTATTGTACTCTTGAAGCTCTTAGAGAGAGAGGCAGAAACGTCGAGTTTTTATCGAATGTTTAAAATTTTAATTAATTTTGTAGATAAATTTAAATAATCGGCTTATACATTAGCCAAGGCGAACCTATTAATAGACGAACTGGTATTTTTGTTCAAAATAGTAAAAATTGAATTGCGTTCTAATTGAATAAAATGAACAATTGATGAGTTTACAAACTTATAAATAATCTTACCCTTTCCAAACTTTGATTCATTATTCCCCGCTTTGATTGTGCCGACGGTGGCCTTTGTGGTTCATCATACTCCATTCGCCTTTCATCAATATATTCTGTGGGTGGATATTGCGCACGGGGTGAAACGGGCATATACATTCTCTGATTTACCTCTTCATAATCTCCATTATGTCGTAAAAGCGCAGTTCGTTCATTGTCCTAAAATATTGTTAGATTGCATTTCTAATTTCTAATAAGCTAAATAAGCATTTGGATAAGTAAAGTTAAGACAATATTAGAAGCTTGATTTTAATTCAGATTAGAAGGTAATGTAAAAATGGATAGTTATTATTATTTAGTACTGATTAAACCATAATTCATTAGCTGTTTACCTGTTGTGTTTCAAGAATTTTAGATGCAGCAGAGATTTCTGCATAGCTGTTGTTACGTGAATTATTTTCTGTATTCTTAATTCGGCCATTTTGCTGTTAGTGCAAGACAAAATGTACAAAGATATCGAAATCAATGAAAACTAATATAAAATGAATGTGATTAATGAGCAAATACCATGCTTGAGCTATAAACACCTAATGAAACGTAAATGAAACATTTATAATAGAGATTATATGTAAAGATGTGGATATACCTCGTATGAGTATCGATTGTTTGGGGGATACTGATGGACAGGTGATGTATTGTAATTTGCATTTCTTTTATCAGTCTCTTGGTAATCATCTACAGCAGGTGCTTCATCATAACTTCTCTGAATTGAAAGAATGTTTAAGATTATTTATCGTTATAATATTGATTTACTTTGATCTCAGTTTACATATATGATGAAACTCTATTGCATACACTTTTCTACTAACAACTGATACTGCATGTTAGTAAAGACACAGTTTTTACTAAACAAATTAATTTAATATTATTATTCACACAAGGTACAATACCTGTTCATCGGAAGAACTGTAATTTCGCCTTTGATCCACATCTTGATCTTCTGAGTATTTGGTTACGACAACCTAATATTATAAAGCATTTATTATATGCCATGCATGAATTTTAGATAATTATGAAGAACGTTTCAAAACATAAAACAATATTTTGTATTTTAACTACACTGTTATGCATGTCTTATAAAAAGTTATTCAACACACTGGATTATATTTTTAGTTAAAAGAAAACATGATTTTTTTTTATGTAGAATACAATAAAATAACTTACTTCTGGACTACCACGACCAGATTGTGGTGAAGAAGATTCAGCTTGCATCATTGTTAATGGGTGAATTAAAGACCTCCCCCGCAGCAACGCAGTTTGCACTTCTTCAGGTGAAACTATTTTATCATCTAATTTTTCCAAGTTCGGCAAAGCTTTGATTATAGATAAGCGATACCTATAGGATGAAAAAATGGTTAATAATTTTACTATGTAATTTTTTAATTAGAATTAAGAGTTATTTCTTATACCCCTCAATATCTGCACAAGGATTTTCTCCAAGCCATAAATTCCTTAGATTTGGAAGTCCTTGAAGATAACAGACTTCATTTATGTCCTTAATATTATTTTTTCTGACAAATAAATCCTTGAGATCAACACAATTTTGGAAATCGGCAAGACTATTGATGTTGTTGACACTAAAATTTAAAGTTAAAAACATGATTGAAATTTGTATTTTTGTAAAGATAACAAGTAGTTTTATATTCAATTTTCAATGCGATGTTTTAAGTCTGGATGTGAGCCATGAAATGTATTGATTTTGGAATTTCTCAATAAATAAAACCCAAATAATAAAATAAATAGTAAAATATTGAAATGTACAATAACTTTAAATTAATGTTTAACCATGTGCATAATCTAAAAGTATGTTTAAATGATTATCAAGGTAATTTCCATGTAATGAAATTTTGAAAAGAATAAAAATTGAATAATTTCAAGGTTTGAAAAATTGATTCAGTATTTGAAATTGTTTTTCTATATACTTGATCCCTTTTTGAGCATGAATGACTGTACAAAATGTTCTTTTTTTACACTTGTTAAATTTGAATGAAAATAAGGAATGAATGATTCATTGAGACATCATGAGGTGGTCATAGATTTAAGTAGCGTAGTTTACACATTGAAAACTAGAAAACATATCCTGCTACCAATGAAGGAATGCGTAGGCGGGACAAGTTCTTGATCTGTGGGATGTGACCATGAGGTGCAACGCACAAATATGCCCATAGTAGGAGAGTAGTAAGCTAGCTTACAAATCTTGTAATGCTAAAGTGAGATAAATATGATAATTAAAAAGTGAAAGTATGGTGTGCATGTTTGCAATTAGAAAGATTTCATATAAGTTTGATTTCACGCCTCTGTGCACTTTGTTGGTGTTGGAGACTGCTCACTAATTGAGTGAGCATTGAACTTGAAGCCAAGACCTTTAGGACAGCATTTAAGGACAGGTAAGTCAGGATTGACCGATGATCGAGTTTTCATAAGTTTGCAATGGAAAAGCAAAGTAGGTAATAAAGGTAGGAGGAATGCAATTACCTGAGCGAGAGGACTTCGACATTTCTCATTTTGCGTAGAATGCTAACATCGGTGAGCTCTGTTCCCCTGCAGAGAAGAGAATAGAAATAAGATATGAGATACACATTAGTCATGGGAAGTATAGGTGTCTGGGTAGAGCGAAGGAGTAAGGAGTAAGGAGTAAGGAGTAAGGAGTAAGGAGTAAGGAGAAGGAAAGGAAAGGAAGGAAAACAAAGGCAAAGTTAATTATGTTTCTCACCAGCAATTGAGTTTTTTGACAGCCGAGCAGTCGGAGACCCGGGTCCTCGCGGTGACCATCTCCTCGGTTAACCTGACCATTATTCCGGCTCGCAGAGCGTCGTGCTCCCGGGGTCGTCGAAGGGAAGGGTAGGGAAGGGTAGGGAAGGGTAGGGAAGGGAAGGTAAGGTAAGGGAATAGGGCGCGAGAGGTCCTCGCTCTCCTGGGGATGCGGGCAACGGTAAAAGAGAGGAGAGAGGAGCGAGCGCACTCAGCGGCCGAGCTGCGCCGCTACTGCTGCACTTTCACGGGAAATTTTCAGCTGCTGCCGCGGCGGCCACAACATCTCGAGGGCCGCGCAGCGCTGCGCTGCCAGCCAACGGACCAAAGGAGACTGCCCGTGCACTGCAGCGGCGAAAAACATTCAACGATCTCGCGCGAACATAGTACCGGACGCGGGGCCCAGGAGGGGGGAGAGCCGAGAGACCGAGTCGCGAATTGGAAAACAGGACAGAGCCGCGCCGTCGCGGTTCTCGTCTCTCGTCTCTCGCTGACTCGCTCGCGCACCCGACGAGAATCAACTAAATACGAGTTGGAGCTTGGAGCTGCGTGTATCGCCTTCGGGATATATACCTATAGAGTTGTATCGCACGCTCGCCAGCTCAGCCGCTTTGCTTCCCTACTCCTCGCGGGCGTCGCGGGCGTCGCGGGAGTCGCGGGCGTCGCGGCTCGCGGCTCGCGGCTCGCGCTATACTCTATAGTGTACTATACGCAGTGCCGGAGCCTCGAGTTCGAGGCCTGCATGTTTACAAAACTACCTATAACAATGACTCTTCTTCCTTCTTCCACTCCTCGATCATTTACTTTTAAAGCTCAACATTGACAATATTGCGCTCCATTCAATTATATTGCTAATAATTATCTTTACAAACTGCAGTGAGCTCGTAAATTTTTGCATTTTTACACCTCAGACCTTTGAAAAGTGAGGAATAAAAATACTTGGGCAACAAACTCCCGGTCGATTCGGATTTTATCGCTAGCGAAAATAATCTAGCTCGAGTCTGATCAAAGTTCAAATGTATAATGAAAAAAATACTTGTGAAACACGTGTCCAATAACCACTGACAGGCCGATATTTAGGTATTTGTGAAAAGTTGTAAAAACATTTCATGGCAATAACGGAGCGTCCTAAAGAATTCTGCTAAGGGCCATCTATTCCCGGGTGACCCGGGGGTCAGGTACCTATAGGTACATTGCACACAGCCCTGCGCGTTTGCTCAAGCGGCAGAACAAATAAAAACGCGCGCACGCTCCAGAGCAGAGAAAGCAGCGCCATATTCAAACGAAAGTCGGCTCTCGGCTATAGGTATAGGCATGCAGATAGGCTCCGCCGATTCGCTACACTATATAGGCGATCGAGCTGCAGCCGCTGCGGGTAGGTATATATATATATATATATATATATATATATATATATATATATATATATATATGTGTGTACGGGATGCCTCGCGTATATAGGCATATCAGCCCGTCCGCGCGCGCGGTGCACCGTGCACGCTACGCCGCGGCCGCTCTCAGCTGATGTGCGTTTACGGGAAAGTGAGAGTGTGCCTCTTGGAACTCAAAGATATACACTCGTATTATACGACGATTTATCACCGGACGATTGCTGTGCTCTTTTTCAGACAAAACTTAATATTTAATGTTGCATTGCAATATAGTAAAGTGCACTTATAACATTTATACTGCGAAAATCGCAATTTCAAAAGTACTGAGCTACTTATAACGGGACAGCTAGTGGACACTCTATTTTGTTCTGACAGAACAGAGTATAATTTATAGGTCATTGTGTTCAATTATGTGCACGAAAATACCTTAAGGTTAGAGTACATTGAAGGAGTAAAAAAATCCACTTTTTTTCTTACAAAAAGTATTCCTTGAAGCTCACTTTATACCTTAGAAAGCTCCTCTAATTTAAAATAAAAGTTGCTTTTTACGAATTAGCCCCGAGCCTATAAGGGCTCATTCGTACGTGTGTTTTAAATAAAAGAGTCACGACTTAAAAACATACAAATCGCTATTGCCAGTAAACCTTTTTTTAATACGAATGAAATTCAGTAAAAACAGTATATTATACGAATTAGCCCCGAGAACTTCGTACGAAGTAGCCCCAGCTTATTGCAAACTTACCAAAGTTTAACTGGCGTCAAAATCTTTGTTTTGATAAACTATAAACAAACAGTAACTTTTCCGATATAAAATTTCGCTCACACAATTCTGCACACAACTTTTACAAAATTCGTAAAGTTACAGAAACGTATCCAAAATTGCATTAGTGTCTGTTACGAACCGGTGTAGTTCTACTAATCGTTAAATTTTTATGCAAAAGTTCGACTCTATTGATACCTTGCCAATACTTTACCGGCAGCTGGAACGTGCTGTTTACTAACCCAGATAGCAGCCCGTGCCGAGCACGGCGTGCTGGCACGGCGTGACGAATTTGTGCCATCACTGTGCAGTCGCGGCGTGCTGTCCGATTCGGTGGCACGTCGTGACCGCCCTGTGCCGTCATCGTGCCGTCACGCAACATCACTTTTTTGAACTTTCAGATTCCAGCAGAATGACGGCACAGTGCAAGCCCGCCGTGTCGGGAAAATCGTGGCCGCAATGTGACGGATTATGGACAGCACGACGTGCCATCAATATAATTATATAAAAATATAATTTAATTGCATATTTAAGTTATTATTTCTATTACAAATAAAATTGATAATAATAGTAATGATTTGTTAATTTATTTATATGGGGTTCAATTGGTGTAATTGAATAAATAAATAAATATAAATAAATAATAGTATAATTTTATGATTTTTATTTTTATTAATAATAAATATATTTGTTTATAATTGAATATTAAAATTGATTTACATTATAAATTTAAAGTCTTGAAATAATTTTGAACTTTGTGTTGTTTGAAGAAATGTATCGCATCCCGCCATTGCAGTAATCTCCCTGCTTTCATGAAGACTTGATCTTCAATTGCAGACGCGCGCAATAAGTGAAATTGTTTTTAATAATTTTAGCGGTATTATTGTAGTTATTAATTATTGTAGTTATCTGTGGTGTCATTTGGAATTCTGAATTATATAATTCGACGGTGGCAAGTTTGTGGTGGACGTTCGAGAGGAAGTGCAGCTCGTCTTGAGGATCAACCTGGCGCGCGCACGTGCAATTGCAGTTCACAGTAAATAATTACTATCATTAATTATTTACATGCTGTAATTTGGATTTCCCAAGAGAACTGTGGAATTTTCAGAGGGAAGAAATTGTCTTGAGGATCATTCTGGCTGAAATGTAAAGTTTTTTTATTTATAATTATTCTAATAATTATATTAGTTAATAAATTATAGGTTAGTTTTCATGTTTGAATAATACTAGAGTTTGTTTTACATTGTCTTCTGAAATCAAAAGTTGCTAAGTGTAATAAATATTAAATAGTCTTATTAGGTTTCTTTATTGATATTAGTATTTTGAAATTGTAGAATTTTATTAGTAATTACATTGATTTTTTTATTTATAATTATTCTAATAATTATATTAGTTAATAAATTATAGGTTAGTTTTTATGTTTCAATAATACTAGAGTTTGTTTTATATTGTCTTCTGAAATCAAAAGTTGCTAAGTGTAATAAATATTAAATAGACTTATTAGGTTTCATTATTGATATTAGTATTTTGAAATTGTAGAATTTTATTAGTAATTACATTGATTTTTTTATTTATAATTATTCTAATAATTATATTAGTTAATAAATAGGTTAGTTTTCATGTTTGAATAATACTAGAGTTTGTTTTACATTGTCTCCTGAAATAAAAAAGTTGCTTAAATTATTACTAGAAAAATTACATGAAATATTTCTGAAAAATTTCTGAAATATTCCCAAAATCAAATGGTTTTACTGAATTCTTTTGTGGAATATTTCAGGATTATTTTAGAAATGTTAAGGTGGTTCCCTTGTACAAAATATTACCACTTTTTTATGGAAATTATGTTATTGCAAAACCATGTATCTTCGATTGAAAATCGTAACATGTTCGTGCATTCTAATTTCTTTTATTTTTTATCCGATTTGAACTTTAAACCACTTATTTTGATCGTTAAACAATTTCAAATCAATTGACCGTTGGAAATTAAAAAATTGGCAAAATCAGCAAAGTTAGAGCCTTAATTGTTATGGGTAAATTGTTACTAATTAAATGTGAATAAATTCATGAATTCATAAATTCATTCACATTTACTTTAAACAATTGGCTCTAACTTTGCTGATTTTGTCGATTTTTTAATTTCCAACGGTTAATCGTTTTTAAATTGTTTAACGATTCAAATGAGTGGTTTAAAGTTCAAATCAGATGAAAAATAAAAGAAATTAGAATATTGCCCTAATATCGGTTTGCACTGCAGCTGTGGAACGTCGTATTGCGATGTTTCGACGATATTGCAGAGATACATTGATACGATATGCAACACTCCGGCATTGCAAAATATCGCCATCATATTGCCTTGCTCCAAAGCTGCCGAAAATCGTATCACAATGTTCCCGTGATATCGCAGTGATATATCGTGATATTTAACTTTGCGATATTGCAAAATATTGCTGTGATATGGCATTACGGCAACGTTGTATGTATGTATGTACGTCTGTCTGTATGTATGTATTTATGTGTGAAGTTTTAATGTATTTACATAGAATCAATTTTGTTACGAAGCGAATCTTCGTTATTGTTATTAAGCATCCTACTGGCACCACATTTATTTTTCAGATGTATTCACGACCGGCTAAAAATCGTGGCGGAGTGTCACCCGATGTTGCTGCTAAAAACATTTTCGACCAAATGCAAAAGATGCGATCTGGAGCTTCGACGAATCTTGCGTCTTCCCACCGCTTTCAGCAAGCAGAATCTTGTGGCATGTCGATTTTATCACAAGTGGGTGGACCTCCGATAAGAGCATCGTCCCAATCGCTATCAAGTCTAGCGCATACATCAACAAGAAGCGACTATACTCCAAGTCCAGTGCATAAATCACATTTTGCACAGGAAGGGCTGCCATCTGAGCCTTTTCGCCCGCGCATACTCCAACGAGTGCGCGATATGCAATCACCTATCACTCAACAAAAACCACACACACTTGACAACAAGTCTTCTTCACAACAACAATCACGAACACCAGATCAATCAAAACAATCATCCTACACTCACCAACAACCACCCACACTTCACAAGCCATCTACACAAAAGCAATCACGCGCACCAAATCAATCGAAACAAAAGCCATCATCCACTCAACAGAAACCACCCACACATGGCAAGTCATTTACACAACAGCAATCACGAACACCAGATCAATCAAAACAATCATTCTACACTCAACAACAACCACCCACACTTCACAAGTCATCTACACAAAAGCAATCACGCACACCAAATCAATCGAAACAAAAGCAATCATTCACTCAACAGAAACCACCCACACATGACAAGTCATTTACACAACAGCAATCACGCACACCGGATCAATCGCACTATAAACATCCGCGCGATAAACAATCATCCCACACTCAAGAACAACCATCTACACGTTACAAGTCACCTACACAAAGTCAATCATCCACTCAACAGCAATCACCCATACTCGGCAATTCACGCACACAAAAGGTGAATATGCAGCATTCGCTCGCGCTCAACGGATCGCAGGTAGGATTTCGTCAAGAGGAACCAGCTGGTTTAATGTCTGCTTTTGGGGACGCAGGTTATTCAAATAAATAAAAATGGTATTTTATTCTTCAAGGGAGTGTCAAACCATTCAAATTTCCCGCCGACAGTCCTAACCTCAAATTCTTTAACAATTGATTACAATTAATAAATAAACTAAATTATGAAAAATCAAGGCATCATTACCCTCCATAATACAATTATCTACCACTGTGCGAAGTTTTAAACAAAAACTTCAAAACCTCTACGAATGCCATTGGAACGAAATTTATATTAGTCTAGACTCGAACCTTCAAATTTCGTTCCAAAGCCATTCGTAGAGGTTTCGAAGTTTTTATTTCAAACTTCGCACAGTGGTAGATAATTGTATTACGGAGGGCAAGGACCTCTTAGTTTTTAATTTTTAATTTTAATTTAATTTATTTTAATTTTTAATTACGTAATTAAATTTAAAAAAATGTAAGGAAGCGTTGGAGGGGCAGAGAATGTTGGTTGTGCCTCACAGAGATGGGCGAGGACGGGGCCCTCTCTCACATAAAAACAAAATTCTTTTATTTTTGTTTGAAAAAATAGCAATATTGAGGTAATTTTTACATTACAAGAGAATAATTCTAATAACATTATAATTATTATGATTATTACCCAGACAGCAAAAAATGAATTTTTTCTAAGGATTTTTTTCGAACACTTTAAGAATAATTATGAATGTAAGTTAGAAAAGGATTCTTAAACAGTTTGAAAAGAGTTCATAAAGAATTCTAACATCTGCGACATTCATGAAATTTATTTTTCCGTCTGGGAATTCTTTAGTGTTATTATTACTTCTATTAAAATAAAAATAATAATTGTTTTCAGATGCCGTTGAGAGACGTCAGAAAATAACTCTAGAACCGATCCAGCACGTACTGAGAGACGACGTCAAGGAACAAAGACTGCCGATTCAGCGACTGACCCAAGACTGAGGTAGACAAGCTGAGGCTGGGAGCGACAAAAATGACATCGTTTTCAGACTTGCAAGCTGAGCTGCAAGGAGGGCCTAGCAAAGGTAATTTATTCATCATTCTATTATAACTTTCCAACCCATAATGCAATAAAAAATTTTATTTTTTTCGTTTTTTTCAACAGAGTTCATAACACTTCGAGCGCAGAAACGGTGTGCGCCTGCCTGGATGTGATAGCGATCTGCTGAATGGTTCCCAAGGTCATGCTGTTGTCGTACGAGCGCATGGACATGCCTGCAAAACTCTCGATGACGCAGGGGCAACGAGAATTGAGTAGGAGGCTTCTTGCGAGTTGCTGCTCAGGCGATCCCTGTTAAAAAATTGAAGCTGGATTTCAAGCTTGAAATTCAACGATGAGCTTGAATCTGGTTTGATCGAACTTAAAATCCAGCTCGATTTCAAGCTCGAAATCAAACTCGAAAGATCCACCCTGATCGACCTACATTTCAAGTTTGATCAAGCTGGATTCAAACTCATCGTTGAATTTCAAGTTCGATCGAGCCGGATTCAAACTCATCGCTGGATTTGAAGCTTGAGATTTAGCTTGATATTTTCAATAGGGGAACCTGCACAAGGACCAGCTGGTTCAGCCACTGGTCCGTTTGAGTGACCGTAGCCTCCTGGAGCTGCAGGCTCCCGAAATATACCATTATTTACGTAAATATTTTCAGAGACTATATATATATATATATATATTCCACGTCGACCAGGGAAGAAATTTTTTACATTTCGTTCAAAATGTTTTTACTAGTTCAGAATAGTTAAAAAATGTATGCAAAAAAAATTTAGATCACAATACCCTAACTATGCAGAACTGTGGCCCTATTAAAAATAAAGTTTTTTTCAATTCTTAGAAACATAGAAAACTTTAATGATTTTTAGCTCCAGATAGGTGCAATTTAGGTATTTACACATATACATTTTTATTATTTTTCTGTATATTTTTCTGTAAATTTTCTATAGAATATGCTAACACTTTTTTTAGGCCCTAATTACCACGTTTCTGATTGATTTATAAAAGATATACCGTTATATAGTAATAAGAGCTTCAAAATGAGACCAGGTAGACCATGGACCGAGCTTTTTACTACAAAATTTTGAGATTAAAATAAACTGCCGAAATTTTTTAAATAGCATATAACGGTATATCTTTTATAAACCAATCAGAAACGTGATAATTGGGGTCTGAAAAAAATGTCAGCATATTGTACAGAAAATTTACAGAAAAAAATGCATATATATATGCATATATCTATCTATATAAATATATATATATATATATATATATATATATATATATATATATGTAAATACCCAAATTGCACCTATCTCGAATTGAATTTTCTACTTTTTTAAAAATTTAAATAAACTTTATTTTTAGGGTCACGGTTCTGCAAGATTTGGGTCTTATGAGCTAAAATTTTATTTACATGCTTTTTTCACTATTCTAAACTAGTAAAAACATTTTCAGCGAAATGTAAAAAATTTCTTCACGGGTTTACGTGAAATATATATTATTATGAAATATTGAAATTCGTTCAGAATGAACTTTTACTACAGTTTTTTTTTATTAGTCTTGACGTTTATTTCGTCTTTACAATACATCAGGAAAGTATAATACATTTTTAGGCCAATTTTTTATTTGAAAATTTTTATATATCAAATTTTGAAATTTTAAATATTACCTGAGATCTTACCAGAGATCTCGTGTGAGATTTTGAGTAAAAATTCATGAGGTTTTCGTATGATATTTCACCTGAGATTTTTTGGTAGGGATATATATATATAATCATGCGAAATATCATGCGAAAACCTCATGAAATTTTACTCAAAATCTCACACGAGATCTCTGGTAGGATCTCAGGTGAGATTTAAAATTTCAAAATTTTAAATATAAAAATTTTCAAATAAAAATTGGCCAATAATGTATTATACTTTCCTGATGTATTGTAAAGACGAAAGAAACTTCAAGAATAATAAAAAGAAACTGTAGTAAAAGTTCATTCTGAACGAATTTCAATATTTCATTAAGTGTACATATAATAACATGAGATTTTCGTATGAGATCTCAGGTGAGAATCTTACTTGAGATTATTCAGTAGGGGTATGTGAATAATCATAATTAAAGTATAAAATTATAATTAAATTTAAATATTTACGTAAATAAATGGTATATATGTGTTATTATTGTATGTATATATCTGCTGCGGATTCCCGGAAAAACAACTCAAGTCCATTTTTTTGAAAATTGAGTTTTAAGCGATTTTAATATCTTTATATAGTATATTTTCAGATAAAAGTGCACAAAATCAAGAAAGTGTAAAAATAAGTAGCCTTATCTACTATTTATGATTTTTTTTACATTAGTTCAAATGGAAAATAAAAATTTTAAGTATTAGTATCTTCAAAACAGAAAAGTGGACTTATGTTGTTATTCTGCAAAACCATATATATATTATGTATTAACTTATTAATTTATTGTACAATTATATTAAATATTTAAAGTGTATAAATAAAAAATTACAAATATAAAATATAGTATTTTTATTATGATAAAATTATACATTTAATATAAATAATATATATATATATATATATATATATATATATATATATATATATATATATATATATCGCCGTGCTGGCATATTGTCGGCAAATTGCACGGCACAGTGCTGACACGTTGCCGGCACGCGGGCCGCAGCACCAATCGCGCATGCAAATTGCGTCGGCAAAATGACGGCACTATGACGGCCCGCGTGCCAGGACCGCGTTCCTGCACCGTGCCGTCTCAGAAGCGGGGCAGGAATCCGTCACAATGCCGGACCGTGGGCGGCCCGCGGGCCGTCAGCGTGCCGACACAGTGCCGACTCAATGCTATCTGGGAACAATATATTCCCTTTTTACGAATTAGCCCCACAACGAATTAGCCCCGGTATCCCCTCCCAGATAGCATTGAGTCGGCACTGTGTCGGCACGCTGACGGCCCGCGGGCCGCCCGCGGTCCGGCATTGTGACGGATTCCTGCCCCGCTTCTGAGACGGCACGGTGCAGGACCGCGGTCCTGGCACGCGGGCCGTCATAGTGCCGTCATTTTGCCGACGCAATTTGCATGCGCGATTGGTACTGCGGCCCGCGTGCCGGCAACGTGTCAGCACTGTGCGGTGCAATTTGCCGACAATATGCCAGCACGGCGATATATATATATATATATATATATATATATATATTATTTATATTAAATGTATAATTTTATCATAATAAAAATACTGTATTTTATATTTGTAATTTTTTATTTATATACTTTAAATATTTAATTTTTGTACAATAAATTAATAAGTTAATACATAATATATATATGGTTTTGCAGAATAACAACATAAGTCCACTTTTCTGTTTTGAAGATACTAATACTTAAAATTTTTATTTTCCATTTGAACTAATGTAAAAAAAATCATAAATCGTAGATAAGGCTACTTATTTTTACACTTTCTTGATTTTGTGCACTTTTATCTGAAAATATACTATATAAAGATATTAAAATCGCTTAAAACTCAATTTTAAAAAAAATGGACTTGAGTTGTTTTTCCGGGAATCCGCAGCAGATATATACATACAATAATAACATATATATACCATTTATTTACGTAAATATTTAAATTTAATTATAATTTTATACTTTAATTATGATTATTCACATACTCCTACTGAATAATCTCAAGTAAGATTCTCACCTGAGATCTCATACCAAAATCTCATGTTATTATATGTACACTTAATGAAATATTGAAATTCGTTCAGAATGAACTTTTACTACAGTTTTTTTTATTAGTCTTGAAGTTTCTTTCGTCTTTACAATACATCAGGAAAGTATAATACATTTTTGGTCAATTTTTATTTGAAAATTTTTATATATCAAATTTTGAAATTTTAAATCTCACCTGAGATCTTACCAGAGATCTCGTGTGAAATTTTGAGTAAACATTCATGATATTTCGCATGATTATATATATATATATATATATATATATATATATATATATATATATATATATATATATATATATATATATATATATATTTATATATCCCTACCAAAAAATCTCAGGTGAAATATCATGCGAAAACCTCATGAATTTTTACTCAAAATCTTACACGAGATCTCTGGTAAGATCTCAGGTGAGATTTAAAATTTAAAAATTTAATATATAAAAATTTTCAAATAAAAAATTGGCCTAAAAATGTATTATACTTTCCTGATGTATTGTAAAGGCGAAAGAAACGTCAAGACTAATAGAGAAACTGTAGTAAAAGTTCATTCTGAACGAATTTCAATATTTCATAATAATATATATTTCACGTAAACCCGTGAAGAAATTTTTTACAAATCGCTGAAAATGTTTTTACTAGTTCAGAATAGTGAAAAAAGCATGTAAATAAAATTTTAGCTCATAAGACCCAAATCTTGCAGAACCGTGACCCTAAAAATAAAGTTTATTTAAATTTTTAGAAAAGTAGAAAAATCAATTCGAGATAGGTGCAATTTGGGTATTTACATATATATATGCATTTTTTTCTGTAAATTTTCTGTACAATATGCTGACATTTTTTTCAGACCCCAATTGTCACGTTTCTGATTGGTTTATAAAAGATATATACTGTTATATGCTATTTAAAAAATTTCGGCAGTTTATTTTAATCTCAAAATTTTGTAGTAATAAGAGCTTCAAAATGAGAGCAGGTAGATCATGGACCGAGCTTTATAACTGACGTTACAGCATTTTGAAAGAAATCTACATACAATTTATATATCTATATGTATTTAGGGTATATCATTTATAAAATAAATCTTCATATATAGATATACAAATTGTATGTAGATTTCCTTCAAAATTCTGTTACTTCGGTTAATAAGCTCGGTCCATGGTCTACCTGGTCTCATTTTGAAGCTCTTATTACTATATAACGGTATATCTTTTATAAATCAATCAGAAACGTGGTAATTAGGGCCTAAAAAAAGTGCTAGCATATTCTATAGAAAATTTACAGAAAAATATACAGAAAAATAATAAAAATGTATATGTGTAAATACCTAAATTGCACCTATCTGGAGCTAAAAATTATTAAAGTTTTCTCTGTTTCTAAGAATTGAAAAAAACTTTATTTTTAATAGGGCCACAGTTCTGCATAGTTAGGGTATTGTGATCTAAATTTTTTTTGCATACATTTTTTAACTATTCTGAACTAGTAAAAACATTTTAAAACGAAATGTAAAAAATTTCTTCCATGGTCGACGTGGAATATATATATATATATATATATATATATATATATATATATATATATATATATATATGAAGAAATTTTATATATATATAGTCCCTGAAAATATTTACGTAAATAATGGTGCAGGCCGTGTGCAGGTTCCCCTATTGAAAATATCAAGCTAAATCTCAAGCTTCAAATTCAGCGATGAGTTTGAATCCGACTCGATCGAACGTGAAATTCAGCGATGAGGTTGAATCCAGCTTGATCAAACTTGAAATGTAGGTCGATCAGGGTGGATTTTTTGAGTTTGATTTCGAGCTTGAAATCGAGCTGGATTTTAAGTTCGATCAAACCAGATTCAACCTCATCGCTGAATTTCAAGCTTGAAATCCAGCTTCAATTTTTTAACAGGGATTGTCTGAGCTGCAACTCGCAAGAAGCCTCCTACTCAACATCATTCTCGTTGCCCCTGCGTCATCGAGAGTTTTGCAGGCATGTCCACGCGCTCGTACGACAACAGCATGACCTTGGGAACCATTCAGCAGATCGCTATCACTTCCAGGCAGGTGCACACCGTTTCTGCGCTCGAAGTGTTATGAACTCTTTTGAAAACAAACAAAAAAATAAGATTTTTATTGCATTATGGGTTGGAAAGTTATAATAGAATGATGAATAAATTACCTTTGCTAGGCCCTCCTTGAAGCTCAGCTTGCAAGTCTGAAAACGATGTCATTTTTGTCGCTCCCAGCCTCAGCTTGTCTACCTCAGTCTTGGGTCAGTCGCTGAATCGGCAGTCTTTATTCCTTGACGTCGTCTCTCAGTACGTGCTGGATCGGTTCTAGAGTTATTTTCTAACGTCTCTCAACGGCATCTGAAAACAATTATTATTTTTATTTTAATAGAAGTAATAATAACACTAAAGAATTCCCAGACGGCAAAACAAATTTCATGAATGTCGCATTCAAAAACTCTTCTTCTTTTTGGACTGGATGGCAGGGGTTCTTGATGTTCTTCTTCTTCTTCTTCTTCTTCTTCATCAGGAGCTCGTCTTCTCCTCGGAGATGGTGGCAGCTGCTCCTCATCTCTTTCTTCGGGCAGTAGCACGTCTCTGCGTATCTCTTCGAGACGCCGTAGACATTGCTTAAGGCTTTTCAGGGCCCTGGTCAAAAATGGAAACATTCATAATTAATATAATAAGTCTAGTGTAACAAGTAAAATAAAATATATAAAACAATATACCTTCACAAGCTGACACAAAACGGGTATCACGTAGTCTTGTGACATTTTTTTTCTTATCTCCAAGCCAAGTAACATTGCACAGAAGCTCTGTGTTGACTGCAAAGTCAGTCATCGGTATTTCTACCACCAAGATAAATCAAGTAGTTGACCTAAACATAAAGGATATATTTAAGAAATGAAAAATTTAATAATTATAAAACTAAGTCTTGCGTTCAGGGGTTTGACGGTTCATGGGTTGTAGGTTTCATATGTTTGAAGATTCGTGGATTTTAGAGTTTGAGTGTTCATTTAACCTCCGAAGCACTCACCAGACACCTAGAAACAACGCAGCATTAGTAAGGGGAGATTACAGTGATAAACTAAACACTAATCTCACCTGATAATATTGGCAGTGGACGAATGCAGTAGGAAGCTGTATGTAAACATAACCTCTTCGAGGTTAACCGTGCCACTGCTGCTGCCGCAAGTACGCCGTCCTGGGCCTTGCAGCTCTCGTCTTCGTGCCCCTTCGTGGGGACCGTAGCCCAGATACCCCTCCTGCTGCATCCATCGTCGCACTTCCTCGTCCTGGCCACTCGTCCTTCCTCGTCAAAACTAACCTATTTATTAACATAATATAATTATTAGAATAATTATAAATAAAAAAATTTTACATCTCAGCCAGGGTGATCCTCAAGACAATCTCTTCACTCTGAAATGTCCAGATAGTTGCCACAGTTCTCTTGGAAAATCCAAATTGCAGCATGTAAATAATTAATGATAGTAATTATTTACTATGAACTGCAATTGCACGTGCGCGCGCCAGGATGATCCACAAGACGAGCTGCACTTCCTCTCGAACATCCACCACAAACTTGCCACAGTCGAATTATATAATTCAGAATTCCAAATTACACCACAGATAACTACAATAATTAATAACTACAATAATACCGCTATAATTATTAAGAACAATTTCACTTATTGCACGCGTCTGCAATTGAAGATCAAGTCTTCATGAAAGCAGGGAGATTACTGCAATGGCGGGATGCGATATATTACTTCAAACAACAGAAATTATTTCAAGACTTTAAATTTATAATGTAAATCAATTTTAATATTCAATTATAAACAAATATATTTATTATTAATAAAAATATAAATCATAAAATTATACTATTATTTATTTATTTATATTTATTTATTTATTCAATTACACCAATTGAGCCCCATATAAATAAATTAACAAATCATTACTATTATTATCAATTTTATTTGTAATAGAAATAATAACTTAAATATGCAATTAAATTATATTTTTATAATTATATTGATGGCACGTCGTGCTGTCCATAATCCGTCACATTGCGGCCACGATTTTCCCGACACGGCGGGCTTGCACTGTGCCGTCATTCTGCTGGAATCTAAAAGTTCAAAAAAGTGATGTTGCGTGACGGCACGATGACGGCACAGGGCGGTCACGACGTGCCACCGAATCGGACAGCACGCCGCGACTGCACAGTGATGGCACAAATTCGTCACGCCGTGCCAGCACGCCGTGCTCGGCACGGGCTGCTATCTGGGCTATTATAAAAATATTCAAAAAACTTATAGGATGTTTTAAAAAACAATTTGGTCCCTTTAGGTGTACTCTAACCTTAAGAGAGCAGGACAATGCTTTTTATGTTTAATCAATCTTAATATTAGGTCTAAGGTATTTTACAACCACTGATAATTACAGAGAAAGTTTATTCGCTATGCATACAAATTTTTGTCATTTTCACCACTGGAAATACTTTTTTTACTGTTAAAATTATTCGGTTTATTAGACACTGCATATTAGGAGAACACTACCACTCCAAGCCATGCGGAACAAAACATTTTGTCCCTCTATATAGAAATTATGGCTAGTGACCCTTTATACCCCATGCTCGTGCTCCGTTATACCCCAGTCTACCGTACTTGCTTCGCGCGATACTGTAACCTATATAACTCCTTTTTTATTTAGGCCTGAATTGCGCTTACCGTACGGAGGAATTTGCCACGACTCTATTTTTTACTTCTCTTTCTGAAGACACTCTTTCTAAAAGTTTACGAAAATACATTGTGGAGTATTTTTGGATAACGTGTTCGTTATAACGTGTTTAAAGGGTCTCGACATTCACATGCCGATCAACTTTAGAATACGTAACAATACTATACGAAAATAGGATGATTTTAAATTCCTCTGTTACTGGCAAATCCGTAGTTGTTGTTTTTAATTGGAAGAACAACGTTACAGACATCAAATATTTACTCAAAATTGAACATTAAATGAAAAACGTGCGTCGTAATTGCATCCGTAATAGGTGGGTTTGGGTCATCATAAGAATAAAAATTAATATAGGGTTAAAAATAAATACTGTAACTTTAGTATACTTATATTATCTTGTATATGTATATTTCAATATAATATGTGTAATATAGGATTATTCAGATGAGTGTTCCAGACAGCACAAAAATGATTTATTTTTATCAACCCTTCAAGGAGGATCTTTCGCTAGATATAGGGCAAAAAATAAAAAATTGTATGAGAGTTGATAAAGGTCCTATGATAAAACTAATTATATGTACTTAATAATAGTCCACAACAACATAAGAAAAAAATTGTTCCAAAAGAATCGTGACATCACAAATTTAAATATTGTCAATTTAAAAAATTTGTAAATAAACCCCATTTTCTTTTTATTTTTAAACCAATTTTAATGATTCAGGGCTTATTTTTTACCTTAAACATTTCTCTACAAAATTAACGAAAAAGGATTTTAAAATAATATACGTGTTATTAGAGAAAGCCAATTGTTTAAAAAATTTTACGCGTTTACTTATAAATAATTTGCTTTCTCGTATTACAGATATATTATTTTAAAATTTTCTCAAATTCAGAAAATATGAATCGATGATATTATTTCAAACATACAAAAAAAAACAGAAAAACTAAGACTCAAAACTGATAAACCTTTTTAATAAACAATAAAACATCGAAAAACGACAAATATTTGTTTACAGCCCCCTTCCTTTCAAAGAAAGAAAATCATTGTGTCCTGAAACATTAATTTTGACCTTGAATGTTCAGAGTAATCTTTATCCACATCCGTCCACACACACACACCTACCCACACATCCATACATACATACATACATACCCCATTAGCCAGATGTATTGCAAATTGTTAGCAATTTGACATACACGTTTTGCTATCGATTTCCGTAAGTTTGACGTAAAACTGCGTCCGTATATACTGGAAATTTTGTATCAAGTATTGAAATAAATTATGAGGGCAAAGTGAAGGCAAAATTAACAAACATTGCACAGCAACTATTGCCGCGATTTTGCCGCGGCAAGCCTGGTTAATGGGGTACACACACGCACACGCACACGCACACGCACACACACACATCCATACAGACTTTTTCTAAAAATAGTGTATATTAACTCCTAATGTTTCAAAACATGTTTCTAATATGTTTTTAGCAAAACTTTTTATCAAGAGCATCAGAAGCAAAAGTTAAATTATCTCAAGAATTAACTAATGAATTGACCTAAAATTTTTAAGCGATCTTTATGTTGATATAAAAAGTATCTTTATAAATTTTAAACTGATTCTGATCATTGGTGCTAATGGAAGAAATTCACTCTACTTATGAATACTGTTATTAGAAGAATATTTACACATTTTAAGCTAATTATGAGCATTTCGACCTATGTAGAGAACTTCCTGTGATACCCGTGAATGAAAACCTGCTTGATCGTATATGTTGAGAAATTTTCAAGCCATTTTTCTCTGGGAAATATAAATGGAATTGTTTGAAATTTAAGTATAAATTACTTATAATATTTCGCAAATTTTACCTGAGCGTTTGTTTCGGAATGGTTTATTGAAAAGCAAATATTAAAGAAAAAGTAAGAGTAGGTAGGGTAGATTCATACACAAATCTTGTTACAACCTTTTGAAGAAAACTGTATATAGTTCTAGTGGAAAGGACAACTACTATGAGAAATTGTGAGAAACTATGGAAAAATGTCAGAAATGTGAAAAAATGTAAAAAGTCATATATATTTGGTACAACCATTATAACAAGAATGTTTTTTTTTTACATTTTTTCATAGGTTTTCACGGTTTCTCACATTTATTAAATAAGGGTATTTTATCCAATATTCTACAATTTTTCATATTTTTTAACATTTTCTCATATTTTTTCGTTACATTCTTTTATATAATGGAAAGTACAAATGCGAGGAACTATGAGAAACCGTGAAAAATTATGAGAACCTGTGATAAAATGTGCCAAATATCCTATAATATTTTTTATTCCCGACTCAACCGTAATGGCCACTTTATTGACCTGAAAAGCGCGATAAAAGTAGCATATGAGGCGTTGATTGCAATAACAACTTAATTCGAATTAAGTTGTTTTTGCAGCCACCTACGTATTCGTATTCTACGACCCTTAATTTAGTAGAATACGATGTTAAACAAGTTTTTTAAAAGATTTGCAGTTAAGGACGTATGGTGATAAGGTTTATTTTATACCATAAGATTTTAGCGTATCTTTTAGATTTCTACGTGATACATTCAAAATTCTGCAAATCTAATTACTGAGTCAGATCTAATTGGACTATTTACGATCTCGTGCGGTGGGCTCAAGTTACTTTTGGTCGCATAGAAACCGAGAAAACTAAAAAAAAAAAATATTTTTTAGCAAAAATCGTACTTGTTAACAAAAATGGTAACTAGACACTGCTAAAATTTTAAGTCATATTTAGAAAGCTCGTTAATGAGAAAAAATTTGTTGAAATTTTTTTTATTCGGTTTATATGAATATATGAATTTTCTATTAACTACCATATCTTTTAAAAATGCTTACACTGTTTGAAATTTTTACAGCGATTTTAGATAACGATTATTTATATTGTAAAAAATCGTCACATTTTTTTCATTAATTTCTTTTTTGTTTTGTGCAAAAAAATAAAATTTCCCTAAACTATTTTAAATTTTTACAGTTAACTTAAAAAACATTTCTTTATATACTAAAATATTTTCAATTTTTCTCTCTATTTTTACAAAAATTGTTTTTTTTGTTAATATTAAGTCAAAAAATTATTATTTTTTTTATAAATGTATTTGCAGATATGTTTTGCTTTATTTTGTGTTGCGTGTAGTCCAACATAAAATGATTATATTAAAGATTAAACATTAATCAGCACGTATTTACCAAAATGTTATTTTTTATCAGACTATGCCGCTCGATGCATAAGGGCTAAAAAAGATTTTCTTAATTATTTTGCAAAGTTTATTTCAATTTTTTGAGGGTCTTGTCCTTAACGGGTTAAGATTGGCACCTAACAAGGAAACCACCCAAGGTCTCCGCCTCCGATTTTCCTGAATTTTCGATATGTTGTAGAGGATCGAAAAATAAGAGACACGTATTTTTTTTATCGGCCCAATCCGATATTAAAGGGGTGAAAACCACCCCTAAAGTTTACCCCCGAAAACGGTTTTTTTAAAAACCTTAAGTTCTAATTAATGTTTTGAACTGAAACAAAATGGTAAATACTTCTCTTTGAATGACGAAACTAACAAGTATAGTTTGGTCCCCGGGGGTGGCAACCCTTACTTTTTATTTCAGAAAAACATTATTTTTTAAAGTTTTTTTGTATATAATATTTGCAATAACATTAATTAATTATTATAAAAATCATTTTTGGGCTTAAAATAAAAAATTAAAGTTGACGTGTTTCAGGATTTTTGCAAATAAAAGCGTTATCGGGGGTAAAGAACCTCTTTGGTGCAAAATACTTTCGAACCGTTAAAATACATATTTTAAGTTATATAATGCATAATTTATTTTTATTTGGGCTAATTTTTTTCTATAAGCCCAATTTCCTAATGGGTGAATCGCACCCCTAAAATTCACCCCCAAAAACGGTTTTTTCTAGATATCCCAAGTTTAGATTAAAATTTGAAATGAAACAAAATGGAAAATATTTCTCTTTGAAATGCGAAATTAGCAATGGTAGTTTGATCCCGTGTGGTAGCAACCCTTATATTTTATTTCGGAAAAACTTTATTTTTTTAAAATTATTTTTGTATATAATATTTGCAATAAAATTAAATAATTATTGTTAAAATTAAAAATCAAATTTGACTTGTTTCAGGATTTTTTCTAATAACAGCGTTATCGGGGGTTAGCAGCCCCTTGGACTCGGAATACTTACAATTAGTACAATTGAAATAAATATTTTGAGGTGTATAATATACATTTAGTTTATGTTCGTATCAGTTTCTTTTACCGAAATAACGTAATTAATGAAGTCGTTTATAAACTCTTATACTTATTGTGCAATTTAAATTCAAGTATTTTGCATGTATTTATAGGAAATAAAAAGGATGGAACTAGGAAAATAATGGGTGAATTAAATGATTGGCTTATCTAATGAATAAAAGCTAATTGTTATTATTATAAAATATTAATTGTTATTATATAATTGCTTTTTATTAAAAGTAAAATATAGGTATATTTTCACAAATTGTCAAAAAGGATTCGACAAAATATACAAACGAGCTTACAATTTGTTCCTTATCACAATTAATTTTGTTTAAGGATTATAGATTGAACAGTAATGAAAATCTTCAAAAAAATTATTGGAATGTACGAGTATGTAAGATGTTTATACGAACATTCGCTAATTAAAAAATGACTCTAACGTCTAACTTTGATCAATTTTAAATGATTGCTTCTAATAGTATTACGTAAAATACATAGTGGAACACTCAAACTATTATCAGAATCGAAAATTGTCAATTATGTGATTTTGCTAATTTTCGATTCTGATATCAATTCTCATGTTCCGCTATGTATTTTCCCTAGATAAAGCGATCCTGAAAATTAAATTTTATTCTGATGCGTATGTTTGGCGAAAACGAAATTTTCGAAGAACATTTTTTTTCACTTTCCTATTGAGAAATAGAATGATTTACCACAATTTTTCAGTGTTCCGATATTTATTTGATCCAAATAAAGCGATCCTTAAAAGGAAAATCGATTCTGATGCGTAGTTTTTACAAAAACCGAAAATCTTATTTTTGTTTGCCTCGGTCGGTAAAGTAGGTCTGACGCATCCCCTTAATTGTCCTATACCGGGCGACTCTCCCCTACTACAGACGGCCAACCTACAGTTTTTTATATAAGGGAGTTTCAAACAAATGATACATATAACCTCTATTGCAATGCAAACTATTAGTATTATATTTAGTTGTAAATAATAACATAACTAATTTAAACCCTAGTGGAAATTTGAAAATGTGAAAAACTGTGACAAAGTGTGAAAAAGTGTGTACGGGAGAACGGGGTAATGCCGGTCACTGGATAATTCCGGTCACCCTTATTTTCAATAATCTAAACATTTTTAGGGAATAATTCGAATAGTATATGAAACCTAACATAAAATGCAATTAATCTAATGTCCAAACAACCTTCTATTCTTTTTTGTTATGGAATTATACACAATCAAAGTGTTGGCCTACATTTCTTATGAGAAATGTGTTGTATAAAATAAGCTTTTATGCATATTATTTGTTAGTTTATGTAGTTATTTTTTGCTACTTAATTAATTTGAAAATCTAACAATACGAAGTAGTGAAGAAAAAAGAGTATAAACCTATTGCTTTCTTATCATTTCAATTTAAATTACTAAGCAGAATTGTGCTAATCCCGGCTACAATGTTATTTATATGACGCTCCCGAAAGTAAGGCTAAGAAAACGTTGCACAGCACTATCAGATAGGGAAACTTTGCTTAAGTATTTTTGATTGAACAGTGATTATGTGTTGCATATGTTGTAAGTGCAAATAATAATGCGACAGATCATATTAAAGTTCATATAATTGATTTAAAGAAATTATTTATCTATAAAAGTAACTTTTTATTGGTGGCCGGAATTGTGCCAAGGCTGACCGGTAAATTACCCTTTCATATGGGGTAAATCCGGTCAAAATGTAAAAAACTGTGAAATTGGGCTTACATTTGGAACAGGATTTTAAAAAATAATTATAGAATATTTCATAAATTTTGTCACAGTTTCTCATAGTATTTCACAGTTTTTCACAGTTTCTCACATTTTATCACAATTTCTCACAGTTGTAATTTCCTTTATATAAGACAATGTAACGAAAAAGAATGTAAGAAAATGTAAAAAACTGTAAAGAACTGTGAAAAAATGTGAAAAATGTGAAAAACTGAAAAACTGTGAAAAACTGTGCATATTTGTTTTGTAACAGATGTTTCAATAGTATGTGTATTTTCACATTTTTTCATACTTTCTCGCATTTTTTTCATTGATTTCCACAGTTTTTCTCGACAAATTAAAAATGTTTTTACCCTTTTTAAACTATAACTTTAAGTAATAAATTTTTGTTAGTAAACCCACAGTTTTAATGAGTTGTTTTTACATTATATTAAATAAATATCATAAAACTGAACAATTAAATTTGCGATGGTGTAAACGGATCCCATACGCATTGCTTACCACGAAAAGTATTCAAGACTATTTTCTGATTGCAAGTAATAACGGAATCCATTAAATAGAAAGGTATAACAAGCCGTTTTTTCAAGAAAGTTTGTTTAATCTCGAATGTTTGTTTAAAATACAAAAGTCGATAATACAGATACCTGTAAAAAATTGATTTTTGAAATAAAACTTTATGCTCTTCGTATTTATATAAACATAATCTAGTTAAATTTTTATAAGATTCTGTTATTATGCAGATTCAGAAAATGGTTTTAAAAAATGACCTTTCTCCTCATCTTAAAGTAGGGTTTGTAGATAAAATTATAGTTATATATTTCAACTAATTATACTTCTACCGTTAATAGTGAAAGGTCTTAAAAATTTAATTTAAAATTCCTTATGTAAATTCGATGGTCATAAAACAGCGTTTCTTTCTGAAAAATAATTTATTATGGAAAAAAGGATAAAAGTGAATTGCCGGTAAGGTAGAAATCGGGTAGGTATATTACATTTACTTAAATGAATTATTTAAATCAATTAATTTTACGATTCTGATGCCAAATTCAAAATCAGCGATTCAAAGTATAATAAAAAAAATGTAAGCGTAAGTATAAAATGCAAACATATTTATATCAGTGGGTGACCTAAATCCGCACTGAAGTAACGCCTATCCGTTTGAAATCAGTGACCCCAGAAACTATATATACAGCATTCACCTAATTTATTAGTGCTTTGTGTTAATTTAAACGTTGCCTAATGACAGAGCACGCGTAGCTTAGTCGGTATATTATAGAACTTTGTATCTAAAGTTCCCGGGTTCAAATCCTACTCCCGATTTTTTCACTTGGGAGTTTACTCTCAACTTCAGAGAGTAAACGTCAAATGAAATCTCAATTAATTGCGATAGACACTCAAGTTGAGAGTAACTACTCAAAATGGGAGTCTACTCTCAAGTTGAGGGTATGAAACCAGACTAAAGTTGAGAGTCTGTAGTTAGGTGTTCTTTTTGAGTATTTTAAGTTGAGGGTAACACTCAAGTTCAGACTTAACTCTCAAGATAAAAGTAACGCTTAACTTGAGTGTTAATTAGCAACCGAAATCACCCTCAAGTTAGGTGTTATTTTGAATGTTATTTTGAGTGTTTATTTTGAGTATTTATGTGGACTTATTTTATTTCAAATTTTATTTTTATTTTTAGATATTGGAAGATTTTGTTCATGATGTTTGATAAACGAAGAATATTTAGACTTCAGAATGACTTTTATTTCTCCAGCTTGCATTATGTACAATTATCATGGGAAAATTATCCGATCTTATGCAGATATAATTTACAACGTCGATGTTATCCTTTGTTTCCAGATACTTTACCATTATCTTTACATGTCCAGAAGTACATACAAGCACCGTAGTTCAACATTATCATAAGGCTGTGTTTTATATAGTGCATCAATTATTTGTTGAAAATAGTACTTTAGGACTTCTTGAATTCATTCATTAAAATATCATATAATGTAATTGTATAATAGGAATGTTTAAGCCCGAGAAGTTATTTTAGAAATAAACTCTTCAAGGTATGCTTACAACGTAAGTATTCGTCAAGTTTCATAAAATGTTATTAGCTATTCTAACCTCACCCTCATTACATTGTAAGACTAAGACTAGTTCGACATCTAAACCACAGTCTGCTGATTATTATAAAACTTGGAAAACAATGGTGATATCTTTAAAGTCTATAATTTTTAAATAACAAAATTAACACTTATCATGAAAATTATTCTTTAAACTAATCTAGTAAATCAGGATTGACACAAAACTGTCGCATAGCAAGTGTAAATGCATTATATGTATGATGTATCTTTAGGTTTGAAGCTGTTAAATGTTTATGTACCACGAATAATCCGTTAATTGCTTATGTTATATAACTATAATAAATTCAATTGTTGCTGGCGAACAATGGTATACTCAAATCGACCAAATGTTTTAATTTATGATATTAGCTGAGCTTCATTTCAACAATTTATTTTGGACTTTCATACAGATCAATAAATTTGTGATGCTGTTAGCAACCGACCAACTACACTGAGAAAAATAAGTAATAACGGCTACTACAAGGAGTACGAACAATTAGTAGACTGGGCAGGAGAAAAGTATAATGTGGTACGATTAGTAATGTATCACAGCCAAACCAGGACTGAGTGCAATTATTTTAATTAATTAAATTAATCTGGTTGATTAATTTAATAAAATTAAATTAATTTTATTTATTTTATTTTATTTAATTCAATTTCTCTCACAGCTATATTATTTTGCTGTGACAACCGTACAATATCACCGACCACCTTAATGTAGCTACGACAGCAATATGTATGATTTCATGTGAAACCAATCTTTTCTCAGTGTACCTTTATATGTAAATTACAATATAGTATCTATTCCTTAGCAAGATAGTAAACATTACAAGCATGCCTAGTACTAAGTCTCGTACAACCAAAATAAGATACAATTGGCCCTCAAAACAAGAAGTCTAGTATTCAGTCGTAAATTTTCATAGTATAGTAATGAGTAAAATTGACCTACATCCTTTTGGATCTACTAGACAGTCTAGTAATGGTTACTAATTTTTTCTCTCAGTTATAGGTATAAATAAAAATATTTTATAAATAAATATCTGTGCCTTTTCGAGATATTAACGTTTTATTGCTTCCACTGATATATCAGATCAAAACATCTCAGCAAAATTATATTTGTCAAATAAAGTGTCAAATATTATTCTAATCATAGTAATTGAAGGCATCGATTCTAAAACGTCCTTAGCGCTCGGCTCGGGTTGCCGCTATATACAAATTGACGTCATGGTGACCAATTTTTAAATTTGCGGAAATGATTTTTTAGAAATAGCATCGTATAGAGGATAAAAAATGGCAACATTTTATATATATACTTTGTTTGTACAATGTTTAGTATTTGAAAAAAGAAAAATAAAAACGGCAAAATTTTAAATCTTATTTGCACCACGTTTTTTAAACTTAACTCGCTGCAGCTCCGACAAATATGAACGGATCTTGCTCATTTTTTGAATAATCTCGTAAAATAGTCTAGCGTTGCTGATAAACTCATAGATAGTTAAATATTAAATATTTTTCTTTCAACAATTTAATTGCAAACCAGTGAGTTACCTTTTATATGGTTAAGTATATTCAACGAAAAAAAGTATCGAGGGAAGTTTAAGACTCAGTGAACTTTCAACGAGACATTTGTTTGTTAACATTTGAAGAAGTTTCTCAGAAAATTACAGATCAATTGGATGAAAAGTGGCAAAGATAGAGCGATTTTGCCAAACTTGCACGCTCCGCGCGAACATTAGCGGGTCTGCGCGATACATGACGCTCGCAGCGTATGTCAGTCATATAATACCGTTTACTTGAAGATTTGCTGTCCTTTTTTTTTAAAAATACATACTTAATCAAATCATACTATTTAATACTGTCGATTTATAGTGTAGAAGTTAAGAAAAATAAGTATCTGATGAAACAATAAGAAATTAAATAAACAAAGCAAAGGCAAAATCAAACGGCAGTTATTCATAAAGTTGTTGAATTTTTAAATCTTTGTACGAAAGTTTTAGAAATTATTGTTAATTCTAAATGTTATATACACTAGATAATAAATGGTTATAATAAAGCGTTCAAATGAAATTCACACACATTAAAAAGAATATTGCAGCGTAAATGAATTGAATAGTAAATTACAATCTTTAAAAATATACATTTCTGGGAAACATATAAATTTCACAGATTTTTTACATTGTTCAGTAAATTAGAAACTTCAAATAACTAATACTTATATTTATTTATATTTCTACATTAAGATTTATTTACAATTTAGTCGCAATACATACAACGCGTTTCAAAAACATATTACTTATTTTTCCTTTTATTGTTTTTGTTTTCTTTTCTTTTTTATTAATTTTTAATTCTAATTTTTGCTTTTGTTCGTCGCTTACTTTTCTTCTTTTTGTTGAGACAACTTCCGTTTTTCGAACTTTTTTGTTACCATGTTCTTCTTTCACATTCTTTGTTTTACTGACAACAGTTTTAATAGAAGTTGTTTTTAAAAATTTTTCACCAAAATGTTGCCCATTAGTAGTACAAAATTGCAATAAATGTTTAAAATCCTTTTCTTTTTCTTTCGTTATTCCTACCTTTTTAGCTAATGATACTTTCGACAAATCTACTTCACTGCTGTTTCTTAGTTTAATTGTAATTGGATTGCCGTCATAATCGTAATACAAATCAATTTGTCCGTTAGGAAAATATACAATTCTAACAACTTTGCTTATTTTAATTACATTTTTCTGCAAGTCTTCATCTTTCGCAAACAGTTTTTCATAATCTTTTATTTCGCACTGTGAAATAGCAACCATTTCGAATGGAGGATTTCTAGAATTTTTTATTAGTTGCACATAATCATTTTCTGTTTCAATTCTTTCTTGCTTTTTTTTATTACTACCATACAAACCGAAATTTCGGTCACACTGGCAGTAGGAATGCCCTCTAACAGGAAATAAATGTTGGATTTCTAATTGCAATTTGTAAGATAAAAATGAAAAGAATTTCAAATTAATGTAATTTCGATTTTGACCTCCTGCAGCATCAGAAAATAAAAATATTTTATCGAAGACGTTTAGTTGTAGTTCTTTCCTTATCGCATACTCAACCATATTACATACGCTGTTGGCGCCCTTTTTTAAAATCCCTTCAAGGAAATGGAACATGTAACTTCGATCACTATCGAAAATGTGTACAAACTAAACGACGAAAAAATTGAGAATTAACTGGCAGTTTTGGCAATTGCAAGTTTTGACCAAAGTCAAATTCACATTTTAGTACATTTACAGTGGACAACATTGAATTTTTCAAGTTTTTATACTTTTCAAATTGCACGATATGTTCAAAATACTCATTTTCTCGTCCTTTGTTAGTTTCATAAGTGAAACAAAGATCACATACATCAGTACGTGGCAGACCAATAGAGAAATTCACAAAATGATTAAAATAATTAAAATATGTTGTTTTATCAATAGGAATAGCTTCACTCCCTGTTACAGCTGCATAAAAATCCAAAAAGGAAAAATAGAGTGAATGGAATGTTAACGATGTATCAAGAAAATAGAAAAGCTTTGAGCTTTCTATAGTATAATGTGACTCAGAATGCGGAAGGCTTTTACAATGTTCCAGAATTAAAGTTTTGACATCTTCAGTTAGCTTTACCTTGTGATTATCTTGTTTTCCTCTATTATCAGACATCGTTTTGCCACTTACTATTTTTTCTTGAACCGTTTTTATTCTTCGTTCTCCAATTTGGAAAACACTGCAAACAAACTTTCGACAAATATCGATACTAGTGCTTTTGTAGTAACAATGAAATTGCCACTGTAAATGTTTTAATTCTTGTGTCGATTCTTTTCTTACAATCATATTTTCTAATATTGTATTCTGTACTTGAAAATCTCCACTGCGCCAAAATTTATGAAACATACTTTTTTGCCATTCATGATCTACTTTTAAAAAACACTTTTTATGACAACAATTTTTGATTTCTGTGAACGTCTTTTCAAGCACTTTCTTTCCACTAACTGATTCATATTCTAATCCCTATATAAAAGACGTTTGGAAATCATCATTTTATATATACGTATTAATGAAAAAATTTATTTTACAAAATTGATTACAGCTTCATTTTAAATGATTTGAAAATAGTGCATTTTGACACGGGTGTGGAAGTTGATTAACGCATGGGATGCATAAGTAATTAAAATAATTAACCTCAAATTGTTTATTTACATAATATTTCACAACAGCATACAAATTTAGAGAGTTCTTCGTTTTAATTAATTTCGAGTTTTATATACATGTCATTCAATCATATTTGCAACAGAAATTCTTTTTTATAACACGTCTTACGATATTTTACTTACCTTATTTTTACAACTTTTATTAATAGTTTTTTTCCATGCATGCTCATTTCCAATTCTTTTACTTCCTATATTGATCGATATTATGCTTATAATTTATTTAGCAAGTAAAACGTTTTTTAAAAAGATTAAAGAAATTAACAAATTTGTGAATAAATGCAGCTTGTAAACGAAGAAGAAAATCAGTGTGATTTCAATGCGAAACGAGTTCGACTTTGTTTTGTTTATTTCAGAATAACTTTTATCGTGTTTCTTAAATTATTTCCTATTCTATGACTGACATACACTGAGCGTCATGTATCGCGCAAACCCGCTAATGTTCGCGCGCATCGTGCAAGTTTGGCAAAATCGCTCTATCTTTGCCACTTTTCATCCAATGCATCTGAAATTTTCTGAGAAACTTCTTCAAATGTTAACAAACAAATGTCTCCTTGAAAGTTCACTGAGTCTTAAACTTCCCTCGATACTTTTTTTCGTTGAATATACTTAACCATATAAAAGGTAGCGCACTGGTTTGCAATTACATTGTTGAATGAAAAATATTTAATATTTAACTATCTATGAGTTTATTAGCAGCGCTAGACTATTTTACGAGTCTATGCAAAAAATAAGCAAGATCCGTTCATATTTGTCGGAGCTGCAGCGAGCTAAGTTTAAAAAACGTGGTGCAAATAAGATTTAAAATTTTGCCGTTTTTATTTTTTTTTTCAAATACTAAACATTGTACAAACAAAGTATATATATAAGAAGTTGCCATTTTTGATCCTCTGCACGATACTATTTTTTAAAATTCATTTCCGTAAAATTGCAAATTTTGGTCACCATGACGTCAATTTTGACATAACGGCAGCCAGGCCGAGCGCTAAGGACGTTTTAGAATCGATGCCTTCAATTGTCACATGAGAAATACTTTTTAATTTTTCAAGACACTTCTCCCGAGAATTGTGGACTTAAGTTGGTATGGGATTTTTTAAAAAAACATTGTATATACACGTTTATAAATATATTGCCAGCATCATAGCTGTGTTAATAACAATCTATACAAAATAATTTTTAACTCGTCGTAGCGAGTTGCAATAAGCATAATTTGAATACCTTGTGCTGGATGGCGTATAAGTTGCGTTAGGTTATTATATACCGTTCATCAGTGTATTCTCTTGTACTATATTTGTGTAAAAAACTAATTTAAAATAAAAGTAGCTGGCCGCTGATTTCGGTATATAAATAACTAAAAAGTGCGGTCCTCGTGCACTAACGGTTACCTATTAGGCTACCCTCGCGCTCGAGGTACAGCCGCAGTTTGCCTAGCGCACAAGCGTTTCGCAAGCATTCCCCTCGAGCGCAAGCATTATAGCTCAGGCTCGAGGCGGGCACGCCTCAAGCTCCGGCGCAGCGCGAGCGCAACCCGAGCTCGAGCTCGAGCGCGAGCGCAACCCAAGCTCGAGCTCCGGCGCGAGCGCAGGCGCACCCCGAGTTTGTGTGCGTCCTGAGCTCGGGTGCGAACACGAGCACACTGCATGCTCGGGTTCGAGTGCGGGCACACCTGAAGCTTGGGCGCATCCCGAGCTGGGGCGCGAACGCGAGCACATCCCAAGCTCGAGTTCGAGCGCGGGCACACCTCCAGCTGGGTCCTGAGCATGTGCGCACCTGAAGCCCGGACCCGAGCGCCTCTCAAACGCGTGGTGGAGTCCGAGCACGGGCGGTGCGCCCCGCGTACCAGAGGGAGGGGGAGGCCGAGCGCTCACTGAGTACTGTCTCGCGTTAAAGAAGGGGCCCGAGCGCCCCTCAAACGCGAGGTGGAGTTCCAGCACGAGTAATGCGCTCCGCGGATGTGAGGGGCGGGAAGGAGGCCTCGCGTGCATGCGTACTGCCTCGCGTTCGAGAAGGGGCTTGAGTGCTCAAGAGCGGTCTGCTTTACACGCGCGAGGTTCGCTTCCGCGAGGTGCCCTCGCGATAGCCCCCGCGCTGAAGGGGTTACACAAAAGCACGCGGGTCGTGCTCGGGCATAGGTTTGGCAGAGGCGAGATCGCTCGCGTCCCCGCGGTACCCTCGTGTTCAAGGACGTGCTGAAGCGACCTTCCGAGTTGGTCGAAAATACGAAGCTGTCTAAGGGATCGCCAGGTAAATTTTAGCAAGCACCCCCGCCCAGGGGTATGGCGAGTGTACCCTGGTAGTCGACCCCCGTGCGCCAGCTTTGCCACAGGAGTAGGTGCATTCAGGAATTTTTTCTCGTTTCCGCGGGTTAGCATACGCGCGGGCGGATGTTCCTGTATCAGGGCTAGCGCACGCGGATACCTTCTCGGACGTGAGAAAATTTCCCGGAATACGAGTGCTCCTCTGGCAAGGCTGGCGCACGGGGCCAAGTTCCAGGGTTCACTCGCGTTACTCGTACGCTGGGATACATGGGAGAATTTCACTCGGGCACTCGCTACTGTGAATGCACTGTTAAACTTGTGGTACATTAAATTACATACGTGGCATTTTCTATGTTTTTGAGGTTGCTGAATTCAAAATTAAAGTCGGAATGTAAATATTTCTAAACCCAAGATGGCAGACCAAAATTGGCAAAAAATAATCATTTTCATCAAAATCGATATACTGCGATTTATTTGTCGCTAAAATTAAATGAATAGTCAGTTTTGCATAAAATTAAATACTGTGTATTCAATCTGACAGACCAAAATATACAGAAAATTATCATTGGAACTATCACTGAATAAGAATTTATGTAAGAACCAATCTCACCATATTGGATCGAATCTTTTGAATTTTTAAAATATAACTTCAGATTTGAATCATTCACTCCAAAAATCTTATTAATTAGATTTTTAGAATATATACGTCCTTTAAAAATTAATTGCTAAAACCAAATGAATTATAATTGATTCAAAACAATTTTTCTTTCAATAGTACTAACGAAATATTTATTTGGATCGAAACACAAATATTGTTCGAAGTATATCAATATTTCCACAAATGAAGTAAATATATACTAGATATAAACAAAAATAATTGAGTATCAAATAGTTAATAATTTGATTTAAATACCCATTTATTTAAATCAAGATACTATGATCAATAATGACCAATTAGCCAATATGTTACGAAAAGTTGTGGATTGAATTTAATAACTAACCAATTATTGTTGTTGATAATGAGATTACATTTCCTCAATTACATAGATTATCTAAAAACCACTGCCAATTCATTGGCACTTAACTTGCTCAAACCTTATTAATTGTTCAAAAAAGTCAAAACGGCTCGTCCATGTTTGCTTTCTCAAAGAGAAAGGATGGTTTTGATAACATTTTATTTGACTTTTTTAACGTAAAAATATACTATATGACTTGGGCGTTCAAATAAGCGACTCCCAAAAAATGTCCGCTGTATGGATGTGTGTATGTGTGCGTGTGCGTGTGCGTATGCGTGTGCGTGTGCGCGCGTGCGTGTGTGTGTGTCCGTGTGTATGTGCAGTGTCGCTCACTGGTGCTTTAATATTCCGCGGTAATATCTGCCCAAACTTTGCATGCATAGTATTTTGATTTTAAAACCATTTTTCGAAATTTAAAAATTTGAAAATGTAGGTTTATGATATTTTTTAATCAAGAAATGTCTTTTTGGAAATTTCTTTTTGTACATTAAAGTACTCATAAAATCCTTCCATTTGAAACCGAAATGATGTAAAATATAACGTTTTTTATTTGTTATACCGCGTGTCAAAATAATGAAAAAAGAATGATGGCGCCGTTTTGGAGATATAAGCAATCAAAAAATTTTTTTTTAAAAATATAACCTTAAATAACTTAGAATATAAAGGTCGTTATAATCTGGGCAAATAACTCAGTCAAGAGATAATAAAATGCTACCTTTCTGAAAAATTTTAGAAGGAATGGTGCTGTTTTACTGAAGTTATTGTGGACCAAAGAGAATCAATTTTTTCACAAAATGACTTTTTTCTCGAAAAAAAAGAAAAGTATAAAAATCTGAAAATTTTAGAGAATATTCTTCAGCATATTCCTAATCATCTGAAATTTTTTTAGAAATTTTCCATGTTTATATTTCTCAGATATCACCGTTTAAACAGAAAATTACGGTTCCGTGTATAACAGAAAATAGGAAATAGCTTATGGAAACTGATGTATTAATTTAGAATCAATTAATTATTTAAGTTTAAATGTTCGCGCTCTTATCTTATCTACTTGTATAGCGTAGTCTCTATTTGTATTATGTAAGTCAAAAGTGTCCGCTCAGGTAACTTTCTACACATGGCCCTTTTGTTCGGCCTGTTTGATTTTAGCCGCGTATAGTATATAATAATAGTATTAAATTAAAATTGAAAATAGAAAACTTAAATCGAAGAATCAGCTCGCTAAAAAGCAGAAACATATTGAACAATAAAAACAATTGTTTTTGTCCCTGCACCACGTAGAAAATTCAAGAAAATAGGTTTTAAAAAAAATAATTTTCAGACCATATCCAGAGATACACCAATGGACATGTACACAAGCTCACTACACACATACACAAAGACACGCACACATCCATGCAGACATTTTTTAAAAATACTTCTTAGCAAAAGTTTTTTTCACCGTTACAAACTTCTTCTGTAAGGAAAAATACAATGCTGTTCAAGAACAAAAAAAAGGTAGAAAGGTCATAAAAATCATATTTTTTGCTCCATCGCTAAATATATCTTGACATACACTTCTAGAATAACAAAAAATCTAGCGATTTAATAAATTTAGAGAGCTGCACGAGACCAAGAAAAGATGATATTTTTGAAACTATCGTCTTGGTCTCAAAAAAGTCTCGACACATAAGGTCTTGTCTTGGTCTTAAGGAGCCTTGTCTCGTCTTGGTCTTGTCTTGCCTTGAAGTCTTGGTTTTATTCATTAAATTTTACTTAAATTTTTAATATAAAAACTATAATGTTAGGAATGGTTCTAATAGCACCTTTATAGACGAGTGATATATTTTCAGTTTCCCCTTTAATATATAACATTTAGTGTGTCTCATGCACGCTTCAATCAAAACAGTTTATATATTTTATTCTTTTACTTTCCAACCTGTATACCCTTTCGGGTTTTTACAGGATACCTTCACCACCTATGTGTGGAGGTATTTGATCCTAACATCTAACACCTTCCCCACACCGATCCCGCATTCGCCCAAGTTACCGACATGGCAGATTTCTACCTATATCGATAACCTGTGACGGAGGAAAAACCCGTAGGATAAGCTTCCGCCAGGATCAGTGCGCAGTCTGCGTTCCTTTCCGGCAGGAAACAGAGAGAAAAAATCCTCGATCTGCTCCCACCGGGAATCGAAAGCAGGCCACTCAGGCGAACGTATCTCCGCTAGCTAAGGCGTGCGCCTTAAGGGGTTATATCCCCCAAATTTCTTTGTTATTTTCCATTTTTTTTATTGGCTTAAATCTTGCCAAAACAATCCTAGAATCAAAATCTACAATGCCCAAGTACCGATTTAAACTCAAAATTTTTTTTAATCAATTTTTTCCAAACAGCTTTGATGCTTCAAAATCACAATTTTCGCTTATTTTAGCGATGCTCGCTTTTTTGAATTTCGCGGCTTTGGAAATTAGTAGAAGTTAGTGTTTTAAATTTGAATTATAGAGGTCACTACATGACATTACGACGGTTACAGCGTCTTTACAGAACGTGTTTACTTAAAAAAAATATTTTCTCTTCTTCAAGAGTTGCTTAATCCAATGTTATATTATTTGTATACCTTTAATCTCAAATGTCCTTTAAAAAAAATAATTAACAAAGCCTTGTTTTTTAAAGCATAAGGGGGATATAACCCCTTAATCAACTGAGCTACGCAGGCCCCTAAACAGTTTATATATATTTCCCTCCTATTTTTTAAGTATTTTGAAGGTTACCAATTTTCATATGTCATATTAACCCATTTCTTCCCAAGCGGCCATTTTATAGTCGATTGGTTTTTTGCCTAAAAAATTGTCGAAAAAAAAATAATAATAACCAATAGCACTTTTCTGAAGTAAAATTGTCCGCTCTTTCCGATTCTGAAGTCAGAATTTTCAAAATAGCGGTTTTAGGCAAAAAACCAATCTACTATAAAATGGCCGCTTGGGAAGAAATGGGTTAAGAGCATCTCATACACTCTTCAATAAAAAAGACTTATATATCTTTCCCTTTTACTATAAATCGTCGATTAACAATTTTCAATAATCGTATTTAAAGAGTCTCATACACTTTTAATAAAAGACCAGTTTATCAGTGTTAAAATCTCAAAGTATTAACATACAAATGTTTTTTGGCGTTTTTAATACACTTATTTTACTTACCTACTATAAAATTCATCTACTAATTTTGGGACCACTGAGTGAACATAGCAAATATGTTACAGTGTACCAAAGGGTTGATGAATATAATAAATATTAAATAATAAATTACTAATAATTAAAAGTCTATTCTATATGGCATTAGTTTATCTATTTATTTTTTATTAAAACATTTTAACTTGTAAACAGTAAATTTATTTCTGAAGTCCGTTAAAAATGATTTGAACTCTTAATGTCAAGCAGGTTGTTCGATAGAAATGGCAATTCAGCTTTTGCTCTTTCCCAACACGAAAAGTTATTTTTTATTATTTTAAATTGTTTATGGCATAAGAACAATTAATAATTTAAATTGTTAAGTAGTATATGTGTATCAAAAGGTAGGAGCGTATATTATACTAGCCTTCGGCTAATGCTCACTCGCCTTTGACCCATATAGCAAACTTCACACTCGATCAGAAAGCCTCTTCTTTAGAATATACCATGGTGTACACGGTTTTTCTAAAGCACGGACCGTAATTGTTTTCGACGTATAAATGTACATAAATTATGAATTATGTCTTATATAAGTTTTGAGTTGGTATTGGGCCAATACTACCAGTACCAGCCATATAAAAGTCATTTTTTATCATCATTTTTTAACCAAATATGTGTATACAAGTATATATGTATATATGTTATATTAATAATACTGAAAAGAGTTAAATAAAACATTTTAACACAAAGAAATGAACCAACTTAAAAAAATATATCGCTCTATAACGAAAAAAATAATTCATTCTGTAATAACGGAATTGAGAAAATAATAGGTTCGATCAAATGTTTATTATCTTTAGATAATAAAAAGTCAACAATTATTTAAACTACAACTTTTTGGAGCTGGCGCCAAAATTTTACCAAATTACTATACCAGACGATTCTAGCGTCAATTCCAAAAAGTTGTAGTTTAAATAAATGTTGACTTTTTATTAAATAAAGATAATAAACATTTAATCAAGTCTAGTGTTTTCTCAATCTCGTTTCTACAGAAAGTATTATTTTTTACTTTTTAGAGCGTTACATTTTTTGAAGTCGGTTCAATTTTTTTTGTTCAAATTCTTTTTATAGATTGATGTAATTATCCACTTTTAATTTTTTGAAATTATACGCAAGCTCTTACGTTATAACTTACTTTGGAGGTTTTTATAAGAACTCATACATAAGGAGTTACAATCTAATAATTTTTCTTATAGTAGGAATATATTTAAATTCTTATAATATATACAGTGCGTCTCATAACTATAGAAACACCAAAAATTTTTACATTTAAATCTGTGTATTATACCTTTTCTTAAAAAACCTGTAACTTTCGAAGCAAAAAACCAAGGATAATTTTAAAAATAGCAAATAAAAGGCAATTTTATTCTCTTTAAGACGTTACCAAAATATTGTGTCTACATTAACTTATGATAAATTCACGGACGGTTTAAACAAAACTTGAATACAAGATACAAAATTTACATTGATTTAAATGGGTCTAAAAATTTAAAGTGTTTCTATAGTTATGAAACAACGATAACTTCTTTAATGTTGATGCGAAAGAAATATTCTAGTAATGTTTTAAAGAGAATATATTTTCCATTCATTGGCTTTTTGCAAAATTATCCTCGGATTATTGCTTCCAAAGTTACAGGTTCTTTAAAAAAAGGTATAATATACACATTTAAACGTGAAAATTTGTGGTGTTTCTATAGTTATGAGACGCACTGTATAATACCAATAACGGCAATAAATGAGAAGTAAACTCTGCTTAATAGCCTGATATTAGATCGAATTTAAAACTATGTAATAATTGGGTTGTGCAAAACCGGAGTGCAATAAGTACATTTTTAAATTTTTGGAGCCCCCCCCAGCAAAAAAGATTACTTATAAATCATTAAAAAAAATATTATAATTATAAATAAATTATAAATTTAAAATAAACTCATTAATCTTTTTAGATTATTCAAAACTTTCTAATTTTTCCAATTTTTTCAAAATTTTGTAGTTTTTCAAATTGTTTGAATTTTTCAAAATTTAAAAATTTTTTTTTAATGGTTAAATTTGTATAAATAGATACCTACAGATATTTCGCGACTAAATGATTGTTTTCATACGCCGTGTTCGAAGTAAAGTGCTTTGCGCACACTCCGTTGAAAATTCGTAAATCGGGCACTTCGCGCACGCTATCCACACATGAGAAAGCGAACTTCTCACACGGAGTTTCAAAGAAGTTTATGTTGAATATCTACGATACTTTGTCTAATGATTTGACTCCTTTATTTATTATTGTCATGAATAACTTATATAAAATATAATTGTATATTAAGTTATTGGTTATTATGTTCAGTTATTATTTATTAGTCTATTATTCTATACTTAGTAGGAGAGTATCAAAGGTTTGGAAACCGATATCTGATAAGACTTTGACAGGTGTTTTCTGACTCCAAAAAGTAAAGTATAACACCCTTAGTTTGTTCAATGGTCCCGCATCCTCGAGATATCAACCAATTGACCTCAATTATGTTAGTAAGAAATTGTACCTCTAAAAAAAACTTACGCTAAAAGAACTATCCATAGATAAAAAAAATAGACGACAAGTGCTTCAATATCAGCTTTGTTTCGTACAAAAATATTAATCTCGGCCAAAGTTACAAACTTTCCAAGAAAGTTTTAAAAACATATAAATTCGAGAATTTTAACTATTTTACATACGGTAATTTTTTATGTAATAGTCATCACTTTCTTTGAAAGTTTAGTAACTTTGTTCTTGATTAATATTATTGTACGAAATAAAACTGATATTAAAACTATTTTCGTCTACTTTTATTTACGTTTAGATAATTATGTCTAGCATCAAAGCTTGCACAGCTGTGATCATAAGTAGAGGTACTATATTTTACTAAAATAATCCATAAGGGTAATAATATTTCATTTTTAGATGTCAGCAAATATTTTTTAAGCATCATCAAATATCGTTTTCAAAGCCTCTGATACTCTCTTAGTTAAATTAGTTAAACAAAAACTAATATAAACTAATATACCAACATACAAATACAACTTTTTTATGATTCTACAATAATTCTAAACGATTCAATTGTAACTCTAATATTTTGTTTAAACTACGTCAAATGAACATTCTATTTTTCAAGTTACGGTTTGATTTAGCTTTTAGCATAAAAATAAATCAAACCGTATCAAATAATTGTATTAATCAAATAATTGTATTAACATTAAAATTTACAAGTATTAAAAATGTATATATGTCAAATAAACAGTGAAGTATCATATCATTTTTTACATGAAAGAAAAAGTAATAAGGTTTATTATTGTAAACAATAAGAAAAGTTTCAATTATTATTAACAATATAAATATGCACAAATGTTGTGAACACTGCGATAATAAATTAGACATTGTTCGTTTAACACCCCGATGAAACACTATATAAGTCCTTGAGAAAACTCTCACTCATTGCAACTGCATCTGCATCAGTCCCCATAATCGAGCCCACAAAATGTTCTTAGTTTCTATTGAACTTGCGTGCCCTCGCTGCCGTTTCAATTGAATCATCTTCTCGCTCCTGCTTCAGCGCATTTAAAAGCCATACTCCGAACGTAGTGACTCGAGTTCGATTCGAACCGTCGACGAAGACGGAACGCTTCACAAGCAGCGCCAACTCCAAAACGACACTAGCAACCTTAAATTGAAAACTGCCGATTGAACGATAAGAGCTTCTAACCATCGAAGCATACTATACCTTAAACCAAGGAATAATAGGAAATAAATAAAAACCGCAATCGCCGACTCCATTTGACAACCCATTCTACGCATCGAAATAATCTACGAGCCAAGCAGAATCTCTAAACTGCCATCCAGCAGCGTAGAAGTCCTCTCACTGACGCAATTAATTTATAAGGATATAAGGTACAAACGAAAAGAAAAAAAAATAATATAAAAAATAAATATTTTCTTTCCTCTTGCTTTTACGCCTAAGTCAAACTCAGCTTATTTGTAATATTAAAAATAAAGTCATAATCCACAGTCGCAAAAATATAAATTGCATTTCAAATAAAACACAAGTCACAAGTGCATTATTATGAAGAAACAAAACACTCAAAAAACTCATGAATTACAACAAAACAGATACACTTCTTAGCCCAATCACCATTTATTATACACATAGAATCATCAGTAGCAGACAAGAATATCGGACAATTAGATCCCTTTAAAATTGGAGAAAAGCTAATTAAATATAACATTAATTTTGACAACGTCCGCAGAATCGGACCAAAGATAATCGAATTAACTTTCAATAACCTTGACGAAGCAAACGCGATAGTTGAAGATCAGTCAAATCTCCCATCTGACTATATACCTAATTTCAATATCTTCAAAATAGGCCAAATATTCGGAATCGACACGGAATATTCAATCGAAGCATTAAAAGCCGCGATCGAAACAAATTACAAAGACATAATGTTAGAACGAATTTACAAAAAAAGAAAATGACAATCTTGTTCCCACGAGTACAATTAAAATATATTTTATAGCACACTAACCTCAAAATGCCAACTTTATTGTCGATTTTGAGGTTGTTGTGCTATAAAATATCGTATGAGACTGTTGTGGGAGGTGTTTTTCTACCTTGCTCGAGCAAGGTAGAAAACCATCTCCCACAACAGTGTCATAATATACTATTAAAATGACAACACTCCCAAATAAAGTCAAAATATTTGGAGTGATTACAAAAGTGCACCCTTACGTGTTCAATGTTCTGCAATGTTAAAAGTGTTGTAGATACGGTCATGAAGCTATTAACTGTGGCCTAAAGCCAATCTGTCCTAACTGCTCAATGGAGCTAAATTTTAATCTTGAAGGAAAATGCCCCTATTCTCCCAAATGCATTAACTGCAAAGGAGAACACTCGCCACTTGACAAAAAGTGCATGAGATTTCTTGAACAAATAGAAATAAAATACGCTGTAGCAACAAAAAATATAACCATTAAACATGCTTGTTCCCTGGTAGAAATCTTATCGTGGCGCCCACATTCGCTATAATGGCCTTTATAGGCAAACTAGATAGTACTAGACTGTACAAAACTCGATAAATCCACACAGATCTACATCGTTTTCTCAATAATAATATGTACGTATAAAATCTGTGAGGTTATATATTATTTATTGAACAGAACTTTTATTGTAAAAATTAATGTTAAAGAAAGTTTAACATGCAAGTTTTTAATTATAATAATAAAATCTACAGTTCTATTCATACTATTTACATATAAAAGTAGTCAGAAAGCATATGTAACCTAAAAAATGAAATTTTAGAAATAATTTTCCTTGCATATGAAAAACAGTGATTACAAAATAACGTTATTGATTGATGTAGTTGCTTCTTGAAAAGTAATATATAAATAATAATATCATATGTACAAATATGTACTTTATGAGATGCTTTATTTAAATACTAGAATTTTAATTTCAGAATTGCAAATAATTTTGTATCCGTATGTGAGTTTTTATAATACATAAACTGCTCGTCCGTGACAACATTTTCAAAGACAAACACATTAGTCGAACACATGTAGACGATAATTTTCTTTATAAGTAACAAATTACTATGTTTTAACTGGCCATAGATGTCAAATGAAAGTGTTTGATTATAAATTAATCACAGTAGGAAATACAAAAATAGAACATATATATAATAACTCAAATACATTATTTCTTTTTAAAAATAGAAAATTAATCAGTTGATAATAAATGGACGTGAAAATAGTTTTCCTTACATAAACCATACAGGTTTTGAAACCAAGCATGTATTTAGGATGGAACATAATCAAATATAAGGAAACCAATTTTACACAAAGAAAATAAATATTTGCAC
This sequence comes from Gastracanthus pulcherrimus, assembly GCA_949152435.1. NCBI lineage: Eukaryota > Metazoa > Arthropoda > Insecta > Hymenoptera > Pteromalidae > Gastracanthus > Gastracanthus pulcherrimus. The sequence continues at coordinate 47,115,011 of OX424573.1, read as the reverse complement.
TAACACTTCATATAGTTATGTAGATATTCAGATTATTTTCTTATTTTGATTGTTTAATATATATGTGTAACATAATATTGTTATTGAGTTCTTAAGGGGATGTCGGAGCCCCCCCCCCTTTTGCTGTCCGACCTATTTTGTATTTTCAATTGTTTGTAAAAACTACAAGTCCGACTGACTTTATCTTGTACAGATCGGTTCATTATAGTAAGCACTACGGTGCTCAGCTCTAAATCTTACTGTAAAATTACATTAAAAGAAGTTATTAGCAAAAGTTTGGTATGATTACAATTTGGAGGTTAGGTTTCAATGCGTAAACACCCTATTGTATTTCCAATTAATCAGAAAAATAACTCATCAGATCAACTTTATCTTGCATGCAAAAGCTTTATTATAAAAAGCACTACGGTGCTCTGCTCTTAAGATTTCCCTGCATTCTATATTTTAAAAGTAATCACTAAAAGAAAATACACGATTTTAGCTCCGACATCCCCTTAAATACAAAAACTCGATGCATCTAAAATTTGATAACCTTACACTTTAGAGGTTATTTACATTTACTTACATTGGTAATAGGTGAACAATAACATGTAAATACCTTTAAATCAAAATAATACATAATAAGTTCAATAGATTATGCGTCTGTTTCTTAAAACATAACCTTTAAGTGGTTGTTATTGTCATAATTTTGCTTATCTAGTTTTATCGGGGCAAATAATATGGGAAACTAGAAGGGACGACCGTTACACGCCTTTATAGTAGCTATCTAGTTTGCCTACATAGATCTACACAGCGCGAGATTATTCTACATAGATCTATAAAGTGGACGGGATAAATTTCTACCAGGGTTACAGTCCAAATAAACTGTACTATCTTAATTTGAAATAGTGAACTTGTCACTATTTTAGCTAGTTAAAATAATTCCACTTACGAAACAGTGAAAATTTCACTATTTTATAGTGAAACTTTCACCATTTTCGCTCGTGAAAATAATTCTACTTGCGAAAAGTGAAAATTTCACTATTTTGCCAGTGAAAACTGTATTTATTAGGAAAATAGTGACTTATTACTGATTTGGTAGTTAATACATAAGTTAACAGCCGGCAAGGTAGGGATCGAGTTGGTATTTCATAACCTAATTTCAGTTGACATTATTTTTATTTCATGAACATTAAATATTATTTTTATTATGTAATAACAAAATAATTAATTAATTAATGAATAAAAATGGTGCAATTAATGTCTTAATTAGAATTCTGAACCATATTCCCTGTGTAAGAAATTGGACAAATGCCTAAAATTATTAATTTTTCAAAAGAAAAATTATAATTAAATTCAACTTTAATCTTTTTTGTAATGTGCATACTAATGAATTTATTCATATTATCGGTAGTACATTTTTAATCAATATATTACATCAGTTATATTCGCAGCACCTTATATGAGTTATAAAATTTACTCTATGTAGGCAATCTACGTAGGCAAGTGGTGAAGACGTTGGACTGTAAACCTTGTAGACCAGAGTTTCGATCCCCATCGGAGAAGTTTTTTTCGCATTTTTAATTTATTTCTTATTTTAATATATACAAATATTCAAATGATAATACATAATCAATATCTAATAAACCTTATAAATAATTATATATACGCGTTTAAATAACAGCCTTATTTTTTTAATTTACTGAATATGATTAAATTTCACTGATTCAAGTAGTGAAAATTTATTTCACTATTTCAAATAGTGCTGGCTGAACAAAATGCGAAAATTCAAAGCTCGATTTTTATGTTAACCGAAACAATCATAAAAGAAAAACAACTTACACTTGCCCCACAATGTATAAATTATAAAAGTATAAATATGTAAAAGTTTTACAATCACAAAAACCGAATCCCAGCAATAACCAAGTAAAATCCAATAAAAAAATTAAACTAAGTAATTTAATTAGAACTTTAATACTAATACTAATTTTATTTCAAAATAAAGAAAAAGCGCTTAAAACTTAGAGTGATATTAGAGTAAGAAAAAAGTGTGCTGCTAAGAGTACAAAACGTAATTTTAAAATGTATAAAAAAATAATCTGGGATACAAAAACCAAAACATAATCATACTAATTAAACATCAATCAGTTACTCAGAACGAATTTAGAAATATGAGTAAAAAAAATCTCAACTAGAAGAACATCCAAAAAAAACAAATCTGTTTTAGAAGGAATCAAAAGAATTATACCCAAATACTGACACCTTCATTTTCATTCCCTGTATACAACCACATTTAAAAGAAAATAAACAATTAATAGCCAACCACAACAATTACCGTCTTTTCATAAAGCCAAAAAATGAACAAAAATAATCTTAAAATTTTACAATGGAATTGCCGTAGCTTGAGAGAAAAAAAGCAAATTTAGAATTTTCAATTAACAATTACGACATAGTCTGTCTACAGGAAGCGTGGTTAAATAGCTATGATATTATAAAATTCAAACAGCATAATATAGTTAAAAAAGATAGAATAACAGATACTATCGGAGGCGGACTCATCACCGTAATAAATAAAGAATTAAGTTTTAAGAACACCCCTTTTCATAAGCAATTCAATGGTTTTGAACTTATTGCTACTGAGTCCCGAACACCACATGAAGCTATAAATGTATTTAACGTATACAGAGACAATCGGTACAATCTTGAGTTAAAAGTTGTCACAGAACTAATTTCATTAATAATTCATTAATAAGTTTCAAAATTATATACTTTATAGCGACTTCAATGCTCACCATCCTATATGGATCACGGGAAGACAGGATAAGATAGACAGATGGTTAGTAGAAGAAACCATGAATACTGAATTAATATGCATAAAATGACCCCTCTCAAGCTACGTAAATCCCTAAACCAAAAAATTCCCCCGGATCCCCAGATGTCACCTTTATCTCAAATAACCTCATATATAAGACATAATGGACTTTACTGGAAGATGGTTTAGGTAGTGACTATGTTCTAGTACTCATCCATATAAACAATAACAATCCAGACTTAACAACTAACAGACAAAAATTAAATACAAATAAAGTAAACTAGGGAAAGTTTCAAGGTATCCTCGACTCTAAAGTAAATAGCCACGAATTCTCAAACATTGTCTCAGAAGCATATAAATCTCTAATGTCCTTAATAACGGAATCAATTATAGAAAGTGGAGCAAACAAATCCATAGGTGATAAGTAACCCAAAACCAGTATGGTGGAATTAAGAATTCTGCACCACAAAAAAAAAGAGAATTAACTACACTATACCGTAAGCAAATAATCACACAAAATTTCCTGAACTATCAAAAATCCAACTTAGAATTTTAAGTTTTAGTTAAAAATTCTAAACAATCATACAACAGAAATTACTTAGCATCTTTAGGAGTAAGCACCCCTACCAATTCTATTTGGAAAATGGTCAATGGACTAAAAGGTTATTTAGGTACACCTAAATCTATGGACGAATTTGATTATAACAATAAAAAAATTAGGGAAACCATTGACAAACGCTGCACTAACAACAGATTGCAGAAAACCACCAAAACCACCACTTAGACTTACCAATTTCTATTCAAGAATTTCAATCTACATTAGACAGACATAAAGAAAGATCTTCATCAGGCAAAGACAATATATCCAATAAAATCCTTAAAAAAGTACCCTATAGCGCAAAAGAAAACTAAGAGAAATATTTAATCAAATTTTGAACGATGGACAGATTACCTAACAATTCTAGTTCTCAAACCAAATAATAAGGGATATAGATCAATAGCCTTAGCCTTAAACACACTCAAACTATTAGAAAAAATAATTAAAGTAAGACTAGATTGGTATATAGAAAATGACTATTTATTACCAGATTCACAATTCAGCTTTCGTAAATCAAAATCAACTCAAGATAGTACCACCCTACTAACTACAGAAGGATATTTAGCTTTGACCAAAAACAAGTATTTGAAGTTCTCATGCTCGTCATTGAAAGCGCGTTCGACAATGTCAATCCCAATATGTTAATAAAAGAAATCTTATTCTTAAAAATCTCTAGTAAAATCTCAGCCTTCATACGAAATGTAATCACCATAAAAAAATCTCCTTCTATTTAAGTAAACAGCATATTGCAGACAGAACCACCTCAAAAGGCCATTCACAAGGCTCGGTCCTGAGCCATATACTGTTCAACCTCTATGTGAGAAATATCATCCATAATATATGTTCCGTCGAAACTCCGGGCTTAGCTTCACCGAAGGGCGACGGTGTCGAGCGGGCTCGTGAGAATCGACGTTGAGCACGTGGCGCCTTCTCCCGGCGCGCGACGGAGAGCAATCGAACGACGGGACTCGCTGTTGGCGCTGGCGGCGCCGCTGGTTGACCTCGCGGGCAGTCGCTTTTGAGCAGCCAAGCGAACGATATCGCCACGCCCACTCTTGAGTGAATACGCTGACATCAGATCATTGTCACGAAAGCCGAACGTTCGTCCTATAATCGGCATATATCGTCGTTATTAAAGTAGTGGGTATAGTGCTCTGTCCTTCTCTCTCTTGTGTGCATATCTCTCTCTTTCTCTATCTTTCTCTACGCTTGGTGACGGGAATTCGGGTACGGGTCGCGACCGGTCTACAATCGCGTCCGCGCGCGAAGCGAAACGAGGGACTATTCTGTGGAACTAAGGCCACAGCATAGCCCATTTCGATAAGTGATTACTATCACGCACGAACACGAGACGAGAGATTCGGAAGGATCTCTCGAATACCCCGCACACGTAAACACACGCACACGACTCACAGTTAATCGTTCAATGCCGCAGCTTGTATGTACGACGAGAGGGGTTTTATGCCGCACGGCTTTCCCCTCTCGGTTTGAGCGATTAAACTCGTCTTTTTCTCGCTCAATCGACTTCTTCATTTTTAACCCTTCCAACCACATCTCCTATACGAAAACAAGAAAATAAGAAAGCGAGAATCCACGCCTAAGGGGCTTCTCGCGCGACAATTCATGCTGCCTCCTGTGAGGTGTGGAAACGAAGACTTTTCGGCCAGCCAGCCAAGGACAACGGGTGCATCAAGGCTCCCCAGGTCATCGCATATACATCGTCCCCGGGTGCATCTCTCCAGCTGTTTTTTCGAATCGATTCACGCGTGTGAATTTCGAACACAGCGCGGCGTTTGTTTGACCCTGCGAATAAACACACGAGGCAGCGTGTTGCGGCGAGCGGCAACTTTTTTACTTTTCATGACTGAGCTGCGAGAAACGTAGCACACCGTAGAGCGGATTCTAAGAATCCGAGCGCGCCGAGACACGTGCTCACGCTTTAGTCCGCGTATAGGATTAATTCGATTTATTTAGCGTGCGCATTCACTGACCATTAGGCGACATGGACGCTATAGTGGAACAATGGAACATGCAGACCGAATACATCCAAGACTTGCTGACCGACCTGGCGGTGCGGATTAAATCGGGAGCAGCGAATCTTCCTGAGTGTCAATTACGCTTGGAAAAAATTGCCACGCGTCATGACGCCTTGTGCGAGTTATTTTATAGACTCGATGTTAGTAACAAGACAGCTAAAAGGGAAGTCTTTCAAGGGCTGAAGGATTCCTACTTCAAAATTGCTACGTTTGTCCGGACCAAAGAAGCCGAGCAGGCGACAGAGAAGCAGAGCAGATCTTCCGGTGGTGAGACTACCGTTCCATTGGGGCATTCGACTCTTCTCGATATAACTCGTTACAAGGGGTTGCCCCCCATTGATTTGCCGAAGTTCGGCGGTCGTTTGGATGAGTGGACCGTCTTCAAGACGACTTTCAGAAACGAGATGGTGCGATTGGACATCGACAACATCACCGCTTTCCACTACTTGAAGAAGGCGTTAGTTGGGGCGGCGGCTAATTCGTTGCAGATCCTGGCTCCAGGCGAGAAAAGCTACGAGGAAGCATGGCGGCTTTTGAGTACGCAATACGAGCATGTCCGGCTTATTGCTGCTGCTCACATCGACGCAATTCTCGCTTATCCCGTTCTGACTGAGGTTTCACACCGAGCGCTGAAGGACCTGGAGCATTCGGTTCGGCAACATTTGGCGGATTTGAAAACCCTCAAGCTCGCTCCTCCTGATTATTTCGTGATTCGTGCACTCGAAAAAACGTTGTCAACTAAAATCAAGGTGGATCAAGAAGACGTCTATCGATAAGATTCCCAATCTCGATTCTTTTTTCGCGTTTCTGTAGGAAACCAGTAACTACCTGTACGCTCAGGAAGAAGAGGCCAAGGGCAACGAGGCGCCAGCGAAGCGAACAGGACAACAGATCGAGAAGGGGACCAAGTACCGGCGGGGTAACGGGCAAGCTCGAGCGCTTGTCACGAGTTCCACTCTTTGTTGTTATTATTGCAGGGGTGAACATACGATTTATCGGTGTTCAGCATTTACTAAGCTGACCGTTCAGCAGCGTTGGGACGCTGTAAGGACGAAGAAGCTGTGTCGGAAGTGCTTGCGATCACACGAAGGCAAGTGCGAAGCTCGCAATTGCAAGAAATGCGATAAGGAACACAATACGCTCTTGCACGGGGATCCGAAGGCGGAGTCCTCGGCCAAGATGCCATGACTAGGCGTAGGAGTCCTCAGCACCATGTCCAGGGCTCTCCAGTCTCAGCTCATGATGAGCGCTATCGTTCTAGTTAGAGATGCCAACGGGGCATTCATCGAGGCTCGCGCGCTCCTGGACACGTGTGCAAAAGCGAACTTCATGACGGTTGATCTCGCGGACCGATTGCGGCACCCTACTCGACATTGCTCGATTCCAATCGGAGCAATTAACGACCTGCGAACCACAACTAAACATTGCGTCAATGTCCAGTTCAAAGCGTTGAACTCGGATTTTAGCAAACGTCTAACGTTCCTCACCGTTCCCAAGATAACTAGCGTTACCCCTGAAGAACCGTTCCCTCGCGAAGCGATCAAGTTACCCAAGAATATTAGGTTAGCAGACCCTCAGTTCCATCTCCCTCGACCAGTTGACATTTTAATTAGTTCTGGAGCAACGTTGTCCATGCTCTCTATTGGTCAGGTCAACTTGTCTAGGGAAGGAAGCGAACTGTATCTTCAAAAGACTCAGCTTGGCTGGGTGATCGTTGGTGGCATGGACACTGATAAGATTCCATCGGTGTCATGCCACCTGTCCCAACTAGAAAAGCAGCTTGTTCGATTTTGGTCGCTTGAGGAATGCTCAAGTCCAGCGGAGCAGGCTAGCGATAGGTCGGATTGCGAGAGGTGGTATGACGACACCACTGTTCGGCTGTCTGACGGGCGTTATATGGTGAGATTGCCGTTTCGAAAGAAGGACCCGGAGCTAGGGGACTCGAGGGCGCAAGCTCTCAAGCGGTTCCGTGGGATCGAGCGGCGATGCAGCCGTTCACCCGGCATGATAGACGAATTCGGTCGTGTTTTTCAGGAATACCTCGATTTAGGGCACATGTCGGCGGTGCTCGACGAGAGCGATTCGGAATATTACCTTCCTTACCTCATAATCTTGAAGGCCCTCAGCCTCACGACCAAATTCCGAGTCGTTTTCGACGCATCCGCTAAGACGATAAAAGGCATTTCCCTTAACGACCTTTTGTACGTAGGACCGACAATTCAGGATAAACTCTATACCCACTTAATTAGATTCCGTTCACACCGATACGTATTGACAGCTGATATAGAGAAAATGTATCGACAGATTCTAATCCATCCCGATGATCGACGATACCAACGTATTTTGTGGTATCGCGACGGACAAGTGCAGGTTTTCGAATTAAACACCGTTACGTTCGGTGTATCTGCAGCTCCCTACCTCGCGATACGCACGATACACCGACTTGCCGACGACGAAAGTTCCCGATACCCCCTGGCGGCCGAGATCCTTAAGCGAGACCTATACGTTGACGACCTCTTGACGGGTTCAGATTCTCTAAAGGACATCTTGAAGGCGCGCGATGAAATAATCGCCGCTTTGAAGAGAGGTGGGTTCAACATTCGACAATGCGCCTCTAACCACGATCACGCTCTGGACAATCTCGATGATAAGGCTATAAATCTCGCTTCCGACGGCGAAAGAGAGACAGTCTTAAAAACGTTAGGGGTATATTGGGCTTCCAAACGCGACGAATTAGCTATCGCTGTCGAGCGAGTAAAGATCCCCGAGATAGTGACCAAGCGCGTGATTCTGTCAGAGATCGCGAAGATCTTTGATCCGATAGGCTTGATAGGACCAGTCGGTTTGTATGCGAAGTGGATCATGCAAGAATGTTGGAAGGCGAAGGTATCTTGGGACGAATCTATGCCACAGAGTTTGTACACTCTTTGGATTAATTTCGCAAATCAGTTGCCTCTGCTTTCCAGCGTTTCGGTACCACGTCACGTCGTCGCTGAGACTCCCTTGCGCGTAGAGATCCACGGATTCAGCGACGCGAGCAAAAGGGGCTACGGCGCTTGTCTTTATGCCAGGTCGATAGATAGAAACGGGAAGGTTACCGTGCGATTGATATGTTCGAAGTCTAGAGTCGCCCCTTTAAAAGAGCAGACTATTCCCCGGCTAGAGTTGTCCGGGGCCTTGACTCTTGTAAGACTGCTTCTAGAAACGCTTCCAGCTTTGGAGCTTGCTATTAAACGGATCGTTCTATGGTCAGATTCCACTATAGTCTTACATTGGTTACGAAAGTCCCCACAAGACCTTAAACAATTCGAAGCGAACCGCGTGCGTGAAATTCAGGAATTAGGAGAGCGCGCCAGTTGGCGATACGTCCCTACCCTACATAACCCGGCCGACGCTTTATCCCGAGGACAACTCCCGAAAGAATTCCTGCGAAATGATACGTGGTTTACCGGACCCGTTTGGCTACGGCAGACGGAGGCCTCCTGGCTCGCGAACATCGTCGAATCACTTCCGGTCGATACGGCTACGGATCGCATGTTCCTATCGCGGTTTTCCAAGTATTGCATGTTGCTTGGGGTCGTAGCGATATGTGTACGATGGCTTCCTTCAGGAAGGCCGTTCCGAGGAAAGTCTATCTCGTTCGACGAAAAACGGGATGCCGAAACCCGCGTGTTTCGAAGTATTCAGCAGGACGCGTTTACCGATTCAATTGCATGCTTAACGCGAGGTATTAAGGTGAAGGGGTCGCATATTGCGGCACTTAATCCGTGTTTGGACGCAAATGGAGTTGTACGCGTGGGAGGGCGTTTGAAGAACGCTGACATCCCTATGGCCAGTAAGCACCCCATACTGTTACCCTCGCGGAATCACGTCACGGACTTGATCATTCGAGAAGCTCATGAATCGAATCTCCACTCTGGTGTTCAAAGCACCCTTTTCTTTTTGCGACAACATTTTTGGTTAATTGACGTAAGAATCAAGTCCGTCACGTTATTCGTAGGTGTGTCACGTGTATAAGACACAAACCCACCCCGCTCCACTGCAAGATGGCGGATCTTCCGACCGCTAGGTTCACAGAGTCTCACGCTTTTTCTCACGTAGGCGTAGACTTCTTCGGCCCCATTCTCATTAAAGAAAAAAAGCGTTACAACCGAACAACCCTTAAGGCGTACGAGTGCGTTTTTATCTGTATGGCTACAAAGGCAGTAACCATAGAGATAACCAGCGACTTAACCACTGAAGGTTTCTTAGGCGCGTTCACTCGATTTTTAGGGCGTCGAGGCATTCCCCATCACGTTTACTCCGACAACGGAACGAATTTCGTTGCAGCAAACAATCAGCTTAGGGAACTTTCCGCGCTCCTCCTTTCAGAGGAGTTCCAGTCCAAAGTGAGTGCTAAAGCTCTCTCTTTGAACATCCAGTGGCACTTTAACCCACCCTTATCTCCGCATTTTGGGGGTCTGTGGGAGGCCGCGGTAAAGTCTTTTAAATACCATTTCAAACGCGTAGTGGGTGGGCAACTTCTTACATTCGAGAAGCTTTATACCCTTGCGATAGAAATAGAAGCGATCTTAAATTCTCGACCCCTCTGGTCGATCTCGTCCGATCCCAACGACCCGATAGCGTTAACCCCGGCGCATGTTCTGATAGGTAGGCCCCTTACAGTCATGCCAAGTACTGATTTGACTTCCATTCCAGATAATCGACTATCCGTTTGGAAGTTCATCACCAAAGCCAGACAGGATTTCTGGAAGCGATGGCATTTGGAATACCTCCACGAGCTCCAACAGCGTAAAAAATGGCATGACTCTACTGGAGAACTAAGCGAAGGGATAGTCGTCATCCTGATAGACCTTGCACGCAATGGCAATTGGCAGTCGTTCAAGGGGTGCACCCGGGGACCGACGGACTCGCCAGAGTCGCCACCGTACGAACTTCTCGAGGGACACTGAAGCGCAATATCACGCAGCTGTGTCCACTACCGACTTCATCCCCCAAATGAAGATTAAAATGAAATTATATACACGCTACAACACAAACATACACATACACTGATCCACACATCACGACTTCGACGATCTTGCTCGATTCCTCGCAACGGGGAGGCTGTTCCGTCGAAACTCCGGGCTTAGCTGCACCGAAGGGCGACGGTGTCGAGCGGGCTCGTGAGAATCGACGTTGAGCACGTGGCGCCTTCTCCCGGCGCGCGACGGAGAGCAATCGAACGACGGGACTCGCTGTTGGCGCTGGCGGCGCCGCTGGTTGACCACGCGGGCAGTCGCTTTTGAGCAGCCAAGCGAACGATATCGCCACGCCCACTCTTGAGTGAATACGCTGACATCAGATCATTGTCACGAAAGCCGAACGTTCGTCCTATAATCCGCATATATCGTCGTTATTAAAGTAGTGGGTATAGTGCTCTGTCCTTCTCTCTCTTATGTGCATATCTCTCTCTTTCTCTATCTTTCTCTACGCTTGGTGACGGGAATTCGGGTACGGGTCGCGACCGGTCTACAATCGCGTCCGCGCGCGAAGCGAAACGAGGGACTATTCTGTGGAACTAAGGCCACAGTATAGCCCATTTCGATAAGTGATTGCTACGAGGGTAGTTCAATAAGTCTTTAGAATGACCAACAGATGGCGCGCGAATCGCTCCAAATCATCTGTTTTCAGTCAGCACCACTCCCGACTAGATATATGGTGCAGTCACAGTCCACATCTTCTGAGTTTACGTCTTTTTATAACCAATTGAAAAAAAAAAATTGCTTGTTAAGAAAAATGGAAAAAAAACGAGTTCAGAGCGGTAATTAAACATTTTCATTTAAAGGGTTTAACTCCATATGAGATAAAAAATGAATTGGACTCAGTTCATGGCACATCTGCCCCTGCCTTAGCAACGGTTTATAACTGGGTAAATGAATTTAAGCGTGGTCGTACATCAATAAGTGACGAACCACGTTCAGGAAGGCCCGTAGAAGCAACTACTCCCGAAATCATCAATAAAATCCACGATATGGTGTTGAAGGATAGAAGATTAAAAGTGCGTGAGTTAGCTGAGGTCACAAGGATATCTATAGGTGCAGTTGTTTCTATTCTACATGAAAAATTAGGCATGAAAAAGCTATCGGCAAGATGGGTGCCGCGTTTGCTCTCAGCTGAGAATAAACGCAATAGAGTGGTCGCCTCTGAGGCTCTTTTGGCGCGCATAAGTCGGAATCCTGAGGAATTTTTTCGTCGATTTGTGACTGTGGATGAAACATGGATACACCACTACACTCCTGAGACAAAGGAACAATCCAAACAGTGGATTTCCACAGGCGAACCAGCTCCAAAGAAGGCAAAGACCGTAAAGTCAGCTGGTAAGGTTATGGCTACAGTTTTTTGGGATGCACGTGGAATTATACTTATTGACTACTTGGAAAAGGGTAAAACAATTACTGGTGAGTATTATGCATCATTATTAGAGCAGCTGAAAGAAGAAATTAAAAAGAAACGACCACGCCCGAGTTCACACATGCTTCGTTTCAATGGCTAAAATTGAAGAACTAAAATTCAAATTGGTCGAACACCCACCGTATTCACCAGATTTAGCCCCCAGTAACTTTTTCTTATTTCCAAACTTGAAAAAATGGCTCGGTGGACAGAGATTTACGGACAACGAAGACGTCATTGCCTCTGTAAGTGCTTATTTTGAGGAACTTCCGAAAACGCACTTTTCTGAAGGATTAAAAAAACTTAAAAAGCGATTGACCAAGTGTATAGAGCTCCAAGGAGATTATGTAGAAAAATAAAAAAAAATTTATCCTAAAGACTTATTGAACTACCCTCGTATCACGCACGAACACGAGACGAGAGATTCGGAAGGATCTCTCGAATACACCGCACACGACTCACAGTTAATCGTTCAATGCCGCAGCTTGTATATACGACGAAAGGGGTTTTATGCCGCACGGCTTTCCCCTCTCGGTTTGAGCGATTAAACTCGTCTTTTTCTCGCTCAATCGACTTCTTCATTTTTAACCCTTCCAACCACATCTCCTATACGAAAACAAGAAAATAAGAAAGCGAGAATCCACGCCTAAGGGGCTTCTCGCGCGACAATTCAATATAGGTCAATGAAAAATTTCCAGTTTGCAGATGATTGTGCAATTGCATACGCACATGCAGACCCAACTGAGGCAGCTATTCAGGTAGAAATAGGCGAAAATCTCCTTAGATCTTGGCTCAAGAGCAGAGGCTTAAACATAGCACCACATAAATCAAAATTTATCACATTCCGAGAAAAATTCAACCAAACATACACATAGTAATAGATAATACAACACTAATACCGGTAAACCAATTTAAGTTTCTCTCAAAACGTTAGAGACAGTACATAACACAGGATTAAAATTATGCCTTAGTTTACCAAATTTCACATCAAACGCAATCACTCTGAATGTATGCAACAAGCACTCTCTTTCACAACGGCGTGACATGTTTATTAATAGATATCTGTATAAAGTAAACAGCTTAAAAACCAACCCATTAAATGAAAAACTAGACGAGCTATCCCAAATTATTTTACAAAAGAAAAACCCTCATTCATGCAAAATAGTGAAAACTGTACTCAATAGATTTAACAAAATCAATAGATTTAACAAAATCAATAGATTTAACAAAATCAATAGATTTAACAAAATCAATAGATTTAACAAAATCAATAGATTTAACAAAATCAATAGATTTAACAAAATCAATAGATTTAACAAAATCAATAGATTTAACAAAATCAATAGATTTAACAAAATCAATAGATTTAACAAAATCAATAGATTTAACAAAATCAATAGATTTAACAAAATCAATAGATTTAACAAAATCAATAGATTTAACAAAATCAATAGATTTAACAAAATCAATAGATTTAACAAAATCAATAGATTTAACAAAATCAATAGATTTAACAAAATCAATAGATTTAACAAAATCAATAGATTTAACAAAATCAATAGATTTAACAAAATCAATAGATTTAACAAAATCAATAGATTTAACAAAATCAATAGATTTAACAAAATCAATAGATTTAACAAAATCAATAGATTTAACAAAATCAATAGATTTAACAAAATCAATAGATTTAACAAAATCAATAGATTTAACAAAATCAATAGATTTAACAAAATCAATAGATTTAACAAAATCAATAGATTTAACAAAATCAATAGATTTAACACAATCAATAGATTTAACCAAATCAATAGATTTAACAAAATCAATAGATTTAACAAAATCAATAGATTTAACAAAATCAATAGATTTAACACAATCAATAGATTTAACAAAATCAATAGATTTAACACAATCAATAGATTTAACAAAATCAATAGATTTAACACAATCAATAGATTTAACAAAATCAATAGATTTAACAAAGATGTAACAAAATCAAAAAATTAGACCAAATTATTTAGCTGAATTATTCTGAATACGACATAATTTTTGTTGATGCTTCTACAGTTGATCAGCTGCACGACTGTTAATTGTATTGCGAAAATGCCAACTTTCTAGCTAAAAACAAAATCCTTGGACTTGCTTCCTCTACAGTAAGCGAACCATACTCAATTATAATAGCCCTCGAATTTATTAAAAGTAATGAATTAAAAAATACTGCTATATTTTCGGACTCAAAAGAAGCATTCAATCAAATCTCAAGAAGAAGTAAATGCAATGTCTTCTGTAATTGCTTTAGAATGCAAACTTAACTTATCATTTATTTTGAAAAAAAACTATAACATTGAATTCGTATCGGTGCCTAATCACTCACGTATAACAGGGAACAAATTAGTAGAGAAAGAGGCAATAATAGTACATTTCGACACGGGTGCGGAAGGTGATTATTTAGCTCATGTGTCGTTTTTCGCACGAGCGAAGCGAGTGAGAAAAGTCACATGAGGGGAAATCTTGTTACGCACTAGTTTCGAACCGTATTTTATACCACGAGAGCCGAATAATCATATTGAAGTTATGATTTTCAGGTTAGAGTAGTATAAAAGTACTAAACTTAACAAACGGAATCACTGTAAAGTCCTACTGGTACGAAATATGCAATAAAAACATACTCGTAACAGATCACAGAATGACTTGGCATAAATCACACATGATAGAACTACAAAAAAAGGCTCCAAATATCTTAAAAAATTTAATTTATTCACCCACACAAACTTAAAAAATTAACAACACAAAAGCCAAACTCACATCCTACTTAAGAATTTTGTCAGGATTCCATTGCACACCAGAAACACTGTGTGAAAAAAAAATAATAAATGGAATCCATGGAATTCATTTGTGGCTGGGAATACTGTGACCTAGACCATCTGATATGGGACTGTCAGCAACACAGGTTTATAGGAGCAGTTTACAATGTTTTGGATAGTGATACGGAAACATAAGAAAGTCGTGAAGTCATACATTGAATAAGAACACTGATTGGGTCTTGTTCAAGTGTTTTTCGCAACTGTTTCTGTTGGTGTGCTGGATTGTATGTAAGGTTGATTCGTTGTTCTTTGTTTGTATATAAAATTTTTTTTTCTCTTGACCTTGATTTACTTTATTGTCTGCCTAAGAGCCAGTGTGTGCCAATGGATAGGCTATAAGATTATAATTTACTACGTGAATAAATTTTGTTTTTATTATTACGCTGTGTTAAGATTGCTGAAAGGCGTTTTACTCCCCATTACTTTCAAAAGGTTGAACTCCTTACGCGGCGTTCATTTAGTCATTAGTATGTTGATATTTGATAATTTAACTACTCAAAAATAAAATATGTAGGACAAGTCTCTAGCATTCGTGCATCTTTGCAGTTAGATTTGCAAGATAAATGATCAATAACTTGCTACTTTTTGCAAAATCAGAACTGTTATATCGTAGGGGTTATGTATGTGTGTGAATCTTATTTTTACAAATGCGCTGGTAATTTTTGTTAGAATTCATCGATATTATGCACACACACATACATACAAGTAGAAAGAACGCATACAGTCTTCCCTAATGCACGACTATGCAGCTCTTTCTTGACCTGGGTTTTATTGCATCTTTTAACCGGAGGACCTTAGGATTCGGAAGCACGCCAAAAATCCAGTCCGTGTAGAACCATCGGAGAGCGCGCACCATATCAACCACGCAGAGTTCCAGCAGTTATTATTTCACTTATACAGTTATACATTCATACAGTTAAAGACATATTATAGTGTATCTTTTTCCCCTTTATTTCCCCCGCAAAAGCTTCAACTCCTTACGCAGCGCTCCTTCAATCATTAGTATGTTGCTATTTACCAATTTAACTATTCAAAAGATAAACTATGAAGGGCGAGCCTCTATCTTACTTGTATCTTTGCGAATAGGCTTGCAAAATAAGCGATCAATAACTTGTTACTATAAGGCCCTAAAATAGCTGAAACGGGGGGTTCCCTGATAAAAATATGCGATTGAAGTCAATTAAAAAAAATTCAAATTTTATTGAATTAAATTTATTTTAATTGATTGAATTGACTACCAGAAAACAAGTCAATTGAAAATGAATTGTGATTAATAAACTTTAATTGCAATTTAGTTCAATCCCTATATTTAGTATTGATTTCTATATATTTAAATCGACTTCTATAACAGAATAGTTCATTTTTTTCGTATTGTAATTAATTACAATTTAGATAATACAGTTCAATGAATTTTAATATATTCCAATACTATTTGAATTTATCTAATTCAATGTATAAATTGACTATAAAACTTCTATCCACATTAATTCATTTTTATGAATTCCAAACGTGAATAGATTTTAATGCAGCTTATTCGTATAAGCCCTGAATTAATACTAATAACGTTTGATAAATGAAAATTTTATTGAATTTTGTAGGTTCTGAATACTTTATTTATGAATTGACTTGAATCAATTCTTGTGAGTATGGGAAATCAATAGATTTAAATATAGTTTATTCGTATAAGCCGCGAATCAACTTCAATAAACTTTAATAAACACACATTCTATTGAATTCTGTAGGTTGCAAATACCTTTCTCATTAATTGATTTTAATCAATTCCTATAAGTACAGGAAATAAATATAATTTAATGCAGTTTATTCATATTAGGCGGGAATCAACTTAAATTAACTTTGATAAACGTACTTGTTATTGAATTGTGTAGTTTGCGAATATCTTTTTTATTAATTGACTTTAGTCAATTTCTATGAGTATAAAAAATGAATAGATTTAAATGCACTTTATCCGTACAAGTCGCAAATTAACTTGATAAACAAACTTTTTATTCAATTCTGTACATGTGCGAATTATCATGGAACAGTTTATGAAATTGTTTTTTACAAATAATTCAAATGTTAATTTATTAGAACAATAAATTATAATTTTAAATTTAAAATTCAAGATGTACCCAATTTGGCATTTAAACTGTGAAAGTTTTCATGAATTAGAATAATTAACATTAATAAAAAATGGTACACTTTGAACTTTTTGCACTTATCGTCTACACAATGAATCATTACCTTAATCTACTATAAATAATACTTTTATAAAAGGTTCTCTCGGTTGATATTTAAGAAAGTAATATTAGGTATTAATTAGGTTAATCTCACTCCAAACGGAATTAATTTATCGTAAGCATAAACAAATTGTTTCATGCTATTTTCGACAAATCGTACAAATTACATGTGTAATATTTATTTATTTTATTTAAATTATTTAAATTATTACTTATAACTGTACCATTACTTTTTGATAATATACGTATTTTCTATGAAACCACCTTTATTCAATTGGCCTCATATTGATCGTGAAAACTCATAAGCCCCATAAAAGGCAATAGGAAAGAATACAAAATTTATTTTTTGATCGGCACTAATTGTGCATTTGATAGAGAATCTAAGCCGACGTATATCTTTTGTGTATATCTTTTTGAAATTAAAAAAGAAAACTTAATTTGCAAAAGTTATAGTGTATTAAAAATCCTTTGAGTGACGTCACACCGTTAAAATATCAAAGGTGCCGACCAGAGTGACGTCACAATGTTTTTTAAAGATTTAACTATAACTTCTTTCATTTTGAAGATATCGTGAAAATTCCGAAAGTTTACAAAGAAACTATACCTCGATCTACAAGAATACTCTGTCAACTAAAAATCGGTATTTTTCCCTATTAAAATTAATAGAAAAAAATTATATAGTTTTTTATGCTACATTTTAATTCTAAATTTTTCATAGCATTAAATAACAAATACAATCTATAGAATACAATTATACAAAATAATTAGATATTAGATAAAATATTCGCTCTATAGACATGAATAAAAAATAATTACATTTAATTAGTTAAATCTCTATTAAACTTAATTGACATGCATCAATTGACATGTATTATATTATAATGCTAAATATTAATTCTATTTTGTTATATTAAATTCGATTAATACTATAAAATGCTAAAAACAATTGATACCAATTACATTGAATTGACTAAACACCTATTCAAATCAATAGACAATCAAAGAAAATGTATTTCTTTCAATATATTTTTATAAACATAGATCTAATAGTTTTGAATAGAATTCTAAAGATTATATATATTTATATTGCACTTTCCAGAATTAAGATTTAGCATCAAATGCAATAGATTTTTTTATTGACTTTAATCTCATTTTTTTAACAGGGTTTGCAAGCTATATGCCGTTGAATTGCTATTTGTCTATATTATATAGTTTTCCAAAATTTTGTTTTCATAGGATTTATTTATATCTTGAATTTCAAGGGGGGTGATGGGTATTATGTGGCTACAAAGCCTTAGTGGAATTTAAAATCAACAATTATCCAAGGTGTGTATTGTTTAATACATTGAACTACTAAATAAATTATATAGAGATAGAATATAACTAGTATAATTGTTGATTTTATTTAAACATGTACTGTGGTGTCTGTTAGATGGTGATTGCGGTGACTATTTAGTACGTGATTTGGACGTTGACGCTTTAAGCGTGAAGAAAAAGCGATTAAATATGACTTAATTCCATGTGTAGTGAATTTTATAGATTTACTTTTTCTGATTTTTGATAGTTGAAATTTGGTGAAGCGTATAACCCAATTGACTGGGCTTCACTTTACGATTGCCCTGCTCGGCTCAATTTATGTTATGTAAAATGCCTGTTTGTCTACTATGTGGAGTTAAGTCAATGATTAAGAGAAAGAGTTTACAATACAAAAATATACGCGATCTTATAGGAGTGACAATTCGGTATTTTTATAAAAATCACAGCAATCTGTACATAAATTTACGTTACTTGACACGCTGATGCTTTGCAAAATCGAGATAGCCGTATTCCCGATGTGTAGATGTAGTAATGACGTGGTAGGATAACGTTGATGTTCTAGGGCTGCCGATGGTGGATGCTCGGCCGATGATGGAAGTTCACGATGGACGCAACCTCGCCGAGCCGGGCGTGTTCGGAGTCGGCTTGAAAGCGGAGAGGCTTTGTCGAGCAGTCGGGCCTCCGAGGTATAGCTGTAAGATTTGAAAGCCACGATTTAGACGTATGCGAGTGTGTGTCGCCGTATAGCCTGCTGGTAAAATTAAGAGATTTTATCAAGCGATCGGGCCTCCGAGGAGCAAGTGTACGTTTTGAGAGCTAGGTTTAAGACGCATGCGAACTGGTTGAGAGTTGAAGCAAGAGTCCCTTAATTGCATATTAGAGAGATCAACAAAAACAACAAATAGCAGCAAAAACAGAAGATAGATGACACACTCCAAAAATATACGTCTCAAAAATCCTAAAAAACCCCATCTGCGATTACTGATCCGAACTAATGTACAGCCAGAGGGCAGAGAAGTACGAGGAATAGCGGAATTACAATTACAACGAGATATAACTACTTATTACCTCGGCTAATACCTCGGTCGAGCCTCAGTTTAATATCGGGTGAGCCTCGGCTAACCCACGGGTGATCCTCACGGGTGAGCGTGAGCCTCAGTCCAACATCGGGTGAGCTTCTAACTATCATCTCGGGCGATCCTTTTGTTAATGGGTTATAGCCTCGATCGACCCTTGAGTTAATATTTTAATCATCCTTTCAGTATTTTGTATTTTTTTAACATTACTGGACTACTCATGATAATTACGTCACTGTGAACGCACTCTAAGAACTTAATACTTAGGAAACTTAACAATAAAGTCTCCACTGTTTTGTCAAATCTTTCTTTAGTTGCCAATATCCACTTTTGCAATAACGGAATTTCTATAAAAAAAAATTTAGTCCGACAAAAACTCCTTATTTTATAATATATTGACTTTCATATCATTATGTAAGATTAAATTGCAGAAAGAATGTTTGTTTTTGTGACATATATATGCCAATAGAACCTCCTTAAGGCCAAAAACGATACAAATTGTACCGTTTTCACTTGTTATACCGTGTGTTAAAGAATTTTTTTAACCTCTAAACTCGAAAATTAAAAGATAAAATTTAATTACATTTTTACTTAATATTAGTTTTATACAGAACTGTAATCCTACAAATTTTCAAGCCATAAGACTCATTGCTTCATCAGACAAGAAAAAGTTGATAAAAATGCATTTTGTTGAATAACGATATCTTAATAATTTGTTAAGTATAGAGATATAAGCATAGTTTTGATAACATTTTTCCATTTTTTTACGTAAAACCAGAATATATAACGGGAGTAGAATGGTACTTTCAGAATAATTATGCTTTGTGTATGTATGTATGTATGTATGGATACATATATGTACGTATGTATGTACGTGTGTGTGTGTGTGTGACATACGTACATGTACGTGTGTTGTGTTTATGTATACGTGTGTCACTCATCTGGACTCAAACAGCGGTGAATGTAATGAAATCAACCTGTGTGCATAAACTTAATTTTCAGTCAACATTTATACTTAGTATTTGTAATGTTTATGAACTTCTCATATATATTTTACAAAAATAGCAAACAAATTTTAAATTAATTTGTAAAATTTCAAACTTAAACGACTAATTTATTTGATAATAAAATTCAAGTTTGAGGAAGTTAACAAGGAGAGTATCATACCATTGGGCGACAAATTTTGATTAGGCTTTGCTAGAAATGAGGTCTAGATCCTGACGTTTGTGATATTTTGCTTAGAAAATACGTTATTTTAATGAAAAATGCTACCTAATAAATATACATGTATCAACACTAGAAAAAATGACCCGAATAAAAAGTAGGCGGAAAGAGCTTTATTTTAAGCTTTGTTTCATTCAAAAATACTAATATTTTGTAAAGTTATTAATAATTAAATATGACGGAAAATAAATGAATATTTGAGGACATTTTAAAGAACAGATACACGTTTAAATTTTAAATTAAATGTTAATACGTTTTAAGGTACAATTAAGTTTTGCCATTATATATTAGCAATTTAACTTAAACTAATTTCATTCCCAAGTAACTTTCAACTTAGCATTTTAGTTTATTAAAAATTACCCAACCCTGTTAATAATTAATAACAATTGCTATTTTCAATAAATTTGTTGTGTATTATATATATCAAGATTCTTGACAAGATCAAGAAACTTTAACCTTTGGTCTTGGTCTTGTCTTGAAAATAATTTCGCAGTATTGTCTTGGTCTTCTCTCGAAAATCAAGACAAGACCAATGCAAGACCAAGAAAGATCTCGAGTCTCGTGCAGCCCCATTCTATACGTTTCAGAATAAGTTCATACCTTTATCTTTTCAATTTTAATAGTTTTAACTATCAAAAATACATAAACCTCGTACTTTTTTATCAAAATAATAAATAGTACATTCTGTAACAAGGGATTAAAATCGAAGATTATTCCCTTGTGTGATTCTTCCTTCGCATTGCTTGGGCAGTAAATCCCCCTCGGAAGTGTTCGGCTTTATTCCCGCGTTGCATATAGAACTTTGTTTTAACTGTGGCTACTTAATTGACTTAAAAAGATGGACAGTAAGATAACTAGAATTTATTGAAAATGTATATTAATATAGAGAAAAATAATTTTAAAAAAATTTACGGGAAAAAAATTTGAGGGATAAAAGATTTACAAGAAAAAAGTAAATTTACGGGAAAAAGTAGATTTTCGGGAATCATATGCTACTTTTGTCCCGCTTTTGAGGTCATTAAAGTGGTCATTATGGCTGAGTCGGGAATAAAATCGTTTTTTCAACGTTAATTCAAGACCACTTCTGATCAGTTAAACAAAACGTAAAATAAAGTTAAATTTCCCTTAAATGTATATTTCTCATGCTCGTAATGTTAGACTTTAATGTGCAAGACACTATTTTGCACTAGGAAAGTAAAAATAGATCATTTATAAACGTTTTATCACCTCATGAAAATATTCGGTAATCCTAAAGCGTTTCCCCCATTTAAATGCACATTGATCGAAATGACTCCATTTCACTACACAATTTCCAAATTCATTTAATAAATAATAAATATCACTAGGCAAATAAAAATGTTTAAATTTGAAAGGTTAAATGCTATATTTTTCTTGTCTCGCGTTTAAAACCTCCAATAATTACATTAAATAATTATAAAAATGGCTTTAACGCAAACTTTTATTATTTGAAAAGTAGCTAAAACCTATCGATGTGAATATCTTTATAGAAATCTTTTATATGTTTGATTTTTCGCATATTAAGTTGAAAGATACATTCTAAAGAATATAATAGTACATTGTGCTACTAGGGGGGAAGATTGGCTTTTTCCAAGTCTGAAAAAGCCTTTCCGGCCCTGTTACACACCGTATATTTTGTAATTAGTGCATGAATTGACACTTTTTATGCATATAAGGCGGATAGGGAATTGGGAATTTTGAGTCATCCACCATACCAATGAAAATAACAAGAATAAATTGTATGTAATTTAAACAGTTTTAAACATATCTACATTTTTAAAAATTTATTAAATTTTTAAAAATTTTAAAAATTTTGAAAATTGTGAAAAAATGTAATTTTTGTATTTTTTCGCCTGCTATACGAAGACGGTCGAAATTCTTAATTTTTTATTTGCTTGAAAGGCATTGAAAAGGGCCTTTTCTCAACGTCGGCATGAAATAGGCCTTTTTTCATGCCGAAAAGTAGAGTAGAAAGTCGATCATTTCGAACGTGCTTAGAAAAAATATAAAAAATGGCTCATTTTTCCTCACTTCTCAAAAATCGTAAATACAAAAATTTGCAATTGCGTTGTGCACGACTCGAAATGCGCGATTACCTACCCAACTTTCATGAATAACAAAAGGATCCTATATCACGCCTTTGTTGAAAAACTACGGTGTGTAAAACGGAGAGAAAAGCTATTTCAGACTCGGGCTACCTCACCCTCACTAGAAATAGATTATTTTCGCCTCTTGTTGCATAATGTACTATTTTCATGCATGTGTTATAAAGAAACATTTTCACCATTCAATAAACTTAATATTTTTCACAATTAAGTGATCGGTTTGACCCACCCGATCGGTTTGACCCCGCTCTCCCCTATAACTACTTAAAATGTATTACCTTAGATGTAGGTTCTCTTCTCTAGCACAAATTAAAATTGCATCGTTTATTACAGAATATATGCGATTATACTCTACGTTTAGATAGGTAAAATGATGTTTATTTTCCTATTTGTCGTATTCGATGTTAGCGTCATCGATTGGTTTGGTACATTTAAGGGGGTTCGAAAGAGTAGTGAATAATTACTTATAATTATAAAATTACGTATAATTAGCTAAAATCAAAACTCGCTAGCCCTTCATTGAGTAGTAATACACCTCTCTACAAAATTTCAGACGTTAAAATCAACGGCACCCTAAAATGTCATTGGAATGAAATGTTCACGAAATTTCATTCCAAAAATTTTGTATGGTGTCGTTGTTTTTAACGTCTGAAATTTTGCAGAAAGGTTTATTACTACTCAATGAAGGACTAGCGAGTTTGGGATTTTTCTAAATATACGTAATTTTGTTTATTTTAAAGTAAATAATGTACGGATCGGTCGGTAATTCAGGGAATTGACTTTCGGACCCCCTTAACGCAATCGTTGATCGGACAAGACATGTGTGTTGTACATATTAGTTTAATGGTTATTTATTTAAATGCACCAGATGCATGGGAAATTAAAAGAAAAATATTTCTTCTATTTTTTTAAACGACAAATTAGTTTCTGATATTTATTTTTCGAACTGAATGTAGTAGAAGTGCAACATTATAATTAATTATTTTGAAAACAATAATAAATAAGTATATGCGAATTTTATTTTGAAACTGTATATACCAGTTACAAGTAATAATCATCTAATTTGGGAATTCTTTAATACAATTTTTCTTTAATAATGCCTTTGGAACGGACAAGACATAAAAATCGGGGACACATTTCGAAACAACCATACACAAACCGAATGCATAAATTAAAACGTCGTGCATCATTTTTGTCTTATATTGATCCTCTGTGAATTTCTTTGTTGTTAAAATTTAGTGTCACTAAATTTTTTAGTATATTCGTATGAAATTGAAATTTGGAACACGGCACGGACAAGATTTTGTAAAGTTTTTGATTTTTTATTTAAAAAAGAAAATACTTGATACTCTAAAATTTTGGCAGATTGTTGCTTAATATGATAGTCCGGTTGTACATTTGATTGAGATTCATATTTTCTGGAGGTATATAAATACTGTTAGCTAATTTCACTGTTTGCAAAAGACGAGAAAGACTTGCCGAAAAATATAATTAAAATAAACAAAGCTGTCAAAATCGTTTATTTTCCCAATGGACAAGTTAATTTGCATTATGATTACGATGATGACAATGTAACTACTGTGAAATTAGCTAACAGTATTGATGTTGACGTTTCGAGTCTGACATTAGCAGAAAAGGTAGGGATATCAAAAGAAAAAGGAAAAGATCTAAAACACCTTTTACAGTTTTGTACTAATGAAGGGCAACAGTTTAGCGAGAGTTTTTTAAAGGCAACGTTTATCAAATCTGAAAAAAACGTAAAAAAAAAGAAAAATTAGACGTCAAATTATCAAAAAAAATTAAAGTTGCCAAGGTACAAAATGCAAAAGAAAAAAGTAGTAAAAAAGAAGCCAAAACAAAAGTAATAAAATTCAGCATGAAGAAGACAAAAGCGATAAAAAGTAATAAGGTGAAAAATACGAAGAAATCAAAGGAAAATAAAAAATAAATATGTTTTTTATGCAGTCTATTAGTTGTAAATAAATGTTAATGTATTAATAAAAATATTTATTGTATAAACTTGCTGTGTAGTTGTAACTATTATTAAACTAATATTTTCTACAGAAATCTTATTTTCAAATGTTATATTTATTACTTAATAAATCGTTGATGAATTTCTATACTAAAATCAATTTCACGGAAGAAAAAGACTTAAGAAATATTTCACTTTAAAAACTTTTGATCTAGTCAATGTTTAATACAAAGAAAACAACAGCGAAACATGTATAGCACCCTGTGTAACGCAACCATCGTACAGCCTTCAAGCGTGAAGCGACCACGCGGAACGATTGCTTTTGGAAAAATCGCTATATCTCTGCCAATTCTCATTCAATTGGTCTGAAAATTTCTGAAAAATTTCTTGAAGTGTAGACGAATAAATCTCTCGCTGAAAATTTTCTGAGACTTAAACTTCCTTACATACTTTTTTCCGTCGAACATACATAACGCTATAAAAAGTTGTTTGCTTGTTTACAACTAAATTATTAATGAAAAATATATAATTATTAACTTTTATCGATTTTATCTGCAGCGGTAGGGTATTTTACGATGTCATACCAAAATCAGAAAGATCCGTTGATATTTTTCGAAGCTAGAGCGATTTAAGTTTGAAAAACGTGGTTCAAAGGCGCTTCGCAATTTTCCGGTTTTCGTTGATTTTCTCGGAAAATATTGATTGCAGAAGAAAAGTGTAAAGAGAAAAAAGTTGCCTCTTTTCGTCATCTACACGATGGCATTGTTTAAACATAATTTTGATAATTTTCGAAAATCGGTCACGTTGACGTCAATTTTTCGCTGCAAAAAGTCCAGCCGAGCGCTCAGGACCTTTTAGCATTGAACCCTTCAATTAAAAAAAATAATTCTTTTGAATGTAATAAGAATTTACATTACTTTAATTTTTGTTTTAAATTAACAATATATCTTGTTATATTATATTATGAAAAACTTAAAAATTTCACTCATATAAATCTAAATTAATTTGCATGTATTTTATTTATGTGTTATACTTTTTACATATTTTTTAGATTTATAATAGTAAGAATGAAGATGAATCCAAAAATGTATTTTATAAAATTTAAGTCTTATAAATCTAAATATGGTAGCATGTATTTTATTTGTACTAATGTGCATACCTTTTGCATATTATTTAGATTTATAAGAATAACTTATATTATATTAATCCAAAATATAACATTTAAAACATAAGTCTTATAAATCTAAAAAAATTGCATGTATTTTAGTTATGCATACTTTTTGCAAATTATTTAGATCTGTAAGAGTATATAATAAAATGGAAAAGATTATAATAATTCAATTTCATTAATATCATTAATATAATTTTATATAATATATTATAAATTTGAATTATATTTTTGTATATATTTTTAAAATTGATTTTAAAAATATCATAAATTGTTAAAGTATGTAGATTATTTAAATTGATTTTATACATATGAATAATTAACAAAACAGTGGTACCCCAATAGGCCTAATCCACTGTGTAGGTTATGAAACTAAATTTAAAATATCGCCATAAAAACATAAAAAAGTTCATGGAATAATATATGTTTTTTTTGGAAACGGGTTCCTAGTATTTTTTTTTACAGTGCATATAAGACTTTAGACAACAAAGTAAACAGTAAAATGGAATAAACTGCACTGATATGTATAATGAATAAAACACTTTATAAATTTATAAACATTTACAATTATTATTATAAACAATTTTTATATGTATAATATGCATATAGAAAAAAAAACAAAAATAAAAAATGATAATTAATAGAAATAAGTAAATGAGGAGGGCATGAGGAGGGCTGGGAGGAGGGCTCTGAGGAGGATACAAAGAGGTGGAGCGAGGAGGGACGAGGAGGACAAAAAATAAGATCAAAATAACGTATTTTTTTAAACGATATTACCTTGATTTGAGGAGGAGAATGAGGAGGGCAAAATGAGGGGCGAGGAGGGGCGAGGAGGGGCGAGAAGGGCGTAAATCTTATAAGATTTACAAACAACTATATAATATAGGAAGATATATATATATATATATATATATATATATATATATATATATAAAATTAACGATTTTTCTTGGACGTTTTAATGTACAATTAACTTATAAAAAAGTTGGAAAGTTACAAGGTACTCTAAAATAATTAACTAGTTAATTTACAAGTAAGGTAATTGCAAAAACTAAGTTAAGTTAAAAGTTACTAACTGTTTAACTTTTTAAGTTAACTTATAACGTATCAACTTATAACTAACAAATTCATCTTTACAAATAACTTATAACGTATCAACTAGTTACTCCCCAACCCTGTATGTCAGTACAGGGGAAACCAGAGTAAAATGCACATAGTAACTTTAAAAGTTGAAAAATGTATTATTTAAATTACTGTAATTTTTGCATTAGTACTTATCTAAACTGTTATGAGTATCAAAATAAAAGTAAATAAAAGTAGCACAGACTAAAATAGCAAAAGTGAATATAATTTAAAAAATGTACTTGCAATCTGATTACTGATTCATTAATTTATAATTCCTTAAAAATGATAATCATTATAATTATTATTATTATTTTTATTATTTAATCCATTATGAACGAGACCGTCAAAAATTGAAAAACAACTTTGGAATATCACTTAGAAATGTTGTTTGGCCTCCAACTACAGTATTTTGCAATAATTTTTTTTTCTACTACTATCGATAATTTCTTATGGTGAGTGTACTTGCACGTGTGCAAGTTTATCATCTCCGGTGTGGTCCAGATATCCCGCAGTTCTTATAGTAGCTGTACGTGCACGTGTGCGAGAAGATCATCTTGGGTGTGGCCCAGATGTCTGGGAGGCTGCGTTTGCTTGTTCACTATTTTCAATACTTTTTACTACTACCGATAATTTTACAGAGGGTGTACATGCACGTGTGCAAGATGATCATCTCGGGTGTGGTTCAGATGTCCCGGAGTCTGTGTATGATTTTTCACTATTTTCGATACTTTGTACTACTACCGATAATTTTATAGATAAGTCCGAGATGATCATCTTGGGTGTGGTTCAGATGTCCCGGAGGCTGTGTATGATTTTTCACTATTATCAATACTTTTTACTACTATTGATAATTTTACAGTAGGTGTGGTCCAGATGTCCCACATGCTAAGTATAATTTTTCACTATTTTCGATACTTTTTACTACTACCGATAATTTTACAGAGGGTGTACATGCACGTGTGCGAGATGATCATCTCGGGTGTGGTTCAGATGTCCCGGAGGCTGTGTATAATTTTTCACTATTATCAATACTTTTCTCTACTATCGATAATTTTACAGTAGGTGTGGTCCAGATGTCCCACATGCTAAGTATGATTTTTCTCTATTATCGATATTTTTTACTACTATCGATAATTTCTTATGGTGGATATACTTGCACTTGTGCGAGGAGATTATCTTGGGTGTGGTCCGGATATATGAGAGGTTACGTATGATTTTTAAGTATTATCAATACTTTTTACTACTATCGATAATTTTGCAGTGGGTGTACGTGCACGTGTGCGGGATAATCATCTCGGGTGTGGTGCAGATATATGGGAGATTGTATTTGTTTATTCAGAAATATTGATATTTTTTACTACTATCGATAATTTCCTATAGTGGATGTACGTGCACGTGTGAGAGATCATCTTCTCGGGTGTGGTCTAGATGTATCGGAGGCTGCATATGATTTTTCACTATTATAGATACTTTTTACTACTATCGACAATTTTACAGTGGGTGCGGCCCAGATGTCCCAGATCCTGCGTATGATTTTTCTCTATTATCGATATTTATGACTACAGTCGATAATTTCTTATAGGGGGTGTACATGCACATGTGCGAGATAATCGTCTCGGGTGTGGTCCGGATATATGGGAGGCTGCGTATGATTTTTAAGTATTATCAATACTTTTTACTACTATCGATAATTTTGCGGTGGATGTACGTGCACATGTGCGAGATGATCAACTCGGGTTTGGTCCAGATATCTCGGATGTTGCGTATGATTTTTCTTTATTATCGATATTATTTATTGCTATCGAAGATTATTGTTAGTGGGTACTCGTGTGCGGGATGATCACATCGGGTGTGATCCAGATATCCAGGATGCTGCGTATGATTTTATGATTTTTCTTTATTATCGATATTATTTACTGCTATGGAACATTCTTCATTATGGGTGTACGTGCACTTGTACTAGATGATCCTCTGGGGTTTGGTCCAGATGTACCGAATGCTGCGTATGATTATTCTTTATTTTTTATATTTTTACTACTATCGAAGATTCTTTATAGTGTGTATACATGTACGTGTGCAAGATAATCATCTCACTTATCTTCTACATCTATCTATATTTTTGTAATTACCTTCTGGACTTATTCTATACATTTACCTTCCACTCTCCCTCTCTTAAAATATTTCTACATTTATCTACTATCTACACATAATAATATCGGAGTCTCTAACAGATAATTCTCTAACGTACGTCCGTACATACGTACGTGTGCGAAATAATCATCTCAGTTATTAAATATTAGAAAACAAAGTTTGTGTAATAAAATATTGTTAAGAAATTACAGTACTACATTGTTATTGCTTCCAAAACGCGAGCGAGCGTGAGCGAGTTAGCGGTTCTTGCTAGTATAAGATTAGGCGGGAATGTAGAATTCAGTAGAAAATATTGTAAGCCTCAAGAATTTATAGATCCGTCAAAAATTTTGAAAACAGTCGAAGTATTAAATTATTTATCAACTATGATAATCTTATCGTGTCATAGTTATTATTTTTAAATGATTACGATAGACACGTTGCCTCTAAATTTGAGAATCCCCAGAACAGCAGGGAATCCCGAGTTGATCCTAAAATCTCGAGATAGTAGTTAGGAATCCCGAGTTGTTCCGGGAATCCTGATATTGTGTCGGGAATCTCGAATTGATACGGGAATCTCGCCTGGGCTGAGAATCCCGACATATCTCGGGAATCCTGACTGTTATTCCTTGTCTCAACAGTACGTCGAGACAGGACGGGATCCCGTCTCTCCCGTCTGAAATGCACGGCATAAATCCCGTCTCATCCCGGACTTGTCTCGCACATCCTTAATGTCAACATTCAATATTTAGCGGTTTACATTGATAGAAATTGAATAAAACCAAACTAATAGGCAGTTGACACTCTCTAAAACCTTTTATTTCTTGTAAATGTTTTGATTGGGGAAGTTTTCTTCTTACGCCACATAAGTAAGGTGATATTCTTTAATTGGCCATGTATCGTTTATAATTTCTAAACAAATAGTATTTAAGAAATATTCAGATTTTACCTGCCAGGCAGATGACACTCTTTTGATGCCCTGTGAACTTTTACACGATAATATGTATTTAAAAATGAAACTGTGAACTTTAAGGCAGTCATGCATCTTGTAACTAAAAAACTAATAATAACTCTCTGAATCCCTCATGTTTGGTAAAATTGTATTTGAATTAATAAGTTTTAATAAGGATTTTTCAAAGAAGCCAGGCAGGTGATACTAAGTCGGGAGACAAGAAGTAGTTTATGAAGAAAGTATAATACATAATTTGACTACTATAAGTAATTATATTTTCTTAATCATTGTTTGAAAAAGATTAATATTTTATTTTAATAATAAAATTAATAATTAATATTTTACAAGAAAATGTATAATAGCGTAACTTATAAATTTAATTTTGTTCCTGCAAACTATACCCGAGACAAGCAAAACTTGCACTTTTAAACCCTCCTAACGTTATTTTTGAAAAAATAAATTATATCCTAAAAATTGAATCTATGAAATACCCGTTTATTAAAATAATTAAATATACAATTTTCTAAAACTTAAATAACAAAATATGTTTATATTTTTTTATAAATTGGCCATTGGCCAGAAACATCAAAGTATACGCTATGCTCAGAATCACCCATATAGTATATGCTTATCACAATGTTTACCTGGCTATAAATGAAAGGAACGATATTTCTTATGAATTAATAACTATTTAAAGTCCTAAAAATAATGGATTTTTTGGGAATTCTCCCTGACATAACTGAAAAAGCAATTAAAAAAGTACTTTGGGTATTGATTATATGCACTTTGTAGTATACAAAAAGATTTTTTCTTTTTGTTTTTAATACAAAAATCGCGAGAGGGCGCTCGCAAACATTACTGGGCTCTTTGGTTGTTGCATAGTTTTTCTTTTACTTTAATAAACCAATATCAGATAATTGTGTCAAATCGAACCCCAAATATAGTTAAATCATTGCTGAACATTTGTAACGATTAATCGTGCTCCGTTATTGTTAACCTGACTCCACAAGTATATTCCTTGTCATCCTAACCTTATACAAAGATGAAAAGCTAGTGGGAACCTTGGCGGGAATAATGGCAGGTGCACAGTGCACATTGCACATTCAGGATTGCAGATTCAAGGACTGTGAAATTTCTGCTGATAACACTGAAAATGAAACGCAACATCGCTGCATTTACTGCAATAATTCTTTCCATCAGTCCTGTACTATGTCATCAAACTGCATAATAACGGCAATAGAACAGAAAACTAAAACTCTTACTTGGATATCTTGGATCAAGTAGGTAGCAATAAAATTATTATTAAAGATTCTAGTAGTCGTGTCACAACAATTGATAATAACATTTTTGTATCGGCTATTCAAAATATGATTTCTTTTTCTGTATTAAATGCAATTGAGAATTCATTAAATAACAAAACAAACCTATATATATTATTATTTATACTATTTAATCATGCATAAAAGAAGAACTGCAGGTAATGTCTCACAGTTGATAATGCTAAATTAAACATGTTATAACTATGACATAGTGCTAGAAAGGTCAATTTGGAGATCATGGAAGGGTACATTAGCATAATAGGATAAAATTAGTATAGGTAAGAAAAATGGGGGATCGTATGGGGGTTATGGAGGGAGTATTTTTCTTAACAAAATAATGAAAATAATGATATGGGCATCGAAACGCTACATTAAACATATTATTACTTTAACATAGTGCTAAGAAGATTAGTGTGGAGATTATGGATGGGTGAGGTAGCATAAGGTGACAAAATAGGTACGAAAAGTGGATGGAGTATTTCTTCTTAGTAAATTAATGCTTGTAATCGCTAAAAGTGAGACGCAGAATTAACTTTTCATTTTCTATGAATTAGTGCATCGACAAATAAAGTGAAGTGGTAAAAAAAATCGGTAGCGTAAAAGAATGAAGAAAATATAACTGGGTGGAGTCTGGTAAAAGGGGAAGAAAGAGAGAGCGTACGGCATTGCATGCACTCAGGTAGTTATAGTTATTCAGAAGGATGGTATGAGGTGGGTTTCAGAAGGGGTGGATGAGGTATGCGTAGTAGTGACTTCATGCATGCAGGCATGAGTAATAGTGATTTCATGCACACACGCATGCGCAGTAAGGACTTCATGTGTATAAAAAAATGTTAAAATTTAAGGTATTTTTGACTCTATTTGTTATTCAGAATAATCTGACGTCTTTTTTTATTTACATATTTTGTCATGACATCATCGTCTTATTTTTATGTAAGCATGTATGTTTGATACTTAACCCTTTAACGTGAATCGTGCATTAGTAGTACTAACGTCTTAAAATGTATTTTGTTGGATTGCCCTCCTAATTTTGTACTTTCTAAGCTGAAGAAGCACTTAAATAATTGATCATACGTTACTGAGTATACATGAAAAGTATTATGAATTAGTATGATTAATATTTTAATTCAGCGTTTAAGAAGATGGAGTAGAAACCATGATTTACTAACACCAACGCAAATCACAACTATACGGGTTTGGGCGTTGTTCACGTTAAAGGGTTAAGTTAAAACTATCTAATAACATTAATAAGCATATTCTTCATATTATAAATAATACTTATAAATGATTATATATACAAATTGATTATTAATATGTATTAATTGTATCTCGTCCAGAATCAGCCGATAGTCCAGCATTAGACAATGATTCACCTTACAACTCAGCAGCCCCTCCTCCAGAATCTATCGATAACATCGAAATCATCATCAGCTCCAATCCCACTCGAAATTCAGCTTTACCTGCAAAATTCAACAGCAATAACAGTACCAAAAACGCAAGGCTCAGTCTCAATCGTCTTATTCTTGCTCTGCACAACTGTTACGGATAGAATCCATTAGTAATAATAGAATATGTAACTGTGTAATAAGTTCCTATGCAAAAGGTTTCTAAGACTTTCTGTATAGTTCAAGTGCGATGACATTCTCAAGTTTCTTATGTATGTTTTCGGCGGTCGTCGGCGGCAACTTTCGGCGGCGCGTATAGCGGCTCATTCTAGCTCGAAAAAGAATGATGCAGAGACCAGATGTACTCTGGCCTTCATACAGATCGGTAGTGACAAAGCGCGTTATACTAGTAAGACGAATGTTGTATTTAATAAATAACAGACTTTATCATAAATGGTTTATAAATTAGTTTAACAAAATCCTTAGTTTATTCTCGTCCCGAACAACAACCTCCAAAAAGGTCAAATAGACATTATCAAAAAAACGAGAATCGATTTCAATATACTACCAGAATGTGAGAATTCTGAAAAACAAGCTGCACCAACTTCGTACCGACATTGATCTCATTCTTCCGTCCCCTGATGTAATTGTGTTCATGGAAACTTGGCTGGATCCTAACCTAGTAATTGCCGAACTTGGTCTAAATAAATATAACGTTTTCAGACTGGATAGAGATACTATTATACAACGAAAATGTAAGGTGTGGTGTCCTATTGGCGGTTAAATCTTCGTTCTCAGCTAAAATCTGTAATATTGACACCAAAACAGAACAGTTATTTATAAAAATCGATGACCATTCTTTCAACGTCACCATTGGAGTTTCACACGAACAACGTAACTCTAAAGAAGATGTTTATAAAGAACATCTATTTAATGTTTACAGAGTAATGAGGAAGTATAATAATCCCGAATTACTGTATTTCGGTAACCTAAACTTACCTCATATTCATTGGTCTGATAACCCACTGAACTTTATAACTATATCTTACGTTTCGCCTGCCATAAAAGACAGTGCATCAGCCGTCTATTCAACATTCTCTTACTATGGTCTCTCACAAATTTATTCACTACACCCACAAAAGAACGACACTTGGAACGTTTCGTTTGAATCAGCTAACTTGGAATTTGTTCACCAATCCATGGATCAACTTTTGCGTACGGATGAGCACCACCAAGGAAAAATCCTACAAGAGCATTTTTTACTCGGTATTAATGATTGCATCGACAGATATGTACGCTTCTCCAAAAACAGGTCCAGCACTTTTCCTACATGGTACTCAACTGACTTAATAAATCTTGTTTCATCTAATAAAAAGGCTTACTGTAATTAGAAACAATCGCATATCTTAAACGACTATATTGAATTAAACTTTGATACATCAAATATTTATTTAGCATAGAAAATTCGGTTCCAAGAAATATATAATCTCCACATACTAACACACACACACACACGCACACAAGCACACAAGCACACGTGCGTACGCGCAGGCACGCACGCACACACATACACACACACACACGTACATTTTGTATGTAGTGTATTCGAACTCCCCAAGGCATAAAACATGTTTATACGTTACAAAAACACAAAAGAAAAATTTTTACCATCCCGAAGCTTTCTCTTTGAGAAAGGACAACGTAAACCAAGCGTAAGGCGAGAAAATACTGTTTCTAATAAAAGACACGTACATGCACTATGAACCTAAAAGAATAAAAATTGACGTTAAGAAGAATAAAAGTACCATTTTATACTTTTAGAAAAGTATAAAAGTGTGATTTTATTCTTTAGAGAATTTTACAATGACTTTAAAGATTAAATTGTACAATTTATTGTTTTGTAAAGAATAAAGTTCAACTTTTCTTATTTTAAAAGAGTAAATGATGAATTTTATTCTTTACAAAAGAATAAAGTCAAGAAATTATTCTTTATAAAAGAATAAACCCCGCCATTTTAAAAGAATAATTAACGGATTTTATTCTTTACGAAAAAAATAAACAGAAGCTATTGTTCTTTATTTAAGATATATAAATATATATAGGAACTCCTATTTTGTAGTTCTACTGCTGTACTAACCATCAAATCCTTAGAGATTACTTTTAACCAAAAAAATTATGACACTCGCTGATCACCTCAGTCGGAGTAATTTCACTAAAAAGTCGTATCTAAAAAACTAAGAGACCTAGACACTTAAAATTTAGTGTCATAGTTTATTAGGCCTAAAAAGAAGAAAAAAATACTTCCAAAGTCTTAGATATTCTTTTTTCCATTTTGTCAAAAAAAGTCTTATTCACAAAATAAAAGGTATCTATATGTGATACTGTTAAATCTATTGTAAAACTTTCAGCAGAGTGATTATTTGATTAAATCTTGTAATATTGTACTTAAAACATATAAAATAAGCCTTATTTACTTAACAGTTCTAATAAAAACTATAGAAACTTGTTCAAACAAAAAAAATGATGACAGTCGTTGATCACCTCAGTCGGAGTAATTACACCAAAAAATCATATCTAAAAAACTAAAAGACCTATTAGTCACTTAAAATTTGGTGTCATAGTTTCTTAGGCTCAAAAAAGAAGGAGAAAAATATTTCCAAGGCCTTACATAATCTTATTTTATAGCACACTAACCTCAAAATGCCAACTTTATTGTCGATTTTGAGGTTGTTGTGCTATAAAATATCGTATGAGACTGTTGTGGGAGGTGTTTTTCTACCTTGCTCGATTTTCTCACTCGCTTCGCTCGTGCGAAAACCCTCGAGCAAGGTAGAAAACCATCTCCCACAACAGTGTCATAATATACTATTAATTTTATCAAAAGAAGTCTTATACACAAAATAGCATATATGTATGCCTATACATGTATACGTATAGGATATATATATATATATATATATATATATATATATATATATATATATATATATATATATATATAGGATACCTATATATATGGAACTACAATTACCATAAAATGACTTTTTCATAATGTATATGATTTAAAGACTTCAAATTTTGTATGTAAGTTAGTTTCACCTGAACATATAATAAAAACAAAGTGAAAAATTGAATGTTTCAATTGCTTAATCACTCCCTTTTAAGTTTAGACGTGATTGAACCATTTGACATATATAGGTATACATATATAGGTAAACATATATGCTATTTTGTGTATAAGACTTTTTTTAATAAAATTGAAATAAGATTATGTAAGGCCTTGGAAATATTTTTCTCCTTCTTTTTTGAGCCTAATAAACTATGATACAAAATTATAAGTGACTAGGTCTTTTAGTTTTTTAGATAAGATTTTTTGGTTGAATTACTCCGACTGAGGTGATCAACGTCTGTCATCATTTTTTTATGGTTGTTCCGTCGCATACGTCAGTGGTACGTGGCGCCACCTTTTCTCGCAGACGCGATGCGAGCGGCGCAAACAGCGAGCCACGTTTTCGGCGACCGATAGAAGCGAGCGCGGTGGGGGTTCGCGAGAGCGCGAATGACAGGCGCGAACGCGCGAATTCAAGTCAGTCACTCTTGAGCAATCAAGCCAATACGTGCTTTTGTGCAAGAGTCCGGCATCTTTCTTTCGCTTTGTCCATATAAAGTGTAAGATATTCTCGTCCTTCCGTCGTTTTGTAACTTCAGCATCTTGTCGGGTGTGTATCGTTTTTTCCTTTCTATTTTTTGATTAACGGGAAATAAAATCATTGGGTCGCGTTTGTCCGGTACACGGTAAGCGGAATAGCAGCGCGCGGTCGTTTTATAAAATAGGTGTTCTGAACACCATCGACGCGATCCGTGACTAGTGCGGATCCGTGTGGCCCTGCCACTACCGACGCAATTCACCAGGTGAATTCGTGTGGCCATCGCCACAAATCGCGATCGAAAGATCCGCAGGAGGTGCGCACTCCTTGTTACACACGCGTGCACGCAAATACATACACACACACATACAAGGATCCATACCTCAATTTCTCACAGTTTGTACATCGACAACGAGAGGGGTTTTATGCCGCGAGGCTTTCCCCTCGCAGAGCCTAATAAATTCATCTTTTTGTGGCTCAAAATTCGAGTCCTTTATTTTACCCTCTCCCTTTTCCCCTTTTTCCTATAAAAACAAATATCGGGATTTTCCCGCGTGTTGGAAAATCTCAACCACAATTCATGGTGCCTCCTGTGAGGTGTGGATCTCGAGGTTAATACTCGTGTGCAAAGGACCCTCGTGCAAGAGCCCGCCGATTTCATCGCCGACGAACTTGCAGTCCAAAGACGAACAGTTGAAGATAACATCGCCGCATACCAGGACGACTTACTCTCAGCTACCACGTGCATCGTTGGAACGTCTCCACCTCGAAAGATAAGTGTTCAGAAAAGGATATCTTTGTTTCTCGCGTCAGGGATTAGCACATCGCGGCGCGCCGCCGCTCGATTCTAAGCACCGCCGCTCAATTGTTAGAGCCGCCGCTCGGTTCTTAGAAGCGCGCATACGCGTAGCAATGTCAGGGTAATCATGCTGTCTATCGTTGCCCAGTGTTCGAGAAGATGACCACTCAACAGAGATGGGACGCAGTCAAGGCAAGGAAACTTTGTCGGAATTGCTTACGTAAGCACCCCGGCGAGTGCAAGGCGTCGAAATGCAAGCACTGTGACCGCTTCCATCACTCTCTCTTGCACACGTCGCGATCGCCGACATCGGCCTCCTACACGAGTGCTTCTGGCAAGCCCGAAGGGACTTCAAACCCGTCGAGAAATAATGATTGACTAGGCGTGGGGGTTTTTAGTACAGCATCGCGATCACTGCAATCTCAGCTGCTAATGAGCGCAGTCGTGCGAGTGCGGGATGTCGATGGGCTGTTCGTCGAAGCACGCGTACTTTTGGATACATGCGCGACGGCGCATTTTATTACGACTGAGTTCGCGCGGAAACTCCGTTTACCTTTGCGCGCTTGTTCAATTCCGGTCGGCGCCATTAACGAAATGCGGACAGTTTCCAAGAACAGCGTCGACATTTCTTTTCGTTCTCTGTATTCTGAATTCGGGAAACGCTTGACGTTCCTCACTATTCCGAAAATCGCCGATGCAACGCCCGACGAAGTCTTTCCTCGCGATTTGGCTCCTATCCCGCGTAACCTACGATTAGCAGATCCACAGTTTCATCTTCCTAGACCGGTCGATATGCTCATAGGTTCAGGCGCGACTTTGTCGTTACTGTCGATCGGACAGATTAACATCTCTCGAGATAATTGCGATCTATATCTACAGAAAACTCAACTCGGTTGGGTCGTTGTGGGCGGTGCAAAGGAGGGTAAGATTTCGGCAGCTTCATGTCATCTATCCGAGTTAGTAACGCAACTAGCGAAGTTCTGGGTTATAGAAGACGCGGCGGGCGTATCTGACAAATCGAGCATAGAATTAGCTTGCGACACACATTATCGAAATAATACCGAGCGTACTTCAGAGGGGCGATACATAGTGCGGCTACCGTTTCGCGACAGCGAGGTCGCTCTAGGTGAATCGCGAGCGCAGGCGTTGCGACGCTTTCGTAGCCTCGAAAGGAAGTTTGCAAGAGAACCTGAATTGAGGTTAGAGTACTCCCGGGTCATGCAGGAGTATGTCGAGTTGGGACACATGACTCTGGCACGCGACGAGCAAGCGGACGGATATTATCTCCCTCATCACGCAGTGATCAAATCGAGCAGCACTACCACAAAGGTTCGTGTGGTCTTTGATGCGTCTGCTAAATCGGATAAAGGCGTATCCCTCAACGACGTCTTGCTCGTAGGACCAACAATCCAGGATAAGTTGTTCGCCCATCTGGTTAGATTTCGCACCCATACATACGTATTAACGGCTGATATCGAGAAGATGTATCGACAAATTCTCGTTCATTCGGAAGATCGACGATATCAGCGCGTTTTTTGGTATCACGGGGAGGCGCTGAGAGTTTTCGAGTTGAATACCGTAACTTTCGGCGTATCTTCTGCTCCGTATCTCGCGATACGTACAATTCACCAACTCGCAGAAGACGAAGAGGCGCTTCATCCGCAAGCGGCCATGATTTTGAAACGCGATCTATACGTCGATGATC
This sequence comes from Gastracanthus pulcherrimus, assembly GCA_949152435.1. Taxonomy (NCBI): domain Eukaryota; kingdom Metazoa; phylum Arthropoda; class Insecta; order Hymenoptera; family Pteromalidae; genus Gastracanthus; species Gastracanthus pulcherrimus. Next base: position 47,076,108 of record OX424573.1, on the reverse strand, counting down.
TTTTAACGGGAGCGAACTCCCTTAAAGAGATCTCGCGAATTCGCGACAACATAATCGCGCTCCTTAAACGGGGTGGATTTCATATCCGACAATGGGCATCCAATCACGATCACACGCTTGATAACCATGATGAAAAAGTCTTGAATTTGAGCACAACAGAGGAGGATTCAATTTTTAAAACGCTCGGTGTCGCTTGGGCTTCGCAACGCGACGAATTTGTATATTCAGTTAAACCGATTCAGATTCCAGACAAGGTTACGAAACGGATCATCCTCTCCGAAATCGCGAAAATCTTCGATCCTTTGGGACTCTTAGGACCGGTGATTTTACACGCAAAGACGATTATGCAAGAGTGCTGGGAAGCACAAGTGGCCTGGGACGAATCCGCACCGCAATCACTGCATACACTTTGGGTTACATTCGCGCGGCAATTACAACTTCTTTGCAACGTATCGGTCGAGCGTCATCTCCTTGTAAAATCACCGTTGCGTGTAGAGATTCACGGGTTCTGCGACGCTAGCCAGAGAGGTTACGGCGCGTGCGTGTATATCAGGTCGATTGGTCAAAATCACGGTATCACTGTTCGGCTAGCGTGTGCGAAATCACGAGTGGCCCCGTTGAAACAACAAACAATTCCCCGATTGGAATTATGCGGAGCTTTGACCCTTTCTCGATTATTTACAGAATCACGTCCCGCTTTTGAATTTCACTTTGATCGCGTCGTTTTCTGGAGCGATTCTACAATCGTCTTGCACTGGCTGAAGAAACCACCACAGGCCTCAAAGACGTTTGAATCAAATCGAGTCCGTGAAATTCAATCCGTAGGAGAGGAAGTGGAATGGCGTCACGTGTCTACGAAACACAACCCGGCTGATGCGTTGTCTCGCGGCCAACTTCCGTCGGAATTTCTAAAAAACGAAACCTGGTTTGACGGTCCCAAATGGTTGCAGCAATCCGAGGACATTTGGCCCGCGAGCGCCGTTCCTTCGATATCCGATGTACCTGGTTTAAAGGCAGAAACTTGTCTTCTCATAAAATCCGTGAACGACGAAGATCTGTTGCGATTCTCTTCCTACCGTACGTTACTTCACAGCGTCGCGTTTTGTTTGCGTTGGCGTCCCTTGAATAATTTCCAGGGAAAACGCATCAGCGTCCCGGAGAAAACGGAAGCGGAAAAGCGAGTCCTAAAACTCATCCAGAGCAAGCAATTTTCAGACACCATCGATAGGCTTTCTAAGAACAGAGAGGTCAGAGAATCGAGACTCGCCGCGTTTAATCTTTTTTTGGACGAAGACGGTATTCTTCGAGTCGGCGGTCGATTAAAGGGCGCGAATATCTCCTTTTCACAAAAGCATCCAGTTTTGCTACCATCGCGTCATCACGTCACGGATCTCATAATTCGGGAGTTACACGAGTCAAATCACCACGCCGGGCTTCAAACGACTCTCTACACTTTGCGACAGCGTTTTTGGTTGTTGGATGGGAAAAACCAAGTACGTAAAATCGTACGCAAGTGTGTCACTTGTATAAGACACAAACCAGCGCTGCCGCATAGTCGTATGGGAGATCTGCCTCACGCGCGCGTTACGGAGGCTGCCGCGTTTTCACACGTCGGAGTTGATTATTTCGGGCCGATTTTAACGAAAGAAAAGAAGCATCGCAATCGGACCACATTAAAATCATACGGATGTGTTTTCGTTTGCATGGTCACGAAGGCCGTTCATCTCGAGATAGTTAGCGATCTAACCACCGAAGGTTTTCTCGCGGCTTTCCGACGTTTCATGGGGTGACGGGGAGTTCCTGCACACGTCTATTCGGACAACGGTACAAACTTCGTTGGTGCGAACAATCAACTTCGCGAACTATACGCGTTGTTTAATTCGGACGAATTCAAAGACAAGGTTGATTCAGTCGCAGTTCAACGGAACGTAGAGTGGCATTTCAACCCTCCCCTATCACCTCATTTCGGCGATATCTGGGAGGTCGCAGTCAAATCTTTCAAGCACCATTTCTTACGCGTCACGCGCGGTCAACTTCTTACCTTTGAGGAGATTAACACGCTCGCCATCGAAATTGAAGCGATACTAAACTCTCGACCCCTCTGTTCTATCTCTACTGATCCGAATGATCCAATCGCGTTGACACCCGCGCACATTTTAATAGGTCGGCCTCTTACAATGTTACCCGAGACTGATTTAACACCTGTTTCAGCTAATCGTCTATCGGCGTGGAGGTTCATCTCTAAGGCTCGCCAGGATTTCTGGAAACGATGGCACTTAGAATATTTAAACGAGCTGCAAAAGCGCCAGAAATGGCATCACTCAACCGGCGAGTTAATTCCAGGGATGGTCGTCATCATCATCGACAAAAACCAACCTTGCACGCAGTGGCAGCTGGGAGTCATCGTAGAGGTACATCCTGGTGTCGACGGGATATCCAGAGTCGCAACTTTGAAAACATCGCGAGGCCAGCTCAAACGCAACATCACGCAGCTGTGCCCCTTACCAGCATCAATATGAAGAGATATATGCAAAACAACATGTATACACATACAACACAAACAATTCGCTTGCTCCATTCTCTCGCAACGGGGGAGTATGTTCCGTCGCAGACGTCAGTGGTACGTGGCGCCACCTTTTCTCGCAGACGCGATGCGAGCGGCGCAAACAGCGAGCCACGTTTTCGGCGACCGATAGAAGCGAGCGCGGTGGGGGTTCGCGAGAGCGCGAATGACAGGCGCGAACGCGCGAATTCAAGTCAGTCACTCTTGAGCAATCAAGCCAATACGTGCTTTTGTGCAAGAGTCCGGCATCTTTCTTTCGCTTTGTCCATATAAAGTGTAAGATATTCTCGTCCTTCCGTCGTTTTGTAACTTCAGCATCTTGTCGGGTGTGTATCGTTTTTTCCTTTCTATTTTTTGATTAATGGGAAATAAAATCATTGGGTCGCGTTTGTCCGGTACACGGTAAGCGGAATAGCAGCGCGCGGTCGTTTTATAAAATAGGTGTTCTGAACACCATCGACGCGATCCGTGACTAGTGCGGATCCGTGTGGCCCTGCTACTACCGACGCAATTCACCAGGTGAATTCGTGTGGCCATCGCCACAAATCGCGATCGAAAGATCCGCAGGAGGTGCGCACTCCTTGTTACACACGCGTGCACGCAAATACATACACACACATACAAGGATCCATACCTCAATTTCTCACAGTTTGTACATCGACAACGAGAGGGGTTTTATGCCGCGAGGCTTTCCCCTCTCAGAGCCTAATAAATTCATCTTTTTGTGGCTCAAAATTCGAGTCCTTTATTTTACCCTCTCCCTTTTCCCCTTTTTCCTATAAAAACAAATATCGAGATTTTCCCGCGTGTTGGAAAATCTCGACCACAATTCAATGGTTGAACAAGTTTCTACAGTTTTCATTAGAACTATTAAGTAAATAAGGCTTATTTTATATGTTTGAAGTACAATATTACATGATTTAATCAAATAATCACTCTGCTGAAAGTTTTACAACAGATTTAACAGTATCACATATAGATGCCTTTTATTTTGTGAATAAGACTTTTTTTGACAAAATGGAAAAAAGAATATCTAAGACTTTGGAAGTATTTTTTTTCTTCTTTTTTAGGTCCAATAAACTGTGACACTAAATTTTAAGTGTCTAGGTCTCTTAGTTTTTTAGATACGACTTCTTGGTGGAATTACTCCGACTGAGGTGATCAGCGAGTGTCATAATTTTTTTTAGGTTAAAAGTAATCTCTAAAGATTTGATGATTAGTACAGCAGTAGAACTACAAAATAGGTGTTCCTATATATATATATATTTATATATCTTAAATAAAGAATAATATCTTCTGTTTATTCATTTCGTAAAGAATAAAATCCGTTATTTATTCTTTCATAAAGAATAATTTCTTGACTTTATTCTTTTGTAAAGAATAAAATTCATCATTTACTCTTTTAAAAGAATAAAAGCTGAACTTTATTCTTTACAAAATAATAAATTGTACAATTTAATCTTTTAAAGTCATTGTAAAATTCTCTAAAGAATAAAATCACACTTTTATACAATAATAAAATGGTACTTTTATTCTTCCTAACGTGAATTTTTATTCTTTTAGGTTTAGAGTGTATATGGCGTAGCGTTGGTTCAACTGTTGTACTGGCATCATATAGTCAATCCTGGCACTAAGAGACTTAGTAATGAAATGTGATATGTCTTACAGTGTCCACAGTCTTACTTAGAAAGTATATTGACTGTGGGTAATGATAGAAACCTGCGCGACCAGAGGAGTCAAATTCTACCACTTAGTAGCGACGAACTGCTTTCAGTCAGAGTACTAAAGAAGCTAAAAAAATATTTTTCTCCCAAAATTTGACTTGCACATCTTTTCTATGACACTAAAACAACATTTAAGCAGAAAACAAATTTCGGTTTATGAAAATTTCAAACAGATATTACCCCTGAATATGAATACTAATATCTACTTCTACTATTGAACGTTTGTGGAAAAGATGAGTTAGAATATTTTTGAACTTACATTTTTATTCGCATTTTTGTAATAAAGTATAAATTATTTAAAGTCATATAATATTTGTAATTTATATCATCTTGATTTTATTTTCTTCTATCGATGGATTTACTTAGTTAGGCTTCTTCTTGTATCATCTGGATAGTTAAAATGATTGGATGTATACGGGAGCTTATCTTTCGGGCTATTACTTATTGTGAACAAAAATATGTCTTATATTTTGAAATATCGAAAGCTTGATATGTACAATTGTGCGTGAAAGTATACTTCATATACAGTGCGTCTCATAACTATAGAAACACCAAAAATTTTTACATTTAAATCTGTGTATTATATACCTTTTCTTAAAAAACCTGTAACTTTCGAAGCAAAAACCCAAGGATAATTTTAAAAATAGCAAATAAAAGGCAATTTTATTCTCTTTAAGACGTTACCAAAATATTGTGTCTACATTAACTTATGAAAAATTCACGGACGGTTTAAACAAAACTTGAATACTAGATAAAAAATTTACATTGATTTAAATGGGTCTAAAAATTTAAAGTGTTTCTATAGTTATGAAACAACGATAACTTCTTTAATGTTGATGCGAAAGAAATATTCTAGTAATGTTTTAAAGAGAATATATTTTCCATTCATTGGCTTTTTGCAAAATTATCCTCGGATTTTTGCTTCCAAAGTTACAGGTTCTTTAAAAATAGGTATAATATACACATTTAAACGTGAAAATTTGTGGTGTTTCTATAGTTATGAGACGCACTGTATTTATTAATAAATTTAAAAAAATATTTTTGTTAAGTATAAGAAATATTAATAATTCAAAATATGTGTACAAGAATTAATTATTTGATTTAGTACCACGAACTTTAAAAATTACTTTTATTAATATTATAGTTCTGTGCAATAGCCCCAATCTTCTTTCACCATATCAGCAAGTTTTTCACCAATCATAATTACTGGAACATTTGTATGCCCAGTCATAATCATTGGCATAATTGAAGCATCTGCAACTCTTAATCCTTGGATACCTTTGACCTGTAAAATAATAAAAATAATATGTCTATCACTTTATTTAACAAATAATATTTTCATAAATAATACGTTACAAAAATCCCCGGCCAATATATATTGGCACTTAGCTTTACAAACTTAAATAATTACTCAATAGTTTAAATTTATACTATCGTATATGAGAAATTCTTTCGAACTTTTAACTTTTCTTGTAACTTACAGCTGTCATTTTCTACTATTCGAAATTTCTACTATTCTAAACTTTTAGCTTGGTGACCATGACGATGAAATAGGATTACGTACTTTTTTCTAATGGTTCTTAGTAATCAAAAAAACGTCAACTGAAAAACGTAGCTGATTGTCCGTAAAAATTATTAAAAATTTTCGAAACTCAGAATTTTTTGAAATTACGACTCAGCTTTCTTATATATTCCTTAACACAGGCCCGGATTAAGGGGGGGGGGGGGCTAGGGTGGGCTATAGCCCCGGGCCTCGAGTCTTCAGGGACCTCGCTCTCCCAGAATTCTGATATCCCAAATTGCTACAATAAATTGCTATAACTTTTTTTTAATGATTAATGTTTATTTAGTATTATGTGTTTATCAGATCAATGTGTATTCTTTATTATTTTACATTTTATACAAAATGTTAAATAACAAAACCATAAAGGCTAGTGTCTAGACCCAACAATCCCAAGCTTAATAATTTCAATTTGTAATTAACAAAATTTGAATAATAAAACAACCTTTAACCCTAAATTAAATTAATCTACGAGGGTAGTTCAATAAGTCTTTAGAATAAAGTATAAAAACAATTTTTTTTGGGTAAATTTTTTTTTATTTTTCAACATAATCTCCTTGAAGCTCTATACACTTGGTCAATCGCTTTTTAAGTTTTTTTAATCCTTCAGAAAAGTGCGTTTTCGGAAGTTCCTCAAAATAAGCACTTACAGAGGCAATGACGTCTTCGTTGTCCGTAAATCTCTGTCCACCGAGCCATTTTTTCAAGTTTGGAAATAAGAAAAAGTCACTGGGGGCTAAATCTGGTGAATACGGTGGGTGTTCGACCAATTCGAATTTTAGTTCTTCAATTTTAGCCATTGAAACGAAGCATGTGTGAACTCGGGCGTTGTCGTGATGAAAGAGAATTTTTTTTCTCGCCAAATGTGGTCGTTTTTTTTTAATTTCTTCTTTCAGCTGCTCTAATAATGATGCATAATACTCAGCAGTAATTGTTTTACCCTTTTCCAAGTAGTCAATAAGTATAATTCCACGTGCATCCCAAAAAACTGTAGCCATAACCTTACCAGCTGACTTTGCGGTCTTTGCCTTCTTTGGAGCTGGTTCGCCTGTGGAAATCCACTGTTTGGATTGTTCCTTTGTCTCAGGAGTGTAGTGGTGTATCCATGTTTCATCCACAGTCACAAATCGACGAAAAAATTCCTCAGGATTCCGACTTATGCGCGCCAAAAGAGCCTCAGAGGCGACCACTCTATTGCGTTTATTCTCAGCTGAGAGCAAACGCGGCACCCATCTTGCCGATAGCTTTTTCATGCCTAATTTTTCATGTAGAATTGAAACAACTGCACCTATAGATATCCTTGTGGCCTCAGCTAACTCACGCACTTTTAATCTTCTATCCTTCAACACCATATCGTGGATTTTATTGATGATTTCGGGAGTAGTTGCTTCTACGGGCCTTCCTGAACGTTGTTCGTCACTTATTGATGTACGACCACGCTTAAATTCATTTACCCAGTTATAAACCGTTGCTAAGGCAGGGGCAGATGTGCCATGAACTGAGTCCAATTCATTTTTTATCTCATATGGAGTTAAACCCTTTAAATGAAAATGTTTAATTACCGCTCTGAACTCGTTTTTTTCCATTTTTCTTAACAAGCAATTTTTTTTTTCAATTGGTTATAAAAACACGTAAACTCAGAAGATGTGGACTGTGACTGCACCATATATCTAGTCGGGAGTGGTGCTGACTGAACACAGATGATTTGGAGCGATTCGCGCGCCATCTGTTGGTCATTCTAAAAACTTATTGAACTACTCTCGTAAGCTATTTGCAATAAAATAAATTTTAAGAATGAAGTAGTAAATACTAAACTTTAATGGGATGCGTCCGAACTACTTTATTCACCGATAAATGTATTCGATTTTTTCGTTTATTTTTTCAAAAAATACACATCTTGATAATAATTCAAACGCTTCGCTCTTCATTTTCCATAAATAATACGATCCTGCATGTACATTTTATTGTAATGTGTATTTTCTTGAGAAAAACTAAAATTTCTATTATATTATCGGTAGATAAAGTAGGTCTGAAACACCCCCTTAAAACCCAACTTCCCAAGTTTAATGTGAAATAATAAAGTTTAAGAGGATGCCGTATACCGACATTGCAGTTTTACGTTTTATTCGATGGATATATGAAATTTTTATTTTTCAAAAAATAGTTTAAATGATAAAATAGTTATCCCTAAGCTCAACCTTCACGCTTCTATTATTTTAACTTTTTACTTTAAAGTGTTTAATAATCAACTTGGGCCAGCTATACTTACAGGCAGCTGTTTTATTATTTAAAACTGTTTTTATTGTAAAAAGTCTACCTTTTTACTTAAAAGGGTTATCAAAATTTGTTAAAATTAAATTTGGGTTGGGATATCAAATAAATATATTTTTTACGGATTTATTCACTTTTGAAACGTTGTTTTAAAATACTTACTGTTGTACATTCATTAGTACAACTAATAGAAAAACATATTTTTTTCTAATTGTCCATATAATATCAACAATTTACGAAAATAAGCAACAACATCAGTACGATAATCAGAACACAGAATACCGCAGTACGTGCATTTGCGTATATGTATATGTATATTTATATATATACATATACGCGTGCCGCTGCAGGTTGGCATTTGTTTTGATTAGCAGAAAAACATAAGAACCGCGTGGTAGACGTTGTTGTTTCTGACACTTTGGATGTAGACTCTACAGTTAACACGTCGGTCGTCAACGTGCATGTTACTTTCGTTTTTTTTTTATTTACTTGATAGGCTTGATATAGTAGACTAGAACGTCAACTTGATACAAGTATGAATTAAGTTCTTGAGTACTACACGATTCTAAGATAATAAATATTAATTTGTGAAATATTAAAATGTCGAAAAGATTTGAAAGTGGGGCTTATAAGAGAAAGTTAAAAAAAGAGCGAGAAGATTGTCAAAATAAACTTCCGAAAGTGACAGATTTTTTCAAATCAAATCAATCGAACGAACAAAAAAATGATAGTCAAAATGTGCATGAAAAATATGAAAATCATGATACCTGTGATGGAAATAAGACTGCGAATTGTAGTGCTGAGATCGAAAGTTATAAAAAATGTAAAAATCAATTGAATGTCGAACATGAGTGCGAAAACAGTGACCTAATAACGTGCAATTCTAAAGAAGATAGTTATTGTGATAGCGAAGTTTTGAATAATACTTGTGAAGAAAATATGAATAAGATTGAGGACTCTCTGCATACGGGTTCCAACAACAATGCTGAAATAGGTATTTTTTCACAAATAATTTACTGTTTCTTATAATGTAATTTGTCAGAACGCTACAATTTGACATTCAAATTTACTTTCTAACCAACATAAAAAACAGTTTACTTCGATAATATTCAAATCGAGCATATTTTTAATTGGTTAGAATTTTAAATTTTAAATATAAGAATATAACTTTATAAGCTAAGTACTGAAAGATAAATTTTTTTTATCAAACAGCAGCGAACTATGTCAATGCCTTTACAACATTATTTTCATGTAAATTACAATTTAGATTACGTTTGTTTTTAATTTTATTTTTATTTTGTAAAAAAATTATTGAAAATTGGGGGGGGGGGGGAAAGATTAATCTACGTTTTTGGATTTAATAAATAAGAAGCGAGTTTAACGCATTATTTTCACGTGATCCTTAGAAAATAATCATTATAATGCTGCAATTAGTTTTGCTGTCTAATTGTGAAAATAAACATTTTTCTGCTTCATATACATATATCTACCGAGAATTTAACATTATGTATTTCAATGATTGTTTTTCTAAGGATCGCGTAAAAATAGCTTATTACGCCCGTTGCCGCGGTAGCGATTTATGGAAACATGTTAATTTATAATTTTTTATGTATAAAATACTATTTTTTCTATTAAATCCAAGTGCGCAATGAGACTAAAGTATTGTCTTATTTACTGAATCTATAGTCAATATATCTATTTTTTAGTCAAGCTTAAAACAGCTTTTTGAACAATGTAAACTCATACTCATTAGTATCAATTTATGTTGAAAAAATGTCTCTTTTTATTTTAACGCTATCTATCAAGCATATGTGGCTAGTTGGAAGGCGTATTTATTATGTATTTGTAAAATATATTTTATTAAATTGTTTGGGTAATTATGTGCGTTTGGAAATCTGAAATAATTATACAGTTTTAATTTGTTTAATTGTAAAGTTTAGCTTATATAAATATACCGCTTTTTATAAAGTCTATTTTTATCTAGCATTCTTTCTTATAAATACTGTTATTGTTTTTTTTTTTCAATCGTTTTAGGCGTGCTACACAAAGATCCTGCCTTATGGCCACTGAAATTGAGTGAAAATGAAAGAGAGCGTAATAAGTATTTGAGTAAAGACTGTTCATTTTTTCAAAATAAAGACTCTAGCTTTACAGCATCAAGACGAGAGTACTCAAAACAAAATAGATATTTTTCTTCAAAATATTTTCAAAGACAATTAAGCAATGGCGAAAAATGTCAGCGTAAATGGTTAATGTATTCTGAGTCAACTGGAAATGTCTTTTGTTACGTTTGCAAATTGTTTTCGAGTGATCAGGATAATGTCTTCGTAAAGGATGGATTTTCTATTTGGAAGAAGATAGACGAAGTAATATGCAGTCATGAAAATAATAAAGAACATCATCGATGCACTATTGATTGGGTACACTTTATGCAAACGAAAGCACATGTCGATAAAAATATGATAAATATGATACAATCCGAAATAAATTATTGGACTGAAATTTTAAGAAGAGTACTCGCAGCAATAAGATTTTTAGCTGAAAGAGGTTTGGCATTTCGTGGTACTAATGAACTGTTTGGATCAGTAAATAACGGAAATTATCTTGGTGTTTTAGAATTAATAGCTGAATTTGACCCCTTTCTGAAACAGCATATCAATGTTCATGCAAATAAAGGCCGAGGAAACGTATCTTATTTATCAAAAACCATATGTGAAGAATTTATTGATTTGATGGCCAAACAAATTTTAAGGCATATAAAAGATGAAATAAAAGAAGCTAAATACTGGGGGCTTATAGTCGATTCAACTCCGGATATATCCCATGTTGATCAATTATCAGTAATATTCCGATATTACTTAAACGGTCACGTATACGAACAATTTTTTACTTTTTTACAGATAAAAAGTCATAAGGGTAGATCTTTAAGTATTGAAATATTAGATTTAATCAAAGAAAATGATATAGACATATGCAATTGTCGCGCACAAACGTACGATAATGCCAGTAACATGTCCGGGAAATATTCCGGTTTACAGGCATGCTTAAAAGAGCAAAATGAATTAGCTTTTTATGTACCTTGCGTTGGGCACTCGCTAAATTTAGTCGGAGAATGTAGTGTCGATGAATGTATACAGTCTGTGAACTTTTTTGGCCTTTTGCAGCGTTTATTTACGTTTTTTAGTGCATCTACACACAGATGGAATGCATTAAGAGATCAAAATGCTAAACTTAAAAATTTATCAGCTACCCGATGGTCATGCAGAGCAGATGCTTCAAAGGATTTATTAGAAAATTTTGATGGAATTCATACGGCACTGTCTCATATAGCTGAAGATACAGACCAAAAATCAGACACCCGGCATGAAGCAGCATCTTTGTTAAGAAACATGACAAAACTAGAAAACGTTTTTATGGCTGTACTTTGGCATCGGATTCTCAATCGATTTAATGCAGTTAGCAAATTTTTACAGAAAGTTGAACTAGATCTAAATGTAGCCAATAACATGCTGATTACATTAATCGACTTTTTAAAAAATTTGCGAGAGGAGTTTCTACAATTAGAAAATGAATCAAAAAATCTTAGCCCTCTTCTTATTGATCAAGAATATTCTGACGCAGAAAAAAGGCGAGTGAAAAAGAAATTGTGCAATGGCGAAAGCGAAGTTGAAGTTTTGAACAGGTCTGACAAATTTCGAGTCCAAACTTTTTACGTAATAATTGATAAGCTTGTGACGGAAATGACAAAAAGAAGTGAAGCTTACAAATATATAACAGGATTATTTGGCTTCCTTTCCAAGCTATTAACTATTATATTAGTATTAGTGAATTGAAAATTAGTGTTAAAAATCTTGTGGAAGTTTACTCCGATGATCTAGAAGATCATTTAATTGATGAACTGGTACAATTCAAATCACTGTTACAAGTACAATCTAAAGATTTTTTTCTAATCAAAAAGAAAAGAAAGATAAAAATGATATCTTAGTTCCCCTTAAAGTTTTGAATTGGATAATTGAATCTCAAATGATTGATATTTTTCCAAATGTTTACATAGCCTTTCGATTATTCTTAACTATTCCTATCGCAAACTGTGAATCGGAAAGGTCGTTTTCGACACTAAAAAGAATAAAAAATATGTACCGTTCGACAATGCTTGATAAGCGTTTATGTTCCTTAGCAAGGTTGGCCATTGAAACGGAGTTATTAAGGTCACTAAATTTTGATAATTTAATAAAAGAGTTTGCTGAAGAGAAGTGCAGAAGAAAATCTATTAAATGAATTTAAGTAAACTGTTTGTACTGATTACAAATTTATAATATTTATTGTTTCAAAAATGTTTATAAAAATGGTTTATTTTAGAAATTTAACGACTAGTTATTAAATAAAAATGAAAAACTGCGTATTAAAAATAAATTATAAGAATTGATTATATAAAACTTTACATGTAGGACTTATTTAAAGTTTTAGTTATTTTTGTATCGTTTCTTCCCCCCCCCCCCCCCCCCCGAGTCCTGCTAATAGGGCCTCCACCTGCACTATAGCCCCGGGCCTCAAAATCTTTAATCCGGCCCTGCCTTAACAAAACATGTACATTATATCAACTCTAGCTTGGTACCCCGCTTGGTATATTGACTGACCTAAACTTTGTAAATAAAAACAAATAAACGAATATAACTAGTACATGTATACTATACTCGCACTTTCGCAGAAGCGGGACTTATTGTACATTAAATTACTCGTAATAGAAACCAGTCATCTGTAGAAAATTTGACGAATTTATTAGTGGAAATTCTTGCATTATAAATGCATTATAAATCATTTAATATTATATGATTAATAAATATTAAATTAAATTCAAATTCGTATCCGGGCGTTTGATCGAAAAGTTTTAACCGAAAGACATTTGACCGACGGACGGTTAACCGTAAGGACTTCGATCGAAAGGATATTTCACTAAAAGGCCTATTGATTGAAAAAACGTTTGACCGAAAGGACGTTTGATCAAAAAAACTTTATGTCGAATGAACGTTTGACCGAAATTAGATTTATCCGAAACGACATTTGACCGAAAGGACGTTTGACCGTAAATATATTTGACTTCCCTGTTAAAAAAATGAGATTAAAGTCAATAAAAAAAAATCTATTGCATTTGATGCTAAATCTTAATTCTGGAAAGTGCAATATAAATATACATAATCTTTAGAATTCAATTAAAAACTATTAGATCTATGTTTATAAAAATATATTGAAAGAAATACATTTTCTTTGATTGTCTATTGATTTGAATAGGTATTTAGTCAATTCAATGTAATTGGTCTTAATTGATTTTTATCATCTTATTGTATTAATCGAATTTAATATCACAAAATAGAATTAAGATTTAGCATTATAATACTCGTATAATACATGTCAATTGATGCATGTCAATTAAGTTTAATAAAGATTTAACTAATTAAATGTAATTATTTTGTATAATTGTATTCTATAGGTTGTATTTGTTATTTAATGCTATGAAAAATTTAGAATTAAAATGTAGCATAAAAAACTATATAATTTTTTTCTATTAATTTTAATAGGGAAAAATACCGATTTTTAGTTGACAGAGTATTCTTGTAGATCGAGGTACTCGTATAGTTTCTTTGTAAACTTTCGGAATTTTCACGATATCTTCAAAATGAAAGAAGTTATAGTTAAATCTTTAAAAAACATTGTGACGTCACTCTGGTCGGCACCTTTGATATTTTAACGGTGTGACGTCACTCAAAGGATTTTTAATACACTATAACTTTTGCAAATTAAGTTTTCTTTTTTAATTTCAAAAAGATATACACAAAAGATATACGTCGGCTTAGATTCTCTATCAAATGCACAATTAGTGCCGATCAAAAAATAAATTTTGTATTCTTTCCTATTGCCTTTTATGGGGCTTATGAGTTTTCACGATCAATATGAGGCCAATTGAATAAAGGTGGTTTCATAGAAAATACGTATATTATCAAAAAGTAATGGTACAGTTATAAGTAATAATTTAAATAATTTAAATAAAATAAATAAATATTACACATGTAATTTGTACGATTTGTCGAAAATAGCATGAAACAATTTGTTTATGCTTACGATAAATTAATTCCGTTTGGAGTGAGATTAACCTAATTAATACCTAATATTACTTTCTTAAATATCAACCGAGAGAACCTTTTATAAAAGTATTATTTATAGTAGATTAAGGTAATGATTCATTGTGTAGACGATAAGTGCAAAAAGTTCAAAGTGTACCATTTTTTATTAATGTTAATTATTCTAATTCATGAAAACTTTCACAGTTTAAATGCCAAATTGGGTACATCTTGAATTTTAAATTTAAAATTATAATTTATTGTTCTAATAAATTAACATTTGAATTATTTGTAAAAAACAATTTCATAAACTGTTCCATGATAATTCGCACATGTACAGAATTGAATAAAAAGTTTGTTTATCAAGTTAATTTGCGACTTGTACGGATAAAGTGCATTTAAATCTATTCATTTTTTATACTCATAGAAATTGACTAAAGTCAATTAATAAAAAAGATATTCGCAAACTACACAATTCAATAACAAGTACGTTTATCAAAGTTAATTTAAGTTGATTCCCGCCTAATATGAATAAACTGCATTAAATTATATTTATTTCCTGTACTTATAGGAATTGATTAAAATCAATTAATGAGAAAGGTATTTGCAACCTACAGAATTCAATAGAATGTGTGTTTATTAAAGTTTATTGAAGTTGATTCGCGGCTTATACGAATAAACTATATTTAAATCTATTGATTTCCCATACTCACAAGAATTGATTCAAGTCAATTCATAAATAAAGTATTCAGAACCTACAAAATTCAATAAAATTTTCATTTATCAAACGTTATTAGTATTAATTCAGGGCTTATACGAATAAGCTGCATTAAAATCTATTCACGTTTGGAATTCATAAAAATGAATTAATGTGGATAGAAGTTTTATAGTCAATTTATACATTGAATTAGATAAATTCAAATAGTATTGGAATATATTAAAATTCATTGAACTGTATTATCTAAATTGTAATTAATTACAATACGAAAAAAATGAACTATTCTGTTATAGAAGTCGATTTAAATATATAGAAATCAATACTAAATATAGGGATTGAACTAAATTGCAATTAAAGTTTATTAATCACAATTCATTTTCAATTGACTTGTTTTCTGGTAGTCAATTCAATCAATTAAAATAAATTTAATTCAATAAAATTTGAATTTTTTTTAATTGACTTCAATCGCATATTTTTAGCAGGGTTAAGTGATGTTTGACCGAAAAGGACGATTGACCGAATAGGACGTTTGACCGAAAATGACGTTTGACTGAATAGAAAGCTCTTTTAAAAAGAACTTTAAAAAAACGATTTTTTGATGCACCGCCGTTGATCTATTCGATACACGGGACATAGGAGGCGGCAAGTGAGAAACGAAATAAATTTACCCATGAATTTAATTAATGCATGGTGCACGGGCAAGATTTATCCCTGAGTATCGTGTATGCATTGCATTTGAAAAAATATAGTCATTTCAGCCGAAGGTTAACCCTACGCGAAGGAAAATGACTAAAATGAGTGCTTCGGGGGCGGTCATTGGGTTAGTTTGGTTATCTTTTAAGGGGACTTACTGTAAATACTAGAGACACTATAAGAGTCACTGTTTCTCTTATTGCTCTGTGCACCGTGAATCCACGTGACTTTTATGTACCGTCCCTACACTTTCGAACGCATGTATACAATGAGTACACAGTACTCAGGTAAAACGGTCCCCTCCCTACTGAAACTAGGTTTTTAAAATTCATTAAAATGTTTTAAAGTCCAATCATTTTTAATTAACTTCTATAACTCCCATGAACATCGACATTTCAATTACCAATCAAGCCATGAATTAACTTTAATATTATGGAATCAACTTTAATGAATTTTTATAATTAATTGACATTAAAAATTTTTAATGTTCAATTTCAGTATAGACCTTTATAAATTTTAATAAACTTTAATGTACTTGCATAAATTTATTAAAATCAATTAACTGAATGAATTTTAATTGTTTTTCCTGAATAATATCCAATGAATTGCTATGTATTTAAATTATTTGCAACTAACTAAAGTTGAATCAGCAACAATGTTATTAACGATCAATGAACTTCAATAACATTGAATCAACTTTTATGATGTTTTGTAATTAATAAATATTAATTATTTTGAATGAGCAGTTTTAGTATACGATTTGATGAACTTTAATGAGTTTTATACATATACTTACAGTTGAAAAAACAATTAAATGGATGAGGTTTAATTGTTTTTTTTCTAAATAACGTCCAATAAACCATGTTCATTCCTATGTCTTAAAAAATGTGATTAATTGTCATTGAATTTAATTATTAAAAACCAACTAAAGTTTATTGAAAGCTATAAAGAATAAAATTTTAAAGTCATTCAAAGTTATAAAAAGTTAATAGAAAATAATTAAAAACAATTGCTTATGCATTTTAAAGACCGTTCTTGATCATATTGTTGACTATTGATTTTCATTAGTTTTACATTTATGATAAAGTTAATTAAAGGTCATTAAATTTAATTGGATGTTTTTGAAGTTAATTATTAAAAATCAACTAAACATTATTGAAAGTTATAAATAAATAATCTTCAAAGTTATTCAAAGTCATAAAAAGTCAATAGAAAATAATTAAAAACAATTGCTTATGCATTTTAAAGACCGTTCTTGATCATACTTTTTCACTATTGATTTTCATTAGTTTTACATTTGTGATGAAGTTAATTAAAGGTCATTAAATTTAATTAAATATTATTGACTTTCATGATTAGAAACAAACTAAAGTTTATTGAAAATTTTTAACTTTATCATATGACTTTTAATTGTTTTAAATGGTTTCCAATAACTTCTATGTTTTTTTAATTATCTTTAATAGGTAGAAGTATGATCAAGAACGGTCTTTCAAATTTATTGAATATCAGCTCTATGTATTTTAATGAATTTTAAAAACCTATTTGCAGCAGGGCTGTGCAAAGTCCCATATCTCATGTGTTGAATAAATTTACGATTGGGTGCCCTAAGACAGTCCTACGTTACAAGATTCGGAAAGTTCCGGAGAGACCAAACGTCCTATTCGGTCAAACGTTTTAATTGATCAAATGTCCTATTCGGTCAAAGATTCTTTCGGTCAAATGTCCTTTCGGTCAAACGTCCTTTCGGTCAAATGTCCTCTCGGTCAAACGTACTTTCGATCAAACGTACTTTCGATCAAACATCCTTTCGGTCAAACATCTTTTCGATCAAACGTCCTTTCGGTCAAATGGAATTTCGGTCAATCGTATTTTCAGTCAAACGTCTATTAGGTGAAAAGTCCTTTCAGTCTAACCCTCTTCCTTTCGGTCATCTGTACGTCAGTCAAACGTCTGGATACGAATCCTGTTTTGTTATATAATGTTAAACTACCCTTAAGGGGACAGGCCTGGGTTAAGCCCAAAAAAATACTTTTTATTTTCGAGGCCAGAGAACTTTTTATGTTTAAAAGCAATCATTCTGAAAATTTGTATACTATCGATACACAATAATATCTTCAAGTTTACCGTTCTAAAACTTCAAAATCTTGATCCTATACCTTACAATAAATCACTATTTCCAATACCATATTTATTAAAGGAACTTTGTTCCTCACACGATTCTAGGTCATATAATAAACGAATTTTTTTTTCGACGATTAATCCACTCCTATTGACATGTATTACAAAATAGGCGGAGCACTTTTTTGTTAAATTTTTCTTTATTATTTTTTTCGAAAATCCAATCGGTTTTTGAAAAAAAATTTAATATTTGAAAAAAAAACAATTTTATGTACGAAAAAGAATAATAAAAAATATTTTAACGGAAAAGTGCTCCACTCTTGTTGTAACACATGTCAAAAGGAGTCGAATAACCGTCGGAAAAAAAATTTCGTTTATCATGTCACCTAGAATTATGTGAGGAACAATGTTCCTTTAATAAATATCGTATTAAAAATAGTGATTTATTGTGACGTACAGGATCAAAATTTTGAGGTTTTACAACGGTAAAATTTAGGATATTATTAAGTTTTAATAGCATAAAAATTTTCAAAATGATTGCTTTAAAACATAAAAAGTTTTGTTGAAAAACAGACTCGAATAAAAAGCTCTTTTTTGAGGTTTAACCTAGGATTTAACCCAGGCCTGCCCCCTTAAGTGGCATGTTTTATATTTTACTATAAAAATGACATTACTGCTTATAAAATAACATTTGTATATATCGATTTATTTTCAAAGGTGCCAAGTAAATGATTTAAATTTTTATAGCATACTCTAAATATGTGTAGAATTGGTGGGGTTAATTTATTTTATTTAAATTTGGTTCTTGCACACCGTGATAGTGCTACTCTTAAACTTTAACATTATTTTTAATCGTCTTTATAAGATATTTTCGCGTGTGTCACGGACGAGCTTATGGCTCTCCGTGGTAGCTCCTTATCGCAGAGCGGATGCGCGCATGCAAGACGTGCACTCGGTTCTGCCTGACACTGCTCCAGAGGTCTCACGCGCAAAAGTGCAGTGCTTGGGCCAACAGATACTCGGCGATATTCACGGCGAGAGGTGCTCGGGATGAATAAAGCTGCACGTTACTAAAGACCCTGTTTCCTTGATTCCTGCGCGCCTCTCTGGCGGCACAGGAGAATCCGACCAACCATCCGTCACACGTGATATACCGCTCATAAGATATTAAAGCTTTTATTTAATGAGGCTCGTTTTACGTAATACACTTACTAAGAAAAAAACCGCTGCCAATTCATTGGCACTTAGCTTCCTCAAACTAAATTAATTTTTTTCGGTAACATTATTTCTTTAAATTAATAATTTTCACATTGAATTTGAATTCAACGACATCTAAAATCACATAATTATATCATTCATACGTATGATTTTTACCTATATTTATAAAAAATAAAACAAAAAATATTGATATACATTATTTCATTTATCTTAAAATACTTTTTGAATCAATATTTCAAAATATCAATGGAAAAATTATAAAAAAAAAACAGAAATCCTCCTGCTCGCCTCACTTGCCTACCCTCAGTATATAAATTAATACATAAAATATTACTATTTTCTTAACATTTAACGTTTTTAAATTTTTTTAACTAAATTTTCAGTTGTAGAAGATAGGTTTTTTATACTTTTTTAAATGCATTTATACTAAATTGATCATAAAATTTCTAACATTCCAAAAAACCCGAAAAACTAAAACTCCAAAATCAAAAAATAAAATAATCACTTAAAACAAAAACAAGTCGATGAATCTTGAAATTTCTTTGCAAAATTTGAATCTTCATTTAAAAAGGAAAAAAATTAGCCTTTTTTGATAAAAAATGACCACGCCGTTCTCGAGATATAAGCGAAAAAAAATTAAAGAAAAACATAACCTCAAAATCTCAGAAAGTAAAATATCTCATGATCTGAAAAAACATACAGGTCATGAGATAGCAAAAAACTACCTTTTTGTAAAGTTTCAGCTAAATGCTGTCGATTTACTTAAGTTATCACGTCAGGAAAAAAAGCGATTTATTTAATAAAATTATTTTCTTCTCGACAAAAGAAAAATATGAAGCTTCAAAAATTTTACAGGATATTATTCTAAATATTCCTAATCATCTCAATTTTTTTCAAAATTTTCCTTCTTATATTTCACAGATATAACCGTTTGAAAGAAAATGACGTTTTCGTGTATAAAAAGACAAGGGAAATATCTCTCAAAATTTCGGGTCGGAAAAGATAGGTGATTTTATGCTCTTTCAAATGCATCTTCATTGGATCGATGACTTTATTTCTAAGGTATTAAAAAACTCCAAAAACTAAAACTCAAAAATCGAAAAACCGCTAAAAACATAAAAGTATCAAAAAACAAAAAAAATATTATTGTGCCGCCTTCCTTTAAGAAAAACAAAAATAATGAGCCCTGAAACATTAAGTTTCACCGTATGTATGCAGAGTTATGCTGGTAAACATCCATATACAAACACACACACACACACACACACACATCCATACAGACATTTTCTAAAAATAGTGTATTTTGATTTCTTAAGTCTCAAATCTTTTCGAAATGCCAGGCAACCTATACTGAAAATTTGTCTGTGGACTTAAATAATCTTTATTAACAAATACAAAATAGATTTGGGTCTTAAAGTTTAATATTACTTTTCTCTCATACCCTCTTAAATGGGGGCTAAAATGATAGGTATCTTCCTCAATTATTCTGCAATCGGTGGAGCGGGGACCTCTGAATCGATGTGACTCGGTACAAAAAGCAAAAAAGAATTATCTTCTACAACGTAAAAACTATTTTAGTACGCATGAAAATTACGATTATAACCGACAAATTTTTTTCGATAAACGAATTATGTTGTAAAAGATGATAGATTTTGATTTTTTGATCTATGTCAAATCGTTTCGGAGATCACTGCACCGTCGCACTATGTGGAAAACAGGTTTCTTTTTTCAAAATAAAATATCTCCAGGTATGAACTAGGAAGCACCATTTTGAATGAAAGTTTTTCGAGCGTAAAGGTTATTGCATGTAGATTGCAGAAAAACTATATAAAAAAGTGATAAAGAATTTCCCAGTCAGGATAACTTATTACTCGTTCTTACCAGATTATCGTCAAAAATGTTTCTACCACTCAAATTAAAGGTCTTGATACAGACTTTTATATCAAAATTAAAGTAATTACGTATAATATAATATAAATTATGTCAATATACTGTAAGTGAGATGTTTATTTTTTGTGGTAAAAGCAAGTTAGTTAAATATTCGTAGCTACCGAACAAAGTAAATTAACAAAACGAAATTTTGGGATATTTTTCTACTTCATAATAACAACTTTTCTTCGTAAGTTAGAGGTATAACGGTGCAGATAGAAAATATTACAAGACTGCCTATTTAGCGAATTTCTAAAAAAACCTAGCTTCAAACTAGGGCTTCACCAAGACCTCGATACTTGTCTTGATATCGTCTTGTCTTGTCTTAAATTTCGAGACAATACCAAGACAAGACTGCGTCCAACAATTTCAAGACAAGACCAATATCTCAGGTACCAAGAATATTGTCTTGACAATACTTTTGTAACAAGATCTTGCAAGATTCTTGGTCTTGACCATTTTAATTTATTTTTTTTTCTAGCATTAAAAACAATTTTATTTTAATTAATACATACATTAGAAAAACTATATAGTAATGGTAATTACATATAATTCGTAAACTTTACAATATTACGTCGTTAACTATATAATGAATATGTAAAATTTATGATATACGAATATTATAAAATATAATGATTTTATTTTAAAGTTTAGTAAAAAATATATTTAAGAAAATTCATTAGTCATTTTTACATCAATATCGTAGTATATTATTGTTTTCTTTTCTTCTACATATAATTAATTGTTTATTAAGGGGATGCCGGATATCGACATTGTAGTTTATCGTTATATTTAATGAATAAATGAGATTTTAAAATTTCACGAATGTACGCACAATCTATTTATCACTAAGAATATGCGCACAATCATAAAAGTTTATTAAAGTCATAATTAACTGCTTAAAGTGAAAACTTGATAATGCCGATAGGAAATAAGCAACCATATATGCATACATATTGCTTTTTAAAAAGATTTTTTCAATAGAGTTTAAGTTTTAACGCCAAGACCAATATTTTCTCGTCAAGACCAAGACAATATCAAGACAAGACAATTATATGTTACTTCAAGAACGTACAAGACCAATACAAGAATTTTAATTTGCGATATTTTGCAATACCAAGACGATATTTTGGATAAATCTTGTATTGTCTTGGTATCGTGAAGCCCTACTTCAAACGCATAACTCGACTTTAGATCGACCATTATGAACGATTCAAAAAGGTACAGTAGAACCACCCGATATGGTGATTCATGGCCTTGTGAATCTCCCGGCACTGTGAATGTGGAGCATCTCGGCACAGTGAGTTCTCTAGGGCCGGATTTATGTATGAGCGAGGCCCCGCGTCCCAACGTTGCGGAAAAAGTTTTATGAAATGGTTTAAACCGAAAAAATGTGATAGACAAAGTTTCATGCAAAGCCAACAAATTTTGACCCTTTAACACGAAACGTGCAGTGGTAGTATAAGGAACGTCTTAAAATTTGTTTAGTTCGATTGCTCGCCTAATTTTTTACTTTCTAAGCTGAAAAAGCACTTAAATAATTGATCATACGTTACTGAGTATACACGAAATAAAATTATTAATATTTCAATTCAGCGTTTAAGAAAATGAAATTGAAACCATGATTTACTAACACCAAAGCAGGTCACAACGATACGGTTTTGGGTGTTGTTCACGTTAAAGGGTTAATATACTTTATTATTTAAATTATAGAATCTTTACCAGATTTTTATATGATTTTCTTTTCTAATGGTCATTGAAACCGGCATTAACACCTTAAGGTGGGTCTACACTGATTTTTGAACAAAAATCGATATCAAATTTATGACAAGTTCGACATTTGTAAGAATATTTTGGGACCTGATAGAAAAAGAATTTTCATAATCAACAAGATTATAACCATTCAAAGAAAATAATTAAAATTGCTTCTTATGTAGAATTGAACATTTAAATGCGTTTTTCTTGAAACTTATTTGTCAAACTTCAAAAAGTTGCTCGCGCATTTAGAGTCCATGAATGTAGCTATAACTCGCAGCAAATATTCCTATAAGGACTATTTAAAGAAGTTAGTATGTATTTTTTTCTTCAAGAATTGCGTACATACAAATGTTTGCCTATTAAATATGTACTAGAGAAGATGATGGCGCGCTCCGTGCGCCAAGGTTATCTTCCCACACTTTCAATTTTTTCTTTGTTAATCAAAATATCGAAATTAGAAATCGAAAATTCGATACATCTTTCTAGATTCGATATCTCGCGCTGCATTTTAATATAAGGGATACAAAACATGGTATTTTTTGTTATATATTTATTTAAAATGGAAATATATTTTTTTCAAGCTATTTATAATAGAAAATTATAATAGGAAATAATAACTTTTGTTTGTTACGGGTTTTAAAGTTAGTGAGAATTTATTAGGTTGATATTGTCAAACTCAAATAAGCAAGGAACTTTTGAATTAACCTTTATTGTGACTGTAAAAAAGTGCATTTTGTTCAATGACTAGGGAAGAGACATGATTCTTCCATAATTTTTTTTATTAAACTTCAAGTAAAATTATTTTAAAGAGAATTCAAGTAAAATTGTACATAAAAGTGAAAGAAAGAAATTTTCTAAGTCAATATTTGGTGCAAGGGTATTTCTTAAAAATATATAATTTCAAATTAGAATTTAAAGCGCCCCCAAACATGGCCGCGCACCATGAACAACAATATATAGATCATTAATCATAATACAACCCAATTACAAAGCGTTGTGAAATAAAAGAGACCAACAATAAATAAGAAAATGTCAAATAGTACATTATGTAACAAGGGCAAAAAGTCGAATATTTTTCCCGCGGGTGAGTTTACTGTACAGTATCACCCGAGGGAAAAATCGACTTTTGTTTTCGAGTTACATATAGTACTTTATGCCCATCTCAAGTGTGGCCACTTTTTGACTTGGAAAGCGGGACTAATGGACTGTTAAAAGACAATCGAAAAGCATGGTTATTGGTAAAACTTGATGAAATAAAGGAATTTTGATTATTTTCTAGTGAAGTCATTTTTTTCTCTAGGGAAGAAATTATTTTTTTCCCGCAAATGCGGGAGGAAAGTGATTTACGGGAAAAAAGTTACTACTAATCATTTTTGCGAGCAAAAAATGTAATTTTGGTCTTGCTTTTCAGGGAAAAAAGTGACCATTTTCGATCAGATACATATTTTTTATCTAAATCCACAATAATTAAAACTATAACAACAAAATTTCTTAATAAATGATGCATGCTGCGGCATCCATCTTGAGTTTATGTACCAATCACAAGGTAGCAGTTTAAAACCCTGTTGAAAGGTATAAACTTTCAATTAATATTTATAAATTGTATTAATGTTCAATCTTCGCGAAAGAAGTCGATTGGGTATATGTGACTTATTCTATAGTATAAAAAAGAATTTCAGTGTACTTGAGATACCATGTCTCTTCCCTATTGGGATTAAGAAAGTGAATATTGCTCAAAATTGGTATATATTCCTCTTTTTTGGTTACTAATAACATATTAAAATTTTGAAATAAAATTTCAAATGTATAACGATTTTAAAAAATCAGCACAGACCCACACCTTAAGTGTACTTAAATGTTTATACATAAACATCAATCAGAGCTGGAAGTTTGTTGTCGGTTTCTTCTATTCCAGTCTTTTGCATTATTAACCCTTTGTGGCCCACATTTTTCTGTTCAATATTTTAAGCCGAAAATTGTTACTCGGGGGTTTTTGGGGTCGCTGATTATGAATTTGAATTTTTGTTAATTAGTATTATATAGAAATCTCTTAGCTAATAGAAGAATGTAAAATCATTTATATACACCTATAAATAAAATTTTTATACATAAAAATCTTAGACGAAACTTATTATAATAGCCACTAAGCCACAAAGGGTTAATGTCATGTATTATAACGTAATACACCCGAGTAGAGGCGCTAACATTTCAATGTGCACACTTACACTTAATTTTGTACAAAAAAATGTATTAGTGAGATCCCACGTAGATTTCAGTAATTTATAACTTTATAAATATTATATTCATAGCCTTTTATATATTATGTAAACACGTCAAATATCATTACGCTTATTGTGAAAATTTTTGATGTTGCAAAATTAATTAATTATAAAAGTTATAAATAATTTAAGCACGATAAAAATTTTTGTTTTGAAGTTCTTAGTTTTGTAGACACATTTCCAATTTTATTCCATTTACGTGACTCGTTTCATAAATCGATTAACAATAATCCCTTTAAACAAATAATTGCTTCTTCAAAGAGGAAGCTTTGTGATAGCAAAAAAAAAGTTTTGC
The DNA here is from genome assembly GCA_949152435.1 of Gastracanthus pulcherrimus. Classification (NCBI taxonomy): domain Eukaryota; kingdom Metazoa; phylum Arthropoda; class Insecta; order Hymenoptera; family Pteromalidae; genus Gastracanthus; species Gastracanthus pulcherrimus. Next base: position 47,050,865 of record OX424573.1, on the reverse strand, counting down.
TAAAAACATATTAGAAACATGTTTTTAGACTTAAGAAATCTAAATACAGTATTTTTAGAATGTTTGTGTGGATGTGTGTGTGGACGGGGATCAACATTACTCTGCTAGAAAACGGTGAAAATTAATGTTTCAGGGCTCATTACTTTTGCTTTATTTAGAGAATGGGGTGACAAGAACAATTTTTTTAGTTTTTCGATAATTTTTGGTTTTTATAGCGGTTTTTCGATTTTTGGGTTTTAGTTTTTCGTTTTTTTTGGTCCATTAAAAATAATATCATCGAAGAAAATCGGCAGCATTTTATCATATACTTCAGATACTACCTGTATGTTTTTTGAGATCAAGAGATCGTTTATTCTCTGAGATACTGAAGTTATATGATTTTTATATTTTCTTTTTGATTGCTTATATCTCGACATCGGCGCGGTCAATTTTTACCAAGTAGGTCTCATTTTTTCGTTTTTATAAGGAGATTCAAAATTTAAGAGAAATTTCAAGATTCACGAATCGCGGCGGTGATTGTCCTGCTCGTGGCGGGCGTGGTTCCCCCGTGGACAAGCCGGATATGGTAATGAAGTATCAACGGAAATAACAACTTCCAATATTAAGAACGATGATGAAAAGCAACGTTCGAACGTGGTGCTCGCAACTGCGCACAACTGTTCTGCCGTCTATCGGGTGGGAAAAAATTGGGTCAAGACTCTTACTTCGGCCGGATGGTCAGGTTCCCGCTACCGTGCCAACGAAAAAACATATGCGCCGTCCCTCGCCATGGGTTGTTCGCCTATGTAACAGGAACTTGTACTTGAATACGTGCGTGCCAAAAGTAATCCGAAGAAAAATTGTTATTAAGAAAAGTATTCTGCACGCAATCGTTGTGTCCCGGAGCAGCATTATCAGTAGCAAGATACTGCCACATCCGGAAGAAAAAATTGTCGCGCCGTTGGAGAATTTAAAAATATCAATGCAATCGCTGGTCCTGGCCGGCCAGGACTAACTAGATAGAAGTATCAGAGGAGAGGCGGAATGTGCGGGATTCAGAGCGGGTTTCATAAATACGACCACGCCTAAAAGACATATGGAAATTTGCCATCAATTTACTACGACAGCTCCTGCCTTCTACCAAACATTCGGCGGGAATGAGACGCATTTCAGGCACAGAGCGGTGATGGCATACGTTCAGATTGATAGTTTTTTGATAATTAGGCAACATGGGAATATGCAGGAAGAAGTTGTTGTCCTTTATATACACAACGTGTATAAAGCGGATTTGTTGCGCTAATTGCTGACAATGGTAGACCAAGGGAAACCAAGATTTCCTGAATATCTCACATGTAGGATGCAGAAGGGAAACATGTCTACAATGTTTTGTTAAAAAATTCTAACCTAGATAATTTTAAATCATATTCGGTAGACTACGATCGTAGCATTGTTATGGGAGATTGGAACGCGAATGTGCTATCAGCGTCTTAGGATGCGAATTTTAGTGCTGGATTTGAATAACGTAATGGCGACCTTTCTTAGCAAAACATAACATCATTAATATCACGATTGACATTGAAGCATCGAAGCCCCTCCCTGGTTTTTCCAGCTTCTCATACAGCGATTTTAAATTTATTAGGCTGAAGGAGCTCCTAACTCTACACGATGCATACGAGTCGTCATCAATCAGTTGCCCGGGCATGGACATCGGCAGTAGAGTGGAACATCTGAGCCAGAACATCATGGCTGCTGTCGATAACTTAAAGCAGTCAGACCAAAGAAAAAAGAACTGCCACCGTGGGTTATTGCTGAACTCAAACACCTTAATAATCAGTGAGAGGTTATTGCTGAACTCAAACACCTTAATAATCAGTGAGACTTGATTCTAAATTATATTACAATTGAGTTATGACCTGATAGGAAGATAAGTAAATGTCCAATAGGGAAATCAATGGCGAAAACAACTTTGTGATAAATAATCTGTGATTATTCTAAGCTTTTTCTAACTTTGTACATATTTTTTACTTACAGATCAAATAAAATATCATATATCTATCTATCTATTCAGCGGTAACCAATTGCAGGGTTTACACTTGCAAGATATTGAGATGCAGGAGATCGTTATATTATGTTCATTGTCAATGTTGTAACTAACTTCTCTATGCTCAAAGTTATCATAAAACTGTAGAATAATGCAGCTCTTTTCTGACTTACATCTCCTGAATCGTGCACAGCCGAGCCGTTACGCAAGCAGATTATCAGTCATTTCATGCCTGCATCACCGCTCTTTCGCGTATCCTGACGTAAATGTGTGGACAAATAGAAACCCTGAATTTAAATCCATTTATACATTTGTGCGTGAGAAAAGTATGGCTCTGAATATCAATCTTTACAAAGCTTTAAGCCAAAAAGTTATAATAAAAATGTTTTAACAAATGTTTAAACTGAAAAAATGTAATAGAAAAATTTAAAAAACATAATTATATAATTTTATATAGATTTAAAAAAAAATTTTTTTTATCAAAACTGCATGAAAGTCAATAGTACTGAAAATATTCGATTATGGGGAAGGTACGGAGAAAGTTAATATTATGGTCCAGATACGGTCCTGGTGCTTGACGCTGATTGGTTGGTTCCATTTCACAATGTCGGGGGATAGCTAGTCTCGAGTTTCACAGTATCGGGAGGTTCTACTGTATTTATAAAATTAAGCAAACTATGAATACAGTACGCTATCGATATATAGCCTCTCGATCTGGATGTTTTTACACAATGTATCCCTGCTATGAGGATCGTTCAATAAGTCCGTAGAAAATCCAACAGATGGCGCTCGTAGTATCGAAAATGAATTTTTCTTAGTAAGCAGCACTACTAATTAGACAGCTGTTAAAATTTCAGCTCTATCCATCACATAGTTTCATTTTGATTGTCGATTGAAGTTAACAACATTCATTTATTCATAACAATGGAAAAAAAGAAGTTTTGAGCGGTGATTAAACATCTATATTTAAAAGGCTTAACACCGAAAGAAATCAAAGCTGAGTTGGATAAAGTTCATGGCACATCTGTTCCTGTGTTTGCAACTGTTTACAATTGGGTGAATAAGTTTAAACGTGGTCGTACATCCACAAAAGATGAACATCGTTCGGGACGCCTAGTGGAAGTGACTACCCCCGAAATGATTGACAAAATCCACGATATGATTTTAAGTGATCGACGAATGAAAGTTCGCGAAATAGTTGAGGTCACAGATATATCGCAAGGTACAGTCGCTTCAATTTTGCACAAAAAATTGGGTGTGAAACAAATTTCGGCAAGATGAGTGCCGCGTTTGCTCATAGTGGAGAATAAACGCAATCGTGTGGTCGACTCTGAGGCTGTTATTTCTTGGAAAAAGGAAAGACGATAACAGGAGAGTATTATGCGTCGTTATTCCGCCGGTTGAGCGAAGAAATCAAGGAAAAACGTCCTCATTTGAAAAAGAAAAAGATTCTCTTTCATCAAGACAATGCACGGGTGCACACCTGCGCAGTTTCGATGGCCAAAATTATGGAATTAAAGTTCAAATTATTACAACATCCACCGTATTCACCTGATTTGGCCCCTAAACTAAACTTTGATGACTTTTTCTTATTTCCAAATTTGAACAAATGGCTTGGCGGACGACGGTTTACCTCGAAAGAGGAGGCCATCGCCCAAACAAATGCCTATTTTGAGAAACTTCCGAAATCCTACTTTATGGACAGCTTAAACATTTTGGAAAAACGCTTTGAGAATTGTATAGAGCTAAAAGGAGATTATGATGAAAAATAATAAAAAAATTTTCCACAAAAATTTTTTTTTCTATCCATTTCTAAGGACTTATTGAACTACCCTCGTAGATAACTTGTTTGTTATATAAATATAAGTTACTCGATTATTTACTAATATTTATATTATAAAAAAATTATTTAGTGCAGACACAATTTTAGCTTTTTGTGGAAATCACTTATATCGAGAGTCCACTGTAGATTAGTAGTAATACTTTTTGCGTAGCTGGAAGAAAAAAACTACATTTTTATGACATACGTATGACATAAGTAAATTTTAATGTACAAAACACGTTTGAAAAACGCTAAATTTAAATTTGTTAAGATCAAAAGTAGCTTTTTTAAATGTCTAGAGAAGCGACATTTTTACTACGCTTCAGAATATTTATCTTTTATGTCATATCTTTTTTAGCACTTAAAATTTTTAATCAAAACTTTGTCAGATAACAGCTATTAGTTACCCAAGTAAACTTGAGGACTTATATAATAATAGTCATAAACTGGATGTTCAATTTATTTAATGATTTTCAGAAAATAATCATGAAACTCTAGTAATTAGTCTAAACATTAAATGCCTGATAGGTACACGTATACTAAATATGACAATTTTTATTTTTACAATTTAATATAGGTGGACCGATTTTAACATATATTTTTTTTACGTTATTCCCGATGTATTTTTAGCGTACAATTTTATCTCTAACTTTGATTCCTCTTGGTTATATCAATCAACTCCTGACCAAATTTGGGATACAAAAGTACTTTAAATTAATGTATTAAAAGGGGAGAGCAGGGCAAAGTGAGCCTTAAAAAGTTTATTGATCGAAATGAAGAATATGCATGAACTAAAGTCATTGCAAATACGTTCAAACTATACTTTAAACTTTCATTTGTGATACCTTCGAGTGTTGACCTCTTAAATAAAAAGGAACCACTTTTAATTTTGTATATACACTGAGAAACAAATTATGGGAAAAATTCCCAGTTTTTTATTGTAAGTTTCAAATATACGGTAAAATAATACTATTTATGATACTACCTTTGAAACTTTACAATACTTGATGTAATTATTACAAGAGTCATTTGTAAAAAGTACTATGTAGCATGGTAAATATTACTAGTTGAAAAAACTCCTATTTTGAATTGTAATGATTCCAAGAAAGTGTGCGTGGGAAAAACTCCTATTCTGCTTTATAAAGTTCGATATGCTGGAGCAGATACGAGAGCTTTCCAATGCAGCATGGGAAAAAGTAATAGTGAAGCTTGATCTTGTCCCAATCCCCATCTCTAGAAATAAAAGAGTTGTTATTTCAAATGTCTCTCCAATTATTGAAAATCAGATTTTAATCGACGCACTGAAAAGCAAAGGTATCACTTTAATATCGGCCATTAGTGATATTCGAGCGGGCACAACCAAACCTGGTCGCGCTCACATTCTCTCATTTCGTCGTCAAGCGTACATTCAAGAAGCAGATGTGGTCTTATTACCGGAGTCTTTGCAAATTTCCTACGAAGGCATTCCTTACTGGATTTATCTAAGTACCGACTCAACTAGCTGCTTTGTTTGTAAACAAACTGGACATACGGCCCAAGGAATATCTCCAAACCCAATATAAATGAAAACAGTGCTGCTCAACTCGCTGCTAATCAAATGGAAAATCAAATAATTGCCAATACTTCTCTTTCTCCAATCACGACCAACACGACTACCAAAGCTACTAAGAGGCCTCCGCCTCCCTCTACTGTTTCCGACGATTCTTTAAGCCAAAGACCTGTCGATTTTACAGGCAAAATAAATGAGAACTCACAAGCTCCTTTACTCTCCTCACGCAGTAACGACAAAAGCTTCAAAAAACTCACAGAAAATAAAAAGCAAAAACTAAAGGATAAGTCCACCAGCGACGAACAAGAAGCTAACACCTACTCAATTGATACAGCTCTACAGCCTCTTAAAGACATTATCAAAAATCCTTCAAACGGCTGTGTTCTTGATTTCAACAACTTTAAGTCCTACCTCGTCGAAACTCTAGGCAAGTCTAACTCAAATGAAATTGCACTGAAATTTACGGACAATACGGAAGAACTCATCAAAATGCTCACTCTCGTGCACAAACACCTTGATGACAAAAATCTAAAAAGTAGGTGTTCAAGGCTCAAAAAGAAGCTACTTAATAATAGCTCTCCTGAAACGGAGAGCGAAACCGAATCTATCCCCGACTCTACGAAAAAAATATTAGAATAATGTTCTGGAATTCACGAAGCATAGTAAATAAAAAAGAAGAATTTGCAAAAATAATACTCGACTTCGACATTGTGATCTGCGTTGAATCTTGGCTCAAAGAAAAAGTGAAAAGTTTTAACTTTCCCGGCTTCAAGACATTTAGGAAGGACCGTTCCGTCGGTGATGGTGGGGGAATACTTCTCGTCATACGCAACAACATAGCTTACACAGAACTCGCTAATCTCAGCTGTTCGGAATCGAGCGTTGAATTAGCAGGTATTTGTATCACAAACTTTTATCCCAATATAAACTTTCTAGTCTGTTATAGAGCCCCAGGTGGAATTCTTTCGCAGTCCTCTTGGAACGAAATTTTTAATTTTGCAAATGGTAATAAAAACACAATCCTTGTTGATGACTTTAATTCTCACCACACTAGTTGGAATTGCGATAAAAATGACACTAACGGAGACCGACTCCTTGAAAGTATAAATAAATCAGATCTATTCCTTCATAATGCACATACTGTTACGCATATAAATACTTCTAATGGCAAAACTTCAAACCTTGATCTTATCTTTTCCACTATTAACATCGCGGACGCTTTACATGTTAGTGCAAATGAAGACACTTGGGGCTCGGATCATTTTCCTCTTTATATAGACTTACTTACACAAAAAAGTATATACCATAAAAAATCCCTTAATCTCAAATCGAAACAAACTGATTGGGATAAAGTTTTTGCTCAACTCAACGATAATTATTATAAATTACGAACCTCCGAATTTGAGAATCTAACCGCTGCCGAAAAATACAAAACTTTTACAAATATTATAACTAACTCAATAATCGAAAACACGCCAAAAAAGAAAATTGTAAATAACTCTCAACATAGAAACCCCGTCTCTTGGTGGGATGCAGAGTGCAATAGGGTAAAAAGACTCTCGCTCTGAAAAAGATGCCCTCGTTTTAAAAAAACATATTGCCATAGCAAAAAGAACTTTTATAAAAAAAAAGAAATTAAATTTTGTTGAATTCGCTGAGCAGCTTAATGTTTACTCAAATCCTAAATATGTTTGGAAAACTTGCAAAATATTAAAAAACAAGTGGATAAAAGTTAATCCCTCTCACACATCTGAAAACCACCAAGAAGACAATAATATCACTATTGACCTTAACAAAATTAGTCCACCTTGGGTTTCTACTGATCCAAGTTGGATACCAGAATGCAATGAAAATGCCTTCCTTGATTCGCCATTCAGCTTTCTTGAATTTAACGTTGCCCTTGAAAGTAAAAATAATAGATCGTCCTGCGGATTGGATGGAATTGATTATAAAACAATTAAATTTCTTCCACTAAAATATAAACTTATTTTAGTTGATATATTCAATGAAATGTTCAACTCTCATTCATATCCAGAGGACTGGAGAAAATCATACCTACATTTCATCAAGAAAACTGATGGTAAAAGCGTTCGCCCAATCAGTCTTACCTCATGTACATGTAAGCTTTTTGAAACAATGCTTAAGAACAAATTGCAGTGGTATCTTGAAGTAAATAATTTTTTACCTGCAAGCCAATCTAGCTTTCGTAAAGGGCAGTCTACTACTGACAATCTTACCAATCTTTCAATTAAAATCGAAGAATCATTCAGTAAAATGAGTGACCTTCTGGCTGCTTTTCTAGATGTAGAAGGAGCATATGACAATGTTATTATAAATTTGTTATTGGAAAGATTGGCTGCCGTAAGGTGCTCTCCAAAGATTATCCACTTTATAAAGTTTTTGACGTTTGAAAGGCTTATATACACTAGCTCGCTAAGAAACCAAGAAAGAAAAGTGTACAAGGGTGTACCACAGGGTGGAGTACTAAGTCCTCTCCTATACATATTCTACGTATCCACCATATGTAGTGATTTACCCAAAAGCGTTACAGTCTCACAGTTTGCCGACGATATCGCAATTTACTGCAACCGAGTCAACTATAAGAAAGCTTCTGCTCTTCTTAAAAAATCAATCGTCTTAATTAATAATAACTTGCAAAAATTAGGGTTAAATTTAGCTCCCCACAAGACTATTTTTATTTATTTCAATCAAAGAAACAATAAACCGGGTAGTTCTGAACTAAAAGTAAACGATACAGTCATCAAATCCAGTGAGACTGTTCGCTTTTTGGGAATCGCATATGACTACCGACACTCATTTAAAAATCACGTCAATCAGGTTTATAAAAAATGTCTTCTAGCGAACAATATAATAAAATATTTAAGGGGGACGTGGTGGGGGGCCAACCCCAATACCTTATTAATCCTATACAAAAACTATGTGCGTCCAATAATAGATTATGGCTGCTTCATATATTCCCCGAATCTCTGTGAATTAAAAAATAAACTAGAAAAAATTCAATGTAATGCAATTCGAAACGCACTGGGCCTTCATATAAGAACACCGACCAATGTACTGCTAGCTGAGTCCAAACTTCTACTTATTGAAGATCGAGCAAAATACTTACGTCTCTGTTATCTATCAAAAATGTATTCTAATAAAAACCTACTAATACACTCAACTATAAGCAACTTCGATAAAATCATTACAAATAACAAAATAAAAACCGTAAAACAACAGCGTAAATTCAGCAATTGAATGCTGCAACAATTTATCGAAAGTAACAAATGTAACACAAATGAAATTTTTGTAAATAATCACTACAATGTACATTCTCACGACTACTACACTCTCTTAAGTGAAATCGATGTTGACCTTCAGCTTGGCAAAGAATTAACAAAGTCCGAAACGCCAGATTTAATTGTAAAAATCTTTGTAGACAACGAAAACGCATTCGCAATATACACCGATGGAAGTAAATTCAAGAACTCCTCGTCCACTGGCACAGCGTGCATCAGCAGAGACTTAGACTTACACATTTCAAAATGCGTTAATAAGAAAGCCTCTGTATACACAGCCGAATGCTTAGCTATACTAGACGCGGTCGACCTAGCATCAGAACATCCAAATAATAATATCATCATCTTTTCTGATTCTCAAAGTACACTACTTGCAATTAAGAACCCTCGAGTCTGTATAAAAACCAATCCTTACATCCTTGAAATTAGAAAAAAACTAATCCACATACTAACAAACAATACACATAGCCGTAAAATAAAACTCTGCTGGATCCCAGCACACAGAGGAATAACTGGCAACGAACTTGCAGACCTAACAGCTAAAAATTCAACAAATCTTTTACCTAACCAGTTCATTAAAATCCCATTCACCGATTTCAAAGAATACTTCAAAGCAGACGCCTATAAAAATACATTTGCTCACATAGAAAACCAAGGCCAATTAAAAGGAGTACACTATATCACTCATTACTATACTAAGGTAAAAAAGCCGTGGTTTGCGTATACAAAACTTCCAAGAAAAATAATTTCTCTAATAAATAGATGTATATCCGGTCACTTCAATCTGGCCTCATCGCTGTACAAAATTGGTCTTGCTATTAACACCCACTGTCAATGTGGGGATGAATACCAAGACCTCAATCATATTCTCTGGCAATGCTCCATTTACGACAAACAACGTAAAAAGTTTATAGAAAAATTACGAAAGCTTGATCTTCATCTTCCCCTTACATGCGAAATACGTCTATCTTCTCCAACCGAAGCAATCTGTACAATATTGTACTCATTTTGTGAAGACTGCGACATAATTATATAACCTCTCACAGTATCTAAATGTAAAACACACCAAATTGCGTTATATATATACATGTACAGTACACATTGTAGCAATATAATCTAAAATAAAGATTCAAATTGCTTTAAATAAAAAAAAAAAATCTTAATCACCCAATTATTTTCAAACATTTTCCATCATATATTTCAAAGAAATCAGCGTTAAAACATAAAATGACGTGTCCGTGTATACCAAAAGAAAGGAAACACCTTATTCAAAATTTCACCATATCTAAAAGTTAAGATAATAAGTCGGTAGAATCAGCAGCAAAATTGTTAATATTATTTAAAACTAATATATAATAATATTTAATTATATTTTGAAAGGCAGCTATGAGTCATCAAATCCTTAAAAATAATCATTTTACAAAAAAAATGAATAAGTTTTTTAATTTAAGTCATTTACGAAATTATTTTATTATTTGTTTTTGTAACACATGCCCGAGAAACGATTTTTCATGCCTGAAAAGCAGAACCAAAGTACCCGTCTTCCAACCGGTAGGCGATAGAAGTCTGCAGCTGTCGATAAAAGCGAGTAGCGGGTGATAAAAGTAGTTAGAAAGCGATAATAGTACATTGTGTACCAAGGGCGAGAAGTGGACCTTATTTGACTGAGTGTGAGTTTGCAGGACGAGTCGTATAGGCGAGCTAGCACGAGCCAAAGGCGTATGCGTACAGCGAGCCGGAGACGAGTACTGCAAACACACGAGGTCAAAAAGACCCTCTCGCCCATGGTGCACATTATATTTTTTGTAACACACGTATTGATTTTCACAAACCAAGTTAAGGCCAGTTTTACTCTCATTTCTATTGGCGGAACGAGCGGGCGTAAAGTAAAACGAGCAGCGAGCGTAAAATGATTACTGAGACAAATTAAGTCTCGAGGTAAAGTAACATTTTTATATATTTCTTATATAAATTAAACGTAATAGAATTGTCAAACACAACAATTTTTTTATATAAATAAAATCAGTACACTGAAAAAAATGAATTGCTCGAGTATCCAGATTCTGGTTGATCGACCTAAACAGCATATAGGTGCTATAACAATACTTTGTTATTGTTCTCACAGCAATATTATTCTGTTGTGACAAGCATACAATATCACCGGTGCTACGTATGAATGGGAGACGAGGTAGGCAGCGAAAAAAGTAGACGACGGGACTCGAACCCAGGTCCCCAGTGTGCGGGTCTCGTGCTCACATCACGGAGCTAACGTCTACGATGCAGGCCAAGTGCATCGTAGTCCGGCTCCACTTATCGCTAACCCGTCTCATATGCTCGCGCTGCAAGCGTTGCAGACGTGTGTGTCTGTGTCACCGGCACCCATAATATTGCTACGATAGCAATTTGTACGGTTACTCGAACAATACCGGTATATATATGATATAAATATAAAAGTATTGACGTGAGACCCATTCTTCGTTCTCAGTGTACAAAAATTTTATTTATGTCAGAAATATATAAAAAACTTACTTTACCTCGAGGCTAACACCTTGACCCGATCTCCCCTACGTTAATATTAAATAATAATTACTATAAACTGATGTTGCTAGGTGGCTCTGCAATTGGTGTCGCTACGCGCAAGTGCCTAGGTTTGAACTTAGTATACGTATAAGAGTGACCAGGCCTCAAGAGTTTAAGCGTGTTACTGTAGCGTGCGCGCGATACCGATTTACCGACTGCGTTTATATATTTGCGATTAAGGTAAAAGCACCAGTACTTAAACAAATAAAGAATCGGGACCTATAGTGGGACACGGAAGAAAAATTACAGTTTTCATAAAAAATACAGCCATGAATCGGTATAGAAATTTTTTTTATCTATTGTCTAGGCTATTAACTATTCAAATGAATGAATTATTCCAAATCTATACGGCAGAAATTATATTTAACGCTTTTACTAAAAAGGTATTCTTAACAGGATCCGAGAGTAACGAATGGCGCTACTGATTCGTGCAGATTTGACTGAATCGCGAGGATTGAGTTTTGTATTCAATAGAAATATTTTACTCTGCCAGTATCAAAATAATGATTTTATCAATATATGACACGCTCGTGAATACGATTAAAGTTGTATTTAGTGAAAACCAAAATTATTTTCTGTACAATTAGGTGTCCAAATTTTGGTCCCATATTTTTGCGTGGGAGCAGTAGTGAGGCACTCAAAACATACAAATTATAATTAGATTCAGTGATTGAAAACTACTTTAGAACTTACTAAACAAGATATTAAATAACAATCAATAATGTCAACTTGAATGAATTTCGGAAAAAGTGGATTTTAGTAATCTATAACTCTTGCTTGGTGGGGTATAATCCTATAACCTCAAAAAGTGGAGTTACGGGTCTCTGTTTATCAATTTTTGTGATTTTTAATTTGCCGATTCTTACCCAACTACAAAAGCATGTAAATCGATTAGTATTATTGAATGAATTAAGAACATGACCTTTTTTATTTGTTTGCAGAATGGTAACGAATAAAGCTACTTAATAACTGTCCCAGTATTGGTGCCAATTGCCTGTCCCAGTACTGGGTCAACTCGAAACATCGTGTCCCACTACTGTACCCAGGAACTCTTTTATTTAAACAACTATTTATTAGCATAGAAAAGGTTTAAAAAGCAATATTTTTTTCCAATCGATAGAAAATCCCCCGAACTACACGATAATACTAATTTTCTTTTTACTTTTGCTATCAGATTTCAGAATTTAAGTCTTTCTAAACGTATATCCCAAAAGTGTCCCATTACTGATGCTTTTACCTTATGTCTATGTATAAGTATATATGTATGTAATATTATCTAAGCTTAATATTAGAAGTAGTTACCATAATTCACTATACTAAGTAAATTAAAAAGAAAATATCGATCAAAAGTCGAGTTTCAAAGTCAACAAAGTAATAATTATTAGGCTGTATTGTATATTCTTCATTATTTTTTAGTAATTATTACCATTAAAAAATTTTCCATGCTACATTGGAATTTTTAATATCTTTACCGAATATTCCAGAATTACTCGAAAAACATGGTAATTTTTCCAATGTATTCTGGCAAAAATTACTACACTTTTTTTTCAGTGTAATAACAAAAGTCAATTTGGCTCACTTTACCCGAACTCGGGATAAAGTGAGCTTTTAATGATTAAGAGGAGGTCGGAGCGAACTTTACCATTGTGACCTCCACTTCGCGCAGTATTTTTCATTATACGTCTAAAATTTACATAGTAACATCAAAATCGAGGGGGATAATGATTTGTTATTGTGTAAAAAATAGTGGACAACAACAGCATTTTTGATTATTAATAGCTTCTAAATTTTTTTATTATGAAATATTATTATAATTGACCAATAGAAACGGTACAAATTACGGTCATCATACCGTTTCTTAACCTCATCGGCGGCTTCACCTCGCGTCGTATTTTTCGTTATACATCGAGAATTAATAAAAAATCGTACATAGCGACCTTGATAATCATTTACTGTCATGTAAAGAATAGTGGACAACGACATTTTTGCACTACAAATGCCTACAAATTTTGATTTTTGTGATGCAAGTTTTGGAGGTTAGGTAAAATTTCCACCAATCAGAATAGCTCGGACATCCCCTTTTAAGAGGAGGCGGAGCCGATTACAGATTTCTGCATTGAAGTTTACATTATTCTAATTTAATTGTTCATAAAAGTTAAAAACTTTAGTTGTCCGGTGTTCTCAATCTACTAAGGAACACCGGACAACTGGGATAATTGAAAAAAATTAAAAATTGAATGGAATACTGAAAAATATGAAATTGTCAGTAACTACGTAACTGCGTGTAAACTCCGATCTCCCCTTAAGTTGTAAACATAAGATAAAATTAATTTTGTTTAAAATATATGTTTGAAAAGGCTATTGTTAACACATTTATATAATATGCTATAGAGGAGAGTGGGGCAGGGGTAAAACTGCTCACTTTGAAAATCTTTTAATAAAACCATATTAAAATTCTGCAAAAAATATATGTTAGTTTTTTATATGAATGGAACGTATAACTATTTCAATGCTTATGATTACTTATGTAATTTTTTACACAGGTGGTGTGATTTTCAAAGTCCTTTCTATAACTTTTTGAATTTATAATTTAATCAATTGCAATAATAATTAAATAATTATTCATTCCTGAACATTATATGTGGAAAGTAGGTTGAATTACGAAGATTTCGAGAGTTGATAAGCCTTAAGTAATTGAAAATTGATGAAGTTATAGTAAGTTAAACTTAGTTTTTTTTTAAATCTCAAAAATCGAATTAAAATTAGACACGCGGAAAAAAGATACGAAATATCGCCTTTTCGTACGGCTTCCATTTAAAATACATGTGTGTAAGAATTTGCCCCATGGTTGGGGCAAAATTGCACAATATGACTCTTTTGGGTATACAAAATAAAAACTTTAACATTATAAAAATACATTTTAAAAATATTGAATGTACATCTAAATGTGTCAATTTTAAGTCCATTGCTATAAAAAATTTAAATTCATCCAGGCGCATATGATAAATAAAAAAGGTGAAAGTGTACAAATATACCCCACTCTTCCCTACATATTTATATTTAATTTTTTATTTAATTCTGACTAATTAATTCATAAAATTAAGAAACTCAAAATACTAATTAACATAAGCTAACTTTGTCCCGAGTACGTATAATTTAAGGAGCAGCATGCTATAAACGAATAGTTCAAATAAATTGCAAAGTCAAGGTACTGTTTTCCCTTTAACTGTCCTAGAATTTAATACATTTATTAGTAAAATGCAGTATCAAATATATGTATAGATATTATGAAATGCTTAAGCGGGACCAAAATCATTTCATATACCTCAAAAGTGTTTTTATTTTTTAATTTAAAAACAACGAGCGGCATCATTGTAGGGGGTTACGCGGCGCAGGGCGCTGGATGTTCTTGAATTGCTGACCGCTCGGGAACCTCGTCCCAACAATAATGTTTCCGCAGATGGAAAAAAAATTTAGGTGCTTTTGAAGGAAGTAAAAGGTGCCTAAGTTGGATTTAGGATCAAACACTCTCACACATAGATGATGGGAATGCCCTGTAAATGGACAATAGTGTCTATACGGACTGGTGCAAGAAGAATAAAAGAAAATCGAACTCAAATTCAAGGTTATTTTCACACATAGCTGCAGACTGTTAAAATACATAAACTCGCTTTTCCCCGGTCTCCCCTACTGACAGGTATGGTAATTACAAAAAAAACTCACTTGGCGCTATAAAATAAGGGTAAAAACTTACATTTTATGACAAAATTGAATAGAAAGATGTACTACTATTTTGTACTACTAAATACGTGTTGTTTAAATTTATAATTAATTTTTTTTTAAAATGACAGCTTCCCATATGATAATATATTGTTTGTTTTAGATTTGAGACACTTACGGTGCTTACATTTAACGTTTGAGTGCTTCATAATTCAATATGTAAAGAAGTTCCTATTGTAAAAATAAAATATGGATCACGCAAATTGGTTTGCGATATTAACCCATTAACGCCCAAACGGACACAATTTTCCGTCCTTTTTGGAGCATCGATCTCGAAGGGAAATTAATGAAATCACTCAATAAAAACCACTTATCCTAATGTTTTCGGATGTGATCTTTCGATTACCGGGGTTAGAATTGTGATTAAATGCTCTAGAAAAAAATATGGCTGACTTTATGGAGAAAAGTACTGAAAATTTGGGGATTTTTTTTTAATATTTTTTTTTAGTCCAAAAAGTGCTCTAACCTACTCCGGATTGTGGAGGGAGGTGGAGGCAATAGTAGGAGTTGATGATAGAATTTTTTGTGCTAACCTGAAGTGACTCTAATCTTTTCAAAATGGCGGACATTGCATAAAATCTCATTAAATATTTCATAAAATTCTATCATCAACTCCAACTATTGCCTCCACCTACCTCCACAATCCGGAGTAAGTTAGAGCACTTTTTGGACTAAAAAAAAAATATTAAAATAAAAATCCCCAAATTTTCAGTACTTTTCTCCATAAAGTCAGCCATATTTTTTTCTAGAGCATTTAATCACAATTCTAGCCCCGGAAATCGAAAGATCACATCCGAAAACATTAGGATAAGTGGTTTTTATTGAGTGATTCCATTAATTTCCCTTCGAGATTGACGCTCCAAAAAGGACGAAAAATTGTGTCCGTTTGGGCGTTAATGGGTTTTCATTGGATCATATATTTCATTCATAATTAGCACTTTGTGTTTATTCACTGTGTTTCCAGTGTTTTTATACATTATTTATTTTTAATAAGTTTATTTTAAAAAAAAAATTTTCTTGTACTTTAAGGGTGCAAAAATATCTTATAAAAAGTTTGAACCCGTTAAGTATTAGTTTATCATTACAAAAGATCTCTGAACATTGGTCGAATTGTCGGCCAAGAAAATAGAATGTCCATTCAATAAATGTATGTAATAAATCTTAAAGGTTTTTTTTCTAGTTTTGCAATATTAACGGAAAAGTTCTCACATACAATGTCATAAATTTAAATATAAATATAAAAATAAAAAAAATGCCCATTAACTTACTTGTAATCTTGGATTTACAACGCCCGTGTGATCATTTTCTGGAGCCATTTTACAAGTGCCAGAATGGTGATAAATGGTAAAAGTAAAAGTTCTTAATGCACACTCCCAATATTCGTCTGAGTTGTACTTATAATCTTCACAACCTAATACAGAGATATCGTGCAATTGTGACTTAAACCGTTGCATAGCCTTAGTTTTGCTTATTTCAATTGCTGCTCTTATCCCTTTGACCATTATCTTTACATCTTCCGGATTATCTAAATAATTTGCGAAAATTTTCGGTTTCGCATTTGGATTTTTGTTTTGAAGTAAAATTCTACCTTTACTCTTGGGTCGCATTAACATGGGAAAAATAGTCCATGAATAATTCCCAGAAATGTTTGAAAACATTGTTTCCCAATATTCATCCGAGATACCAACATTATGTCGAAACGAATTATCTGAAACTATGGAACCACCGATAAAAAGTAATTCTATATTTGGAAATGCGTCTAGTTTGTTCGGTTGATTGACGTCAATAAATGCCAGTGCCTCGCAACCACCTGGAATTGTCAAAGGTCCATTTTTACTATTTAAAAAGTCACTTATATATGGTTTTATTGGGTCTACTAAATCTTCTGTAAGAATGCTGACAGGTTGATCAACGAAAAAAATAAGTCCACCGTAAGCAATATGATCCATTAAATTTTCTCCAACAGGCGCATCTTGAATAACATTTATTTTCATTTCTTTTAAATGTTTGGCTGGACCAACACCAGAAAGCATTAATAGTTGTGCAGAGCCGATTGTTCCGGCACATAAAATAATTTCTTTTCTTGCTCTTACTCGAATTTTCTCGTCTACTTTTGTAAAATCTACACCATAAGCTATTTTACTTTTAGGATTTATTAATATTTTATTAACGTGACTGAACTTGGTTACGAATAAATTTTTCCTTTTGTTTGCGGGGTACAAATAGGCTCTGTTTGTACTCATTCTTATACCATTTTTTAAAGTGGCTTGTATGTAAGAAAATCCAACGCTCTGGTTATTAGCATTATAATCTACAATCGAATATCCTAGTTCTTGTCCTGCTTTGAGAAAGCCTTCTGCTAATGGTGTGTGGTAAGGCGGATAAGTAATGTGAACGGGTCCATTTGTATTATGCATAATCTTGTCATTCTTTAATTCCTTTATCCCTATATCTTCGAGTTTTTTAAAATACTTTAGTAGTTCAAAATAAGACCATCCATCATTGCCCATCGCAGCCCAATTATCGTAATCCAATGGATTTCCTCTAGTAGCTATCATATAATTTAAGACACTACTTCCTCCCATGACTTTTCCCCTCGGCCAATTGCATTTCCGATCTGTCATTCCTAGACAATAATTTTTCGAAGATTCCGTTTGATATTTCCAATTCAAGACATTGCTGAACTGAAGATAATTTACTGCAACTGGTATGTCCATTAACAAATTTTCATTACGGCCAGCTTCGATAAGAAGAACGGTGACATCTTCTATCTCACTTAATCTTGCGGCAACTGTCGCGCCTGCACTACCGGCGCCGATAACAATAAAATCATACTCCTGATCAAACCTCGGAGTGCTATCTTTAAATTCACTAGCCAAAAATTCGTCACCTTCTCTCAAAAAATTAAGAGCACCAATAGACAATCTTGAAAATGCATCAGCGAACGATGTTCTGCTTTCTGCGAAGCCATACAGATTGCGGTATAACAAATTATTGTCTGCGTAAGCTACATGAACTACGCTAATCGTTAGAGCACTCACGAACTGTAGAAGTAACCGATTCATAATGAGAATCAAGAAGAACTGATGGTCTAACTGGCGGTATCTTATTTATACTCGGAACTGTACGTAGCACCTCGCAACTCAATGACGACAGAATTTTTTTATTCTTCTATAATTAGCTACGATTTCGATTACATATTGTTAGGTCTTTAATGATCGCAAATATTATGTTTAATGACAGGAAGCATTATATGCTTAAACGAGATATTAATTGCATAATTTTTATATACTTGTGCTTTTCATCGAATCAATGAATCTTGGATCGCGTATACAACTGAACTGACGTGTATTCCTTGTAGAATTTCACTTTTAAGCCACGTGCGACTGCAGCCACTTGACAAATTGCGTGTATGATTTTCAACATAGAAGTAAAATTCCTAGTTTGTCGCCTTGGCAATTTAAGCGGTGCAACGGGGTCGGACAACATTGTAATTCAATGCGTGCACGTATCGGAGAACGTTATACCCAACTCAATGAAAGAGCGTGATTCAGATTAAAAGTTTTTGGTAATAATTTAGTCAGTTAGTCAAGACCTGCATTGGTTTATGACCGTGCGGTATGTTTATGAGCTACTTAAACTGTTATAATCAGTAATTTTATATTTGACACATGTCTTCTTATATTAAGAGAAAAATTATTCCTCTTTTGATTTTATTGCCATATGCTTTGTTTCTTTCGTATCGATAGCAACACTTCAAACTTAAAAAGTAAACATTTGCATATTACGACTCAGGGCCGTCTTTAGCAATGATGAGGCCCTGGGCTAGATTCTTGTTGGAGCCCCTGCAATGAATTTAAAATTAGATGATTTAATTTTTTTGAGTTTTCTTCTTGCATTATTTAGGTATTATATTAAAAATTAAATTTAAAATTAATACGAATTTTGGAGTTTAGAAAATAAAACCGTAAATCCTAAATGAACCAACTCAAGCTGAGTAATTTAAAACTAAAAATAAAGTTAAATAATAAAACGGTTAGCTCTAAATCAAACTACCCCAAACTGAACAATTTGTAATTAAAAAATGTTTTAATAATGAAACCGTAAACCTTATAAGCCTTTTAAGCCAAACTACCATAAGATGAGAATTTGCAATTAATAAAGTTTAAATAACAGCACCGCGAATACTGAACCCCAAACCCAACACCTACGTAACCCAAGTTGAACAATTTATTGATTTTGCGTTAGATTTGCCAATATTTTTGCATTTTTCATTATTTTTGTTCAGTTTTTAATTTGTATTGATTATTTCGCTCGACCATTGTTTCTGAAGGTATGGCAATCACCACATGGCCAAGATTATTAATGAAAACAAAAAGTTAAATTTAAATTATAAAAAATAATATGTAGGAAACTGTAATCGGCTCCAATACTTTTATAGAATAAAACTTTAAATCCTAAACCCTAAACCCTAAACCCAACTACCATAAGCAATATGCGATTAAAAAAGTTTGACTAATAAAACCATAAAACCTAAATTAGAAGTCTTAAACTCAAAACCCTACTAAACCAAGACAAATAATTCACAAATAAAAATAAAGTTTAAATCACAGAACTGTAAACCCTAAACTAAGAGAAATATCTGAGTCTATATAATCATATATGGGTAAATCTCTGGGAAATCAAAAACGAAATCCAAATTTTTTTCTGGAATTTCGGTAAAAATGATTCAATTGGTGTGTAGAATATTCATGAATTTTTTCAGAATTTTTAAATCCTTAGGATTTAAGTTGTTCAAGGCTAAATATTAGCAAGTAGTCATTTTTTACATATTTTAGAAAATTTTAACTTATTTATTATTGTAGTATTGCACTCTATAAACACTTTAAGGTGATGTTAAACCCCATGTTATTGGTAAATACGGGGAACCACTTTTTTATTCATTTTTCAATTTAAAAAAAATATCTCTATGAAAAGTTGTTCGTTTTGGTTGGAACAACAACTTTTCATAGAGATATTTACTCAAAATTGAAAATGAAATGAGAAAAGTGGATCCTCGTATTTGTCGGTGACAGGTGGCTTTAGCATTACCTTAAGATCAAAATCAAAATCATCGGTCGGGTTTTTTTTTTAGAATAATGGTTTTTTGTAGCCAAGACACCTATGGACACTCGAATATTGCGGACGCTAAAACAGAGATTTTGTAATGGAGACATGTTTTGTATGGGTACAATTGGGCGTTTTTCCATTTCCAACATTATTTTTCTTAACCATCTCAAATGAAGTTGGTATTGAGGGTGAAAATGGGGTGGAATTGGAAAACATGTTTCTAACATATTGAGTAGTTTCTTGGAGGCGAAGACATTATTTTCCGGAAGAAAATTTTAGTTTTGTGCGAAAAATGCATGGAAGTGGTTCATTAACGTCCTCGGGTAGAAACCGAAACCCTCGAGAGGAATATGGGTATTCTCCGCACTAGGATGTTAACGTAACGATCTTTCGCCCCCTTCGTATATATGCACGAAAAATCACCCTTTCTGTGCAGGTATGGAAAATAATAGCGTGTGCATCCTGGGTAGAAGGCAATTAACATACCCCTGCTGGTTGCAATCCTTGTCTCGGTACCCTTCGACGTACCTAGGCTCGCCTTCAGCTCCTCTCGGACTGCTCGGGTGGCCTCGACTCGGTCTGCAGTGCGCACTCGCGGTAATCGTTTACTTTCCGCCCTTGATATACAATATATTATTTTGTAACGCATATGATGACAACACATGTTTCAACGATTATTTCTTGATCACAACACCTTTGTAATTTAAGGGTTGTGGATGGATTTTATGCAATTTATAAAAAGTACATATTTTTCATTTTTTAGTTATTTAATTTTTATAACCCCTTCAAGGAGCTTGTGACGTGCAATAGAGAGGGTGGCTTTTGAAAAATAGAAACATCGAGGGTCGTTGGAAGAAATAGTCTTCGCCTCTAAGAAAACACACAATTGTATCAGAAAAATGTTTTCCAATTCCACGTCATTTCCACCGTCTATACGCTCTGTATTTAAAGTATTAGATAGAAAATAATGGAATGTTGGAAATGGAAAAAACGGCAAATTTTAGCCCTAGAAAACATGTGTTGATCACAAAATCTCTATTTTAGTGTCCGCAATATTTGAGAATCTGTAGGTATCTCACAGGTGCAAGTAAGTGGGCATTTTGGTGATATTTGTGTCATAAACTATATTTGTATTTTATTTGTATATTATTGTTATCAAAAAGGTTTATACAATGTTAATGAACTGTAAAGAGTTATAAATATAGTAATCAAGACAACGTTTATCAACTTTAATCATGTTTTTTAAATAATTTTTTAATCATTTAAACATGATAAATACAAAAAAAAATTATTTTCAAAAAAGGCCCAACAGATGATTTTGATTTTGATCTTAAAACGTTTATGGAGTGCCACGTGATAATAGTCTACAAAAAAATTACGTTTTATTTCACTTTTCATTTAAAACTAGTCCAGCCGCACCGTGCTCCATTTATTCAACAAAATTAAATCTCTTTAAAAAATAGAAAGACAGGATTTTTTAGCAAATTTTCTGAATTCTTCAATAACGATGGTTTCAATATCATTAACCCTTTCAGGGGCAGTGTATACGTCCCACCTTCACCCTTTCGGGGTTTTCAGCATTACAGGTAAATTTTAGCCTTATTACGTAATTGTTAATAAACAAATTGTATGAAAAAAGTGGTATATTTTAAAATTAAACTCCGCTGTAAATCGATTTTAATATTAATTTGAATCAAACTTTCTTCTGAGGAGTTTTCGAGGTCGCTGATTATGAATTCGAAATCAAAAACGGAAAATTCAAAATGGCAGAACCAATATAGGGACTATTTTGTTTAAAATCCTACAATGTTGGCTCAATTTGCCCAATAATTAGTGCAGCGAAGTTTTCGAAGTCGCTGATTACGAATTTGTGGTCAGAATGAGAAAATTCAAAATGGCGTATCCAATATGGCGATTATTTTGTACGAAATCCTAGAATTATGGCTCAATTTACCCTAAAATAAATTAAGTATAGTTTTTGGGGTCGCCAATGAAGAATCTGTGGTTAGAATTGAAAAATTAAAAATCGCGGATTCAATATGGCGACCATTGTGTATGAAGTCCTAGAATTATTACTCGATTTACTTAAAAATAAGTACACTACTGTGTTCAAAGTGGATCGATAAGAAAACAGTTAATTTCTTATCTAATTGTCACGACACATCAGTTATTTCAGAAGTAAATTGAAGACAACAGAATGGATCCTTAAAAACAGCCAGCTGTCTACAAATGGTCAAGAATTAGAGGCACATGGGCTGTGTTGTTAAGGCCGATATGATGAAATCATTTTATGATATCCGTAGGAGAAGCAGATAGTAGTGGCATAGAGTTTTTTGGCATTTCATTGATGTAACCCTGATAAATTCTTTTATTCTATACAGACGTAAGTTTTCTAATAGTAATATTTTGCTCTAAAAGTTTCGATTGTTTTATTGGGACGGATTTATTGGGAATATTAGATCGTCTGAAACGCGGTAGAAAAGCTGCCAATTTTCTCTCACTAATTATACGGCACAAATATCTGAAGCAGTGCGAACTTCTGCAGCACCTCACTTTCCTAGTGCTTTTCTTCAAGCTCGCACGAGATGTGCATATTGTAGTACAGTAAAAATGAAAAAAGAACGAAATTTTATTGGAAAAATTGCAAATCAAGCGAAAAACGTAAATTTTTCATGAGGTAAAAATTGTATTATAGTTTCTTAAACTTTTGAACTATTTCTCGAAGTATATTATAGGTTTTATTTTCATATGAGCTATTTCTATATGTTTGAAAAAAATACGATGTGCACCACGAAGAAAAGGCCTTTTTCGCCCTTGTGTCATTTTCGCTCACACGTGGGAGAAAAAAGCTTACATCTCCCCCATCGTACATAATATACTATTTTGTCATACATGCACGAAAACGTTTTTTTTCATGCTTATATATAGCGGGAGTAAAGTGACCGCTTTCCGACCGGCGGACGATGAAAAGATTTGCTGGAAATAATTTACTTTATGCCCGCTATAGAGCGCTATATATAATAATTTCGAATTGCTTAACTTGGGGAAGTTGAATTTAAGATTTACATTTTAGAGTTTACAGATTTATTATTTAAGGTCTTTAAATTGTGAATTCTTAGCTTGTTTTACAGATTTAATATTTTAGTTTCTGCTCATCGCAAATCGCTTAGCTTGGGTTAGTTGCATTTAAGACTTATGTTTTACTGTTTTATTATTTTTCTTTAGTTGCGAATTACTCTCGCTTGGTGTCATTGAGTTTAGGGTATATGGTTTTATCATTTAAACTTTTTTTATTGCAAATTGATTAGCTGCAATTAGTTAGGATTAAGTTTTAGAGTTTAGGGGATACATCTTTATTGTTTAAACATTTTGTAATTGCAAATTGCTCAGCTTGGATTATTTGGATTAATGTTTTAGGGTTTACGGTTTTATTATTATTTTTCTCAAATTGCATATTGCTTAGCTTGGGTTATTTAGGTATATGGTTCGAGGTTTATGGTTCTATTAATATATTTATTTTAATTGTAAACTGTTAGGCCTTGGGTAGTTGTCTTTAGAGTATACGGTTTTCTTTTTTATAATTTTTGTTTAATTATATAAGGTTTTTTAAATGTAAATTGCTTAGCTTGAGTTAGTTAGGATAAGGGTTTACAGTTTCAATATTCAAGGCTTTTTTAAAAGCATACATTAAAGCTGTACATTTAAAGAACTTAATAAAAATAAAAATTAAATTAAACCTAACGTTATCTTCAAGTTAAATAGAAATACTTTTGCATTACTCCCTTCCTCCCTTCTCCGCTTTATTAATTGGGCCAGTTTGATATAGAAATTACCACGTTGCTTCTAGCCCGTCAGGTCGCCACTGGTATGACACCCCATGTTTAGAAAATGTTTATAAACCTTTTTAGGGCCAATTTTACGCAAATCAGGCTATCATAGTATTTAGGCCCCCCTAAACACGTGGTATCATATGTATGATGTTATATTTTAATATTAAATCTAACAGGTGCATGTTTACACCATGTCACAAAACAGACATAATTACAGGCAAAATAAACATGTGTTACAAAAAATAGGGTGTGTACCATGGGGGAGAAGTAGACTTCTTTCATCCGCGTGCGATGCTTGCAGTCCGAGTCGGAGGCGAGCAAGCATGAGCCGGAGGCGTACACAATATACTTACTATCATGTCAAATCGCTTAGCTTGGGTTAGTTGTATTTATAGTTTAATAGCACTTGTTGTATCTGAGTATTTAGGATGCATATTTATTTTTTGTATCACAAGCACGATTTTCACGTTTTTCGTACCTGAAAAGCGGGTCTAAAGTGACCGTTTTCCGAACAGCAGGCAAACCAAATCCGGTGAAGCAAAAAAAGTCCGGAGTGGAGTGAAAAACTCCGGAGCGGGCAAAAATCATGTAAAATTTAGATGTTCTATTCTAATAGGCTCGTGGTTGTTGTGTCGAAAACAGTCACTCCAGTCTCGCCTTCCCACGAAAATCACGTAAATCCAAACGTGTATCACAAAAAATATGGTGTGCACCAAGGGCTCCTCGACTTTTTTATCTCGCGCATTTGCAGTACTCATCTCCGGCTCGCGATACACACTCGCCTTCAGCTCGTGCTCGCTCGTCTTCGACTCGTACTGCAAACTCCACACTCGGTCTAAAAAAGCATTTTTTACGCCCTTGGTACACAATATACTATTTTCAAATAGAACTTGCTTTCTCCCGGGTATTTTGGGTTTATAGTGGGGGCCCCTAACGACAGGGACCTATAGGGGCTATAGGCAGTGCCTATTGTGCCTACTGTCTAAATCCGGCTCTGAAATTAACTTTGTATTATGCGCATTGAAACTAATATTTTACAGAATAATGATTTTACATATTTTATATTTAAGATCGTGGATAAATAAATTCAGAAGAAAGTTATAATTTTGTATTTTATTGATAGCGGTCATCATCTACAAAATTTCTAAGTAAATACGTTCTCAAAAATTTGTAGTTTATCTTTAAATTATATTAAGAATAATGTTGTAAAATACATACAATTTGTTTCAATAAATATGAGGAATTCTACTGAAATTTTTATTTGCGATGTATCAAAAACTGACAATTTTTTTAGACATACCTATCAAGGCTATTTTTTTGTTAAATACTTAAATTTAAACTTTTATGTTACTTGTAAATATGAATTATATATTTAAAATAATATATTTCGTGGGGCCTTTCAAACGCTTGGGGCTCCGAGTCAGGGCCCGCTCGGCCCATGCCTAAAGACGATACTGTCGACTCTAACGCAATAACTGCATCTGATAGTCAAGGAAAACTACATGTATTTATACAGATACTGCAAAAATTTTTTTGAAGATCGACATGAATGTAGATTTAAATAATAAGATGTTTATTACATTGTTTTCAACCACTAATTTCCCATCAACTTTATATCTTATTCTTTAATATAGTCATATTACAGTTATATTAATTTTGCAGTAGAGTGATTGCACTGGTAGCCGACCAATCTCTATCAGTTAACCATCTTTGCATTTAAATTCGATTAAATAAATAATTAAGTATAAATACTACATTGTAAATAAAGTGATTTATACTATCTTTTGATATCGCAATTTTTATATATAATGCGAATGTCTGAATCTCAAAATAATTTGTTCATATCTTTGCCATAGAGCTGACAGTATCCGAAAATAGGGCATATTCTAAGGAAATTTTAGAACTACCCAAATAACTTATTAAGAAAAAGGTCATGCGATTTGGCTCTGGGAGACAGCTAAATACTCCATATACGAAAATTCCATACGTAAATTGTTTTAATTAAACCGTACACACTTAAAGGTAAATATTCCACGTATGAAAATTCAATAAAAAAATTGTTTCAGTTGTAAACCGTTAATTTTTTAAACTAAACACCACTCATTCTAAATTCAGTACACAAATAATTGTTTAAATTAAACCGTAAACTGTTAAATACCCCGACGAACCGTACGAAAGTTCAATAAATAAGTTGTTTTAATTAAACTTAATAAAAGTTCAATAAGAAATCGTTTTAGTTAAACCGTTACTCTTAATTTTTGAAAGTACATACTCTACGAACAAAATTGAATACATAAAAAATTGCTTGAAAACCTTAAATCTTTTAAACTAATAAATACCCTACGTATACTTAGTTCAATAAATAAGTTATTTTATAAAATAGTCGTATACTGTTAAAGCTAAATATCCCACGTATGAAAAGTTCAATAAATACATTAATTTATAAATAAACCATAAATTGTTAAAGCTAAATATAGTGTTTAAAAGTTCAATAATCCCTGGTAGAAACGTTGAGGAGTTTTTCGCGAATAAACCCATTAAAAACACCACAGTTTCTAGCGAGTTCATTAAAAATTGTTAAATAGTGGTTTAAATACACTATTTATTACCGATAATCAAATATTTGTATTGAATACAACAATTTTGTAATATTTATTAAAAAAAATAAAAAAGTTATGAACCATGTGAATTTCCATTATTCATACCGCATAAATATATCTGTAGTTTAAACGCTTGTATAAATACCTTAATTTTTGTACAACGATTGATTTTTATTATAACATCGAATGAAGTAATCAATTTATTATAAATATTTCTCTAGATAGTGGCAGCGAATTGACCAGCTGGATTGGTCAATTTTCTACCAAGGAAGAAAATTGTTTTAATTAAACCGTGAATTCTATACGCTAAATACCCCACGTACAAAATTCGATACATAAATAATTGTTTAAATTATCTGTGAATTCTTTAAGCTATATGAGCAAATCCTCAAAATCGCAGTTCTTCAAACATACAAAATTTTGATAATGTTTTAACCTATCGTACTCGATTACTTGTCTAGGCACACACTTGTCCTTTACAAGAGGTCTATTCTATACCAATATCTAACAGTATCCACAAAAATATGAGCCAAACTGGATGCGCGCACTTTTTGCAGATGTAAAGTGACGGTCCTGACATTATTATTAAAAGATCATTGTATTTTTTATTTGGTATCAATATTTGCATCTATCGTATTCAACTATACCTTAAAAGGCACACGTTTGTCCTTTGGAGGTGATCTATACAATATCAAGATCACACGATAACGATAAAAAATTATAGCCAATCTGGTTGCTGGCACTTGTTATAATTTCAAATGACAGTCGTGGATATTTAGTTTTATAATTCGGGGAATAATAATTTTCACTTCGATTTACGGTGTATGTTTTTCTCTACCCTAAGCATTGAAAAGCACGCCCAGCAAAACACTGTTCATCCCCCTGTATACAGTGTTTTAACCACAAAATATCTTTCCGTGAATAAAAGTTTAATAAATAAATTGTTATGATTCAATCTTAAACTGTTAAAGCTACGTCTAGGAACTAATAAAAACTATAGTTTTTATTAGTTTTTATTATGATTTCGTTTTTAACGGTGGTTTTTAAAGTCTATTACCTAATCATAATTATTTATTAATACAACAACCGTCTAAGTAGTTTGAAAAATATATCACTTCATAAAGATTTTTTATTTACCTTTTTATCATTTATGGGAAGTTTCATCCTTTTGCTAACATTAAGCTTACAAAATTCGGCGTTTCTGTTTAAATATGTTAATTAAAACAATTAATTTATTGAGTTTAATTAAAACAATTAATTTATTTTCATGCTTATGACCTTTCATGCTTATGATACATATCTATATGTTGCTTTGAAAGTTTATGGTTTATCGAAAATTAACTTTATTACTTAACTGTTTGTTCCTGGGATGCTTGATTTGAAATATTAGCGGTTTATAGGGAACTGGAAAAATCTGAATTATTAATTTATTTTTACTTTTAAAAGCTTATCAATAATTATTACATTTGTCAAGACAATTTTTTATTTTATTCACTATTTATTTATTTACAACATTTATAAATTACGGGAAAATCGACATTTTTAAAGCACGAAAAAACAAATTTTATTGGCTATATGTATTGGGATGTTGAATAAATTCTCGCTGTTTTCCAACAAATGACGTTACTAGTACTGCGTGCATATAGTTGAAGGTGGTAACACATCTATATAGAAGTACTATAAGCAAGCTTGAAATTCAATATATGTCATTTCGCCGAAGTGTAAACAACTTTCTTTTTCATAGTGACATGTAGTTTTTTTGACATACATGTCAAATTTCCTGCCAAAAAAAAAGTATTTGCGGGGAACTTCATTTCACTACTTTATTAAAAAAAATCTGCAGCTGAAGCACATACAATTCTTGTTGAGCCTTACGGTGATCATGTTCTATCGGAAATAACACGCAGAGATTGGTTTAGACGCTTCAAAAATAATGATTTTTATAATGAAGATAATGAACGCTCTGGTGCACCGAAAAAGTTTCAAGACGAAGAATTGGAGGCATTACTTTGTGAAGACTCATGCTCACGCTAGCTGAACTTGCAGAATCATTAGGAGTTGATCACACAACAGTTTCGAAGCGTTTGAAAGCATTAAGAATGATTCAGGGTGCGTTCACAGTGACGAATTTAACCAGGTTAAAATAAGAAATAAAATAAAAAAACTACATGATTAAAATAAACTATAATAGTACTATGTATATACTCATTGAAAAAAATTGGACCCGTCGAGGTTAGGTTTCTCACCCGGTTCGCTCGAGGTGGACCGAGATCGGCAATTTTACTCGAGGGATCGAGTGAGATTCACCGAGGATTGTTTGAGCCTATCCCGCGTCTCGAAAGAGGTCCATCCGAGATTCACCGTAGGCGATATCGAAATCATCCGATGTGTGATCGCGGTCTACAGAGGTGAAACCGAGGTGTTACCGCGTACTACCGAGGTGAGACCAAGGTGAAACCGAGGTGTTACCGGGATCTATCGCGATCTCCCGAGGTGTGACCGAGGTGTTACCGCGATCTCCCGAGGTGTGACCGGGGACAATCGAGGTCCGAACATACCCTCTTTCTGTTGTAAGCGACGCCAACAGATGGCGGTAGTATGCGTGTCATGTACGCGCCAAGTGCGCTCGTCTATTCCCGCTCCCGTCTTATAGGTTATGCGCGTTGGCAGACGCGCTCGACTCTACGTCATGTATGGTTGTCCACGGTCGTTTCGTTAAAAAAAACCCTGCTAAAAATACGCGATTGAAGTCAATTAAACAAAATTCAAATTTTATTGAATTAAATTTATTTTAATTGATTGAATTGACTACCAGAAAACAAGTCAATTCAAAATTAATTGTGATTAATAAACTTTAATTGCAATTTAGTTCAATCCCTATATTTAGTATTGATTTGTATATATTTAAATTGACTTCTATAACAGAATAGTTCATTTTTTTTCGTATTGTATTTAATTACAATTTAGATAATACAGTTCAATGAATTTTAATATATTCCAATACTATTTGAATTTATCTAATTCAATGTATAAATTGACTATAAAACTTCTATCCACATTAATTCATTTTTATGAATTCCAAACGTGAATAGATTTTAATACAGCTTATTCGTATAAGCCCTGAATTAACTTTAATCACGTTTGATAAATGAAAATTTTATTGAATTTTGTAGGTTGTGAATACTTTATTTATGAATTGACTTGAATCAATTCTTATGAGTATGGGAAATCAATAGATTTAAATACAGTTTATTCGTATAAGCCGCGAATCAACTTCAATAAACTTTAATAAACACACATTCTATTGAATTCTGTTGGTTGCAAATACCTTTCGCATTAATTGATTTTAATCAATTCCTATAAGTACAGGAAATCAATATAATTTAATGCAGTTTATTCATATTAGGCGGGAATCAACTTAAATTAACTTTGATGAACGTACTTGTTATTGAATTGTGTAGTTTGCGAATATCATTTTTATTAATTGACTTTAGTCAATTTCTATGAGTATAAAATATGAATAGATTTAAATGCACTTTATTCGTACAAGCCATAAATGAACTTGATAAACAAACTTTTTATTCAATTCTGTACATGTGCGAATTATCATGGAACAGTTTATGAAATTGTAGGAAGCTACATGCTAATCAATTGTCAGTGGTTTTTTTACAAATAATTTAAATGTTAATTTATTAGAACAATAAATTATAATTTTAAATTTAAAATTCAAGATGTCCCCAATTTGGCATTTAAACTGTGAAAGTTTTCATGAATTAGAATAATTAACATTAATAAAAAATGGTATACTTTGAACTTTTTGCACTTATCGTCTACACAATGAATCATTACCTTAATCTACTATAAATAATACTTTTATAAAAGGTTCTCTGGGTTGATATTTAAGAAAGTAATATTAGGTATTGATTAGGTTAGTCTCACTCCAAACGGAATTAATTTATCGTAAGCATAAACAAATTGTTTCATGCTATTTTCGACAAATCGTACAAATTACATGTGTAATATTTATTTATTTTATTTACATTATTTAAATTATCACTTATAACTGTACCATTACTTTTTGATAATATACGTATTTTCTATGAAACCACCTTTATTCAATTGGCCTAATATTGATCGTGAAAACTCATAAGTCCCATACAAGGCAATAGGAAAGAATACAAAATTTATTTTTTGATCGGCACTAATTGTGCATTTGATAGAGAATCTAAGCCGACGTATATCTTTTGTGTATATCTTTTTGAAATTAAAAAATAAAAGTTAATTTGCAAAAGTTATAGTGTATTAAAAATCCTTTGAGTGACGTCACACCGTTAAAATATCAAAGGTGCCGACCGGAGTGACGTCACAACGTTTTTTAAAGATTTAACTATAACTTCTTTCTTTTTGAAGATATCATGAAAATTCCAAAAGTTTACAAAGAAACTATACCTTGATCTACAAGAATACTCTATCAACTAAAAATCGGTATCCTTCCCTATTAAAATCAATAGAAAAGAATTATATAGTTTTTTATGCTACATTTTAATTCTAAATTTTTCATAGCATTAAATAACAAATACAATCTATAGAATACAATTATACAAAATAATTAGATATTAGATAAAATATTCGATCTATAGACATGAATAAAAAATAATTACATTTAATTAGTTAAATCTCTATTAAACTTAATTGACATGCATCAATTGACATGTATTATATTATAATGCTAAATCTTAATTCTATTTTGTTATATTAAATTCGACTAATACTATAAAATGTTTAAAATCAATTGATACCAATTACATTGAATTGACTAAATACCTATTCAAATCAATAGATAATCAAAGAAAATATATTTCTTTCAATATATTTTTATAAACATAGATCTAATAGTTTTGAATTGAATTCTAAAGATTATATATATATTTCTATTGCACTTTCCAGAATTAAGATTTAGCATCAAATGCAATAGATTTTTATATTGACTTTAATCTCATTTTTTTAACAGGGAAGCTGTTTTGAGTGATGTGACTTTTGAGATCCAGTGGATGGAGATCTTGGGAAATATATTTTCTCCTACCGATATCCTCGAAACTTTTGCTTTTCACGGTATCCCAAAGAAAAATCAGGATCCAATTTTTTTTAGCAAAACTTGCTGAGTCGTCTTGAGTTTCCCGTAAGTATTGTTAATTACTCTTGATAGTTCGTGTTTACATGTTAGTTTTGGATTTTCAGAGCTGGTATAATAACAACTTTACATGTTATTTGATTTTCTTAGCCAGTAAAGACGAGAAGCCAAATGTGTAGTATTTGTTGAAAGCAGAAAGGCTTGGAAGTTGAATAGACATAGTATTTTCTTTTAGTGATTACTTTTAAAATATAGAATGCACGGAAACCTTAAGAGCAGAGCACCGTAGTGCTTTTTATAATAAAGCTTTTGCATGCAATATAAAGTTGATCTGATGAGTTATATTTCTGATTAATTGGAAATACAATAGGGTGTTTACGCATTGAAACCTAACCTCAAAATTGTAATCATACATAACTTTTGCTAATAACTTCTTTTAATGTAATTTTACAGTAATATTTAGAGCTGAGCACCGTAGTGCTTACTATAATGAACCGATCTGTACAAGATAAAGTCAGTCGGACTTGTAGTTTTTACAAACAATTGGAAATACAAAATAGGTCGGACTGCAAAAGGGGGGGCGGAGCTCCGACATCCCCTTAACCCATTTTTTCCCAAGCGACCATTTTATAATCAATTGGTTTGTTTGCCTAAAAAATTGTCGAAAAAATTTTCCAACGGAAATTTCAAAATTCTGACTTCAGAATCGGTAAGAGCGGACAATTTTACTTCAGAAAAGTGCTTTTGGTTATTATTATTTTTCTTTTCGACAATTTTTTTAGGCAAAAAACCAATCGACTATAAAATGGCCGCTTGGGAAGAAATGGGTTAACTGGAATACAACACGTTTTATATTTGATATATATCTGATATATTCTGGTAGTGAGATGTTGTAAATTTAGTTTCTCAAGCAATCTTGTTGTGTACGTCATGGACAAAGCTTTGGATCACCCGTGTGAGATGTTTGTTATTGACATTATGAGTCTCGAAACTATCCTTTCACCAGGGGACAATGTTTGTAGGTCACTGGCCATAAAATGCAGATAATTTACAGAAAACTCAAGATCAGGCAATCCAAGAATTTCATAAGAAAAGGGTAAAAAATTTATGAAATGAACTAGATTATAAATATAAAGGCAACTGAATGGAAATATCCACTTATAATCAGTGACAGTAAGCTAAAAGTCGCTTAAAAAGTTTCTTATTTGCCATAAAATAATAATCTGACTTGTAACAACTTGACAAGATATTCTGTACTAAGATGTTTAAAAAGAAAAATATTTGGGGATGGTGATGATTATAACGATAGTAATGAATGTTTGGAGGAAGAAGAAAACATTGAAAGTTTGTTAGCTAAAATTGAAGGTATTTAACCAACTCTTGAGCAGAATGATGGAAAGCTTGATCATTGAAAGAAACTTTGCTGACAACGTTGTCAGATGTGATGCTGGAGAAGTTTACTTTGAAAATTATAATATTACTGTTAATCTGGACAATGTACGTTGTGAATTTATCCTAGTAGTTGGAGATTAGATAAAGCTAAAGTGTTTAGATGCGAAAGACGCAAGCGTCTCTAAATACTTTGAGCAATTTACGAACAAGTGTTCTGATACCTGCTCGGATAGAGATGATTTTTATGATATTTGCAGATCTGCAATCTGTTATAAACACAACAAGAGAGTATGTAAAGGAATCGTATACGACTGCAAATCTTCTGGTCAAAATCTGCATGTCTGGTATATAAACAAACTTTTAGTTATTGATAATACAACTTGTGTTTTTTTAGGACAAAAATAGTACTAGACGATTTGAAGACAAAGTTTCGGAATTCCATCTTTTCATTAAAGCTTTTATTAAAATTATAAACAATCGCGCACCAAGAGATCTTTCCCCGTAGAGTTTGGAAACCTACACATTATAACAAAACTGATCTCTATCGTACTTATTTCGCTTAACTACCATGTTACTGCAGCTAACATGTGTAGCAGTCCATTTGGAAGCCTTTGTACCTATTTACGATAGTGAAACGTGGTGCTGAAAGCCTACAGGGTAAGATCGTATAAATGCGCGCGGCGTGCGACCTTACCCCGGAGAGTTAGTAGACCCACATGTTTTTACGAAACTGATCTTTATGGCATGTTTTTCGCTTAATTACCATATTATTACAGCTAACATGTTAGCAGTCCATTTGGAAGCCTTTGTACCTATTTACGATGGTGAAACTTGGTGCTGAAAGGCTACGGGGTAAGATCGTATAAATGCGCGGGGGCACTTTGGACAATTCCAAGACCAGCCTTGGTCTTCTTCTCAGGGAAATTGTTATCTCGTGACGTTGTTCCCCGTCACCGTGTTTTATCGGAAAGCTCTTTACCGGATGTTATTGTCTGTATCGATTTCATGATCTTCACGCTTGCCTTTTTCAATCCATGACCTTCAATACCTATGGTCAGTATGCCCTCGTGTAGCAGTATCATTGCAACCAATGTAAATCGTACGTGAAACTGTGAAATCTCGGCGGAAGTATCATCGTCGATGCTATGTCTGTACTTGCGCTCCTCGGTGCATTGTTAACCGAGCTTTTGGAGCTTACACGATTTGCAAAAAAGCTACCTTCCATTCTTGCAGTATTGCTCGTTATCGAATTATTCATGGATATGGTGCCAGGTACACGCATAGGCAAAAATTCGTCTTTGTTGTCAAAATCGTCCAGTAATGCTGTTGACCAGCTTTGAGTATGACGCAAGTCCTGTAATTTTCAATATAGATTAGCATCCCATATACACGCAATTAATCTTATATAAAGAAAATAATTCGACACGCTAGGGACGTCACCTTGGGCAGCATGTGCACACGCGATAGTAATGTACATAGCTATATTATTTTTGAAGGAAACATCTCAGTGCACCTTTGTTGGGAAATAAAAACATTTTATTATTGACACTTTTGCTTAGCGAATAAGACAGCAATTTGAAAAAAGTTGTTTAAAATGTGATTACTTATTAAAAAATTAAAAAACACTACTACAAAAATTATCTTCAACAACTGGAATACCTGAAATCAATTCACAGATTTTTTAACAGACTTTTTTATTAATTACCTTATAATATATGCACAATATTTATATTGTACCTGTATTAACACTTATATATGTATGTAATATGTATATTGATACTTCCATTCCATTACCTTTATATAATCTACATATATTTATCCATACCTGAAGTAACATCTCTCAAACTGAAATAAAGGTCCATCTAGTCGTTAACATTGTCGCAGATTCAGTAGCAGTATTCACATGCTTTAATGAAAAGACGGAATTCCGAAACTTTGTATTCAAATCGTCTAGTACTATTTCTGTCCTAAAAAAACACAAGTTGTATTATCAATAACTAAAAGTTTGTTTATATACCAGACATGCAGATTTTGACCAGAAGATTTGCGATCGTATACGATTCCTTTACATACTCTCTTGTTGTGTTTATAACAGATTGCAGATCTGCAAACACTTGTTCGTAAATTGCTCAAAGAATTTAGAGACGCTTGCGTCTTTCGCAACTAAACACTTTAGCTTTATCTAATCCCCAACTACTAGGATAAATTCAGAACGTACATTGTCCAGATTAACAGTAATATTATAATTTTCAAAGTAAACTTCTCTGCCATCACATCTGACTAGGGCTTCACCAAGACCTCGATACTTGTCTTGATATCGTCTTGTCTTGTCTTGAATTTCGAGACAATACCAAGACAAGACTGCGTCCAACAATTTCAAGACAAGACCAATATCTCAGGTACCAAGAATATTGTCTTGACAATACTTTTGTAACAAGATCTTGCAAGATTCTTGGTCTTGACCATTTTAATTTATTGTTTTTTTTCTAGCATTAAAAACAATTTTATTTTAATTAATACATACATTAGAAAAACTATATAGTAATGGTAATTACACATAATTCGTAAACTTTACAATATTACGTCGTTAACTATATAATGAATATGTAAAATTTATGATATACGAATATTATAAAATATAATGATTTTATTTTAAAGTTTAGTAAAAAATATATTTAAGAAAATTCATTAGTCATTTTTACATCAATATCGTAGTATATTATTGTTTTCTTTTCTTCTACATATAATTAATTGTTTATTAAGGGGATGCCGGATATCGACATTGTAGTTTATCGTTATATTTAATGAATAAATGAGATTTTTAAATTTCACGAATGTACGCACAATCTATTTATCACACAATCATAAAATTTTATTAAAGTCATAATTAACTGCTTAAAATGAAAACTTGATAATGCCGATAGGAAATAAGCAACCATATATGCATACATATTGCTTTTTAAAAAGATTTTTTCAATAGAGTTTAAGTTTTAACGCTAAGACCAATATTTTCTCGTCAAGACCAAGACAATATTAAGACAAGACAATTATATATTACTTCAAGAACGTACAAGACCAATACAAGACTTTTAATTTGCGATATTTTGCAATACTCGTACCAAGACGATATTTTGGATAAATCTTGTATTGTCTTGGTATCGTGAAGCCCTACATCTGACAACGTTGTCTGCAAAGTTTCTTTCACTGATATCCCTTTTTTAAAAGATTTCATCAGTGCTACATGTATTAATATTCAAGCTTTCCATCATTCTTCTCAAAAGTTGGTTTGATACCTTCAATTTTAGCTAAGAAACTTTCAATGCTTTCATCTTCCTCCAAAACTATAATTACTATCATTATAATCATCACAATCCCCAAATATATTTTTTTTGAACATCGTAATACAGAAAATATTTTGTCCAGTTGTCAGATTATTATTTTATGCCAAGTAAGAAACTTTTTAAGCGGCAATAGCTTACTGACACTGATTAACAGTTGGATACTTCTATTCAGTTGCCTTTATATTTATAATCTAGTTTATTTCATAAATTTTTTACCCTTTTCTTATGAAATTCTTGGATTGCCTAATCTTGAGTTTTCTATAAATTATCTGCATTTTGTGGCCAGTGACCTACAAACATTGTCCTCTGGTGAAAGGATAGTTTCGAGACTCCTAATGTCAATAACAAACATCTCACACGGGTGATCCAAAGCTTTGTCCATGACGTACACAGCAAGGTTGCTTGAAAAACTAAATTTACAACATCTCACTACCAAAATATATCAGCACAACCAGATATAAAACGTGTTATATTCCAGTTAATGCCTGTGCACCAAACTGAACCACCCTAGTGTGAGAAATCTATTAAATCCTATTCGTCAATACAAAAATTGTATATACATCCTATTCGCAAATAGGATCTTTTCATATTTGGAAAAAGGAATTAATAGGATTTAATAAATTTCTCACACTAGGGCACTATGTCTATTCAAGTTCCAAGTCTTTCTGCTTTCAACAAATACTACACATTTGGCTTCTTGTCTTTACTGGGTAAGAAAATCAAATAACATGTAAAGTTGTTATTATGCCTTTACCAAATACTACACATTTGGCTTCTTGTCTTTACTGGCTAAGAAAATCAAATAACATACAAAGTTGTTATTATGCCTGCTCTGAAAATCCAAAACTAAAATGTAAATACGAACTATCAAAGGTATTTAACGATAATTACGGGAAACACAAGACGACTCCGCAAGTTTTGCTAAGAAACATTGGATCCTGATTTTTCTTTGGGATACCGTGAAAAGCAAAATTTTCGAGAATATCCGTGGGAGAAAGTAACGCAGACATGGGTACACCAACACCAGCACTATCTTTCCGAAGATATCCATCCACTGGATCTCAGAAGTCACCTCACTCATAACAGCTTTTTTTAATGACACGACTGTGGGCAACCATGCACGACGTAGAGTCGAGCGCGTCTGTCAACGCGCATACCCTATAAGACGGGAGCGGAAATAGACGAGCGCACGGTGCGTACATGACACGCATACTCTCGCCATCTTTTGGCGTCGCTTACAACAACAGAAAGAGGGTATGTTCGGACCTCGATTGTCCCCGATAACACCTCGGTCTCACCTCGTTCTCACCTCGGTAGAACGCGGTAACACCTCGGTCTCAACTCGGTAGAACGCGGTAACACCTCGGTTTCACCTCTGTAGACCGCGATCACACATCGGATGATCTCGATATCGCCTACGGTGAATCTCGGATGGAATAGCAGCTCTTTCGAGACGCGGGCTAGCCTCAAACAATCGTCGGTAAATCTCACTCGATCCCTGGAGTAAAATTGCCGACCTCGGATCACCTCGAGCGAACCAGGTGAGAAACCTAACCTTGACGGGTACAATTTTTTTCAATGGGTATATTCATAGTGTTACTACAGTTTATTTTAATCATGTAGTTTTTTTTATTTTATTTCTTAAAACTAAATATTTATTCATATTTTATTGTACATCTTCCCAAGAATCAGCAGTTGATATAATCGCCGTATCATCAGCATAAGCGATAATTGTATCAGGCGGGATTACTTTTAGGATATCATTGATGTAAATAATAAAAAGAAGAGGCCCTAAAATTATAAAATAATTCATTTATTGAACATTCATACGTGGGGTATTTAGCTTTAACACAACTCATTTATTCAACTTTTACACGTGAGGTATTTAGCTTTAAAAGTTTATAGTTTATTTATAAAATTATTTACTTATTGAACTTTCATACGTGGAGTATTTAGCTATAACAATTTACTGTTTATTTATAAAATAATGTACTTATTCATCTTATATACATAGGGTATTTAGTTTTATAGCTGTTTACGTTTCAATTAAAACAGTTCATTTATTGAATTTTCTATTTAGCTAGGGCTGGGTGATTAGTCAATTTAATAATTGATAATTGATTAAAGTTTAATGAATTAATCGATTTTAAAATCGATTAAATGGTAAAATTGTATTTTCAAGTATCCTATAAGTTATTTGAATATATTTATAGTATTTTAATTACATTGACTTATATGTAATATGCCATCTTGAAAGCCGGTTTTCTCAGTACTTCATTTTTTGTCTAAAGGTGATGTTAAACTTTTCTGATATTTTTTGCATTATAAACATATTGTCAGAACAATTTTTTATGTAAGATTTTTTTACTCATATAAATCATGAAGTGACAAATGAATTTTTTTTCATAAAAAAATGCGCTAAATGCTTCATAAAAAATGTGTACGTTGTTTATGTAAAGAATCACTCTAATAATGTAAAAAACAATAGTTCTGTAAAGTGATGTCACCAATGGCGCTTGCGCTAGGAGCATTTGGCCTGCATTTCTAGGATCAAAAATGAAGTTCTGAGAAAAACGACTTAAAATTTGGCAAATTGCATGTAAGCCAATATAATTAAATACTATAAAAAACCCGCTGCCAATTCATTGTCACTTAACTTCCACAAAATAAATTAATTGTTGCAATATCAAATTCTTTGTTTTAATAAATTAATTTTAAATTTTATATCTCTTTTTAATTAATAGCTCAAAAAAGGTCTGATTTTTTATCATTAATGGTTTGTCCAAAGATATTTTTTTAACTAAAATTACACAACGATAGGTAATAAATTTTATAACAGCAATTTTTTCTCTGTACGTAATTTATCAAAATTATTTAAATATTTAAGTTATAAGTAACCAAATGTTAATACGTAGATTCACTGAATTCCTAATCATCTAAAAATTTTTGAACGGTTTTTCCATGATAGATTTCTAAGATATAACCATTTAAACTAAATATGACTTTTGTCGTGTACCATAGAGCGGGGTGACTTTGGACGATTTTGAAACTTTACAATACTCAGGTTTGCTTCCTGACAAAACTTAAGTTCCAAAACAGGTGCTAAAAGTTTAGTCTTGAACTATATTAGTCACACTCTAGGAATAAAATTTCATAAGCGTACCTTTTAGTAATATATGAAAAATAGGGTGGTCAAAGTCACCCCACTTAGAGGGGCGACTTTGAGCCACTTATTTTATTTCAATATATCTCATAGCTAAATTTTCATTTATGAGCACTTACAAGTCAGTTACAAACTCATTTTATGTTTAACAAGGTGCTCCAATAGTAAATAATCAGTTAAAAGTTTATATACGAAAATCAAAAATGGAGGAATAGCAGCTCTTTTCGCGCTCTAACTAGAAGAAAGTTTTCAAAGTTGGAAATTTGGTAAAATTTTTGTTTACTTTCAAAAATCCAAAAATCACTTTTTGATGTACTTAATAATTTTCTTTTTGGTTCATTTTGTATGGAAAGAATATGACCTTCAAATCGCTTCAAAATGCATACTTTCTGCGGTGTTTGATATAAAATCATATTTTTTTTCATTCGGCCCAAAGTCGCCCACCGGCCTAAAGTCACCCCGCTGTACGGTATAACAAAAGAAGGGAAAGAGCTTATACAGAATTTGCGGTTGTAAAAGATAGGTAATGTTATGCTCTATTTAATGCATTTACACTAACATGGTGGGTCTCGACTAAAATTAACTAAAAAAGGCTTGTGGATCGCGGTTTTTTGCAGATATTATGTCTGTTATGCCTAAGAATTATTTTAAGACCAAAACTAAAAGAAAGTTAAGAAGAAAGCGAAAATAAACTCGATTTAAATTTTCTTTTATTAGGTTAAATGATATATTTGTAAATAAATTCATACATCAATTGCGATTTTTTGGTATAAGTTCTATATTATCCTGATACAAGTTTTCCACACTTCACAGGCATAACCCTGAGCAAATGCGGAATATGATTATACTCTCTAAATGTTTTCAGAGTAAAAATTTTGCTCTAAATGTAGAGTGATCGAGGGTTTCACTCTAATTGTAGAGTGAATTTGGTTACTCCAGTCTCAAAAGTGAATTTTACAACTCTAAATTAGAAAGTGACTAAGGATTCACTCTAACTATCACACTAGTTTGGAGTGAAATTTGTATTATAAAACCTATAAGTTAATCAACATTTTGAATTGCTACTTTTTTACTATTAAAACACTATTTACACCAAGAACCTTCAATTAAATTTTCAAGAAATTTCATTATTAATTGTTCAGAAAAATGGGTTGAAATATATACAACTATATGTGGTTAAATAATTTAACTAGAGGTAAAAGGGTAGCTTTTATGTAAAATCTCTTAAAAATTTAACCAGATATAGTTTTTCAAAATCAAAGGGAATATTGAACCTGTTAAAAAATATAATTTATTACAGGAATCTGTATTACCCACTTTTTTATTTTAAACAGTTATTCGAGATTTTATAAATTTTGTAAATATAAATGACCTAATATGTCCTGCAAATTTGTATATTGTATTACCATCGTTTGGTTTTGGCATTTTCAAAAGATTCCGGTATTATTTGCAACCAGAAAAAAGTTTTAAATATTTTCTGTGGTAAGCAATGCGTATGGCAACCCACATCCTGTTAACATTTTTCCACCCATTCTTTAAAATAGTGAATGATACCTCTTGAAAAATCAACTGAACATTTCTGGTAAAGGCATATAATGTCGTTTTTTATAAATATTTATTTTAATGAGAACAACATACAA
This sequence comes from Gastracanthus pulcherrimus, assembly GCA_949152435.1. Lineage (NCBI taxonomy): Eukaryota > Metazoa > Arthropoda > Insecta > Hymenoptera > Pteromalidae > Gastracanthus > Gastracanthus pulcherrimus. The sequence continues at coordinate 47,009,609 of OX424573.1, read as the reverse complement.
AAGATTAGCCGATATGGTAGGAATCGGTCACTATTTTACATCCCCTTAAATTGCAAAATTTTATTAATTTTTAAAAGTTTAGTTTATAAAACATCTTAAACTTTTCTTAAAAATGCATACATTGAGAAAATGTAGTAAAAGAAATATTAGACCCTTCGACCAAATATTAAAATTACTATAATAATACTGAATTTTATATAAAATATAATCTCTAAAAAAAATTTTTAAGCAAAGTAAAAAGGTTAGGCGAGTTTGATGTATTACATATTATCATGCATGTCAATAAAATAACGTAACATAATAATATAATTTTGTTTACTACGAAATTACCGATTAAAAAACAACTGAGATCAATTAAAGAAGGCAATTTTGTTTACAATGAAATTACAGTTTAAAAAACAACTGAGATCAATAAAAAAAGTCAAGTTTATAACCATATTATCTTATTCATAATACAGCAAACAAAAAATCATTGTGTTTAGTTGAGGGCTGAGTCAAATGATTGCTCATTTTAACTTAAGTAATATATTGATGAATTACAAACAACTCAAGATACTACGTAACTTGCCATGCCCGGTTCATTTTATTCATAGGTGAACAACTAAAATTTTCTTTTTATACGCTACAACGTCATAACAAATTTATTAATGTTATTAATTTCTTACAGAGACTTTTTAAATATGCAAAATTTCATGAATACTATTTAAAAAGTAATTGTTAATATATATTTTTTATTTCAAAATGAATAAAATTTTCATGACAGAAATTTCTATATTCTTTTTCGACATAAAGAAAAAATGTTATATTAAATACTATTTTGTTCAATTACATTTAGTAATCTATATTGAAAATGTATCATTATATAAAAATAATAATTAACTTTGTGTACACAAATAAAATATGCAGAAAGTTACACTTGCAATTAGACAACACCATGAATAAAATGAAACGGGCATGGCAAGTTACGTAGTATCTTGAGTTGTTTGTAATTGATCAATATATTACTTAAGTTAAAATGAGCAATCATTTGACTCAGCCCTCAACTAAACACAATGATTTTTTGTTTGCTGTATTATGAATAAGATAATATGGTTATAAACTTGACTTTTTTTATTGATCTCAGTTGTTTTTTAAACTGTAATTTCATTGTAAACAAAATTGCCTTCTTTAATTGATCTCAGTTGTTTTTTAATCGGTAATTTCGTAGTAAACAAAATTATATTATTATGTTACGTTATTTTATTGACATGCATGATAATATGCAATACATCAAACTCGCCTAACCTTTTTACTTTGCTTAAAAGTTTCTTTTTAGAGATTTCATATCTTTTTAAGCGGTTTTATTGAAGTACCTTAAGTTTGTTCTAAAAATAAAATACATAATAATACGCAATGCATCAAACTTGCCTAACTTTTTTACTTTGGTTAAAAGTTTTTTCTTAGAGATACTAATATTCGCGAATATCACTAAACTAGCACTTAAATAATTAAAATTATCATTAAAAAAACAAAAAGTGCATCTCGAAATCTGTCGGGTCTTAAAGGTTGCAGGTAAACTGAATATAGAAATGCTGAGAATGGTGAATTTGACGTGAGGGAGTTGTAACCGATAGAGGGCGTACTGAGAAACGAGAGGAATATGGAATTTTTTCAAAATCGTTTTTATTAACTAGAGATGGATATGTCAAGAAAGTTAATTTTGCCGCACTTAAAACATTTAAATCTTATAATACTACTGTTAATATTAAATATAAAATACACACGATTATGAGTATGTGTTACGTTTTCATTAAACAATAGTTATTGTAAACATTGATACAATATATATCTGTAGAAACTTGAAAAATTTTCGAAATAGAATGTTCGGCGGGAAGGGGGGGGGGGAGAAAGAAGTTACAAGAGGAATATGTATATGTATTATGAAATTAACGTCGAGCTAGCAAGTAAGGGGAGTGATAGAAATTATAATGTTCATGCCAATAAATGAATGAAAACGAGGGTTCGGGGGGAGAGGAGAACATAATTATTCATTAATTTTTGTATCAAATGAATAAAAACCAGGGGGAGGGGAGGGGGGAGGAATATAATTATTCATTTAACTTTTATGTAAAATGAATAAAAACCAAGGGGTCGGGGGGGGAGGGAGGGAATATAATTATTAATTGAATTTTTGTGTCATGAATAAAAAGCAGGGGGCGGGGGGGGGGATATAATTATTGAAACATGGAACCGGACCGCGCCATAATAAAACGTCTTAAGCATAGGTTATAAACAGACATAGAAATTATAAGTCGGACAAGCTATCTGTCGTGTCTCCAACATCTCCGTTTTTTCTTCCTATTAATAGTTGTTAACTCCAAGCCATATACTCCTATACAAGCTCTTTTTTCATCAACATAAACACGTTGATGTTGTGTTTTTGAACGCTCAGATACGTGACGTATATTATTACGTTACATATGTGAGTCCAAAAAAATGCAACTGCGCATCCAAATCGCGCGTGGATTGCTTTCTCATAAATTTCTGTTGTCAACCGCGCAGCCCGCAGGGGATTGCTTTCCCACATAATTCGACTGTACAGCTATATTATTATTTATACAGCTCTGAAGAATTTGTAACATTATCTAACAAATTTCAGACTTCGTAATATAAAGGGAATGTATATTAATAGAATAGAATAATAATTTCTACGAAATACATATAACCCTAACCTAAAATATAATTAACTTTGTAGGCAATATGATACATGTATAAATGTGGAACAGATTTGTATTTTTGTACAAAATTTTGATTTTGAAAATCACCTGAATAGCTGGAAAGAGCGGGAACGCAATATATATGAAAAAGCAATCTATCCCCAGATTACTCTTGGCCGTATGCGGCTAATTTCACGGTCCTTTCACTTTCAGATCAGATTTAGTGATGTAGATAGTTTATTAAAATCTAAATAAATAGCCCTTTCATGATAATATAGAAGGAAAGAAGTTAAAACATTTCGTTTTGTTTCAATACACACGTTAATTTTATATATATTAAAAGTTTCACTTGATCACTTTTCTTCTTCAGCCCGAAAAGTGGTAGGACCGTGAAATTGGCTGCAGAAGGTGTGTATATATATATATATATATATATATATATATATATATATATACACACACACCTTCTGCAGCCAATTAAAGCCAACAAAAATATAAAGCCGAAAAAAGATGTATTATCTCTTTCTACCATACGAGTATAACTTACTTATCCATTTTCAGTTACTATCATTGTCTAATTTATAAGGTATGGGAAAATAAGGCAATGCCGGTCACCCTTATTTTCAATAATCTAAACATTTTTAGGTAATAATTCGAATAGTATATCAAACGCAACATAAAATGCAATTAATCTAATATCCAAACAACCTTCTATTCAGTTTTATTAAGGAATTATACACAATCAAAGTTTAGGGCTATATTTCTTATAAGAAATCTAGTCTAGAAAATAAGCTTTTATGCATATTATTTGTTACTTTATGCAGTTATTGTTTGCAACTTTATTAATTTGAACAATCTAAGAATACGAAGTAGTGAAGAAAAAAGAGTATAAACCTATTGCTTTTTTGTCATTTCAATTTAAATTGCTAAGCAGAATTGGGGTAGTCCCGGTCACAATGTTATTTATATGACGCTCCTGAAAGTAAGCCTAAGAAACCGTTGCGCTGCGCTTTCAGGTAGGGCAACTTTGCTTAAGTATTTTTGATTGAAAAGTGGTTATGTTATTACATATTCCACTGTGTAAGTGCGAATAATAATGCGACGGATCATATGAAGGTTCATATAATTAATTTAAAGAACTTTTTCACTTACAAAAGTAACTTTTTAATACTGACCGGAATTGTATCAAGGCTGACCGATATTACCTTTTGATATATGTGGGGTAGATCCGGTCAAAATACTTTTTTTTTATTTTGACTCATAGCATCGATATTTAAAATTTTTATATTAAACCAATAATAAATATTTAAAGTCAATGGTTTGAACTAACATAATAACTATTTAAAGTTAAAGAAAACAATTTGAAAGAGGAAATAGCAATCACGTTTGCTTAGGTGACCGGCAATACCCCGTTCTCCCCTACGTAAGATGTTAGATCTGGGGGCCAACTAATAACTTTTTGAATAACTTCAGTAAAACTCTTATAAGAAAAATTACAAAGTGTGAATTCTCTGTTAAGAAATTAAATTCAACTATAAGTTCCATAGTTAATTGAATTATTATAGAAATTTAAATTCATCTCAATCGTGAACCTCAATTATGATTTTATTTACTTTTATTTCTTAAAATTCTATTTTTTAAGAACATAAACAAACACAGTTCATCAAAAAATATTTATTATTAATAAAACAATTTATTTTAATCTACTCTTTTATATATCAAACTTTGAAACTGAACATTATGAAGCTCTAATAAAGTATATGTATCAGTAATGAAGTGCCGAGTGCTTTGAAATAACTAAAATTATATGTTACATATAACAAACTGAAAATTAGTAAATTACTCTATTTTAATAGGAAGAATCTTTAAAAATATTTGATTAATAAAACTCTAGCTAAATTATTTTAATAGTGATTCAAATCAAATCCAGCAACATTTTCTTTCGATCAAAGAAATAAGTATGCAATATGAATAAAAGTATGTATTTAAAAACAGTACACTGGAAACATGTCAGTTATCGTTGGCAATACTTAAAAAATATGTAGAAAACCTAAAAACATATAGCAAAAGAAATTATACTTAAACTACAAACCTAATCTACAAATGGGGAAGCAATTTATATATTAGATCCATTATTTAACACTCGTCGGCAGCGATGGTCCTGTGGATAATGTATCTGGCTCCTGATTTTTTATGCAGGTTCAAATCAGCCCCAGTTTTTTTTTTATTGTAGTTACAAAATAAATTATATTTTTATAAACTTAAAAATAGTCGTTGGCAAACCGTTGGTGAATTAGAGCAGTAAGTATTGGCCAACGTCATTGGCGAACCGTTGACGAACAGGCCATCTCGGTTGGTCTATTTTCTACCAGGGTAATAGCGATTCTTTTACTATATTCTGAAATAGATATTTTCGTCCACTATAATGTAAGTTATGAATTTATGCTTATAATTTTGCTTCCTAAAGGAGAAAGCTTTGTGATAGTAAAAAAAACTTTTGCTAAAATCATTTTAGAAACATGCTTTGATACGATATCCTATAGGAATCAAAATACGCTATTTTTAGTAAATATATGGATATATGTGTGTGTATGTATGTATTTCTGTGTGTGTGTATGTATGGATGTGAATCAGTATTACTTTGAATATACACTGTGAAAATTAATGTTTTGGGGCTCATTATTTTTTATTTCTTTTTAGGAAGGCGGCTCAAAAATAATTTATTTTGTTTTTCTTTGCGTTTTTGTTTTTAGCAGTTTTTTGATTTTTGAGTTTTAGCAGTTTTCAATTTTTGAGTTTTTGCAGTTTTCGATTTTTTAGTTTTAGCAGTTTTGGATTCTAAAGTTTTAGTTTTTTGGGCTTTCCCCTGCCTTAGAAATAATATCATCGATTAAGTGATAAGGCATTTAAAAGAGCATAAAATTACCCATCTTTTCCAACCCGAAATTTTGAATAAGCTATTTCCCTTGTTTTGTTATACACGAAATCGTCATTCTTTTTAAACGGTTATATCTGTGAAATATAAGAAGGAAAATTTTTGAAAAAATTGAGATAATTAGGAATATAGAGAACAATATTTTGTACAATTTTTTAAGCTACATCTTTATATTTTAAAGGGAAAAAAATCATTTTGTAAACAATCGAGTTTGAGTTAACCACTTTAACTGGAGTAAATCGGTAGCTTTTTACTATCTCTTGAACGAGTTCTTTACCCAGATCACAACGACCTTTATATTTCGAGATATTTGAGGTTATGCAATCTTTTATATATTTTTTGATCGCTTATATCTCGAGAATGGCACAGTGATTTTTTACCAAACAGGGCTCATTTTTTTCGTAAAGATACATCGACTTGTTTTTTAAACAATTTTTCTATTTTAAGATTTTGTGACATCGATAAGGTAAATTATCTTTTAATGTTTTGCAGCCTTTTGGCATAGCACGTGCCTCATAGTTATTGTTCCATGTCTTTATATTATCCTACCTACTCTCTAAATTTTTTTGAGTGGATTTTCACTCTTTTGGAGTGGATTTTCACTCTTTTGTAGTCGATTATCACTATTTTGGGGTGACTTTTCACTCTTTTGGAGTGAATCATTACTCCAAGCGATCATGAAAACACAATAATTTATTTTGGAGTGAATATACACTTTTAGAAAGAGTGAATAATTCACTCTTTTGTAAAAGTGACTTTTTCACTGTATTTAGAGTGAAAGAATACGCGTAATGAAAAAGTAATTATTCACTTTGTTTCACGTATTAGAAATATTTTGATGAATGGATATAGTTTACTGGAAAGGTTGCAATTGAGAAATAAATTTAAAAAACTTCAGAAAAATTGTTGGTTGGATTTGAACTCTGGTCTTTTAGGTTCTGGGGTTGCCACTCTAGCGCTAGACCACAGTTACATCTGATTTCGTATGGACTTATTTCTCCTATGTATTCGAAGTCGTTGATGAACTTTTATCATCAAATAAGTTTAAGCCGTAATAACTTAACAATCAAGTGGCGCGGTAGCGCCACGAAGGCGAGTTTGAGAAGCAGACGAAGCCGCAGCGCCCGCGCTACTATTTACTTCTATATTGGTGTTCGGATTTTTCTTTATACGATAACAAGTACTTATTACAATTATTACCAAGTTATTTCGACTTAATAGCATGTTTTCGTGCTAAACTATGATTTCCAACAAAAATATTAGCCAAAAAGTTATTTTATATCATAATAAACGAGTATGTAATTCTCAAATGCTGAAAGTATATCAACTTTCTTTCTCCTACTCGAAAAGTAAAAGGACCGTGAAGTTAGCCGCAACAAATATATAAGTGAAAGGACCGTGAAGTTAGCCGCAACAAATATATAAGTGAAAGGACCGTTAAGTTGGCCGCACATACGGCTGGGTATTGCCAACGAATATAGACCTATATAAAGAACGATTCTTATGGAGCGGTTGGTTCTCAAAAGCGGTAGTTAAATAGTCTCCGCGAGAAGACGCCAGCCGTTATTTTCCTATGGTGCTGTCTCTCTCGCACCTGTGCGCCGTACCGGTTTTAAATTTTGTAGAGCTTACGGGCGGACTTTATTCTTGCGCTTCAATTAAGATATTAATACAAATGTTTAGAGTTAAGATTTGTTAATTTTAAAAGCATATATAAATTTTTATGTATTTAAATGACTTGGGTACAAATTAACTGAAAGTAATAATAAATTAGTATTACAGTTTCGATAAATCTAAGATAATAATAAATAAATAAATAAATAAAATTCATTTTTATATCATATTTAATTTTGATATTGCCTTTTGTTATTAAATAATTTTTTTTTTCATAATTTTAAGAAGAATATAGGTATTTACTTGATTTAAAAATGATTAATTAACAGTTGTCTAAGTAACTCACGAATTATACAAAATTTTCCTTATATTCTTCAAATTAACTTTTTGATGTGCTTGATGTATGGTATAAGAATTTATTATTTAATTAAAATTGAAGGAAATTTTTTTTTCTCTTAAAGAAGTTTGTTATATAAGCCTTGTCTTGAGCACATAATTATAGGTTATCTACATTAAGTATCTTTATTTTTAATTCGAAATAATAAACAAATATATCTATTTAAAAGAAATCAAGTGCGCGGTAGCGCCACGAAGGCGAGAACAAAAATATTAGTAAAAGAGCTGCTTATTTTTATAATATGTGAGTGTATAATCCACAAATGCTAAAATCACGTTTTTCTTCTTCAGCCCGAAAAGTAGTAGGACCATGAAATTGGCTGCAGAAGGTGTGTGTGTACTATATCACATATTATAAAAATAAGCAGCTCTTCTACTAATATTTTTGTTGGAAATCATAGTTTCGCTCAAAAAACATGCTAATAAGCCAAAAAAACTTACCAACAGTAATGATAAGCATTTTTTTGTATAATGAAAAATCCGAACACGAATATAGAAGTAAATATGTCACGGGCTCCAAAGCTTCGTCTGCTTCTCAAACTCGCCTTCTGAATAGAAGGTTGTTTGGATTTTAGATTAATTGCATTTTATGTTGCGTTTGATATACTATTCGAATTATTACCTAAAAATGTTTAGATTATTGAAAATAAGGGTGACCGGCATTGCCTTATTTTCCCCTACCTTATAAATTATACAATGATAGTAACTGAAAATGGATAAGTAAGTTATACTCGTATGGTAGAAAGAGAAAATACATCTTTTTTCAACTCTAGCGAACTTACTTCTATTATCAAAGAAATTTTTTTTAGAATTTATTTGAGTCTCTTAAAATAGCTTAGCTAGAGTTTTATTGATAAAATATTTGTAAGTATTCTTCCAATTAAACTAGCGTAATTTGGTAATTTTCAGTATGTTATATGTAACATGTTAGTCAACAGTGAGTTTAAAAAATATTAACATAACATTTTGTAAGAGCGCACTCAAATTTACTAAGCAAATTCAACTATTTGAATTCTTTCAAAGCACTTGGCACTGCATTATTGATATATAAACTTTATTATAGTTTTATAATGTTTAATTTCAAAGTATAATGTAACAAAAAAAGTAGACTAAATTAACTTGCTTTGTTAATAATAAATAATTTCAAAATAAAAGAAGACAGTATAGCAATATTTAGTTGATCTATATATCTTTTATGTTTGTTTCCAAATAGTATTTGTATGAAATAAAAGTTAATAGAATCTAAATCAAGGTTGACAATTAAAATGAGTTTGAATTTTGGCCATAGCTCTCTAACCTCAATTTTCAGGACTCGAATAATTACACTTAATGAACATTTCTTAATTTCTTTTAAGTTCTATTATCATTTCTAAATAAAGTTCAAACAATCAAACCTCAATAATCTTTTTTTATATACTGTTTATTGTGCATCAACAGGTGTCTGTTTGCTGCCTATTTCGTTGTTGTTCAGGCGGTCTGATAAGTGCTTGACCATTCTCTGACGATTAGCACAGCCTGCAAAGCCCCTGATATGCGCGCCATTACATGCCTTATAAGGTCCTGTCTGTACAGGCACCTTTTGAGGACCTCAGCTAACTTATCAGGCATCTGATAAGGGACTAATTACTGCCTGAACTGTATTTCTATTCGAGGTGTTTATAATATAAAAAACAATGATCTTGTGAAGTTTTAAATCATTTCGCCGCGCACATTTGCGCAAGGAGCATTTTTAAGGACAAACACGAAGTGCTAAGAAAAACGACTTTAAAGATTGCAAATTGCATATAAGCCAATATAATTAAATACATAGAAATATTCAAAATCCTACAGGATGCTTTAAAACGTAATTTGGAGCTTTCTAACGTATAAAATGAGCTTCAAAAGCCCCTCGGTGGTATAGTGGGTAGAGTGTCGGCCTTCTACGTGGAGAGTCGGAGTTTGGTTCTCACTGCCGGAAACTCTGATTTTTTTCGCAAGAATAATTTGTTAAGTGCCTAATTCCTTAGTGGCAAGCTACTGTTTCAGGTGTACGTTTCCATGTCCTCATACTCCTCGTTATGGTTTCCTTCACACCATTGTACCAAGCGAATGCGGGAACCGTAGCTACTTAGGAACAGGGTGTAGAGCTCTACTGTAGAAGCCACAATCGACTACTCTGAAACGCGGTAGTCCGAAGCTTCTCGGGAAAAACAATGGAAAGACAGGAAATAGAGGGGGTTAGGATCAAACCCTCTCATACAGGGGGTGATAATAGTGCCCCGTAAACAAGCATATAGCCTATACGAATTGGAAAGATAAAAAGAAAAAAAAATAAACTTCAAGGAACACTTTTTAAAAAAAATAAAAGTTGATTTGTTGACCCTTTTAAGTGTACTCTATCTAGCATTAAGCTATTTTAAAAGTAGCTATTTTATCAAATTAAAAATGATTTCTTTCGGCAGTATGTATTGAAGGTGTGTAAAAGATAAATAGAAATTCTTAAAGTGCGCATGATTTCCTTTCGATTTATGTCTTCTAAAACTATTCTTAAGTTATTTTAAAGAAATTGTAAGTAGTTTGCATTGAAGATATATAAAAGTTAGACATAAATTGCTAAGACGCTAATTTGAAAAATGGATCCATTTTTCTAAAATAGTGTTTTTAGTAAATCGAATGAATTTTTTAGCACTGCTTACTAAAATATATAAAATATACGTAAAGTTTTATTGGAACTAATTCTTTTAAGGATATTTTGAACCCTGAAATCATGAATTCATATTAATATTAATTTATTTAATACGAAATTTACAATATAAGATTCTATAAGTCGATTTATCAAGACCTCTCTTTGAGAAAGCATTCTGCAAAAGCAGTTAACAGCGGTCTTATTGTTGTATGTTTTAAAACCGTGGATTTTAAATTTATTATTTTCTTTTACTAGGGTTTAACTAAGAAGACAAATATTAATTTCGTGATAATTTATGAAAGCTTCCAGTTCGCTTTTTCTGTTAATACAACCGTATGCGTTCGAAGCACATATTTTTAGTTGTATTGTAAGTATATGAGTGAACAGATATAATTCTGTGGTTTGTTTAATGGCTTCTGTTCACGTTAAATTACTGGGCATTATTTTTTGTACATGGATATTGGTTTCTTGTAGGAATTTAATTACGTCTGCCGTATACTTGGGAGGCCATTAATTGGTTGCTTATTGTGAGTTTTACGTGTTTGTGCGTGAGTTGGTGGAAATGTTTCTTTTGTTAGTGCATCCTTGCAGGAGAATGTAGGTAGTTGATGATTGACGTTGTTTAGAGAATTGTGAGTTGTTAGTTTGATTTTTAGTTTGAGTTTTTAGAGTTGGAAAGTCTTTAGCTATGTTTAAATTTTGATTTGGGTTTGTTTGTTTTTTAGGTGTCGCAGTTGTATTTTTAGTGTTACGATTATAGGTTGCCCTTGCATGCTTGTATACTGGGCAGCCCCTGTAGCTAGCTGTGTGCTTGCCGCCGCAGTTAGCAGTTGGATATTGAACTGGCCAGAGACGTTGTGGAATCTCGGACTTTTGTAGCACTGCAAGGGTGTCTTGGGTTTAATGTAGTCTTCAATACTGATTTAACGTAGAAAAGGGATTCTAGGTTTTTAATCTCTTTGGTTTTCTCGACTTTGCTGGCCAGGGTGACAATAGAGAGACGTAATGGTTGTCCGTTGTGACTTCCATGTTTGCGCATTTGGGATACACTAAGCACGGGGAAATTTAATTTAATAAGTAACTCTTTAATGTCGTCTGGGGAAATAGAAGATGGTAGGTGGCGGATTACTACTTTGGTTGGTGGGGTGATCGTGGGGTCTTTGAAGGAGGAGTAGTCGAACTTGTTCTTTGCTAAGCCGTTTTCTAGTGCCTTGTAATCCTCAAGTGTAGCCACACGTACAGATATATCTTGTGTCCGTGGCTTGTTGACGATTACAGGTGTATATTTGCAAGTCTCGTTTATGACCTTTGTTAGTCATTAAACGTCTTTTTAATGTCGTCAATTATAATAATGAGGGTTAATTGTTGGTGTTAATTTCAGGGGCAATAACGAAGTATTTATTTTGAAGTTTAAGACTCTTGCTGCGTTTACCGTCGCTGTTTTCCGCGAGTGGATCGTCACCATTTACCCAGGCGGAGGCTTTCGATGGGTTGACTGTAGAGGTGCTCGAGTACTCGATCTCAGTACAGAACCCGACGACGAGTCTTCGCTTTTCTCTGTATTTCTTTTCGCGCGGGATTCGTCGAGGTCGACTGCGACGGCCGTCATCATCCTTCCGTTTGTCTCTACTCGACTTATCCCTCTACCGTTGCAATGATCTAGAATTGCAAAGTCTCGGAGTCAGTCTGCAAAATTACCAGGAAGAGCTGATGGTAATCAGATTAACCCAATGTAGATAGAATAGTGATTCTAACGTTTGAATAGCCCTGAAAATGACCAGTGTTTTTATAGGTTATGTATTATGTTGACAGGTCTACTTACAGCAGGACGTACACTGTTGAACGGTCCTGAGCAGAATCGATCAATCATTTTCTTTTCTTTTCCTAACTTATAAATTAAAATAACAATATAATTACGACCCATGCAAGTTCCCTATTGTTGGTGACGGGTGGATTTAGCATCATCTTAAAGGAGAAGATTGTACACAATCCGAGATATCTTCAACCATCACTCTTACCCGTTCACTAAACTGAATCTGCGTAGGGTCTTTGACGCAATTGACTTATAGCATTTCATTGCATTTTTTCTTCAAAATAGTTTTTGTCTTCATTTTGCTTCCTCAAAGAGAAAGCTTTGTGATATTAAAGAAAAAGTTTTGCTAAAAACATTTTAGAAACATATTTTTAGCGAGGGTTTGAGACATAAGGAATCAAAATACACTATTTAAAAAAATATTTGTATGTATTGATGTATTCTGTATATATATATATATATATATATATATATATATATATATATATATATATATATATATATATATATATATATATATATATATATATATATATATATATATATATATATATATATATATATATATATATATATATATATATGTATGTATGCTCGTATGCGTGAGTGCGTGCACGTGTGTGCATGTGTGTGTAGAACGATTAATTAAATTTGAGGAGCTAAGTGCCAATGAATTAGCAGGGGTTTATTTCATAGTGTATTTTTCTTTTTTTGTATGGTTTTTCAATATAGCCTCTAAACCGTTTTTAGCCATAATATAAACTACATTCATCATATATATGCGATAATTATTTTGTAAAGAAGGGCGATATAAGTCAGATGTCACAATTTCTTGTTGAACACTATTTGCTATTTTTCTTCCGAAAAAAATCGTATAATACCCTGGTAGAAATAAAACGGTTAAACTCAGCAGTTTTTCGACATTTTTCATGGTTTTAGATGAAACGATATTGCTCGGCAGTTTCTACTTAAATAGTAGTTCCTTTAGCATAGAATTAGCATTTTATTAGCAGGTTTTGAACGCTCCCTAAGAGCCCATGTTAAAAGTTCTATTTTCAAACATTTTTTTCTCTTCAGTTTACCTGGCAAAATTTACCTAACCAAAATTTTAATATAATGTTTAAAACATATTTTCAGTGAAATTTTTGGGACCGTTATTTTTCGGTTCACAATATTGAAAGAGAAAAGTTGTGTAGAAAATTCCCGTATAAGAAATGTTTGTGTAGAATTTTTCGGTGCACAAAATTGAAAGAAAATGCGCATAGTGCGTTTCATGCACATAAGAATTGTACACATTTTAATTGTGTACAATTTAGCAATTTAACATTGGTCAAGTATGTCTATATATAATTTGACCAATGATAAATAGTGCACAATTTAAATGTGTGCAATTCTTATGTGCATGAAATGCACTATTCTGAGAAAAGTTGTGTAGAGAATTCCCGTGTAAAAAATTCTTGTGTAGAATTTTCCCGTGCACATTATTTAAAGAGAATAATTGTGTAGAGAATTCCCGTGTAAGAAGTTTCTATGTACAAATTTTCTGTGCACAATATTGAAAGAGAATAATTGTGTAGAAAATTCCCTTGTAAAGATTTACTGTATAGAGTATGACAGTGTAGAAAAACTCTTTAATGCAGAGAATAATTGAATAAAAAACGATGGAGCCACCATTTTTCCTCAAAAGTGACTAAAAACGTGATCTTTTGCGCACAAATTCATCCGTAAAAAAGAATTGAGCGTTAAAAAGTGCATAAAAGTAGTAGACGAGTAGACGAAACGAATTTAATTATGGAATAGGTTGATGGGCGCACGTAAACTTCAACGCCCCTTGGTACTGGAAAAACAAATCAAAAGGCGCGAAATAAGGTGAAAAAAATAAACAGACAACCGCGTTTTTTTTACATAAAACGGATAAATTAATAACTTTTGGTTTATTATACAACAATTTCTCGGAGTTTTCAGCGTTCTTTCAAATTAAAATTAAATTTTTTGGTAAAAACTGATAGTTTACTTTTCACCCAAATAAGTCGTTTTCTGCTACCAGGGGGCGCTGAAGTCTACGTGCACCCAGCCTATAGAATCCTGTAGGAATCATGACCACCAGCTAAGAAATGCATTATTGTGGTGGCGCTGATGCGCGAACAACGTGTTTTCAGATAATCGCATTTAATTTTCTTTTCTCCTCACAACGCGATTCGAAGCAATAATCTACATCGACAGAAATTGTGTTCTGATAATGTTCCTAGTCATTGTTGAGATATTGTACAATAATAATACGCAAAAAAATCGACTTTTTTTGGAGCTTGCACAATTTTACGTCATACGATGTCCGACATTTTTCGTACCTTATTTGACGCCTTTTGATGTGTACTAAATCTTTAATCATGCACTTCTTCCTTAAAATTAAAAAAAATCTCTGACTATAATCCAATTTTTTATTTAAATTATTATACAAATTTAAAAAACTGAATTATTTTCTGATTTTTTTTTTAATTTAACGAAAAAGTGCACGGTTAAAGTTTTAGTATATATCAAAAGGCTTCAAATAATCGTAGAGAAATAAATCGTTCATAATATGTCGTGAAATCGTACACGCTCCAAAGTTCTTACAATAAATAGGTAAACAAGTAGTATATAAACTTGACATCTAAACGTCGCATAACGAAAATTAAGGTGATTTCACTGGGTCATTAAATTAAACTTTATATACATTTTTGATTATAAGATTTAATGATAAGTTTGAAAATGATAAAAAACAAACAATAATTTCCTCTTTAATGAGTGCAATAGAATATCATTATATATAATTTTTTGCATGCTAATAAGTAGCTGTCAACGTTTTTATAATTTATTACATCGTGAGAACATAGCGAAAAAGTAATTATCTATGCCAATTCAAATTATTTTTTGTAACACTTGCAAAATTTTCGTAATTTTTTCATACCCGTGAATCTGGATTTAAAGTGTCCGGGTTTTGACCTTGTTAAAATCCCCCTAAACTGCCCTAAGGTGATGCTAAACCCACTGTCATCGTCAAATACGAGGAACCACTTATTTCACAATTTTCAATTTAGAGAAAATATCTCTCTGGAAAGTTGTTTTTAATTAGGACGATAACGACAATTAAATGAGAAAAGTGGTTCCTCGTATTTGTCGGTCACAGGTGGCTTTAGCATCACCTTAACAGCCAGAAAACCTTCAACAAAGGACATTATTTTGATTATCGTTTTGCGCAACAAGCATCGATGAATTTTGATCAGTTTGAATTTATGCATTCTTTTAAGTAAAACTTAAAAATTTATGTTGCAATATTATTTATTTTTACTTCTAAAAAAATTCTATATCTAAATTAAGTATTTAAGTTTTTATTTACACAAAAATCATGTAATTTATTATAATTTTTGCCGAGCCAAAATTTGTACTTAAACTTTTATCAATACGTCTCAACATATATTTATAAAAATGTATTTAAAAAATAGATTACCATACATTTAAAACATAAGAAGAAAATCTGGTGCGCAAAACGCAACTGGAAGTTATGAAAACAAAGAATTGAGAAAAATTTCTTTAAAGTAAAATAGTAGTAATAATTAAATAAAAGTTAATTCCTAATTATTTAAGATTCCTTTTTGGTTTTATGGGATAAATTTGTTTAAATCTACCACTGACATAGGGTTTTGACTTTTACTGACGTTTAGCCTTGCTTAGGACGTACTTATTTAACCTTTTTTGTCACACAAATGTTAAAAAACATTGAATTTTAGTTAAAAACGAAAATATTTAAAAAGTTAAAACAGCTTAAGGATGTGGCTCACACGAAAATTGTCAAAAATTACAAAAAAAATCTATTTTTAAATTTTGCTATATATCAATTCTATATATTGTTTATAATATATATATATGAGGCATTCTTTGTGAACGAATGCCCCCCCCCCCCTTGCCCAAAATTTGAAGAGGCGTAGGAGAACCATCAATAGCTTAAAATGTTCGTATTGACAAGAGCTACAAAAAGTCGAGTGGCGTTTTTGTCCATTTTGAAAATGGCGGCTTCAAAATGGCGTTAAGCACCCCTAAAACGTGAAGAGTACAGATAAAAATGCCCGTAAAAATTAAAAAAAATAATCACGTTGGACTTTTTTTAACTCAAATTTTAGCTACCACTCATACTTCAAAAAATCACGTGGTAGGTTACCGAAATCCAACATGGCGGATCCAATATGGCGGCTAATATGTCGATATTTTTAAAAATCAACCGAATTGGCCCAAATTTGGTATATGGGGGGTTTTCTGGTTGCTGATGATGAATTTAAGGTCAAATCTGCAGAATTTAAAATGGCGGATCCAATATGGCGACTAATATGCCGATAAGATATGGTTTGTACTCCCGCCGTTTATTTATATATCCATGATTTCTTCACGATGACATTCTTCATTTTTTTAAATTTGTATACCTTATCAGCATATTAGTTGCTATTTTTAGTGGCATTTTTAGTTCCAATATGGCCGCTAGAAGCTCGTGACCCATACTTTTTTTACCATAACGATTATAAAACCAGCTACATGAAACCGATTGAGATCTATGGTGGCTTAAATGAAAGGTCTTGGAATCTACTTTCGGAATTCGTATAAAAAAAAATTTTTTTGTTACCATAAAATTCAATATGATGGCCAAAATCACGTGACATAGGTAGTAATTCACCAAAATCGATTACAAATAACTTTTTTAGACATGCTCAAGTCTCGAAAACGCTTGAATCAATGATTTCGAGATGCTCTTCCTAAGCTTATTATTTTTTTTTAAATATTGGTGCCCTTGGTCGCGTGACGAAACTGATTTTTCAATAAAATAGCCAAAAAAGGCACTTTTTCGAGTTCTACAGCTCTCTCAAAGATCCTGAATGGTAAATATTGAATGTTTCTACAAGCGCCGTATAGTATCTTTGTTATTACTCAGGGGTTGGAATCCGCCATTTTGGATTTGGAAAATCAAGATTCTGATGGCATATTCTTAATCAGCGACCTCAAAAACCCCCAAATAACGTTTTTAGATAAAAATATACTTAATTTCAAAAAATTTGTGTACGCCATCTTGAAATCGCCATCTTGGATATAGAAAATCAAAATTTTGATAGCATATTCTTTATCAGCGACCCCAAAAACCTCTAGGAACTAACTTTCATAAAAATCGAACAGCAAATAAGCTCAAAAATGATTTTTTTTCTAAAAAAACACACTTTTTGCAAATTGTTTATTTATAACAATTTAGTAACAAATAAAATAACAAACTACATTCGGTAGAATTGTAGAAAATCGTCTTACCTATCAGTAAAGACCATCACCTTGAATAAATATACGTAAATACGTTTTTTATAAATAAAAATAGAAAGCTATTTTGGTAGTCCCTATAAGGGGCGCTATGCTTCTACGGCTTAAGGTTTGATTTGTAAATAAACAAAGTTATATTGTTTTTTAATCCAAAACCGGTAAAATACAAATTTTATCCTCATAGCGCAAATAAATTTATTTAACTAACAATTGATTTACAACATTTATTTTGAAATTGGCTTAATATGCAATCTCACTCCTATATTTTGATTTTACTAAATTATTGTGTTCGGACCTTAATTTGTTAATCTAATCTTCATAACAACGTAAAATTGTGCAGAATATAATTGGATAAAAGATTCTTTTTATTTAAGCCACCATAGATCTCAATCGGTTTCATGTAGCTGGTTTTATAATCGTTATGGTAAAAAAAGTATGGTTCACGAGCTTCTAGCGGCCATATTGGAACTAAAAATGCCACTAAAAATAGTAACTAATATGCTGATAAGGTATACAAATTTAAAAAAATGAAGAATGTCATCGTGAAGAAATCATGGATATATAAATAAACGGCGGGAGTACAAACCATATCTTATCGGCATATTAGTCGCCATATTGGATCCGCCATTTTAAATTCTGCAGATTTGACCTTAAATTCATCATCAGCAACCAGAAAACCCCCCATATACCAAATTTGGGCCAATTCGGTTGATTTTTAAAAATATCGACATATTAGCCGCCATATTGGATCCGCCATGTTGGATTTCGGTAACCTACCACGTGCTTTTTTGAAGTATGAGTGGTAGCTAAAATTTGAGTTAAAAAAAGTCCAACGTGATTATTTTTTTTAATTTTTACGGGCATTTTTATCTGTACTCTTCACGTTTTAGGGGTGCTTAACGCCATTTTGAAGTCGCCATTTTCAAAATGGACAAAAACGCCACTCGACTTTTTGTAGCTCTTGTCAATACGAACATTTTAAGCTATTGATGGTTCTCCTACGCCTCTTCAAAATTTGGGCAAGGGGGGGGGGGGCCATTCGTTCACAAAGAATATATATATATATATATATATATATATATATATATATATATATATATATATATATATATATATATATATATATATATATATATATATATATATATATATATATATTCTACACACGTAACTATATATAGGTACACGATTTATGTATACTATATATATATATATATATATATATATATATATGTATAATTTACGAAAAACTGATTGTCTTCAAATAAATATTTCTATTCCCGATCTAAAATTAGGATTATATTTAGAACAGGATTTTAAAAAATATTATAGAATATGTCATTAATTTTTTCACAGTTTTACACATTTTTTACGTTTGTCACAATTTATTACAGTTCTAATTTCTTTTATATAAGAGAATGCAACGAAAAAAAATGTGAAAAAATGTGACAAACTGAAAGACGTTCCGGGCCTAGGACTGATCCCTGGGCTACCCCCGCCATAAGCTCTCTTCTAAATTGGCCTTTCTCTGTCTCGTACAACAGGTAGCGATCCTGTAGGTAGTGATCCAGGATGGCCAGAAGGTACTTCGGGACTCTGAAGTCATGCTCCAATGCGTGCAAGATGTTCTGCCACCGCACGGAGTTGAACGCGTTCTTGACATCAATAGTGGCCATCAGGCAAATGGGGCGAGAGTAATGGTTGCCCTGCTCCATGCCTTTTGCTGCATCGATCACTTCCCGGACTGCGTCAATTGTTGATTGTCCTCTTCTAAATCCGTACTGGCGCCGCGCTAGGCCTCCTACTGCCTGGAGCCGGGACCGAAGGAGCGATTCCAGGAGCTTTCCTGCGTTGTCTAGCATGCAAAGGGGTCTGTAGGATGATGGAGAATCCGGCTGACCTTTTCTTTTGTTTATGAGCACGAGCCTTGCTTCCTTCCAACGAGAGGGGAAGTATCCTACTTTCAAACATGTGTTGTACATGTCGAGGAGTACCTGCGGGTGTTTTTCCGCCACTAGCTTTAGTACTTCCGATGGTATTCCGTCTGGACCCAGAGCTTTCCTTTTCTTCAGGCATTGTAGAGAGGCTGCCATCTCGGCTGCGGTGAAAAGCGGGACGTCGTCATTTTCGGGTGTTGTGTTGCCTGATGTTCTTTTCTCGTGGGTTGGGAAGAGACCATCCACTACTGTTTCCATCAAATCCTTACCCATTGGTGAACTCTTCGTGGAGCCTCCTAGTTTACGCGTGACGATCCTGTATCCAAGTCCCCATGGGTCAGAGTCCGTCTGGCCCTGCGTAGCCCCCTTCTGAGCCTTTGGCATTCTCTGCGGAGCACTGCAATTTCCTCGGTCCACCAGTACACTGGTCTCTTCCCTTTCCTCTGTCCCTTTTTTGGGATGGACATCTCGCAGGCGTGTCGTATGGCGTGCCGTATGGCGTGCATTGTTATCTCCACCTTGAGTCTGGCTTCTTCTTGGGGGCCGCATCCCTAGGTATGACCGCCAAGCCCTTAAGCCCTTCGTCCAGAGCGCAATTGAACAGTCTCTTGTCTGTCCTTGCAATGTTCCATCTAAGCCCCTTCTTAGTTTTTGCTGCGGGAGTACTTGCTGCTGTTTTGGTATGCAGGTCAAACCTGATGTACTGGTGATCGCTGCCGTTCTCATCTTCCAGCACCTGCCAATCCATCACCTTCGTGGCCAAGCCTTCCGAGGCAAACGAGACGTCGACAATGGTGTGTCTGCAACCTGTTATTCTGCACGTTGTTGTTGTACCTTGATTTAAAATGACTAATCCTTGCCTTGCCGCTAATTCCGCTAGCATATCTCCTCTGTCATCCGATTGAGTCTCCCCCAAATCCGCCGCCTTGGTATTAAAAATAATAATAATAATAATAATAATAATCTCCGCCAGGGTTACCTGGGTTGACGTGTGGCCGCTGCATGACCTTCCTGGCATGGAGGAAGCGCAGCGGTCCTCCCGGCGGGGCTTGTAGCTGGATGATTTGCTGGTTCGTCTGGCAATCGGAACGTGACTAAATGGTAATCCAACGCGCTCGGCCAGTTAATAGTGGTGGCTGGTCGTGAAACACCCACTTAACACTCCACAAGTACAAACGCAGACAAAAAAAAACACAATCAAGCATGACACTGTAATACGCTAACACACACTACACGTACAAAAAGAATCTTTCCATCGGCAGTGCCACCCAGACGAGCAGGACAAAGACGAAAGACACAATTTTCCGGGTATGATTGGTCGGAGGCTCTATAAACGGGCATCTTCCGACAAGTCTCGCGAGCGAATCGAAACGAAATTTTTCTTTTTTCGCCCGGTGACTCTATAAACGACTATCGACCGGGGGGGAATACAGACCGACTTCTTCCGGAGGGCTCTACTAAACGGGTACTTCTCTGGAAGATGTCGATCACTAAATTCAGAAGTCGATCGAAACGTCAAGAAGCTCGACCCTGGTGGACACTGCCAATTGAAGAGCCTTACATACAAAAAACAAACATATACAAACTACACGCATGCAAACAAAGGGTCACGGGGCGCAGCGGGTGTCGTGACACTGCTCGCAAGGGATGTGTGGATGATCGTCGCAGCGCACATCTCCGTGATGGCTCCCGGCGTCTACGCGCCGCTCCCGCGGGAGTGTGGGAAATGCCAATGATGGGTGAAGGAGCACGGCTGATGCGGATGTCCATCCCGGTTCATAGCCAAAAGCGTCTACAGTCATGAGGGTAACTGCGGGCGTGATCTCCCCCTCGCATCCTGAGGTAGCCGCGTTCGGAGACGGTCCCGCACTCTGGAGTATCAGAAACAAGGTATGTTTAATATAATTTCCAAAGAAACCACAATCGAGACAGTAACCCCAAGATAAACGCGGACTGACTTAAGACAAGAGACCGAACTAAGGGGAGTTGAGCAGGCAATAAGAGCTCAACTCAAGCGCATAGACGAGACCCTACAGACGATGTACGCACGAAAAAAGAAACAGAAAGGAGTGAGTATGGAAATCACGTACGGAATTGCTGTAATACAAGAATGTTCCGAGATCCTATGGTATGAATGCGACCGTCTGACAGCCCTCTGGGAGGCTCCGAAGAAAGACGACGATACAAATGACGCCACTGGAACGCCACAGAACAAGAGGGGACGTGAGGCCACCGGATCAAGCCCTGAGCAGGCGGAAGCCTTCCAAAGAGTGGAAGATGGCTCGGGTTTCGTGAAGGTGGCGAACCGAAAACAGAAGAAAAAGACGACACTACATAAAGCACAGAACACCCCGAAACAAGACAGGACTGGCGACGTGACTAAAGAAGAGGGAAGAGCCACGCAACAGACCAGGACTAGACTCGGCGACGGACATGGTAGGGGCAGGCGGCATCATAGGGCTAACGGCGGTGCTGTCCTCATCAGACCCAAGGGGACGATGACCTACGCCGAAACACTAAGACAGCTTAAGACTAACGTGGACCCCGAATCCGCAAACGTACAGATACAGAGCTACCGCAAAACTAAAGACGGAGGACTGCTTGTACGACTGCGCAGTGAGGCGGAGAACAGACGCGACTTCCAAAAGAAACTCCAGGAAACCCTAGGAGAGAATGGAGAAGTCAAGGACCTCACCTCCAGGGTAAGACTGGAGATTCTCGAAATAGACTGTATAACAACACCGAAGGACGTGACAGATGCACTGTATAGAGAGACAGAGGACAGGTCGGATCCGGGCGTACACATTTTCAGTCCGAATCAATATGACACGTGCATGGCGGTCTGCGAGGTAGAGGATAGCGTTGCTCAAACGCTGCTTTGCAAAGGCCGAATAAAAATAGGATGGATGAATTGCCGCGTCAGACTGAGAACGGTAGTAACGAGGTGCTACAGGTGCCTCGGATACGGACAGAGACGGACAGACTGAAAAGGTACGGACAGAAGTCAGTGTTGTTGGAAGTGCGGCCTGACCGGCCATGTCGGGAAAGGCTGCCCGACCTCAACACTGGCGTGTTTCCTGTGCTCTGAAAACGAGCGCGAAGAGACCGCTCACCTGCCGGGCTCCGGTAAGTGTGCGGTTTACAGAGCCACGTTGGAGGAGCGCAGGAGGCAGCTTCAGACATGACGACTATACTCCAAGGAAATATGCACAGATGCGAGGCAGCAGACCTTTTACTGACCCAAATCGAGACAGAACGAGACGCTGACGTACTAATAATTAGCGAACAATACAGGAACTTACAGAAAGCGTGGTACTCAAACACCTCGGGCACATCGGCCATCTGGATACGGAGTAAGCAGAGGACGAGGGTCACTGACTTTGGCGCGGGGGATAACTACGTTTGGGTCAGGGTCGGCACTGTCACTTACGTCAGCGTCTACCTTCCCCAAACTGCACGGCTAATGCTTTTGACAGTAAAGTAGCGAAATTGGAGGACGCCCTAAGAGATCTCCCGGGAGACTTAGTCGTCGCGGGCGATTTTAACTCCAGAGCGATCGAGTGAGGAATGGCAAAGACGAACAAAAGAGGAAGGCTGCTGCTGGAAATGGCCGCAAGGCTGGGACTAGTTGTAGCCAACCTTGGACAGACACCTACATACAGAAGACCGGGTTTCGGAGACTCGATACCAGACGTCACTTTCGTAACGGACCGCCTCCTACCAAAGATCAAGCAATGGCGGGTGATTGAGGACTTTACAGCCAGCGATCACCAGTATATTGTCTTTAATGTGACGAACCATACAGAGACGCCACGGAACGCACCTGAGCGACTCCCGCGTTGGAACCTGAAGAAACAGGACAAGGAACGATTCTTCACACTACTGCGGGACTACCAGCACCCGCTAAGATCGTTCCGCACCAACTCACAGACAGACACAGGACAGACCGACTCGTGGACGAGACGTTGCGACAGATAGAACAACTATGCAACGTGACCATGCCCCGAAAAGGTACAGTACGGAACAGACGTGAAGTGTACTGGTATACAGACAAAATCGGCTACCTGCGAGGGGAGTGCATAAAAAATCGAAGAAAAATGTGCCGCGAGAGAAAAAAACGCAACCCTAATGAGGAGGCCCTTTCGGCGGAATACAAGACAGCACGGAAAACACTTGTAAACGCAATCAAAGACTCAAAAATACGCTGCTGGAAATAGTTATGTGACGACGTGGAGCGGGACCCCTGGAGTCTGGGTTACAAGATAGTAACGCAGAGACTAGGGGCCTTCGGCTCACCAGAACTGAAGGACAGAACCACAATGGACGCGATCGTGGACGGGCTCTTCCAAACCCACACGGTAAGGGGGGAGTACATCGACGATCAAACGCTAACCGTCCCGGATTTCAGCGAGGAGGAGCTCTTGAGAGCCACCTCATCGTTGAAACCTGGGAAGGCACCAGGACCAGACGGCATCCCAGGAGAAATTCTTCGGCAAGTGGCTTGCCACAAGCCGGAGATGCTCCTGGACATGTACAACGACAGTTTACGTACAGGGACTTTCAGCAAGCGATGGAAGACGGCTAGGTTGGTTCTTCTGTATAAGGGAAAAGGAGAACCGGATGCGCCGTCCTCCTATAGACCACTGAGCCTACTAGACACCGCGGGCAAGGTTTTCGAATTACTACTTAGACCACGACTGACAGACGCGATTGAAGCCGCCGGAGGGTTCTCCGACAACCAGCACGGCTTTCGCAGGGGCCAATCTACGATAGGGGCAATTCGGGAGGTAGTCGAGGCCTCTCGAAAGACAAAACACACCTGCTACGGGGCTAGACCATTAGTTCTCGCGGGACTGTTAGACGTGAAAAACGCTTTCAACTCGGTCAGGTGGGTGGACATCTTGAGAGCCCTAGAAACTTTCAGGGTGCCTCCCTATCTGATGCGGGTTATAAGAGACTACCTACAGGACTGCAAAATAACATACAAAACGACCGAGGGATGGACAACCAGGAACATAATCGCGGGAGTCGCTCAGGGATCCATACTAGGACCAGACTTCTGGAACGTGATATACGACAGCCTGCTACGACTAGAAATGCCAGAAGGCGTCTTTCTGGTAGCCTACGCGGACGATATCGCGGTGGTTATTGTACAACGGAACCCAGAACTAGCCCAACTAACGCTGAACCAGGTCATGAGACGAATACACAGATGGATGACAGAACACGGACTACAACTGGCAATACACAAGACAGAACTGGTTTTGCTCACAGAACAACGAATACCAACAGTTATTCCGATGAACGTCGGCACCGAACTGACAGAGATGAAGAAATCGGTAAAGTATCTGGGGGTAACCCTGGATACAAAGCTGACCTTCTGGACACACATAGAAAAGACTGCCAATAAGGCGGCTGAAAGAGTCACCTCCCTAAGCCGTCTGATGGCAAACACTTACGGACCAAGGCAGGGAAAAAGACGGTTACTCGTGTCAACGACCCACTCGGTCCTGCTATACGGCGCGGAAATTTGGGCCGATACGCTCGGGGTGAAAAAGTACTGCAAGCGACTAATGAACGTACTAAGACGGGGGGCGCTGAGGATTGCGTGCGCCTACAGGACGGTCTCCCAGGAGGCTATCTTGGTCGTGGCGGGCGTGATCCCCATAGATCTTCTCGCAAAAGAACGCAAGAGGATCTATGAACTAAGCGCCGCGACAGGACGGGTTGACGCGGCGATAACCGAAAGAAACAGGACAATGACGGAATGGTACGAACGATGGACGGAAGACAAGACAGCAAAATGGACCCGACGCCTGATAGGAGATCTGAGACCGTGGACGGAGCGGGGATTCGGCGAGGTGAATTTTTACCTTACCCAATTCCTCACCGGACACGGTTACTTCAGATACTACCTTTGCAGGAGAGACAAGGTACAAACCCCGAACTGTAAGTACTGCGGACATGACAGGGATGACGCAGAACATACATTTTTCATATGCCAAAGATGGACAACGGCCAGACGCAGACTAGGACCAGAAAACATAACGCCCGACAAACATTATACCGAGAATGCTTCGCGACGCAGACAGCTGGACGGAAGTAGCTACGTTCGTCGAGACAGTACTCAGAGGGAAGAAGGCCGATGGGTGCTTGGAATGAGTGAAAGAAAATGACAGAGAGAATAGAAACGCAAGAATGCATGAAAGAATGTTTTTTGAGAACGAATGAAGAATGAATGTGAGGACACATAAACTGACAAGAATGAAATAGACGGACAGACCATACGAGACGAAAGAAAAGTGGACAGACCCTGCAACGTGAAGTATTACTAACGTAGTTCCACGTTGCAGGTGGACGGAATGGGTTACCTACCCCTGATCCGGCACTGCTGGCTACATGTCAACAATTCTTGATCAGGGGAAGGCGGGTTTAGTCGGTCCCCCAGTCGTACATGCTCTGGGTGGAAATTGAGCAAGAATCTTTTGTCTCCTTTCCCAGCCCGAGTTGATGCGAAGCCTGGGAACCCGACACTCCAGTTGGGAATATCCTGCAGGTCGCTGCCTCCAGGGTGATCCCGACTGATGGTTTGGTCACAGCAAATTTACCCGTTTTTTATCCTTCAAAAAAAAAAATAACAACAACAACAACAACAACAACAACAACAATAATTTGTTTTTTTTTTTACGTGGGAAATTTAGCAGTAATCTTGCATCAGCCGAGGCCATCACCAACGCGCGGGCCCGGGTCCATTTCTGTGCCCAGATCCGCGCGCAGGCGACAGCCCCGACCGCCTCGCAGGTAATGTGACCGCAAGGAGACGTCCGGAAGGGTCCGCACTTCCGGGCAGTGTGAGATTCTTTCTCACTAAACCTGCATAACCCTATCCTGTGGCGTTTGCGCTCACCCCGGCACCGCCTTTCGGCATTACTTCGGAGGTGACGCCACCTTTTTTGCCTTCGCAGGCACCATCTTTTTTTTTTTTTTTTTTCTATTCTTTTTACTGTGCGCTAATAGCGCTCTAGACTTTTTTTTTTATTTTAGGAAGGTGGGGGGATTACACCTTGCGGTAGCGCATCTTCCTCCCTCTTCTTTCTCTCTAGGATGCTGTGGGCGAAGGTAGCTGCCTTTGCCCAGCTCTTCCGTCCTTGCAGCATTCGCTCGATGATGTTATCTGGTGTGATTCTACCAAGGTCTCTCTCCAAGACTCCTCTTTCTGTGCTCCACTTCTCGCAAGCAAAGAAAGTGTGGAGCGCATCATCGTAGGGATGACCGCAGTGGACACAGCCGGGATCGGCGACTTTGCCCATTAAGTGTAGGTAGGCCCGAAACAAGCCATGCCCTGTCAATAATTGGGTAAGGTAATAGTTTACCTCGCCCTCCGCTCTATTGAGCCAGGGATCCAGCTGGCCAATGAGTCTTGCTGTCCATTTGCCTCTGGTCTCTACCACCCATTTATCTTGCCAGGCCTGCATGGTGTTGGCTCTCGCAATGCGGTGAGCTTCTCTGTTGCCCAGGGCAGACTTCTGTTGATAGACAAATTTCTTCTCCTGTGCCAGCAGGTCGATGGGTATGACCCCGGCGATTACCAAGGCCGCTGGTTCAGAGACCGTTCGGTACGAGCACGATATCCAAAGAGCCGCTCTCCGTTGTACTGCTGCTAACCTCTTTTTGTGGCACTCTTTCTTCAGTGCGTCGGCCTAGATCTCCGCTCCGTACAACATTATTGCCTGGACAGTTCGCATGAGCAGGCGCCTTTTGCTGGGCTGTGGACCATTTGTGTTGGCCATTAACCTACTCAACGCTGCCGTCACCTTTGCTGCTTTGTTGGCAGCTATTCTTATATGTTCCCTGAAGGTGAGTTTGTTGTCGAGCGTCATCCCCAGGTACTTTACAGCGTGCTTGGCCTGGACCACCGCGTCTCCAACTTGAAAGAGGCACTCGATGTTGATGTGCTTCTTGGTTAGAAGGGTGATCTCGGTCTTAGTTGTGGCTATCTCGAGCCCGTGATTTCTCATCCAGGAGAAGATGCGGCGCATGACCTGGTTGAGCAGCATCTGAGCGGCTTCCACTGTTCTGGCGATAATGATGGGCGCTATGTCGTCCGCGTACGCTATCAGCAGCGTGCCCTCGGGAAGATCCATGCGTAGGATACTATCATAGAAGACGTTCCAGACGTCGGATCCTAGCATGGATCCCTGAGCAGCCCCTGATGTTATCTCTTTTGTTTTTGTGCCATCCTCCGTATCATATATTATTGAGCGGTTCTTTAAGTAGTCCCCAAGTATACGAAGAAGATACTCGGGGATCCGAAATTCCCGCTCGAAAGCTTCCAGCGCTTTATCCCACCTTACAGAATTGAAGGCATTTTTCACATCCAAGGTGGCCACCAGACAAACAGGGCAAGAATAGTGGTTGCCCTGCTCCGTCGATGCTGCAGCCTTGACGATCTCCTGGACTGCGTCTATAGTGGACATACCTCGCCTAAAGCCGAACTGACGGGGTGCGAGATCCCCTGCAGCTTTGATGACTGCCTGTATACGAGGCTTCATTAACTTCTCCAGGAGTTTGCCTGACGTGTCTAGTATGCACAGCGGGCGGTAAGCCGTCGGGTTGTCTGCTGGACCCTTGCCCTTGCTGATGAGAACGAGCCTCGCTATCTTCCAGCGGTTGGGGAAGATGCCCGCCTTCAGGCAGGTGTTGTACATATTCAGCAATAGGCTAGGGTGACTTGAGACTATGACTTTCAGCAACTCTACGGGTAGGCCGTCTGGTCCGGGGGCTCTCTTATTACGCATTGACCTGACTGCGAATGAGAGCTCCTCCTTCGTGAAAACCGGAGTCTCAATTGGGCCAGATGATGCTGGCGGATCTGGCCTCTTCAGGTGTTCGGGGAAGAGAGCATCGACGATGTTTTGGATCGTTCCCGCGTTACCGGTGCCTTTTGTGGCAAAAGCCGCCAGTTTGCGGGTTACGATCTTTACCCAAGACCCCACGGATCTTCGTCTACCTCTTTTACCAACTCCCTCCAGCAGCGCTGCTGGCTGGTTTTGATGGCCCGCTTCAGTGCTTTTTTGGCCGTCTTGAATTCGGCGGCCAGTGGGGCTGCGTCGTGACCGCGTCTCCGTGTTCTCTGCTCTCTGCGCCGTAGGTATTTACAGCGATTCCGGAGTTCCGCTATCTCATTTATCCACCAGTATGCAGGGCGCCTCCTTCGACTGGGGTACGTCTTGGGCACCGCCTCCGCGGAGGCCTGAAGGATGATCTTCATGGTATCTTCAGTCACCCTGTTGGCCTGTGCTTCTGGCGTTATGTTGTCCGGGATCTCTTCTAGGGACTCCTGGCCACATTTAATCGGATCGGTAAATTTCTCGGTGTTAATTTTGTCAATGTTCCACCGGGGATTAGCGCGCGTCGGGGCTGCCGGGGCTGGTCTAGCATCTCTAACCCGAAAGGTGATGTATTGGTGATCGCTTCCTGTGTAGTCTTCAATCACCCGCCAGTTCTCGATTCGAGCTGCAAGTCGTTCCGTTGCCAGAGAGATATCAATGATAGTCTCTCGGTAGCCCGGTCGCCTAAAGGTTGTCGTATTGCCGTTGTTTAGCACTATTAGGCTAAGACGGCTGGCCGTTTCCATCACCATCTGGCCTCTTGGGTCAGACCCTGTTTCCCCCCATTCTGGGGATTTGGCATTGAAATCTCCTGCGATTATCAGCCCTCCTTTGATGTCCCGAACAGCGTCCTCCAGGCGTTGTAGCTTGTCCTGGTATTCGTTGTTGGATTGGTTTGGTGTAAGGTATACACTGACGTAGGTCACGTCTTTGTGTCTCACTCATACGTATCCTTGGCCGCGCCCATGATCCTCTACGTGAAAATTCCGCGGATCTGGGGCCCAGATGGCTGCAGTGCCCAGTTCGTCGGCGAGCCACGCTGGGACTTTCCTGTCTCGGTATTGCTCACTGACAAGGACGATATCGACCTTTTTCTGAGAGCAGATCTGTTCCAGGAGGTTCTGAGCCGTCTTGCTTCTGTGTAAATTACCCTGCAAGACTATAGCCATTTTTGTTTTATTTTCTGGAGGGCCTCTCTGAAGGTGCTGCATATTCCGGATCCTGCTACGTGGTTGCGGGAGTCAGGCTTATCCGGATCTTCGTGACAAAGGAAGCACTGTGGATATTCTGCCGCGCAGTCCTTGCTTTTATGACCTGCTTTTCCGCACTTGAAACATAGCTTGCTCCGGTCAGGCCCTTCGCAAGTATGGCTATGATGTCCGTAGCCTAGGCACTTGAAACATCTGGGCACCATCGTCCTTCTGCGGATTCTGCAGATGACCCAGCCAATCCTGATCCGAGCATTCTTCATGAGCGTGACGGAGGCTGATTCCTCCAGCGTCACTATAGCTAAACGCTGACCCCAGTTGTTAAGTTTGGTAACTGAAACCTGCAGGAATCCGCCATAGTCTTTCAGGTCTCTTTTTAGGGCCTCTTCTACCTCATCTTGAGAGGTGCACTCATCAAGGTCTCTAATCTCCAGCGTTGCCCTAGGGACCAGCTCCTTGATGGTGCCATTGCCTCCCACTACCGCTTCGAGAGCCTTGGAAAAGGCTGTTCTTGTATCGGCTGTGCTCTTTTCCAGCTCTAGGAGAACCTGGCCTGCCCTTGTGCGCCGGACGGACTTTACTTCCACGCCACTGTCTTCAGGCTTGATAGAGTCGCGTATCGTTTTTAAGACATCCGCGTATCTCTTGCCCGTGGCGGGCTTCAGTAGAATCGCATCCGGTCTTGTCCGCGGAGTATTTTTTGGTCTTCGGTTGTCTTGCTGCTGTTGCTGTGGTTGCTGCTGATGTGGTAGCTGCTGCTGTTGTTGCCGCTGCTGCTGTGGCTGCTGATGCCGCCGCTGAGTAGCACGTTGGTCGGCGGTTTCTGCTGCTGCTTCCTCGGTATTTTTTGTACCTGTGGGTCCCGTTGCTCCCGCCTTACTCTTATCCTTTCGACCCTTTCTGTTGACGGTAGTCCATTCCATTCTGCCTGTCTTTTTCTTCTTCTCTTGCTTATCAGGAAGAGAGGGCGGGCTGTTGGCGGCACGTTTTTTACCCCCCGGGGTGTCTCTTATTTCCACCGCTGTAGAGGCCGGGTTTGGGGTTGCCGGCTTTGACGGCCCGACTTCTGTCAAGTCCAACAGCTTCTGTCGAGCTGCTGTGTGAGTTCGATGGTGTTCATCTAATGCATCCAGCATCTCATGTAGCACTGGAAGGTTAGTCTTCACACCTGCTTTCATGTTCGGCTGCGATGCAGCAGCTTCTCTCATGAACTTGACGATGGCTTTCATTTTCTTTATGATCTCTCCCATGCTATCTTCTGCAAGTTTGACCATCGTGTTGGTAGAAATTACTTCGGTGCGCTCTCGAGCCGAGGAGTAAATTTTTTGAAGCTCGATGGAGAACTCCGTCGGTTTAGCTCGTGCTTCAACTGCTTCTCTTGTGTCTTTCACATCTGACGTTTTCATATCAGAATCTGAGGTTGACTCACCCCCCCCCCCCTTGCTCTTTGAGAGAATGCTGTGCATAATGGTGTATGCGGAAGCTTCTTCTCCGTATTCATCTCTTCTTCCTCTGCGTTTCTTGGTGTTGAATTAAACATTCTGTAACAAAAAATGGATTAAGACGGTTCGCCCATTATGGGAGCCCCACCGCAGTGGGACTACTATCCCCGCCTGAGATATTCCCTAGTTATGGATGACGAAACCGGGAAGCGGCTTATCGGGAGGTCAGACCTATCGTCATCAGTGACTCTATTGAAAAAGGTTACGGGATAGGCCCGCGCCATATTGAAGCAAAGGATTTAACGTCACCCCTATCGAGTGGGCGATGCCGGTACCGATCCAGCACCTGGCCCAAACCTCAGGCTAGACGGTATGCGATTTACCCTACGCATCTTCGGGTATAAGGAAATATTGACCAGATAATCATTCGTACCTGCACCCAGACTACACTGGTATCAACCCCGTCCTAGGCTCCAGTCGGCGATGCCAGAGCGGTCCTCCCACTTTGAACATGTGGTTGTATGGCGCCGCCGGCCCTCCCGACACGGTCGGAAGGGGAGGAGCACGCTATCCCCCCACAGAGGTAAGGTACTGACATCTCGCACCTCCCCGGTCAGGAGGCTACTACTCCTCCCTTGATTAGTCTGACGGGAATATCCACCAGCCGCCGGTCGCAGCCCATTCATCCATCGTCATGTTTGTCTGTATGCGTGTAATTATTGTATATGTTTGTATGATGTGTGTGGAGCTCCCTGATCGGTAGAGCCCACCAGAGTCAAGCTTTTCGGCGCTTCTATTGACTTCTGCAGCTAATGGCCGACATCTTCCAGAGAAAAGCCCTTTAATGTGGCCCTCGGGAAGAAGTCGTCCTCTGTTCCCCCCAGTCGAAACTCGTTTATAGAGCCACTGGGCGAAAGAAATATCATTCGATTCTATTCGCTCGCGTGACTTGTCGGACGATACCCGTTTATAGGGCCTCCGACCAATCATTCCCGAAATTCTGTCGTTCGTCTTTGCCCTGCTCGTCTGGGTAACCTAATCGATCGAAGAGCCCGTATTTGTAAGCGTAGTGTGTGTTGGTTTAGTACCGTGTTATTCATACTTGTGTCTTATGTTTGTGGTTGTGTGTGTTCAGCGTGGAGAGGATGTTACTCAGCCATTTACCTCTATTAATTGACAGAGGTTTTGGTCCACGATTGATTATTCGTCACTTCATAGTGCTTATTTCACAACCAGCCAGCTTCTCATAAGCTGGCCGTCCCCCTATCCGCCACCTGGGGACGCGTCGGGTAGCAGGGGTCTCAGCCTCCGAATAATAATAATAATAATGATAATAATGATAATAGTGATATATTTTTTTTTGTAGGGAGGGAGAAATCTTTTAAAGACCTCAGGGGACCGACCCCCCGGTGTGTGAGACTCACCATTGAAGGCATACCCACTAAAACCCACCCCCTCAGTGCAGACCCGCCGACTGCGCTGTGTGACCTGCAGTCGCAGACCGGAGTCGACCGGAGTCCACCGAGGGGACCTCCTCTCAGACTGGCCGTTGCATCCACCCCAGACCCACCGTGAGGCATTACGTCGGGGTGGAGCCAGTTTCTTGCCACGTGGCACCTCATTATTGCTGGAGATCATCGCGCTTCGACATTAGGGTGTTTTGTACGAAGTGGGCGATCTTCCTCCAGCTGTCGACGTCACTTAGCATGACGGCGACGATGTTGTCGGGAGCTATACGTCCCGTCTCTTCTTCCAGAGCAATCTTGGTGTCCCTCCACCGCTCGCATTCGAAAAACGTGTGAAGGACATCGTCTTGTGGGGCTCTGCAGTACAGGCACTGCGGGTCCGCCGCCTTCCCCATCATGTGTAGGTATGTGCGGAAGTAGACATGTCCAGTCAGCATCTGAGTTACGTAAAAAATTACCTCCCCGTGCTGCCGGCTGATCCACGGCGCTACCTGGCGTATAAGCCTGGCCGTCCACTTTCCGTACGTTTCGTTCTCCCATTGTGTCTGCCAGAAGAGCAGTGATTGCTCCATGGCTACCTCTCTGGCTTTACTCCTTCCCAGGGTTTCCTTCTTCTGATGGACGAATTGCCGCTCCCGGGCTAGTAGGTGGATGGGTATTACCCCGGCGACCAATAAGGCTGCAGATTCCGAGACCGTGCGATATGAACTCGCTACACGGAGCGCACATCTCCGTTGCACAGCCGCTATACGTTTACGGTATTTATCGTAACGCATGGCATCAGCCCAGACCTCAGCACCGTAGAGCATAATGGACTCTGCGGTTCGTAGTAGTAGCCGCCTGATACACGGGCGAGGACCGGCAATATTAGCCATCACCCTGCTTAGGGATGGCACTATCACAGCCGCCTTGTCTGCTCCTTTTCTAATCTGTTCCCAGAAGGTGAGCTTCGTATCTAGCATTACCCCCAGGTATTTCACAACTGCCTTGGTCTATAGTGCCATCCCTCCGATCAGAACTGGCTGTGTTCTGGGGACGCACTGCTTCGTCAGGAGCACGATTTCAGTCTTTGCCTCCGCCAGCTCCAGCCCGTGATCGCTCATCCATCGGCGAATTCGGCGCATTGCCTGTTCGAGTCGCATCCTCGAGATCATTATGCATCTGGCGATGATAATGAGCGCTATGTCATCTGCATACCCGATCAGGAAACAGCCCTCAGGCATTTCCATTCGAAGGATTCCGTCGTAGAAGATGTTCCATATATCGGACCCCAGAATGGAGCCCTGAGCGGCACCAGCCGTGAGCTCCCGCCGTCGTGGGCCATCCTCTGTCTCGTACAAGATGTAGCGGTCCTTCAGATAGTTTCCGATGATCCGGACGAGGTATACGGGAACCTTGAAGTCCCGCTCCATCGATTGTAGTGCATCCTTCCACCTCACCGAGTTAAAGGCATTCTTTACGCCAAGCGAGGCCATTAGACAGATTGGACGAGAAAAGTGGTTTCCGCTTTCCGTGCTTCTGGCAGCCTTTACTACCTCCTAAATAGCGTCTATGGTCGATCTCCCTGTCCGAAAGCCGTATTGCTTCTCAGAGAGATCGCCAGCTGCTCTTAACGCTGCATGTAGACGAGGTCTTATCAGCTTCTCCAGGAGTTTTCCGGCAGTGTCCAGCATGCAGAGAGGTCTGTACGACGACGGCTCGTTCGTTGGTCCTTTACCCTTGCTTATCAGCACAAGTCTCGCCTCCTTCCATCGGGAGTAAAAAACTCCCGCCTGAAGACAAGAGTTTTACGTGGCAAGCAAAAGTTCTGGGTGGGGCCTCAGAGCCTTCTGGTATGAAAGGGGCATCCGTACGTTTTGGATGTATTGCGAATAGGACACTTACGATGTTGTCCATCATCGCTGCGCTCATGGGAGTGTCATTTTAAAACACTCTCAATTTGCGCGCGACGATCTTGTACCCTAGCCCCCATGGATCGTTGTTCAGATCATCCCCCAATTCCTTCCAGCGGTTGTACTTACTAGCCTTAATGGCTCGGTTGTGAGCTCTTTTCGCCGTTTGATGCTCTGCGATCTTGAGGACAGCATCACGGTCGCCCCTTTTGGCTCTTTTTGCTGCGCGTCTGAGTCCGTCCAATTCCATCCGTCCACCAGTAAACAGAACGTTTTCTATTTCTCGCTCGCGTCTTTGGAATAGCCACCTTGCAGGCATGATTGATAATGCGCAAGGTCGTGTTTGGCATTAGCTCTGCCCGTTCTGCTGGCGTTGCATGGGCTGGAATTTCCACCAGGGTTGGCTGACCGCGTTCTAGGGCCAGAGACAGTTTCTCGGTTGTCCATTCTTGCAAGGTTTCACCTAGCAGGGCCACGCGCCAGCGGGGCTCCGATCGGTTTTTTATCACGCACGCGGAACGTGATATAGTGATGGTCATTGGCTGTGTAGTCTTCAATGACCTGCCAGTCCTGCACTTCTGCAGCTAGGCGTTCCGTTGCCAGGGAGACATCGACGATGGTCCCCCTGTAACCGAGCCTCCTGAAGGTTGGCGTAGAGCCGGTGTTTAGGACCACCAGTCCCAATCTGGACGCCATGTCCATGATTTGCCTTCCTCTAGAGTTCGGCTGGTTTTCACCCCACTCGAGAGCTTTGGCATTAAAGTCTCCAGCCACTATCAGCTCCCCCTCCATTTCTCCGACAGCGTCCTCAAGGGCTTCCAATTTTTCAAGAAAGCGCCCGATTGCTTCATTCGGTGTGAGGTAGCAGCTGACGTATTTAACATCGCCGCACATATCCACTGACGAGTACCACGTCGATGCTGTTCTCGAGAAAGATCAGAGGGAGCAAGTCATTTGCCGTCCTGCTTCGATTCAAGTTTCCCTGTAGAACTATCGCCATTTTTTCTTTTCTTTTTCAAGAGCCGCACGGAAGGCAGGACACGCTCCCGAGCCCGCTATGTGGTTGCGAGACTCGGGTTTTTCCTGCTGCTCCGGGCAGAGAAAACACTTATGGGCAGCGGAGCAGTCCTTTGCTTTGTGCCCACTGTCCCCGCATCGGAAGCAGAATGCGCTACGATCCGGACCTTCGCATCTGGGGCCATGGTGACCATAGTCCAGGCATTTGTAACACCTGGGAACTATGGTCCTCCTCCGGATCCTGCAGTTTATCCATCCCACTTTTATACGGGCCGTCCTCATTAGCGTAGTGGTAGCGAATTCTTCTACCGTCACCGTGGCCATACGTTGCCCTCTCTCGTTTGGCTGGGACAGCGAGGCCTTCATATACCCGTCGTAGCCTGTCAGGTCCCACCGTAGGGCTTGCTGTATCTCTTGCTGGGTGGTGCATACATCGAGATCCCTTATCTCGAGGACTGCTCTGGGGACCAATTCGCCTACGGTACACTGTTCCCCTACTGCCAACTTAAGGGCTTGCGAGAAGGTTGCCCTAGAATCAGCCGAGCTCTTTTTTAATTCGAGAAGGACTTGGCCTAATAATAAAAATAAATAAATAAATAATAAATAGAATAAAGTGAACCAGCGATTGCCAACGTGTGTGACGCCCTCGCTCCGCTCGGGCGCCAAACCACACGCAGGCATTTAATGGCTCACTTTAGTCCCTAGGTGGATAATCTACTATTTTAAGGCAACTCAGAATTCTCTATTTACCTGAAAGTTACATTTTATCTGAGTTTTATCTGAGAGGTATACATTAAAATATGATTTTTCAGGAGAACCATCTAAAGTTAAGATTTGTTATTGTATTTTAATGTTTAAAAGATTATCTTGTTATATAAATTCAGTTTTATTTTAACATAAATTGTTAAAAATTACAATAAAGAAAATTAATTTTTCGAGAAAATTAAGGTGGTTCAGTGCTCTTCAACGTTCTAAAAACAATATGTAAGGCAAAGAAAAATAAATAAAATTTTACCTCTCTAATTAATGTTATAGTGAACTTGATAATTTTTGGAGAATGCAATGGTTTAAAACTGTTTGTGTATACTGCAGATAAAAATTTAAGTTCAGTACGTTTGTAGTCTTCTTGTTTGTTTTTGCTACTGTCAATTGTGTTTACTATAATGTTATGTAAATAACTTAAATAAAAATTAATTTACATAGGATTATAAAAATAAAGAAGGCTTTAAAGCACCTACGTCATTTCAAAAATTCAATAAACGTTCGCAACAGTCGAATTTATCGGTGTGTGTAAAAGAAAATATGATTTTTCAGAAGTCATTCAAAGTTAAAAAAATTTAATTGCATTTTAATATAAAAAAACTTTATTTATTGAAAAACCATGAATATATTTCGACGGTGCAGTGTAGGGAGTGTAGCGATCTAAGGTAGGAGAAAATGTGGTTTTGCGAAAGTAGAGAATCGATTATGATTTTTCTTCTTCTCGGTGTTTCTAATTACCTCAAATTCTTTCAAATATTTTCCGTTATATGTTTTTATTAACTGTGTGAAAAAAATATGACATTTTTATGTATAACAAGACAAAGGAATAAGGTTATCCATAATTTCGGGTCGCGAAAGATAGGTAATTTCATTTCACGCTCTTTCAAATGCATTTACACTGAAACAATGATAATATTTCTAACGTACCCAAAAACTTGAAAAACTTAAACCCAAAATTAAAAAGCCACTAAAAAACAAAAATGAATTCAACAATCAATAAAAAATGTTCTTATCCCCACCGTCGCAAAAAGAAAACAAAGAAAATTGGTCATGAAAAATTATTCTAACCGTGTACATCAGATCCTGAGAAACTGGCGTATACAATGCAAAAATACACACACATTTTTAAAAATAGTGTTTTTTGATTACAAATAATGTCCCAAGACATGTTTCTAACATGTTTTTTTACAAACTATTTTGTACTATTTATACAAAGCTTCTTCTTTGAGGAGGCAAAATTATCTTGTTATTTGCTTCATGAAAATAAATTGTATTGGTTTTGATAATTAAAATTTAGTATGTTATGCAAAATGCAATAAAAAGTTGTGTTTCTCAAAAACTTTAGGTGGTTCTGTGCTCTTAAAAATAAAGATCATTACCTGTTATAATAACATTTTCTTTTGTAATATTTATTAATTTTATTTTAAAAAAGTTTGTTAAATGTATTTACGTTAAATTATTAATGTTTTCTGACGATTCTTTTGGGGGTAAGCTAACTCCCCCCTCCCCTTCCCTTCCCCATCATTCATCTCCACCCCTTGGCACTAATGGGTAGTTGTATACTGAGGGAGTCCTTCCTATATACATTTAACAATAATTTTGCGCATGCAGAATATAGTTTTATAGGAAAATTTGAATTTTGAACATGCTACGGAACATTTTAGACCGATTTTATGAATTGCTTTTAAAACTAGTGCACTTGAAAAGATTTTCCCAATTTTAGGTGTCTATGATATATGTATGTAATAAAAGCCTGAGAGCATGATTTATCGTACACAGAAGTGTTTTGGAGGCCAGGACAAGTACAGTGTACTGTGTACAGCGTACAGTCCGAAGAGTGTTCTGTAGGTCCGTAGGTATATTGCAATATAGGCGAATATAGGGCTAGTTAGCTCAGATAAGTGGAGCCTGCCGCTGGTGGCCTAGGCGAGTGCAGGGAGCACAGCGGGCGTAGAACGAGCTACGTATATAACTTATACATACAAGCGCGCACGGGCGGCCCGCCGAGAAAGCCTTGCCATTGGTCGGAGCAGGCCTTGCGTCCCCGTCTCCGTCCCGCGTCCGTCGCTCGCTCGTGAGAGAGAAGGAAATAAAGCCGTAAAGCGCTGTGCGGGGGTCGAGGCCGACGCGTCGCGGCAATCGGGATGCAGCACGACCGAGACGAGGACGGCGAGAGACCGAGGGCGGGAGGAGAGAGACAGAGAGACGGAGAGAGAGAGAGAGAAAGAGAAAGAGACCAGGGGATGTGCGCAGTGCCATCGGCGTTCGATAAAGCGCGGCGAGGAGGACCACCAGCCGTGCGACGAGCAGCAGCAGCAGCAGCAGCAGCAGCAGCAGCAGCAGCAGACGAACTGCGCGATGCGTTGCCCCTGTTATTTACGAGCAGCCTGACCGTCAGCGCCCGTCATGTCCTCGCCTGCTCCAGCTGCCTGCACTATGGCTGCTCCACTTTTCCTCTAAACACGCTGATCAAAACTACTTGTCTTTTTTCACACTCTCCGTTTCCATGTACTTTCTCCTGTTCTTTCTCGCTGGTGATTACAAAAATCAATGATTTAACATGATTCTATAAAGCGCCCACGAATCACGATGCTCCTTCATTCTTCAATACTTCATTCCATGCAGTCTGATTCATTCTGAAAAGTCTAATGGATAGACACAATATTTTATTTGTATAACTTGGATTATTATTCTTTGATGACAAGAGTTGAAACGAGACTCTATTAAAGTTCAGTCTTATAAAGTAAATAACAAAATGTTTCATCTATTTATTTTATAAATATAAGTACTGTCGAAAAAATGTGAGGAGAATGCAGCAGCATGCATAAAAGCGCTGTGCAAATAAAGTTCGAGTGTAGGTAATGTAAAATTGCAAAAGGGAAATAATAGGGGAGTGTAGTAGGGTCAGGTGACCGGAGCTGACGATCGAGCGTGCTGCTGCGAGCAGGTTTTGAGCTCTCATGCGAGAGCTAGTGCAACTAGCAGGCAAGGAGGGGGTAGATTCTAGAAGAAGGAGAGAGAGAGAGAGAGAGAGAGGGAGGGAAATAGCTCCGAATATCCCAAAAGCACTATTTATTATACGTGTATATAGGTATATAGTTTGGGCAAGTGTCGCGCAGTTTCGATTTTTGCAGCAGTCCGCTATAAAGTCTCAGATTTGTTTTTGCTAATTCATCCGAAAATCAGTCTCTTGACAATCTGAAAAAATACGATAGAGAGAGAGAGAGAGAGAGAGAGAGAGAGCAGATTGATATAATCGAGTCACAGCTGCAGTCTTAGCTGCTGCTGCGATATTATCCAGATTATCCTCTCAGGTCGGGCGCTGCATGCAGCGCGCAGGCGAATCGTCCCCCTCGCGCGCAAGCGTCTTTCTCCGTCTCTCTCTCCCTCTCTCAGGCAGTCTGCGCACTGCCGAGTGCCGAGTCGTAGTCGGGTACTAGTCGTCTGTGCGCGCGCCAAGTGTAACGAGCCTCGAGCGACTGTATTGCTGCTGTCCGTGAGCAAAAGCCATTGCCAAAGTGCGCGCTGTCCCTCGTACTAACGCCATCGTGTGTTGATTCTTGAACCGACGACGAAAAAAGAAACAATAAGAATAAGCTTAAAAGTAAAGCGAGCTTGATCGTTCATTCTCGTGAAGTAGAAATCAAATCTCCGTCTCCGTCTCCGTCTCCGTCTCCGTCTCTCTCACTCTCTGTCTGACAAGCGCGCGCGAGCGGGTTGTGTAAGCAATAATGACCGACAAGAAAGGTAACTATGAAAAGACCCATGCCAGTCGACACGCACACCCACGGCAGGCGCTTCGCCACCTTCCTCTCTCTCTCTCTCTCTCTCTCTCTATATATATATATATATATATACATATAGGCCTCTGAGCTTAGTTTTATACCCACCCACCCACACACACACACACACACACACACAAACAACACACAAAAGACTCGTTACTCTGATTACTTTTTTACTTTCTTTTCCTATGTATTTTCGTTGGTCTGATAGATCGTATAAAGGACGTTTCCGTCTCTTAGCTCGGCCTCTCTCTCTCTCTCTCTCTCTCTCTCGTTCTCTCGGCTAGAAAAGAACGTCGAAGCCAGGCGCGCCCGCTACAGCGTCGAAAAATCGAGCAAATTCCGCACGGTTGTTGTCGGAGTCGTTGGCTCTTAACGGTCCGAGCGAAGGCTTATTATTATTTTTCTTTGCGCGATCTCTCGCGCCTATAAATTCCTCGGCGAGTCCCGACCATCTTTTTTTCGCCTCCTTCCTCCCTCCTCCGTTCCTACGCATTTCCCGCGACTTTTCCTTCTGCGCTCTGGCTTTCGGAGCAACGTCGCACCGTGTGTCGGCTAAACGTTTTTCGCGCGTTCATTTCTACCTACATACATACATACATACATATACCTATATGTATATACATGTAGGCAGGGGCCAGAAAAAAGAAGTGCAAATTTCCTACGCCTGACAGATGAATCAATACCGTCGTCCTCTCCTCCATCCTGCATTCGCTCTCTCTCTCTCCCCGCCCGCTTCGCTTCCTCTCCGTCTCTCTCGCTCCGCGCTTCCTCCTTCCGCACCAGACTGGCTGCGCGCGCGCGCGAGCCTACCTACGTACAAAATGGCCTCCGCAGTTCGAGAACGCGCATTCGGCAGATTCCGGGGCGGACGCGAGGACGGGAAAAAGGGAGAGAAAGAAACGGGGGGATAGGCCCATAGCAGTCTCTAGAGAGCATAGACGAGAGCCACGGGAGGGATGCGCCCTTTAATAATACTCGTAAAGAGAGAGACCCCCACTATACTTCTTCATTTTACACACATATGTATGGTTTTTTGTTTTACTTTTTTTTTTACTTTCTTTTCCTTTTATTTCCTTTTATTTCCTTTTATTTCCTTTCATTTCCTTTCATTTCCTTTATTTTATTTTTACTTAGAGAAGCGTTTCTTCCTTTTGGTTCGCGCGAGAGATGACTCTTTGTAGCATTAATAAGAACAATGAGAATACCTATATTTCGTTCTGCGACGACTGCGCGAAACAAGTAGAGCAAGACAGAGAGCGTGTGCGTGTATTGACACTGCGATACGTAGAGAATATATGAGGGGTGAGAGAATGATGAAAGCGAGTGTGCAAGTGAGAGAGGGCTAAAAAAGCTCGATAGCCGAGGAGAGGCTCTGTCCGCTGTCGCGTCAGGTTAGGCTCTGGAACTCCCTTTAACTCCGCCAGTCCGGCTGTGATGTCTACTTCTGATGTGCGCGCGCGCGCGGACATTTATTATCACTTTGATGCCCTCTTGTCTTGGTTAAAGACTCTTTGAATCTTTAACGCTCTTCGAGAAAACAAATATTACACACTATATAGTACTCGATTTGCCCCAGTAGAAAAGAAATCAACTTTGCGTACATTGTCACGTTGTTTAATTGACTTCATTTACTCATTCTGAATTTTGGAATACTCAATAATAGTATACTATACAAACATGATTTTGCATATTATCAGTCGGTATTTAAGTCTTAAGGTAAAAAATAATAAGCTGATCTACTATTAATTCAGTATTTTTAAATCCATGTTTCCATAACTGAATTCAATCATACAACAACCCTTTACAATTTTATTTAACATTAAAATATATAGCAAGCAATTTTTCATTTATTTTAAATAATACAACAATTTTTGAGCTTTATATTTTGGTATTTTAAATTAATAACTAAACAAATGAGAACAATTTATTATCAATCGCTTAAAAACACTATAAATAATTTTATTTTATAGTTATTTGTGATTATTTTTTATAACTGAAATATAGGTGTAAGATTTGTTAGCAATTTTACACTTTCTTGAGTCTATAATAAATCAATAGGTACCCAATGTGCCTCTATGCTCTTCTTACGTTGCTTCCACATATTTAGCATTAAGAACTTTAAACGAGCCAAGCATAGGTGTAAGACTGGTAAAAAAAAATAGACTAAGCGATCAAGCTGATTGACAAATAAAAACTATTACACTGGACCCCTTAATTGTGAGTCCAATGTTATAATCGTACAATCAATACTGACAGTAGTCAGAAAAGTGAGGATAGTTCCTACAGTTGTGGCTGTCGATATGTTTGCAGCGGACCAAAGACATATCAAAGACGATTTGATCCAAGTCAATAGGTGGAGCCTAGGAGACCGGAACTCGCGCAGCCTAAGCCACGTATCTAACCTCAGCTTCTCTATATATTACCTTAAATCACTACGTGTTTAATTATACCAAACATAAATACATATATATACTTAATTATATATATATGAAGAATACAACTGCATCATACGCCTCCTGATTCAAAAAGTGTGAATATGAAAAAATATATATATTCGAGGGCAAAAAGAACAACATGATGAGCTTTGCACTCGATTAACTAGCTTGATTATTATTATTAGTATACTATACCAAATCATTAATTTTATTTTAAGAGCAGGCAATTGTCGGTTTTGCATTGCCTGCCTTGTCATCCTCTAATTTCTTTCTTTCCTGGTTTTTTCAGGCTCAGTAGAGTAATTGCAGGACTGGCTATAAAATGGATCGGGACAATAAATGCATTTCATTCTTCTATGAGTAGCAATGTCAATTTGTCAAAAGTATACGCCAGCACGTCAACATGGCATAAACAATTGTATTATGATAGAAGATATTGTTACTAAGAGTGTGAAAGCAGTATTAGCATATTACTCGAAAATATTTTCTACTAAATGATAATTTAGGAGCAATCCTGCTTTGTAAGTCTTGGCAAATGTCTGTAAATTGGGTATACTTTTTGAATTGGAGACGTCGGCTGCTATATATCCAAATCAATATGAACGTAAAATATTGATATGGGTGTATCGATATTTTGTACTGAAACCGTGGTATTGGCTGATTGCTTACTTTGTTCCTTTTTTTTAACACCCACCGTATCCTGCTAGTGTACAGATTTCCATGTTCTTATTCTTTTAACTACGTGTTTTAATAATTAATATTAATGTTACTAATTTTAATAATTCTTAATGGAAGCACCATTTTCTTTACAATTTGTAGAAAACTGTACACGAGCAGCGATGACAAATCAGCAGGGTGGACACGAATGCTGTATCTAAGCTCGGCGTATTTATAATACTTCTACTCAATAGTAACTCGGTAGCTCACTTTTAACAATAGTGCATGTGCTTTTTCAGTGGCCATAAGTTTTGCAGAAAATTATTTTTTAAACTTGTTAACAAACTTTTTATAGGTTTATTTAAACTTATGTTTTCATCAGCATTTAGAAGAATTTAATCAATATTCATTTTTAAGATAACTAGTAGAAACTTGTGGTCAAGATTTTGCATGAACATAAGATAAAAAATATTTTTTTAGGACTGTAGATGGATTGGTTTTTCTATTTGTTAGAATTAGTACTTTAATATTTTATTTTAGCAACTTTTTTATAATTGAAAACGTAATATCATAATTTTTTAATTTAAAACCTATTATTATTCTTTGTAATAAAATTAGATTGGTGTTCTACAATTGAAATTAAAAAAATGAAATTACGTTTAAAAAATTTAGTTTACAATTTATTTATGTATAGATAGATATATATAGATTCAATTATTTTAATCAATCAGAATTTTAGTTTGCATGACAAGTATCAACTTATTTTTACAAATTGCAAACAACTTCTGTCCACCAATCTTCAACAATATTGAAAATTTGTAATATGTTTAAAAATGATTTATCATAAAAAATTTAATTTCATTGGTTTGAAACATTATGACAAAGATGTTTGCATTATTTAGTACAATTTAATAATGTTATTTTGCATGACTTTATGTGTTATTCAATTTTTTGCACTTTTTTTTATCCCGGCCTCTTTTTATCACAAGCTTTTTTAAATGCATGGTTTACTATTAAGTTGAAGTTTATTATTATATATTTGCTCTTAAAGTTGATTATAGAGATTAGACTTACCTTTTCAGTAAACATTTAAATATTTAGTTTTTTCTTTAATGAAAATTAAAATTGTACTGGTAACTTTTGAAGCTAAAATTG
Organism: Gastracanthus pulcherrimus; assembly: GCA_949152435.1. NCBI lineage: Eukaryota > Metazoa > Arthropoda > Insecta > Hymenoptera > Pteromalidae > Gastracanthus > Gastracanthus pulcherrimus. Next base: position 46,965,512 of record OX424573.1, on the reverse strand, counting down.
AAATTATATTCAATTCTACATGACTAAATTACAGATTTAAAATCTTTGATTAACAAGGGATTTATATAAAAGTTTTGTACCTGACACGGAAGGTCCATTCTCTAATTAGCCATCGCTCTTCAAAATTAAAAAATTCAAGGTTACAAGAATTTTTCGTGCACTATAAGTCGGCACGCGCATGAGCATGTATCAAAACGTGTATACTGTTAATAGTGAGCTTAATTATAATAGCGTTTTATAAAATTGACGAAATCTGCGAAATGTATCAGGAAGTCTTCGCAGTGATAGTCTAGCGAGAAAAGGATTTGTAATAAAATATTTACTGCAATTCTAAAGATTAACGTTTTTTGATGAAAGTATAAAACTTAAATTTAAAAAGTTTCCTTGATCGCTTTAAGCACTTTGAAGACTAGCAAGTGTTCCACCGAAGCATTTCGATACATTCCCATGTTTAGCAAAATGGGTGAATGTACAACTTCTTAGTTTTGTGAAGTTCATCAGAATTTGTCTAATACTAATTTTAATATCTGTTATACGAATAATGTTTAGTAAAACGGCTATATATCTCGCTCGGAAGCAAACTAGGTCGAATGCTTATGGGACAATTTGGAGGCAGGGAAATTTTTCACTTGTTGAGTAATGTCAAATTAGTATTTTAATTATAATCCATCGTTATTAAATTCGATGATTGTTTGCACCGTGGCACTGACACATGATCTTACATGCTGAACACCATTTCATTACAAGAATCGAGCTTATTTTAGAAGCAATTCTGTTTTAACTTTTTAATGCTAATCTTCTTAATATAAACTTTATTCTGAATTATTTTAAAGTCAAAAGATTTTATTCTTACTTTCATTCGATTCTTGTTAGTAAATGAGAGCTCAGTAATTATGGACAATTTGGTGTGGGCTGACATCTATGTTAGAATACAACATGTCCATTCACCGCTACTGGACGTTAGCAAACACTGTACGCAAATAAAGATTATGATTGGTCATCTACTAAAATTTTAAATGCTTGCTGAGACTGTTTTTCCTTTTTCCACTTACTAAAATAATAACTTGTGAAAATAACAAACTTAAGGAAGTGCATATTTACTTTGCGTACCTATATTGCTACAGTACGGTGTATAATTTATAGTCTTAAAATTTTAGGTAGTTTGTATCAATTGATAAATTATGCTAAAGGTAATATGTAATTAAAATGTTATTGCTGTAATGTATTTGTCAGAAATAATAATGACACATGAATTGTGAGAAGATGCATTTATCAGTAATACAAGCTACCTAGCTAATAATTATATACCACGCAAATACGAGGACTTTTAATCATGTTTGATCTTTATTTATTGGATATTTGCAGAAATTTGTGGTTTGCTGAATCTTGTCACGACTTTTTGAATGTGTGGAACTTGATATATATACATATATATTATACATATTCATCGTACCACTGTACTCATTGTATAAATTACACATTCACCGCTCGAACACGACTTCTCGGTCAATCTCTTGAATCAAATTAAACTTTCGTCTGGTTAAAGAAACGTACCACCTAATATACGTTAATTAGCTTGTTTTATCATCATTTTTTCAAAATCAATCATTATCTTTCTTACATATGGCTTTATTTTAGCTCAGTTTTATTATTCCTTTTTCACTTCAATCAAACCTAAGAGTATTATAGCTATGCTTTTGATTTCTGGTTATGCTTGATGTGTGTAAATTTCTAAAAACTAACGTTTTCATTAATCAGACTTTGGCAAATTTGTACCTGAAATTTTCTCTCAGGTTTGATTGTTTAGACGAATGTATTTGGCTTTTACCTTGATTGCGTAACGCTATTTGCTTTGATATCGGTTTCGTATTATGCCTTAGTTTTAGAAGTAAAGGTAGGTGGAATAAGCGAGAGTCAATATATAAGAATGGTTTTAAATTTTTAACTGTTGTGAATTAATTACTCTCGAAAAACTATTTTTGCTTTGCAAATGAATGTCAAATTAATAATAACAAAATTATTCTGGAGATTGACTCACGTTAAATGTGTCTGTGTGCCTTCGATTTGAATGCTTTAATTAATTCATTTTATATCAAATTCATATTGTATTAAAACGAGAAATACAATCTTTTGTAATGAAAGGTATTTCGAAGGTAAACAATGCACTTTGATACCATAGCCCAACTCGCATCAGTCGTGTTTACATTAATGGAAAGTCCAAGGAATGTTGATTTAACTGTCGAAAATAATGCACAACTTTAGATTCAAGAGACTTACTCAGATCGAGGAGTTTAGTATAGATTGTAGACTCGGGCGGTGCTGAGTGGGCAATATATACCATTCTTTCAGTTATTTCATTTCACCATTATCTAGTGACTAACATTGTTTGAGCTTCAATTAGTATCTTGATCAAAACGGTGTATGTCATGTGTAAAATATACTTGGGTGTGGGAGTACCGTTTTCAGCCTGAAACTTTTATTATGTCCAACATAATGACCTACTTTTAGCCATCCTTTTTTTTTCTAAAATAGTTTTAAGTATAGAATGTCTTGATTAAAAGTTTGTTTGAATGCAGTTGGACATTTTTAATTGTTTTAGGCATCCAAATACTTTATATATCAACAAAATGTGATTGTTGATATGTAAAGTGCATCACTTCTTTGGGCTGTGGTACTATGTACCGTTGGCTTAGATCAAACTGCAAACTCATTTTAAACAGTATTTTACAATCATATCGAATTGTGTTGCAGCATATCCAGTGGCTCCACACCCACCAACTGGCTTTGTCCCAGCACAAGCACAGCAAGCTGCATATGGCGGTGAGACATGAAATTTTTTTATTTTTGTAATTCTTTCTCTTATGAGTAACTTTAAATAATTTAATTAAATATAAATATTTTTACAGTTCCAGGAGCTTCACCTTATGGGGTCTTCCCGAACCAACCACAGCTTTATGCTACTCAGGGACCACCCCCGCCTACATATGATCAAACTCTTACACATCCAATGGTATAACTTTTTTTTTAATTTTATTTACTAGTATATATAAAAATGTTATTATATCATCATATTATAATTGATAATTGTAGATGTATCAACCCATGTATGGCCAAGGCTATCCTGGCGGATACTTGGCAGGTTATCCAACAGCCTATGGACCATTACAGTATTATCCACCATTAGCTGCAGCTGCAGCATACTATCCTACTGCTATGCAGCCTGCTCCAGTTAGGCCAACAATTATGGTATCCGTAAGTTTTCTCTACTTCCATTCGCGTCTATGCTTTATAAAGTTAAAGAAAAATTTGAAATCTGTATAAATTGGATGACAAACTGTTTTTTTAATAAAGAAAAGTTGAAGTTTTATAGTATTACGCGTGAATCATTTAAACATGGAGCTTATAAAAGCAGTAGTTTTTTGATAATTTACAAGTGGATAAAAGTTTAGATGAGATTTTGGATGTATATAAAATAATCGGTATTGATAAATGCAAGTTGCTTTTTACGAGGAGAGGAAATGAAATTCTAACTTGCGATTTGTTCTTAAAGCAGAATGGATTCGACGGCGCAAGATTCGACGGAATATCGCAACCTGTCCTGCCTCCACCTCCACCCGGTGTGGCCGCGAATGCGGCGCAGCTGGCTGCAATGGCAGGCCATAGTGTCGCACTCTCACAAAAGAAGGGTTCGTTCTTAGGAGGGGGAACGGAGGGTGGTTACACATTTTGGTAAACCATATCGTCAGGCGGAAAGTTAGCGCGGCGAGAAGAGTCGAAGCTACGAGCGATAAGAGAGAGCAAGAGAGCAAGTTAGAAACGAAGGCATTGTTATTGAGATCCGTCTAGGCAAAACAGAAAAGAAATTCGACTATCTCCAAAGTCTATACTTTTTTCCCGTTGGGTACTATATCTTTGTAGTGAGGCCATTTTCAGATGGGAGGGTGTCTTAGTGCACAAACCGCCTGTCGACGAGCTGAAACAAGACCGTGACAAATGAAAGCTCACACATACACTCACACCTTATGGATACAAAGTTTTTCTTTCAAACTATTTCCTTTTTCCTTCATCCCTCATCCCTCGTCCCTGGCTTTCCCGTTTCGCTTATCTCCCTTGCTCCCTTCGTTTTATTAGTCGAGAAAAGCTTCACGGCCTTGTTTCCGTGCGACGGTCAGTTTATGCGTCCACGAATTTTTCTTATTCCTGTGAAAAACCTTGAGTCACTTTTGTAGAAAAGACTAAAAAAACGGACTGCTCAGTATTAAAAAAATTCGAGAATAGATAAGCTACTGTAAAGAGGATATTCCTGACGATTATAGGCAATATGAGATCACTTGTTCAGTGAGAGAAGACATATTTAGACTAAGAAAAAAGAGAGAACACCTTGTCACCAGCGGATAAGCGGACTGAAAATTCGTGGTGTTCTGGTTTTTTAGCGATAAACGCGAGCGTGTGTATGCGTGCACCAAGTAGCACACAGAATTGTCTCTCATCGCCTACAGGGATCGATATTCGAGAATGTGTTCTAAGCGTTTTTTTAAACGTTACTTGGCAGACTAAGAAAGAAAGGGGGCTGCTCGCAATGTTATTATATTGTTTTGTTTCGTTTTTCTTATGGATTTCCATCGACTGCATAAAATACTTATTCCAAATTCGGATTGACGACGTTACCATGCTATGTAACTAAAAACTACGTCCCGTTTCACAGTTTTTTGTTAAGTGAAATTTATATTATAATTCAATTTGTTATTTGTTGTTATGAAATAATCAAGTTAGACACGAGCAGCCCTGACAACGGAATGTGACAAAAAACATTTTGCGTGTAAAAAGAAATAAGAGGAACGTGTGATGACTACTAACTCCTAGGGAAACTATAAGCAAAAAAGATATTTTCTTCAGAAATTTTTATCAAACCTGCATATTTAGTTTAATTATAAAAAGATCATCTTTGAACGAAATTCACGGGTAGTTTTTACACGTTCTTCTACCTCGAAGACGCTTACCATCCGATTGAAGAGTACGCACCCTTTTTTATAAGTAGTCTTTCAAGTCGTTTAACGAGTCTTTTTTTACGCAGATTAGCTAGGTCGGCTAAAAAGTTATTATTTAATTGAAAATAAAGAAAAAGAGAATTGTTCACGGTGAAATATCTTGCCTCGCTGCATCAACGGTTTCCCCCAATGTTGTTAACATTGTGATATATATAGACATTATCAATTTATAATTGTTTCTCACATTCATAACTAATTGCTGTGATGACATGCAAAATTCTCTACACGAATCTCAAAGAGGAAACTGTTTGAGTGTTGAACTCTATAAAAGTACATAAATAAAAATAAAAAACAAAAAAAAAGAGTGCTTAGACACTTTGAGAGTACAAATTCATGCATCTGAATGGGCAATTATGTCGTGAGCAATTCTTGAGAATGAGCCATAGCAGGCGAGTTTAATAAATGGAACACCGAGCGATGCAGTGAATTTCATTATACCATCTTGTTAACGTGCGTCAAGCAGGATCGTCTCCCTCTACAAGGATTATTCGAAATCCACAGTGCACCTATTTTTCACGTATCGATTCTGTGTAACGCTTGAGTTTTAGCGAAAATGCAAAAAAGGTTGCAGGATAGAGGGGTACTTTCTATGTGTGAGTAAACTGTTGTGGAAGTACGGTGCACTTTCTTAGGGTCCTAAGAATGCTAAACTATCTTTCGAGCAGCTATAAAAGCGCCTGCCTCGCTCTGTGATCATAGAAATAGCAAAGTGAGTTAGTTGATAGAACTTTGTTGATAGTTCTATTTGCTTGCTCACACTAAATATGATATTTAATTAAGCAATGAAATCAGAGGAGCTAATTTACAATCGATGATAGCCCAAAGTAGGACCAAAAGACGCGATTCTATTTAGGATTTTCAATCGGTCGTATCAGCGCCAAGCTTGGACAAACCTGTGGCGTGTATCAATTAACTAAGCGTAGCTATCAATGTAATTTGTCGTCGTAATTGAGACATGATTTTCATGCACAAACGGTTTCCCAGAGAATGTCGAGCGATTGATTGGCTAAGCTTGGTGAATTGATAACGATGAATTATATCCTCTTTGTACCTTTTGATTCTTTTCTACCGAACCCACCTGAAACTACTCAAACGTGACCAGCATTTAGTAAACAAGTGTACAGTTACGTGGCATGAAAAATCTAGTCCGATAATTCTGACTGATAAAATCTTGGAAGAAGCTACACACAGCTACTTTTTTTTTGCTTGATATTAATTGCCTTTTCTCTTTTTTTCAATTTCTTACCTCAAAAACATGTGAACCTTGGTTATAAGCATGTTAAAATTTGATATTTAAAAAATAACTCTTATCATTCCATTGCGAGATTGATATTTTCTTAACAGACGAAAGTCACGTTTGAGAATTTAGGATGCCGTGTCGACGGTGGTTTTTGAGTCGCCGCTTTAAATTGAAATAAACTAACAAAATACAAAGAAAATAAGCACGTACTAACATTAGTTATTTCATGTAATTTCCCCTTCTACGTGCTTTGCAACGAAAATAATGAATATTCCAAAAAAATGTAGAACCATGCGTTGATGAAAGGCATCTAGCTTCAAAGAGGCAAAAATTGTACGAGAGAATTACTTTGACGAAACTTTGAATGAGAAAAATGAAATGTATTTCGTTGATATTTATATGTATATTAAATTATTCTCGTTTTACCGATTTATTTGCAGATTCATATTTTTTTAGATCAAATTTTTTGCAATGCATTTTGACAGATTGTTTGTACCAAGCGGCAGTGGGAAGGTTTTATATCATGGAAAAGCGTGCAATAAACAACATGTCTATTGTAACAGTAAAATAAATTGTATTAATTGCAATGGTAAATTTGTTATGTTAAAAAAAAGATACTGGTGCGTATGCTCAGTGTAACAGTTAATAAACATTATGACCATGCATTTGTTGTATTGATTTAATCCTAAATCCTAAAAAAATATTCTTAGGTTTTAAAAATTACAAAATGTATTACATTGTTCTGCATTGTCACGTGTATTGCTCAGAAAAATATGAGCTACTCGTCTATAAATCCTGTTTTAAATATTAAAAAAAATCTTTTCTTTTTTTAATTTGTTGAATAAAAAGCTATCTACAATTCTCTTCAAAAGAGAAAGTTAATATTATTACTAATCAAACTGTTTACTACCTAAAACTTTTTTCATAGTTTTTTCTAGTGCAGGTAAAAGATCACAATAAGTATCTACACATTTAGTTGCACAGTTTTCAAAGTCTTCACTGAATTTATTGACTTCACTTTGAGTTGGATTTGGTCCCATTTTGTCTTTAATTTTGTCATTACACTCCATTACACATCTTTGTAATCGATTCTGAAAAGATTAAAATATAAAAAAAAATGCTTTATAATTTAAATTTGTTCTTAAGATTTTTACTGACCTGCACTCTCTCAAACTCTCCTTGAACATAATTCTGTGCCTTGTTCATTGGTGTACTGCAGTTTTCTACACAACTTTGAACTTTTTGAACGCTGTAAGTTTGATTATCACAACATGCTGCTGCACATCTGTGCATGTCCCCCTGAAAAATATGCCTTTATGTAATGTGAATATTTAAAAGAATATTTAAGAAAATAAATATCAATAATCCACTTGATATGTATGAAACTATAAAGAAAAATTATTTAATTAACCATTAATAATTTTAGTAAGGTGTAAAAAAATTATGTTTTATTAAATTGTTATTTAAACAATTCACTTTTTATTTAAAGTATATATTATTATATTACACGTGATTGCACAAAAGCTAACCTAAAAGATGTAATTACCTGCATTTTTCGAAGATAGTTTTTGTCAATATCTTCAATCATCTTTGTCATTTGATCCTCGACGCGTCTTCTCTGTTCCTCAACCATTTTTTTGATTTTTAAAATATTTTTCACTGAAAAATCTAAGAATCACCAGTGATTTAAATCCTGATTCAGTCTCACAACTATATATACACATATATATATATATATATCTACACGCGTGTTTCGTGTGCTAGCACCGACTACTGGGTTGGTTCAGAAATGGGGCAAGTGTGATGACCCAGGCTGGGATTACGTATAGGTAGCGCGTGAATCGAAAGCGGTTTATTTAAATAAATTAGAAATAAACAAATGAAATAACATATAATAAACGTGGATTGAAATAAGGATGTTTTGATTAACAACGACACTTTCTCTCTGCGTCTAATCCGGGCTTGAGACCGGCTACGGCCGCATTAAAAGTGTTTGAAACATGAAATAACGAGGAGAATGAATAAACTGAATATCGCGAGGAAACTCGTGTGTTCTTTAGCACATCTAGACTCTGACTGACTTTACTCGTGGTCTACAATTTCGTTGTAGCCCGGTTAGTCCAGTTATATTAACTTTTTTTTAGGGAATCGCTTAAAGAGGATATGTTGCAGTGGAATCTGGTAAAAGAAAGTGTCATAAACATAGGAAAAATAAATGAGCTTCGAGGGAAGTGGTGCAACATTGTTTAAATAATGAAAACGTTCACGAAAAACAGTTTTTTGGCTCTAGAGAAAAAATGTATTGCTACTATCGAAAAATAAAAAATAGCTACTTATAGGCATTACAAATTCCTACCAAATGAGACCCCGGAAGTTTAAATATATCAATTTGTTTATTATAAAAAATAAAAAACTACGATATAAGCATTTTTTAAAATCATTTTTAATTCCTTTAAATAATGATCATAAAACTTTGAAAGTCTGTGATAATAAAGCCACGATAGTACTTATAATGTGTAAAAAATGTCATCAAAAAATATTCATTAATTGTTGCAAAATCCATTTTGCAATTAAAATCCGGGGTTTCATTTTGTAGGTATTTGTAATGCCTATAAGCAGCTATTTTTTATTTTTCGATAGTAGCAATACATTTTTCTCTAGAGCCAAAAAACTGTATTTCGTGAACGTTTTCATTATTTAAACAATGTTGCACCACTTCCCTCGAAGCTCATTTATTTTTCCTATGTTTATGACACTTTCTTCTACCAGATTCCACTGCAACATATCCTTTAAGCGATTCCCCAAAACACTACTTTTTAAGTCTAATATGACATGGACTATGTTGAATCCCTCTCCTCCTCCGGTCCTTTTTGTATATGCAGTGTAGAGGCTGTTTCCAGCCACATGTTATTGTCGTGCAAGCGACACAATTTTCTTCCCGGAAAAGCACTTGAACTCGGACCTCCCAATATCACGTAGAACAGAGGTTCTTTGTTATTTAGCGAGCATGTTTTCTTTGCTTTTCAGACGCAGTTTGTAAAATTGAATATTTTGTGTCCGAGTCTGTTCGAGAATCGAATGTTAATATATTTTTGAATATTTTCTAAATAAATGCGTATTATTTTATTTGAATATTTGCGCGTATAAATGGCGAATAACACGTGATGTATTATTATATTACACATTACAGCGTATATCTATATACGTAACCAAAAAATCTAGTATAATCACCAGAGCTACAATGGAATTTAAAATCCTTATTCGTTTGCAAGTTAAGTCAGCAGCACTAATATTATTCGGGGATCTAAGCAAAGTAGTCCCCACCTGGTGGTTGGATTTAGAACTACTGAAAGTTATAAGAAAACAGAGAACAGAGGCAAAGAAGATAGACCTCAATAGAAGCGCAAAGCTGGGAAACAAAGGTATAATACAGGTAAAAACTAGCCTTCTTCGGTGTCCGATTTGTGATGACATTTTTTCATTTTTCACTTCAGCAATATTTCTTTTTTATAAATATACACAAAAATATATACATCAAAATAAGAAAATATGTAGTACAGATTTTTTTATACGCGAAAGTTTATGTTTTACAAATTTTTAAAGAACCCCTAGTAGAAAATTGACTAGTCTGGCTGATCAAGTTCGCTGCCATTATTAAGAGAAATATTTATAATAAATTGATTGCTTCATTTGATGTTATACATGTTTTGTAATAAAACTTAATTGTTGCACAAAAATTAAGGTATTTATACAAGCGTTGAATCTATAGAATATAATGCGGTATGGATAAATAAATCTATTAAATAATCTTCAAGTGATTAATAACTTTTCATTTTTCTTAATGTATATTACAAAATAGTTGTACTTGATACAAATATTTGATTTGCGGTAAGAAATAATGTATTTAAACCACTTTTTAACCATTATTAACAAACTGGCTAGAAACTGTAGCGATTTCAACGATATATTCGCGAAAAACTCATAAACATTTCTACCAGGGACTTTTTCTTTAAAAAATCAATATTTCGATGATTTTTACTCCTTTTAACTGTAAATAAAAATGTGCCATACATTTATTAATTATATATTAAGCAATCAGCAAAAAGAGTTTGGAGAGAATCTATTGCAAAATTCATCGCCAAATAAACTTTGAAATTTATAAATAATAAAATAAAATAAAGTTATAAATAATTTTGTTTGAACAAATTAGATTATAAAAAGTAATTGATAGATGTATTAATCTCTTAAAGAAATACTTTCAAAAAAATTACAAAAGTTATTTTGTGATTTTAAATAATTACAGCCAGAAAATTGTTAATTAAACAATGTTTATACTTTTACCGATTATCGCAAATATCGACCGGTCTATACCCTTAATAGCACTCGCTGTATCTAGGTATTTAGAATGCACATTTATTTTTTTTTTTAAATAGAACTTGCTTTCTCCCGGATATTTAGGGTTTACAGTGGGGGCCCCAAATGATAGGAAGCTATAGGTAGTGCTTAATGTCCTCATTGCTTAAATCCGGATCTGAAATTAGCTTTTTATTATAACTATCATAATTTCTCAGCATCGAAGTTATTATTTTACAGTCAAATGATTTTACAGATTTAATATTTGATTTCGCGGCTAAGAAAATTCAGAAAAAAGTTGTAATTTTGTACTATTATTTCGTTTTCAGAAAAATATTATGTTATTAATTTTAACTTAAATATTTAAATCTAAACTTGGATGTTTCTTGTAAATATGAATTATACATTTAAAAGAATAAAGGTTACTATAAAGGTTTTGATATTTATATAAATAGTGTGGGACCCCTCAAGCGCTTGGGGTCCTGGGCCAGGGCCCGCTCGGCCCATGCCTAAAAACGGTACTGCCCGCAATTAATTATTTTTCTCTATATTAATATACATTTTCAATAAATTTTAGTTCTTACCGGAAGTCCCTCTTTTTTAGTCAATAAAGTGGCCACAGTTAAGGCGGAAATAAAGTTCTATGTATATGCAACACGGGAATAAAGTCGAGTATTCCCTTGTTACGTAATGTACTATTGTGGGTTCCCGACATAACGATTGTCTAGTTTTTTTGAAAATTTAGTTTTGAGTGATTTTTGTATCCTTACACATAGTTAAATGAAAAAAAGACAGGAAAGTGTAAAAATAAGTAACCATATTTACGATTTGTGAATGTTTTAAGCATAAGTTTAAGAAATAAATAAAGAACTTGATATTGCAAAAACATAAAAGTAGACTTATTTTGTTATGCCGGGGAGCCATATAATTATTATAAACATGTCCCTGGTAGAAATTTAAGCTAGTTTCTAGTCACATATTAGCTAGATTTTCTAAATCTGCTTTAATTCTGGTTAAGAAATTAGCTAGAAATCAGTTAAAAACGACATGCTTTTTAGCTGATTTCTAGCTTGATTCTGCTTAATATTCTAGTTAATATAAAATTGATAAACTAAGTAATTTATGTATTAATTAATAATGGAAATAATAACAGTATTATAATAATCAAAGTAATACGCAATTCTAATCATACTACATTAAGTATTTTACTAAATTAAAGTTAAAAATGTACCTTAAATGTCTAGTAGTAATGCAGGTTAGGTTAGTTGTTTACATAACGTCGCGTGCATTTAAAAAGTATTATTTACACAAAAGTACCAAAGTCCCGAGTAAAATTTACGTGACTTTATTAAAGAAATTTATGTTATAAATAATATAATGCATGTAGTCATATAATTATTGTTATTTTAAAAATAACAATAAAGACAGAATAATGTCAGTTATGACGAAATATGGAGAATTGATAAACAAATATTTGTTGTTTTACAATGAAGTTTTATTACAAAATTTTATTTTCGACATCAATCACAAAATTTTTGTTGACTAAGTTATGATTGACTAATTTTTGGAAAGGAAATTAATAGTTATCAAATACCTTTAGTATTGCATATACATATTTCTATAATCTTGTAAGTTGTTGTTTGTAGCGGCGGATCCAGAAGTGGTGTATAGGGGGGGGGGGGGCAATGACACTGAGGGTGTCCAATTTAGTAAAAAAAAAAAATTAAATGATTACATTTTTTAAAATAATAATTACATAGCATAGCGTATGACAATATAATCAAATTTTTAAATTAATGCCTTTATATGCCATTTCCCCTTATAATATTAATTCTAATGTATGTTTACAGTCGGTCTTTACAAACCTATCTACAATGGAATCTAAATCTAACTTTATTTCGTAATGAATACGAAATTCGAAATGAATATGATAGTGCGAGACTAATAAGTCTATTTATCCTCAAATTTTATACTAAAAAATAAAAACAGGCCAGGAAAAACCATTACAAAGCTTAACAGATGAGGAAATGTTTTTCAAATTATTGAATCAGTTGAAAATCCCTAAATTGCAAGCAAGGTGTTTCATAACTGAAAATATTAATATCTATTTTATTTTAATGAAAAGCCTTTTAAATATATCATATTTATCATTTATAGAAACACGAAAAAAAATGTTTATTGAGTCTACCAAACGTTAGTCTGTACAACGAAAAATTTTGGTACATGAAGTGGATCTAGGAGAAGCGTATAGGGGGGCGGGCGATACCATTAAGATTATCAGCACATAACAGCATAAACACTCGTGTTACTTCTGTTTATTTTTTGTTTTATAAATAAATTCCTACACATGAAACATGCAAAGGATATAGTTTCTAACTAATTAATTGATTAATTCATACTCAAACTTATTTATACTATAAAATAAAAACAAGCGAGGGAATACTATTATAAAGCTTATCAAGTAAGGAAATATTTTTCAAATTATTCAATCAATTGAAAAATTAAAATAAAAGCTTTTGTTGAATCGGCCAAATGTTGGTTTGGATAACGAACAATTTTGGTACGTGAACAAATAAATAATGATATTTAGTAAATACAACAAAAGTTGTTTTTTCTTAAATGTATGGAAAAAGTTATGCATAACTTTCATAAATTGCTGTGAAACTGTAAGAAGACCGGTAATTCTATGTATAAACAGAAGTTTAGTCTAATTAATAGTTTTATAAGTATGTTTTTATAAATTTTAATTTCAATGTGCATCAGAAAGTTGAACAAATATTTATAGATGAATATTAATGTATAAAAATTATTACAATAGTTAAATAAACGAAATAAATTTGAAAAATTTGAAATTTGTTAAAAATTTTCTAAGTTGGGCTTAGGGTTCATGGGTTACATTTTTTTATTTATTTAATTCTAAATTGCTTATCTTGGATTAATTGGGTTTTGAGGTTTATGCGTTTATTGATTAAATAATGATTTTCAACTTATAGGATTATGTTTTTACAGTTTATGTTTTCAGGGTCAATTGGTTATTGGTCTAGGGTTTAAGTTAAGGATTCATGGGTTAACATAAAAAATTTTCTTGGGGGGGGGGGGGGGGCGATCGCCCCCATCGCCCCCCATGGATCCGCCGCTGGTTATTTGTTGATAAAAATATTTATTTTGGCGGCATACTATATTGAACATTCAATAAAGTATAATAATGTATATTTTTAAAAACTAATAACTTTTCAAAAAAAAATATAAATAGGTTAGATTTGTAAACAAAATACGTTCTTGCTTAAAGCATAGTGTTAAGCCGATTCTAGCCAGATATTAGCTATAATTTGACTTATTAATAGTTTATTAATCTGGCTAATAATTAATAAGCTAACCAGCCATTCTAGCTAACTTTCTACCAGGGTTATTAAATTTACTTATAAAAGCTGCAACATCCTTACTCTGTGGGTTCCCGGAAAAACAACCAATCCATGTTCTTGAAAATCGAGTTTCGAGCGATTTTGGTATCCTTACCTACATAGTTGGGGAGACCGGGGCGAATTCGAACAAAGTAAATATCTTGTAGTATGAATGTCTAATGGCAAATGTCGATAAACTAGTTTAAAGATACCATCAAAATGAATATTTTACCATGTTTAGTAACAACCAAATAAAATCTTAGGCCAATATTCAACCGGGTCTCTGTTTTTTAAGGTTTCAACAAACTATTCGGTGAATCAGAATTCTTGTAATAATAAATAAGCAAGTAAGAGTTTAAGTCTAATAAACACATAGTATTTCAATAACATCTTTAATAGTTGTTTTAAGCCGCTAGTCGACTTATTAAATTAGAACTAAACATTTATAACTATTGTTTAAAGTATTTTCTTACATTGGGGCGAAATCGATACAGTATTTCTCTCACGAAACAATTTCTATTTAATTGTATTAATTAGACCTCGTTAATTTATAGTTCAAAACAACATAAAAAAGACAAAATATAATGCTAAAATAATTCGGAAACTATTTTTTAAGCAGTGCAATATGTCAAAGGTAGGAAATTATCGTACGCAGAGAATAATTTCAATAACGGGAGCATATCAATATTATCTTATTGTGTAAAAAAAATAATCAAGTTGATATTAATATTGTTCAAAATATTTTTAATTAAAACGACTACAAACTACTCTTCAGTGTAGAAATTGAGCACAAATTATTAGAGTTATGTACTTATATTGCAGAAGCTGTCGACAAGTTTAAATCTTAAACATGTAAAGCTGCATACGTATTCGCCAGCTAGCTTATATAATCTAACAGCAATTAATTGACTAACTGCTGGAAGCTGGATTAAGAATAACATAACAGAATCGGGTCGTTTTTTATCACTTTTATAGAAATGCATTCAAATTTGTCGTCTATACAGTCCGTAAAGATATATCATGTTTAGCTAGAGTTGTGAATTTCAATAAAAATACGTCAACTTTGTATTAAATTTTAAATATAAATAATCGTTACCATTTATAATAATGTTATGTAATGTGTAAAAAGGAAATAAATATATGATTTACTTGAATAAGTGTAGGTTTCTCATATTTCCTAAAAGATGTAAAATTGAAGTTACATATTTATGAATATCTGCCTGAGCTACTTAAAATGCATTGTTCGATTTCGCCCCAGCGTCTGTTCGATTCCACCCCTTATCGGGCGAAAATGTTGTTTATATTAATGATGAAAAAAAGTATATTATTGGGGTAACAAATGTTTAGAAAAAATTTGTTATGTTAGTTTTGATGATAACGAATAAATCTACCGTCGCAGAATTCTTTTTTTATTAAGTATGTTGAACTAAAAATACTAATTAAAACAGCATTCGAATTCGCTCCGGTCTCTCCTATATTTTTGAGGTAAACATGCAAAAATACAGAAAATGTGAAAATAAGTGAGCATATATTATTATCTACTAAGTATTTATGAGTTTTTTTAACATTAGTTTAAATGGAAATTAAAAACTTAAAATCTTAATATCTGAAAAACATGTAAAGTGGGCTTGAGTCGTTTTTCCGAGAACCCACAGATGTAAGTATACCATTTTGTGTAAAAAACTTGTAGTAGTATAGTTAATTCTAATAATAACTGATTGCGTTGTTGATTAATGATTTTTATTTCCTTGCTAATGAAAAGATATGAACTTTTTATAATTACATTTATATATTTATATACAAATTATAGCATACTTTTTTTCATGCAAATAATAAATTGAATTTGTAAGAATATTTTCAATCTAGCGTTGAAAATTCGCGCAAAAGTAAAGAGCGTTAATTGTTGAGACGCCGTTCTTCTCATTAAAGAAAGAGCAAATGAGTGTAAGTACTTTTCCATAAAAGGTGTGTGAAGTTTCATGGAAGTTTGAAAAAAAGAAGAAAAGAAAATTAAAAAACAGAAATGTCCAACCGTCGCAGGATCGAACACGCAGTCGAAGAGCGCGACAGCTCATTGGATTTGTTATCGTCTAGGGGGAGCTTCGAAAACAGTGAACCGCTCAACCGCCCTGTCTCGGCGACCGCGGCGCTGATCTCAGCGTGCATGCCCCGTTTTTTGCGGCCGCCGCTGCCTGCACATGCAAGCGAGACAAAAAAGCTCGCGAGTGCGCGCTCGCGCCCTTCTTCTGTACACGCGAGCGGGACACGGCGGAGAGCACATCTCGGCGAGACACCAAGGGGCCCAAAGGGATTCAGGATTCAGCTATTCCAGATTCCAGATTCCAGATTCCAGTCGCGCGGCCAGCTCTACTCTCTACTACTTCGCCGTCTTCTTCAGCCGCGGGCGGAGAGGACACCGGCCTTCTTTTATTTCAACTCTTTTGACAACGAGACGCACTGACGAAGGTAAGCGCTTGCACATTCGCTTTTCTATCGCTCTTATATATCCCCTATCGAGAACAACTTCCTTTCTTGCAATCACGTGTCGCAATTTTTATTGCCTTCGGACTTTTGAGTGAAAATGCTTTTTGTACAATTCTTTCCTTTTCTTCTTTTGTGGAAAAACGAGTTCCGGCCGATCGACGCTTTTTCGCGGAAATTCGCCGACGACGTGAATGCTGCGCGCCTCGCTGTGCGCCTCGCTGTGCGCCTCGCTGTGCGAGCTTTAGGCGATTTTTTCTCCTTTGTTAAAAACTGATTAATAATTAGCTTACATTATGTATTTCTTTTTGCATCTTTTCCGACAATTTCAATAATACATTTCATTTTCTTTTCTCACCTTGTACGTAGAAATATTTTTTACTTTTTTTCTAATCATAGTGTAGGTACTCTCGTCACTTTTATGTACTTGTTACGTACAAATAATTTATACAGGAAGCATTTTTAAGCTTTTTTATGACAAGCATGCGTGCTGATGATTTGAAATTCCTCCCGTTACATGCTTGATTCTTGGAACTGAATATAGTGATCCGCCATTTTTTATCGCATTTTCGTAAAGACATAACTAAAATTGTAAAAAATCATTGAACTTTGAACGTAAATTCTTATGAACCACGTTGAAAAAACAGCATTTGTCCTACCATTTTTTAAATTTAAACAAAGAAATAGCACGTGGCTGGTGCATAGATTCGTTAATACAAGAACAAACTGCAGTCCTGTACTTCGTTAGGTTTATTTAAAATTTTCCTTCTTCATTACTTATTACTTATTTATTTATTAATGAAATATTTACGTAAATTAGAATTATGAATATTTAATAGATTAAATTATTTTAAATGTGCAGCAGAATTCTTTTATTAGTAAGAAATCAATACACACATTATTACCCGCATTAATAGTGAATTATTTTTAATGTTTAGTACACTCATAAATATTATATGTATATTATATGTATATAATATGTAATAAATAGAATTCTAATTTGAACGTAAATATTTATAAATGTTTTTATTTATTCATTTGGTTTGATTGGAGTCTATTTTTATTTAATACCATTTTCTATTATCAAATATTAGTTTTAAGTTTATTCACAATTTAAGAAAAAAAAATATAGCAAGGTATCCGTTTTCTTAGCTAAGACTCGAACGAAATTGGGTTTTCTAGCCACTCCTAAATATTTACATTGTTTACACGTACAAGGAGAGTCAGACCTTTGGGTCTTTTTTGACAAAAATCTTGGAAGTCATTTTTAACAATAGTGAGTGGTTACGTTAACCACTCTATAATTATTAATAATTAGTACTTTGAGTGAGAATCATTTTTTTAACACACCCAGCCATAAAGTACGTACTTTTTCCCCGCCGAGCCGGGAAACAAGCGCTACATTAAATCCCTACCCCCACTCTAGTCCCCAAACAGCGCGTGGCGGCGGGAACTAGCGTGAGGTTAGGACATTAATATGTAGCACTATTTTTTCTCTTCGGCGGTGAACGAGTACGGTCTTTTTGGTAGGTACGTTAAAAAATTGTATATTGCACACGTGAATAAAGTGAACCAGCGATTGCCAGCCTGTGTGATGCCCTCGCTCCGCTCGGGCGTCAAACCACACGCAGGCATTTACTGGCTCACTTTAGTCCCTAGGTGCATAATATACTATTATCACGTATATCTTCTTCTTGAGCAATATAAACGACTGCTCTTATTGGCCGTGGAGTCCGAATATCACGTGTATGAAACATTCTTTTTTTACACGACTTGCTAACGCTAGCGTACGCAAAAGTGGCACTTATCGAACGTAGTGCTAAAAAATTTATTATTTTACAATTATTGGTTTGTACCAGCTAATTCTCATAGTTTATTTGCAGTTTTCTTCATTTCTGCAAAATCGTGCATAATTTTATTTTTTATATCTTTCTGCACCATTAAAATATTTTATAAAAATATTTCTTTTGCGACTCCACAATATTATCCAACCCTTGATTTTTTTTGCCAAATTTTCTTTTTCTTTTAATTTCATATTTGATCAGTAACTTGTAAGTTTTTCATTTTTATATGGCAAAAGAAAAGACTTACCTAATTATTTTTTGTTATTTTAATTCTTTTATGTAAATAATCAACTTTTTATTCCTATGTTCATTACTTATTTAGGTAGTTGTCATAATAACAAAAAATAGATTGAATTGTAAGCTATGTAATTTCAATCTTATATATTACGATACATTCTGACGTATTTAGGCTTAGTGTGTTTGGTACGATATGCTTGCCACTGGCATATACTTTACTATCAACGCATTTCCGTGTGGGTGCCTGATTTTTTTTTTTTTTTTTTATGTAAACATGTTAACTTAACGTCACGCACGCTGAAATCATTGCGTTGGAATTCACATTTTGTATTAAATTTTTAATAAAGACTGTACGTACTTGTTTATAAATATATTAAATAAAAATTATACTTATTGCTTTGCATTGATTTATTAGAAAATTTAATCTACAATAAAGATAATACAATATTATAGATCTATGATGCACATATAAGTGGTCAAAATCAAAAGTTGTCGGTCATAATGAAACGTATATAGGGGAACGTGGGGTGGTATGGGTAGCAGGGTAATATGGGTATCTTTAATATTAGGTATAAAGAATACGCACTGAATAACTGCAATTTTTTAAATAATTTATAAAAGAATAATAAACGTAATTATAACAAAAAAAGTGATTTTACAAGTTAAATCAAATTTTAGAAAATATGGATTGTTATAGATCTAACAAAGTCAATTTTGAACGAACTTTGATCGACTAAAAAGATAGTTTTTCAAATATTTGGGCAACTTTTAATGGTTTCGTTCAACTAATTGACTCTTTCTCTTTAATTTGCATACTTGATTTATTTTACTTTCCTTTTATAATTAAATTAATATAGCTATTTAAAAAATATAGCTTGTGAGGCGGTATGGGCAAAATGACGGGGGCGCTATGGGCATGTGAGGCGAAGTAACAAGAGCAGACGGCAGGTTCTTGCGATGTAGGTGTACAGCAATAAACTTTTGTTAGTATAAGTTAGATGTTGCAATGAAAAGTTATTTAATGTTCCTAATAAATAAGAAAACTACCTATGTGAAAAGACTCATAAATTTAAGTGTTCTGATAAATATCAAATATGTATGTTTAAAAAGCATTTTTAAATTTTATATTTTAAATAAATGTTGCAAAAGTTTTTCTATGCGTTTAATTAACCTTTCCATGAAATAAAATTAAAAATAAATTATCATCGTTAACCATTTTTAATAATAATAGTATTTACCCACGTACCCTCGTGCAAAACCCATATCACCCCACGCGTGGGGCGGTATGGGTATTTTGAGGTACCTTCGTATTATGTATTTTTACAAAAAAATAGATTATTTTTTCTGACAAAACCTTAGCGCATTTTGTTCTTGAGTTAATGTTGAACAAAATGAGCTAATATAGAACTGCCAATGCATCATAAATAAAAAAATATATCTAGCTGAAAAATTTGATGCCCATACCACCCCACGTTCCCCTACATACAAATGTGGGGATGCAATGACTCGATAGAGGTACCTGAACTTATTCGTAAGTCAAACTTTCACTTATATTACATTTTATATCATTACATAAACAATACGTTCCTAACTAATTTTTTCAGACTATTTTTACATTATTTACTATGTTATTAAAACCGTAGGTATGACAAAGATTTCTTGAAATTTTTCTATTTTTTTATCTTTCTAAAAAAAATTTTTATACTTCTTATACATTAACCGCCGCGAAAGTGTTAAAATATGTATACGTACACTCGTCAAAACAAATTTTTGAATTTCTTTTAAAATTCCCTAATGACGTCAGCGAAGACGAATATTCAAACCAATAAAGTTGCAGTATTAAAAGAAATCTCGATCAAATAATCATTCACAGGTGAATTAAAATATACAATAAGTTTACGTGTTTGATCATATATTATATAGCATGATATAATCGTATACAATATACAATAGGGGTGTATTTTATATTACCTAATGTAAGTTTATTTAAAACTAAATTTTAATACAGCGTCAGTATATTCGTCCAAGCCATGGTGAATGCATGTATGATTTTTTATGAAAATGTCGAATTTCCCAGAACACTTCCTTCTGAATCTGAATTTATTACAAATATTTAAGGTGGTTTGTATCGCGCTAAACAGGCTTAATCGTAAGAAATTCTTGTCTAGTGTCCAAGAGTCAGAATATAAATTAAGACCTGCAAAAACATGTTTCGGATTAATTTATGTTTGGACAGTCAAGGTATTATTAATTAATATATTTATACTTTATCACTATCGAATTTAACAATTAATATTTTCTGAGCGTATTTTCCTCTATATCTTCAAGCATATCAAACAAAATGTAAAATGTTGCAGTGCTAACGTACATTTTTCTTATACTTGTCTAGATTCTCTAAGCATAAATTAATACGAATGAATAAACATTTTATTACACTTCGTAATATATATTTTTATTTTTATAATCAATATTCACTAGTAAGTATTACTGACACTTTTGAACATTAAATGATAATTATTTTCCCGCTTTATTTAACCACTTTAAATACTACACTGAAAAAAATAATATCGTAACTGACGTGATATATATATCGTAGAATTTATATCGGCGAATTTACGATCTGACAAATCGTAAAATTAAAAACTTGTAAAAAATCATATTTCAATACGTAATACAAATTTACATTGACTAAAAAAATCATTAGGAAAATTTTATTATATCCATACCGTAATTTCTTAGACTTTTTCCAATTTATAGACAAAGTAAGAAAATTCGCATTCTATACAAAAAGAAAAGAATTAGAAAGCAATTTTAATTAAATAAATCGGTCCATCATTATTTGCGGAGATTGAACATAAAGTAACTCGTGCTTGAACCACAATAATCTCTGTTAATAATGAATAAATCATTGAAATTGCTTTTTGATTCTTATCTTGCAAAGAATGTAAATTTTGTTGTTTCGTTTATAAATAAAAAAGAGATAAATTTCAAATTCGTATTTAACTATCGAATATACATAGTAAAAAACAGTAAAAACAATTTGGGACCGACCGGACTTTCGAGCCTATAGGTTCACTAATACGCTGCGATGTTTTTGACACTGTGATACTTATACAACCTTTGTG
This sequence comes from Gastracanthus pulcherrimus, assembly GCA_949152435.1. Lineage (NCBI taxonomy): Eukaryota > Metazoa > Arthropoda > Insecta > Hymenoptera > Pteromalidae > Gastracanthus > Gastracanthus pulcherrimus. The sequence continues at coordinate 46,943,783 of OX424573.1, read as the reverse complement.
CAGTGTAATAAGCTGGCAGTCACGTTATCTATCTTAAACGTTAAACCTCAGATTAACAGTCATCTGGCGTTCCTTGAAATATTACAAACACCGAGATCATGAATTAGAAAAATGAAAAAGGAGACATTTTTAACTGGCTCAAACATTCCCTAACTTGATAAGAAAAGTTTGGCCGATATAAGATGCAGTAATTTATGATATTCTTTTTACAAGAATAATTATATTTTGAAAATCTACAAAAAAATTTAAGACGAGTAAAGGCATATTACTGTTTTAACGCTTGTTCTTAAAGTAATTTTGATATTTTGCAACAATTTACAATGTAACTAATAAATTTTGTTATCGTCATTTTATCGTAAACAATAAAGGTACAGGCAATTGCAGCATGCACTTCTGAAAGAAAAACTTTGATTAGTGGATTTGTACCAACTAGAATTAAAGAAAAAAAAGTGAAACATTGATGAAATGGCGGTATTTTTCAAACCAAAATGGGTACTGTTAAATTTGATCTTATTCTTTAAAATGCCATCTTGACGATGTTCATTTTTATTAAATTTCGGTTTGCCCTGTGAGAAATTTATTAAATCTTATTTGCAATTTTTGTATTGGTAAATATGATTAATAGATTTTGTTTATCACGGGGTGATAGATAATATGCTATACTTTACTTATATTACAGATAATAAAATTTTGTTTTATTTTTATTATCTGTAAGGAATCTTTTAGTTGAGCCTTTAATATTTACGCTGATTTTCTAAATGTATTATTAGGTGAAAATAAAATAAAATATTCCATTCATTAGATACCTCCAGCTTCCAAGCAGCAGTTCCTAGAATTCGCGATAGTAAACAAGGCTTTTCGAGTTGTCCCTACACATTAATAACACAGAAGTTGTAGAAACCCATAAATACAAATCTGAAATGCGTCATTTTTAGTTATATATATTTCCGTCATTTTAAAGTGTCTAAATTTAACAAAGACGTTGTTTATCAAATCTACAAGAAAATAGTGGTCGATATTTTGTTTAAATAGAACGTACATAATTTCCCAAAATTTTTCCGTATATGAATATAGGTATTTGTTAAAAAGCAAAAAATATTTAATCTAACACCGAAAAAAAACCAGATAGAATGTCGATTTATTGTAAATTTATCAATGTTACACATACGTTACAAATGTATGTTTCTCGCACATAAAGGAACACAGACGGATTCAGTCTTACAGAAATAATAAAGAAACTGTAGGAAAGAGAAATGTTATTACTCTCCGGCATTCTCAAATTTTGAAGTTCCATTGGAAACCGTTGAAAACATATTTTTTCAGCATCTGCTCAACCGGATATACAAGAGATGTCCGCTTAGCTTAGTGCCTGTTTAGATGAATTTAAAAAGTTTTGAAAAAGTTAATTCGACGCGCCACATAGATTTGATATAATACGCGAAAGAGATGTGACAAATTACGTAATGTAATATTACCTGTCAGTGTTGACTGAATATGAAGACATTCTTGTATGGTACATATGCAGACACGCGTTAACCGAGAGCCAGCGTTGTTTATACAGAAAGATAAAATCTTTTAGTCGGGCAGGCTCGAAAAATGTGTTAGGTGTTTTGAACAAAGAAAAAAAGAAATGTCGCTTTTGAGAATGTTAATATCGGTCCTTAATTATGCAGGCAAGCGGCAAAATGTATATTCGTTCCGTAATGCTTATATAGCGATCGGTATGAAAAATGCAATCGGGTTGCCTCGTATGCAGTCTTGGCTTTCGCCAGGTTTCGCTGCGCAAGGGATAAATGAAAAAGCGCGCGCGACCACACACACAAAGACAAAGGAGGCCTGACACTCGATAGTGTAGCGTGACCGTATAGCGGCGGCGGCGGCGGCGGCGGCTCTGACACTGTGTTGGTAATTTGGTATGCTTCTGAGGGGGCGCCATTTTGCTTTCTCGGAAGCGTAGCCTGTTGCGAGTGTTGCGACGCGAGATAATGCCGAGAAGAGTCAGAGTGGTGGTAAGCGAGCCGGTGGGCTAAGGGAGAGCGCGAGAGGAGAGGAGAGAACCACGTTTTCATCGGCACGCATAGCTGCGCTATTATACTCTCTCGCGCTCTGCACGGGGCACAGTTGATTATCGAAGGCGCGCGCGCTCGCCTCTTGTGTGTGTCCGTCGATGCCTCCGAGGAGGTGTTCCACCCGCTGCCACCCGCTGCTGACCAGACGAGCCTAGCGGAACCCGTAGACGATCTTTTCTTGCTTCTTTTTGTGAGAACACGAAGCTCTTTGCACTTTCTGCTCGGACAGCAGCAATAACAACATCGATCAAGCATGCCGAAATATCCCAGCGACAAACGGTTCGTATCTCGCTCTGCAGCCTGCAGCAAGCATGCGCGCCTCACGATACTTTTCGATCGGACGACACGCGAGGCTTTTATTATACCAATTGGATTTTCATCCTCTTTTTACGCTCTTGGTCACTTTCTTTCCCTACTTGAAAAACGCATTCAAAACTTGGAATTGCTTTTCGTAGGGGAGAGCTCGATCAAATCTAAATGTAAATATTTTCATTCAGTGCACTCGAGATTTTTTCTTCCTCGACCCCCGACTATTCATACCGATCTTTTGTTTCAAAGGCACACATCAGATGCGTTTTTATTTCAATGTATTTTGCTTTCGATATTCCGATTATTTTCATTCAAAAGTACTCATTCGTTGAACATTTTTTACATCATTATTTACATCATACCTAATTTCATTAAATTCTACTTTTTAACATTTCTATATGTAGCCTACTAAAATTTATGAATTGCAGCATTTTCAACTCTTAATATTCAGTATGTAACCTTGTTTATATAAGAAACATTTATTTAGTATGAAAAAGTAGAAACAAATATTCTCTCTGCAATAGAATTCTTCAAAATTCCCTAATACTGATAACTATAATGTTATTCTATGTTCAAAGTTAAAGCAAGGCACAATTAAAGTCTAAGTGTAAAAGGAGCACATGGGTGATTTTCAAAAATCTTGCATTTTCAAAACTATTGCATTTTTGTGCTCTATGCATGTTTTATAATAAAAGAGAATTACATTTTTTCAAAGTGTCTTCAGTATCTATTTGTGTTATCTTAATCCGTAATTCACATTTTTGCATTGATAGTGTATTCCGGACCTAAAAACTCTCAACATTTTATCTTAAAAGACTGTTATCTGTTTTATTGCTTTAATTACAAAGTTGAACAACTTATATTTTCTTGCATAAAACATCTTTTAATTAGGGTGTTGCTCGAAAAAAATTTTTTAAACCATTAGGTCCACCTGACAATTGAACGCTTAATAACCAAGATACAGCAGGTTGAAAGGTTGTATGATGTTGTAATGGTAACCTGCTGTATCTTGGCTATTAATCATTCAATTGCAAAAATGATGGAATACGTGTCGAATATTTTTCAACATTCTGTCAGGTGGACCTAAGGGTATCAAAATTCTTTTGTTTATGGAACATCCCAATTCAAATTTCTTATAATATGTAAATTTCCATATTTATCTTATAATAGCAAGTCATTCTCATAAGTTTTTTTATAAGCAATAATCTCTGATCATCTGCAGATATTAAGGTTTCTAATACATTCATCTTTTATATCCCAAATAAAGTGGATAATAAGAAAAAAATCATAATTCAAGATCAAACTGTACACCAGAAATACTACAATTCTTATGTTAAATATGTATACACTTTGAAATCACCCATGTAAGCTTAATTTAGATAGCTTGGAGTTTCCTAATTAGAATTCTCTTGTTAAGCCAGATTTTTTTTCTACGAAATACATTACATTAAATAAATTGAAACTAGTTATTTTAAATTAAAATTGTATGGCATACATATTAGTGCTTACTATGATATTCCTAATAAATTAATTTTTTAATTCTACAGTCGTTACTACGACGATATGAGTGAAAGGGGAAGAGCTATGAGCCGTGGGCATCGTGGTAGGCGTACCCAGGATGATGAACAACAGAACAGACCGCATCAAGAGCGATCACGATCAAGCTCTCAGCATGGAGAGCCTTATCCTCGACGTCCTGGTTTACCTCCAGAGCAGCCAAGCACATCTCACTCAGTACCTTATCAAAGACCATCAACATCAACTGGACCTCCTAGTGCACCCTACCCCGTACTGTCCATGATTATATATTTCTTATACATTTTTTTTACCTAATGCCATTTTTATAATACCTAATTTTTTTCACAGAGTTCTGCACGTGGTGAACATATAAGAGCTGTTGAACAGAGGCCTCCATCAACATATTCTGAAACTGCATCAGAAACTATTTCAGTTGCAGGTAAATTTTACAAGTTAATCTACTTCAAAAACATAACTATAGTCTATTTCTATTGAAAATATTGAATAATAGTTTTGAATTATGTTCAAATCAATAGTATTTCAGTTGATAAATAAAAAATAGTTTTTGTTATTTGAATGTTCAATATTGTTTTTTTTTATTATTAATGAAATTTGAATGTACATATAAAAAATAATATTGTTAATGAAACGCATTAAATCAGTATTCAAGTTGATTGTTATTGTATAAAACATCAACCCTACACTGTATTGCATAATTATAAAGTACTTTAACGTTTGTGAATGTAAATCAGGTTCAACTGATGGAGCAGCCTCATCATCATTGGGAAGAGGTGCTATCCGTGGTCGAAGAGTACTTCCTGCAAATATTATTACAAGGCCACGAGAACTTAAAACCAAACAAGGTTCATTATTTTATTTCTTTTCACATTTTTTTTTGTTTAATTAAAAAATATTGAATAAATAATATTAATAACGCTGTATTTAGGTGCATTTGGACAAGGCATTGAATTACAAGCCAATTATTTTAAACTTTTAAGTACAACTGATTGGTGTTTGCACAAGTACAGAGTAGATTTTGCTCCTGAGGAAGACAGAAAAGTTGTTTGTAAAGGCCTTCTAAGACCACATAGAGAAACTCTTGGAGCTTATATTTTTGATGGGTCAACATTGTACACTAGTACCGGATTGCCACAGGTTAAATTTCGTTGTTTACACAATTTTATATAACAATTATGTATTCACACAAATGGAAATCATTCCTTATTTTAGCCACTTGAATTAACATCAGAGCGACAAGGAGATCATCAGACCATGCTAATAACAGTTCGACACACTGGAGATATGACTAGGGGTGATCACGATTATATTCAATTCTTTAATATAATTATGAGAAAGTGCCTTGATTATTTAGAACTGCAATTAGTTGGTCGCAATTACTTTGATGCAAAGAATAAGGTATCAAATTAAAAATAATATAAATTGAAGTTCGAACCAAAACATAATTATTTTTGCTAATTGTACATTTACATTTATAGGCCGAAGTTAGAAATTATCGACTTGAGCTTTGGCCAGGGTACATAACATCTATTCGTCAACATGAACGTGATATTTTATTGTGTTCTGAAATTACACACAAAGTTATGCGTAATGAAACTCTCTTGAATGTTTTGGGACAATGCTATGATACGGACAGACATAACTATCAGGTTCCTTTATTATTGCATTAATTAATTAAGAAGTTTCTTTAAAGTGTTCTTTATATACGCGATAAAGCGCTTCAGCATCTAGATAGGGGGTAAAGAAGAAAGTTTTTTTGTTAAATTCCTGCTTTTATTTCAGGCAAATTTCAATAAACAAGTTATAGGAGTTGTTGTACTCACAGACTACAATAACAATACCTATAGAGTTGACGACGTTGACTTTTCAGTAACACCATCGTCTACTTTTAAGAAAAAAAATGGAGAAGAAATTTCATATTGTGACTATTACCGTACTAGGTATGGACTGAATATCCGTGAAATGCGTCAACCATTATTAGTGTCAAAATCTAAACCACGAGATCGTCGTGCAGGCAAAGAAGAATTGGTTTATTTAGTACCAGAACTCTGCAGAAGTACAGGTATTATTTCTTATATTGTGTAAATTTAGAAGGATAGCATATGTGGACTCGTGGTAACATTTTAAATCTAAATATTAGTACATAAAGTTGATAAAATGTATAATTTTTTAAACAGGTTTGACAGATCAAATGAGAGCTGACTTCAAATTGATGAGTGCATTAGCAAAATACACTCGTGTATCACCAACTGATAGAATAAAGAAGCTAATGACCTTCAATAGACGCCTACATTCTGTAAAGAATGTAGTAGACGAATTACAGAGTTGGAATCTGAAGCTGGATAATCAATTGGTTACTCTACCAGCACGCGTTTTACCATACGATAAAATTAATTATGGAAATGGAGAGTCTGTTCCAGTAACAAATACTGCTAACTGGACGAACGATTTTCGAAATAAACAATTAAATAAAACTGGAGTACTTAACGATTGGGTGCTGTTGGTACCCGACCGACTTAGGCGCGATTGTCAGGTATATATCTATAGAAATTTAATAGTACACATAGAATATGAAAACAAAACTCTTTTAATGTACAGTAATTAGTTAAATACTTGTCAATCTTTCATATGTAAATAATTATGAGAGTATTAACCCTTTAATGATAAGTAAGCTTGATAGTAAACATTTTAATCTTTAATTACAATATTATTCAGTTTCTCTTCATTTATTTGTTTAGCTTTCACACCATTAATACATAATTTTTTTGATAATTTTGCAGAATTTTGTGAGTATGCTAATCAGAGTTGCAATGCAGATGAGATTTCGTATAGAACAGCCGAATGTTATAGAACTGCGCAATGACAGCGCTGCAACCTATGCAGATGCACTAGAGTCCGTGAAAAGTCGATCGAATCCGATGTTGATCTTCTGTGTAGCTACAAACAACCGAGTAGACAGATACGCAGCTATTAAGAAGAAGTGTTGCGTAGACAGACCTGTTCCTACGCAAGTAGTCCTCGCCAGGTCATTGCAGAACAAAAATGCTATGTCTATCGCCACTAAAGTGGCTATTCAAATGAATTGTAAAATTGGAGGAATTCCATGGACGGTTACGATTCCTCTACAAGGTTTGATGGTAGTTGGTTTTGATGTTTGCCATGACACAAACTTCAAAAATAAAGATTTTGGTAAGTGTTAATTTTAAATATTATATATCTTCTATCTCAGAATCAACTACTTATAATATATTACAAATATGAGTCTAAAAATTCCAAAGTTCAATTTTTATTCTGAAATATGCAGTTATCAATGTAGTGTGATAATTGTTAACCTTATATATATTTATTTTCAATTCATTGGTTTATAGAAAAATCTTATTTCAGAGCAATGTCTTTTTATCAATTAACTTTTTACAGAAAAGAAAAACTACGAAGGATAAAATTATAAACATTTTATTTTATTTTTATCTTAAATTGTATAGTTTATATCCTTAAGTTTAAAATTATGTACAAGAAAAATGATTGAAAAAGTCATTTTGTATCTATATGTTGAATTTGAAGTTAGATTTTTAAAATTCAAAATAGTCAAGCCAATGTGGTAGTCCATCTAATGGGTTGGTGATTTTGCATTCTGTAATTTTGACCCTGGATTCATATTCATTTATTTGATTTTGGAATAATTACATTTTTATTGAAAAAATGCCGTTTTATGAGTTTCTTTTATTTAGAGTGCACTTGATACGTTTAAATCAGCGCAAATATTTCAAATTTGTTGTAGAGAAGATTTATCATATTACGATATACTGTCTGTGTAGCTCAAAGGACAAACGTAGCACAAACTTAAGAATTTTGCCGATGTATTTTTTTTTATTATAAAGAAAAGGCTGATGTATACCTCTTTTACATCTAGACTTTAGTATAGTCATGGTTTATCTTGTACCATTGAATAAAATTGATCCTATTACGTAAATAAGGATTGTACAGTGTGTAAAAATAGTGAAAACTTAAGGTTGTATAGGCTTATACAGTCTTACTAGGAGAGTATTAATCCTTGGGGAAACGGATTCTACTGAAACTTTAGGAGTTGTTTTCTAATACCTAATAAATTCCTAAAAATGAAGCCCTACACTTACTTCTTATAGGCCCCAGAACTGGATATGTAACTAAAAGTATTAACATTATCAGTACATAATGTTAATGTTTAGATATATGTTATGTTCTAGGGCCTATGCAGGGCTTCATTTGTAGGTATTAGGAAACATCTCCTAAAATTTCAATTTAATTCGTTTCCCATGTGGTCGACACTCCAATTTAGTCAAAAGTGACTAAAATTAAAAACGCCAGAATTAGTTCAAAAACCTGTTTAATACAGAATTATAGTAACTAAAAGATTTTTAAAAGGTTCTTGAGAGCTATTAATAAGTTTTTAATGATTCCTGTTGCAAACTTTTAAATGTACATTTCAGGGGCTGTGAATAGGCATACCTATAACCAAGTATATAAGATTCATATTAATGTTTTTTACTTATAATATTTCGGGATTATGTTATTGTTGCTTCAATATTTTTTTTTGCATAGTTTACGAATCTCCATAAGAATGTGTATTAACTTATAATTGCAATAATAATTACAAAAAAATAAATATAAATCTTGATGTTTTGCATGTGGTTTTATAAGTAATGATAGTAGACACTTATTTGCAAATTTTGAAAAAGCTGGCATTGTTTTCGACTTATAGTTAATACAACCTTAATCCAGCTCTGTATTAATTTTATTCCAGTTTAAAAGTTAAAGCAAGACTTTGTTGAGATCTAGGTGTAGAAAAGGCATAAGCTATTTGTGAAGTTATTGATTACAATTTTAATTGTCTAAACAATTATAAATTATTAAAAAATAAAAATTACAACGGCCAATTTTACGCGTTTATCTATTGACTTTGTCTAGATCTTTGCTGCTTCACAAATTCATTCTATTAAAAATTACATAAAAAAATGAAAAGAAAAAATGTTTTATTGATGAAAATTCTATCTCATGAATGATAATACTGTGTATTTGTAGGGGCAATGGTGGCATCGTTAGACACGAAATTTGGACGATACTTTAGTGCAGTCAGCAGTCATACGAGTGGAGAAGAATTGTCAAATGATCTCTCTGTAAACTTGTGCAAAGCATTGGACCAATTCAAGCATTATAATAATGCACTACCAAAAAGAATTGTGGTATACAGAGACGGTGTAGGAGAAGGTCAGGTGCCGTTTGTCTTCAGTCATGAAGTCCAACAGATTAAATCTAAGTTAGAAACAGTATATGACAACCCAAGTGACATTAAATTAGCTTACATAATTGTAACTAAAAAGATAAACACGAGACTGTTTCATAAAGGACAAAATCCATCACCAGGAACAATTGTAGATGACATTATAACAGACCCTACGAAATACGACTTTTTGATAATATCTCAACACGTCACTCAAGGTACTGTCTCTCCAACATCATACAACGTTATCTGGGATACTTCTGGCCTTGAAGTTGATAAAATTCAACGTTTAACGTATAAGTTGTGCCATATGTATTTCAATTGGAGTGGTACTGTTCGAGTTCCTGCACCCTGCCAGTATGCTCACAAACTGGCATTTTTGGTAGCACAAGCTGTGCATCAGTCGCCTGATTCCATTCTTGAAACGCTCTTATACTTCTTGTAAATAGGCGATTATTTTTATTATATTTTTTTATTAGGTTCTACCTATTATTTTATTTAATTTTTTTTTCGTTCTTCATAAAATTTCTTCCATTTCATTTACTTTATCATGTGTAATATAAAAATGACTTCAATCATACTTAGATAATATCATTTTTTTTTGTATCTTTGCTATCCTACTTTTGAAAAAAAGCACTTAAATGAGATCTTAAAAAATAATTCTAATAAATTGAATTTGCAAATGTTAAACCGTCAATTTGACATCAATGCTATATTGTAGTCTTTTTTAACCCTTCTGTACAGTAGGACAAATATATTCGTTCAAAATACATGGCTATCCTATATATTCTATGTATACTATACATATCAAGTACACAGGAGGGTTAATTTATCCAACGTTTATTTTATATATAAGTAAAAATAATTTTTGTTTTTCTCATACTTTGGATATTTATCATTAGACTTAATTTATTTAATTTGGTAAATGCCATAAAAAGTAAATAAAAGCATTATTTGGAACATGATGTGATGATAATTAATTTAAAACAAAGGCTAAATTTCATCTTATGTTTAATATTTGCGAATTTACATAGAGCGTAAACCAAATTCACTTCTCATTTGACTTCAAACTAAATCTCTATTATAAAGTACGAATAATTACATTTTTAAGTTTATTCTACCTCCATGTGATAAATGTGAAGTGCATATATAGTACGATTTTTCATAATGAAGTTAAAAAAGAAACTATGTTTAAATGGAAAAATATTCCATTTTGCAGTTTAAACATGTTTTTATATTTTCTTAGTATCATAGTTCGCTAAAAATTTGATCAACTTCAATGAAAAATCGAATTGTAAATGCTTTATCAATATTTTTGTATTTATAGATTAAAACAAAATATTATAAGATGTTTTGGGAGTGTTTAATAAAATTTTTATATTGTAAATAGTCTTTTATTATAAAAATTTATTACAATTTCTCACCATTATATTTTTCTGGCTTGACAAAAATCATTCATTCAAAATGCCTCTTTTTTTTAAACGATTCCTCGTATAAAAACCAGATCTTTAATCTAAAAACGTTACTTCATTTATATATATCAAAATTATAAAATATTTAGTTGCGATCAATTAATATCAACCTAAAATTATGTACACGCCTTAATAATTCTTCCAGTCTTTGTGGTTGTCTAATGAAGATTGCTATTTTGTATACATAAAATATTTTTTTCTTGAAACAAAGTAAAAATAGAATATCAAGGTACAGCGCGCAAAAAGCACCATCTAACCGCAGATTCTCTTTTCAATATTTTGCATTGCATATTTAACGAGTTTCTTCCAAATCATCAATCTCTATTAACAATATGTTCCTCATCTGGTGGAGGAGGATTATGACGTCCTAATCGACACTGACACTTTCTTATAAGTTGTGGAATAACAACATTGTTATAACATGCCATTCCAATAAAAAGGATAGAAAAACCAATGAGCTGCAATAAATGTAATCAATTATATAATTTGCTTTCGTAATTAGTTCAAACTAAATGAAAAATATAACTACATATTATTTGAAGAATTTCGTTTCCACTTTTAAAAGATTGGAATTACAAAATCAAATATAGAACTTCTTATATATATATATATATATATATATATATATATATATATATATGTATGTATGTATGTATGTATGTATGTATGTATGTATGTATGTATGTATGTATGTATGTATGTATGTATGTATGTATGTATGTATGTATGTATGTATGTATGTATGTATGTATGTATGTATGTATGTATGTATGTATGTATGTATGTATGTATGTATGTATGTATGTATGTATGTATGTATGTATGTATGTATGTATGTATGTATGTATGTATGTATGTATATGTGTAAATGACAAATAAAACAAGTTTTATGCGTTGTTGAAACTTAAAAAAAAATTGTTATAATTTGATAGTTGCTTAAACTTTTATTCTCAGAAAGTATAAATAAATCAATTCCTTTGAAAACTGCATTATATATATTTACTATCTAATAATATATTTTCTCGTGTAAATTAATGTTTAAATTTTCAATTAAAAAATATATTTTTGAGGATTTATATGGCCTAACATAAAAGTATTAAATATAATACTTATATTATACTTGTATTATCAAGTATTTATAGTCAAATAAAGTTTCAGAATGATTCACCTCGCCACCCGTGGCGTCCTGTTAAAATCGACTTGTAGCTGTATACCAAATACATTGGAGAATGACAATTATTTTTTTTAACTATAAATTTAAAAGGCTTAGGAAAATTTTAAAATAAATATAATCAATAGTAAACACTCATGTCAAACCGATATTTATAACATGTGGTCCATCTTGTTCGATGTATTTACCACTACAAGTAGTTCAAGTTTTTGCCGCATCATCTATTTTTACATGAGTCAAATGGCGTTACCAAGGCGAATTGCTTTTGAATAAAAATTTGCATGATGTTTAAAAGTGTTTTTTTTTTCCTTTAATAGTAGAGGAGACCCAGGCGAAACTAACCACAGGGTCGAATTCGAACAGTTTTGATATTTTTAAATGAACAACATACAAATTTCATATGGTTAACTAATAAAAAGTCTCGTGCAAGAATTTAGAGACAGATAGATTTAGTTTTTAGTTTCATTTTTAACAAATGGAAAACTAAATTTTGTTGACACAAAATTTGATTAATGGTTTATCCATACCTTTATAGTATGTTAAAATTCTGTGGGTTTCCGGCGTAACGATATTAAAAATTGAGTTTTTAGCGTTTTTAATAAAAACTATTAACCTTAATATCTCAAAAACATAAAAAGTAGACTTATGTTATTATGCCTTCAACCTGCAGACTTAATATATTTAATTTACTGACCTGTAAATAATGGAACTTTTGCCATTGTAATGCCAGTGAGAAAGCCCAAATGACTATCGTTCTTACACTGTCAAGAATCATTCTAGTGGTTGCACTTAACTCTTTTGTAACGCTGATACCAGCAAAGTTGAAAAATGCAATACTTAGCATGATACCTATAAATAGAATTATTAACTATACACGTATATACTTATTTTATTAACTTTCACCTTTTTTAAAAATATCTGATGCTCTTACCAATTATTGCCATTAATAAGCGCCCACTATTGCCTATTTGAATAAATGCATCAACTGTAGCTTCCAATGTTCCTCTAGAATTATCAGCAAACGGAGGTGGAGCAGAAATAAAATTAAATGGAATCATAAGAAGACCAATTCCAATAAATCCAAAAATGCCTTCCCATCCAACTGCTTGAAGTGGAGGAATATCCTTTCCGGCAACATATTTTTCTTCCACAACCATTTGAACTGCCGTAATAATCTAAATTAAAAATTGCTTTAAATAAATCACCTTGATAATAATAATTATTTAAAAAGAATTAATTTATCAATCTATTTTCTATTGTAATCAAATAGTTTTAAAATGTTTAATTATATTTCTGTGGCTTTGAGATATAACAACTTAAATTCACTTTTCTTGAAAATTGAGTTTCTAGTGGTTTTGGTATCTATGCATGGTATGGTTTTCCATAAGAAAGTCAAAAACTGCAAAAGTTTATTTACTACTTTTTTTTTTTCATAATCTATGATTTTCTTTTGCACAGGTTATATAGTATACATTTATAATTTCAAACTTCAATATCTCGACATTTCAAAACATGGATTTACATAAATTATCTACATTACCACTAGAAACTCAATTTTCAAGACAAGTGAATTTAAGTTGTTATAGAAAATAGATTGATAATTAATAAATTAATTCTTTTTAAATAAGGTAATTATAATTTAAAGTCTGCAATAAGATTTAAATACAATTGTATAGTATTCTATTATTTGATAATATTGTATTACCTGAGCAGAAATAATGAGCAAATCTCCAGTTAACACTGAGTTTGTGTTGACTTTCTGATCTTTCATGGTGATAAAGTCACTAAGTCCAACCAATAATAATCCCAAAATAACAAAAAAGATTCCCGTCCACTCTCTTGTAGCTAATTTTTTATTTAAAAACGCTACTGATAAAATTCCTGTAAAAACAATTACTGCACCTCGCAACATTTGGAAGCTGCTAGCATATGTCATATTCAAACCAACGTAATTCATTGAAGTTCCAATCATATCGCAAGCTGCTGGAATGAACAGGATAAAAGGACTGAAAGTGCGTGATCCTTTTGTTAAGTTACTTGTGTCCACAGAACCATTCTGAAATTTGTCATCATACTTTGTTAATAAAGTGACTGTACATTTAATAATCTAAGAAACAGAGCTCTTACCCCTAATCGACTGTAATAACAGAATGCTATTTTAAATACTAGTAAACACATCATCTCTCCTACAAACATAAAGGAAGACTGCATGAATGGGTGAATAAAATGCCTAGGTTCCCCATCTTCTCCTGGAACCACTTGACGATCTGCATATCTGAAAGATTGTTTATTTTTTTAATAATGATGCTAGAATATACAGGTACATCAGCAGACTATATGCACTTACTTTACTGAAAGGGTGTTAAATGATCCAGTAACAACCATCATTATAGCAAGTCCTTTTTGGTAATGCGTCCAAGCCATCTCGTATTATTGTGTGCTTAGAAAGATGATTATTAAAATGATCTAAATACAGGGATTTGCCATTAGTAAAAAATGTCAAACTAATAGAAATAATAAAATGTTAGTGAGACAAAAGATGAAAAAGGCTATGTTCTATTTTTACCTCTGCAAAGTATGCAATGTGACAGCTGACTCACAAAACACAACTATTACATTCTAAATTGATTCAGAGCGTTTTTGGTCAATATATTAGCTGTAAGAGTGACTGGTGGAGATTAGAGGGACATTGTCCTTTGTGAACTGTGGTATGTGCAGTAAATAAGGAAAGAGAAAAAGAGGGAGGTTCGAGGTAGTTGGCCACACACAGTCACAGTGAGACTAAATAACTAAATAAGTAAGAGAGAGAGAGAGAGAGAAGCGCGTGAGCGAGCGATATGCAAGAGGATGACTCACCTAGTATCTCATATTTCTTTCTGTCGAACCGGCTCCGTTTTTCTCCTTATCTGCAGGCTCGGCCTCCTTGCCACTCGCCAGTTTAGCTTTCCACTAACGTTACGAACGACTTGATGCATGCACAGCTACTGCTGGCGAGAAATAAAATTCTCGGCGGCCTCCCTTTGCTCCAATCCAACTCTGCCAATGTATCGCACTTCCTGACCCGAGAGCTGAGAGAGAGAAAAATGCGCCGATAATAATAAGCGCTCACTGCTCAGATCGCAGCTGTTGCTTGCTTGGGAAACTGCACGGGAATGCAGGCTTCCAGTTGTTGCTTTCAATAAAAACCTGTTTCGGCTGCAGCCTGCAACTGTTCTTCGTCACTCTTCGTTCACTGAGCACCAACACATGATAGATTTTCACTTTTACTGGAAATAAGTCATTGTTATCGTCTGCAGCGCTTTACTCGCTGACTCGTACTTTCTTTATATACCTCAACTACCTATATATATACATCTATAAGTATATAATATATGTGTATAGTGGGTGTGTTTGTTTTTTAACAGAGTAGGTAATTAACACGCTTACATCTGGGAAATGCGAAATTTTTATTCAGTAAGTCACACTGAATTCGAGATAATGGTCTATTTTTATTTTATAAATAAACTGACTAATCGTTAGGGAAATTACATTTTTATCGAATTTTAGGTTAGTCATGAAAAGTGGCTGGATTCTGGAGTTGTCATAATTTACTCTGTGCTTTTATGATCAACTAAAAATACTAACTACATTTATTATTTCAAGGTATAATTTTTCATATATAACTTTCATTTTACTCACTTATACATTATTCAAATTAAGATCTAAATCCAGTATGTTTATTATTATTTTACTAGAGCCTTTAATTAACAAATTAATCTAAGTCAGTACTAAACTATAGTTTATTATTTTAAAAGATTGTACAATTTAAAGTTGTAATATTTATCTCCTATTAGTATCTTTTCTTTTTTCATAAATACACCTATATACCATGTAAAACAAAAGTTAGCTTTTTACATTTTTTATAGCACACTAACCTCAAAATGACAACTTTATTGTCGATTTTGAGGTTGTTGTGCTATAAAATATCGTATGAGACTGTTGTGGGAGGTGTTTTTCTACCTTGCTCGATTTTCTCACTCGCTTCGCTCGTGCGAAAACCCTCGAGCAAGGTAGAAAACCATCTCCCACAGCAGTGTCATAATATACTATATACATTATACAAATCATTATATAGGTATTTACAACATACATAAATCATAATAGAATTAGATATAGCAGAAAATTAAATCATATATGGCAAAAGATACCTAATTTTACTATATTGTGTTTTTTATATATGTAAACTGTATCATTATATCAAGAAAAAGGCAAAATATAAGTTACACAACTCTCATCAATAAAATGTTATTTATTTAAGATGATTGAGGCACCAATATGGGGTTCAAAAAGGGATGATACAATTTATAAAGCCGCTGGTGCTGCACATCTCCGAAAATATGGCCAATTTTTTGAAAAGTTAGCAGAAAAATGTTGGCAAGATTCTTCAGCATTGGAGTATATTATTGAAGGACCAATCAGATTGATATATAAAGTTCATGAAGATATTAGTATATTATCATTGGCTGAAACAGAAAATAAAACTTTTTCTAAATTACTATCTAGTGTTGGTGGAACCTGTAGAGAAGTGAGTGTTTTTTATGAATTATTAATTATGTACCAATGAAAAATATATTTTTAGATTTACAGACTAACATTGTATTCTCTTATAATAAAATTTTTATTGCAGATAAGACTGCTGAAGGCTGAAGCCAATAAATTTTATGACAAACTCTTTAGTCATGGAGAACGCTGTGCTGACCACACAGACTATAAAATTGAAAGTCTACTTTCAGATTTACAAGATTTATCAATATATACTAATAGAATATTAACTGTTATTCATTTAACAGTTAGACAGTTATCAAACTTAGCAAATAGTGCTCATCGAGAAATTTATTTACCTCTACTTATTGAGCACTTGATGGATTTGTTTATTATTTTTGTTACACTAGATGAATTGATTAGTGGTCAGCCTGCATTGGTAGAACGATGGAAAGTATACAGAGTCAAAGTAAGATCAGTTGTTCATAATTCATCCCATTTAAACATTTCAGAAGGAAGCATATTAATGTATGAAAAATTGTTAAAAGATTTGCATATTCAATTACTATCAAAGAGTCTGTTCCTAAAGGCAATTGAGTATGTAATGGACGTTAATAAAAGTACAACAATGTGTGATCATATGTTGTGTTTCTTAAAGAATACAATAACAGATGTAGAAAATAAAATTAATGATAATGCTGCAATCAACAAGAATTGGATCCAAGCAAATGTTGGAGTTGTTGTTCTTATAAAACTTTTTGGTACTTGTGATAAAAAATTATTAAAAAGAATTGTAGAAGTTAACAAGAAACTTTATGCTGTTACTTTGGTTGGAAATATTGTATGGTTACCAAACGAATTTTTGGCAGATTGTTTGCCAAGAGAAGGAATAGCTGCTACTCCCTCTCAACTAGGGGAAAAGTTGCTCACTATAAGGATTCAAAGATTACCCATAGTTGTAAGCAATTTAATTCAAAGAGCTATGATATGGGGAATTGAAATGCAGACCCTTTTGATAAAAACAGGATTTCAAATATTTTCTGAAATTGAAAGAAAGAGAAATTTGCTTCTGGAAATTTTAACGCTAATGCGACAAATCAGAGAAAATATTTCATTTGTAACAAATCTTCACGCTTTTCTCTTAAAACCTATGAGTAGGAGTACAGTTCAATTAATTTGTCGACTAATTGAAGTACAAAAATCTTTAGAAACGACGTTTCATACTTTAGCATCAACTGTTGTACTGTCGCAAAATCAAGTCTTGCAACAGCTAACTTATCAAATTTTAACTATATTGGAAACAGTGCGCAAAGGTTTAACACAGAAGGATAAAGGCTACAGTAGAGAACGACTAGATGCACTATCACTAATTGGTTCTAGTATGAAATTAATCAATGGACCAGCGACTGCAGATCGCCGTTTAATTCTCCGTTGTGCTCTTGTTTGTGCAAGTCAGCTTACTGAAAGTTTCAAGGAGGAGGAAGTTGTTAAACTTAGATATTATTTGGACACCTATGATACCATCGTCGACCTTTATGATCTCGTTTTAGAGACCTGTGACTATTCTGTACTTTTACATCATCAAAGCATGCTTCCTGCTTACCTTTCTTTAGTTGCTGATAGTAATTCTAACATAAGTCATATAGTTCATTTGTTCAATGCTTTTAATAGTGCAATTTTTAAGCAAAAACCATCAGAACTGACTGAATTAAAAATTTCAGAACAAAAGAAAATCCTAGTTAGGAATGTATTGGAGCCAGTTTGCCGTGAAATCGAGACAAGCCTCAGATTGCATGTACACGCCCACTTGAAATTAGATTCCACCAATCCATTTAAGATTGGGTCAAAGGATGGTAACAGAATCATAAGGTGCTGTCCATTGCCTATCAATGGGATGATATTGTGTGCTAAACGTTACATCGAACATTACCTTGATTATACTTTTTATAATTTGACAACAGTCGCATTGCATGATTGGAAAACATATAGAACAATGCATGCCTTGGCACACCATAAATTAGCATTAGAAACGGTGCAAAATCATTTACCTACGCAGACATTGGAGCAAGGTCTTGATGCCTTAGAGATCATGAGAAATATACACGTTTTTGTTTCGAGGTATCTTTACAATTTGCACACACAGACATTTATAGAACATACAAGTGCCAATAAACATTTAAATACCATTGGTATACGCCACATAGCTAATTCTATACGTACTCACGGGACAGGAATTATGAGTACAACAGTAAATTTTGTGTACCAATTTCTTCAAGTGAAACTTCATACGTTTTCACAATTTCTATTTGACGAACATATAAAGTCACGCCTGATGCGAGATGTAAAATTTATTCGGTTGCAGAGAGAGAAGGGAGCTGCTCCCTACACTTACGAACGAGCTGAAAAGTTTCAAAAAGAAATTAGAAAATTAGGTATGACACCTGACGGACTGAGCCACCTCGATCAGTTTCGTCAATTGATCACGCAAATCGGAAACGCCTTAGGATACGTCAGGCTCATACGCTCTGGAGGACTTCACGCTTCCTCCAATGCCATATCGTTTTTGCCTGATATTAATTCATCCACGACGTTTGACTCTACGTGCAAAGATTTGAATTTTTCAGCAACCACTCAGGATGCTGCAAAACGTTTAGAAGACGATATTGCTAATTTGGTGCGAAATTTCACTGAAGGCATACATTACTTCAAACTTCTTGTGGATGTCTTTGCATCTGCTTTTAGAGATAGCAGCAAGTGCCACCATTTACAGCAATTTTATGCTATTGTACCACCATTGACGCTTAGCTTTGTTGACAGTGCGGTATCGAACAAGGAAAAACTTTTTAAGAAAAATAAGACTGGTGCTGCTTTTACAGATGATGGTTTTGCCGTTGGAGTGGCTTATATAAATGCTTTGTTGGACCAGAGTAACGAATTAGATGGTTTACAGTGGTTTAAGACAGTTAATCAGTATTTTGCATCTGAGAAAGCAACAGCTGAAGGAAAGGCAGAACATGAAGATGAAAAGTTACAACAAACAAGAGCATTGACTTTAAAACGTCTTGAAGAGAGAAGTTCAGAATTTCAATTATTATATTACAGTCTCTCAGGGGCTAGAGTCTTCTTCAAGCAACCCGATATATAATCAATTTTTTCTTAAAAGTTTGATGGGGCTTGAGAGACCAGCAAAAATTGTAAGAATTTGTTTTAAAGTTTTAATGTAGATTTTGTTAATTATTTATGTATATTTTAGCTAATTGTAACAATAGGCAATAGGAGTTTAACTTATTTTTTATTGATGTTAATCATAATTTAGATAGAGAATCCAAGTTTCAATGCTTTTTGAATTGAAAGAAAAAACAAATTTTGAATTATAAAAGTTGCTAAAGTATCTTTTATAATGGTGTGATGTCACAAGCTATTCGTGTGCTGTACCTTTTTTAATTTTGGAGATCTGTATTGCAAAAATTCAAAAAGTTTACAAAAATAGTAGGTTATAATCTATCAAAATACACTGTTAGGTAAAGTTAAAACCAAATTGTATATTTTATACACAACAATATATGTATTTCCAATAAAATTTTATTTGGCTATTTTTAAATAGAAATATTTGAAAACATTTGTACAAAAGATTTAGTTGCTAATAAAAAAAAATTGTTAGCACTTGTAGTGTATTATGACAATTATTGCTATCCTTAAAAAAATGTTTAAAGTAAGAAATAACATGACAATAATACAATTGAAGCTGCTTAACATTATACTGTTAATTACCAGTCAGTAACAGTGATCGTGCTTTACGACATGATGATGCATATATGTATATTTAATTTTATCTATAAATATCTATCTATACTGTAAATATCACACTACGATAACAATAATTATGGATTATTCAATGCTTATCACCTAATGCATTATTGGCTAGACTCGTTGACTAGGAGCTCTCTGTACAACTGTTGCGGTATCAGATTCAGATCTAATTTCCAACATAAGATCCGAATTTCTTTCCTAATTCACATCATACACAGATGATGCAAGTGTTATAGATTATCACCCTGAGGTTTTGTATGTTTAATATTTAAATTGACATTAAAACGATATGTATGTCTAATAAACATATAACTGAAAACAAAAATGGAATGAATAGATCACTGCATTAAAATAACATTTAATTTATATAATAAACGTAGTCAATAATTTACTAAAATTTGCAAGATAATTGCAAAAATTTTTGAAAAAGCTTTCTCTATAATACAACTTTGATTCTTCAAATATTTCATTTTTCAATTTGCAAAATGAGCTAATATATCTAGTTAATTGAAGAAGCAAATATTATTAAAGAGTATTATTAATCCCAATAAATTCATAATAGAAACTGCAATACTTATCAACAAGTGCAAAGTATTTCGAGATCATTTTACATAGCTCAAAAAATAAACCGAGATTCTCATCACCGTGTATGGCACCATAATCATGCCAATTAAAATATTTCTATTAAATTCAAGTCTGTCCATTTTTTTATACTAGAATAATAGTTATATTATGTACGAGGTCTAGATGACTCTTCAGGATCTAATAAATCATCACAAGAAGCTGTTGGTGGCAATAGTTGTCGACCTCCTCGTTTTTTGCTGCGAGTAAAAACTTTTGTAAGTTGAGCAAACTTGCGTCTAGATGCTGTAACATAATAAAAGTTTTTTATTATGCTGATTGTATTTTAGATAAGATGTTTGATTTTAGTCATTATTATTGTACTCACATTTGCCCATATTTTTTATTCTTTCTCTAAACAAGTCTTCTTCAGTAGCAGTTTCACATTTACCTGGTGGCTTTGAGTCTAAAAGATACAAGAGTTTAATATTTTAAAGCGATAATGCAAGAGAAATTAATATTGACCTTACCATTTGCTAGAGTAGATAAGAAGTCTTCATTCCAGCGTAGTTCAGCCATAAACTCTTCATTCTGTAAAAATATAGCAATTCTTTCATCCTCTAATAGAGCGCTATCATGAGCTGCATTATAATCCAAACTGTCTGTAATATTGCTTCCTTGATGAGAAATTCGTAAAAAAGAATCGGGCAAAGGTCCAAGAAGAGGGGGTTGCCATTTCTTAATGCTTCTACTTGTTTCAGCTCTTAATTTTTTGGGTGTCTTGTCAGACTTTGGTACTTCTTCCTTTTCCTCAATTTCACTGCGAATCTTTTCATTTTCATTGTCAGTGCTCATTGATAGAAGTTGATCAATGGTTGTATCAACAGCTCCTTGATTTGATCTTAAAACAGCCTAGAAGAATAAAAGCAAAAATTATTATTAGTTAAATATTCTCTGATTATTCATAAGATAAGAGAATGTTTAAAAAGCTGCTTACTATTTAAACAAGCACAATAAAGAAAGCATAAATACACATGTATATATTCTATAAAGAAAGGAAAAGAAAGGCGCCTCGGTGGCGCTTTACCTCGATGACATCGTCGTCCATTTGCGGGAACATGTTCTTGAAGTCAGCCATCGCCTGGTAGAACTCTAGGGTGGTCTGCTGCTGTTGTTGCGCCTGCTGTTGCTGCTGCTGCTGCTGTTGCTGCTCCGCTGCAGATGCCATGATTACAGATGTAGATGTAAATTCTTGTCCTATTTTATTGTCTAATTATTTCTTCCGCCTCTTGCGTTATACTTTATACTGCAACTCTGTACCGATATAGCAGAATTGCGTGGTCAAGCTGCCATTTCTCCCGCTGTTGTCTTTGCTTCAGACTTGCTGCAGGTGCATTTCTCCCCGCACCGGGCCCGCGCGCGCGACCAGCACCAGTCACACCAGTAGCACTGATATGTATGATCGAGGGGTGCAGTAACGTGTAGGTACGTATGTACAATAGCAGCCTATTTTTTGTGTCCGAGTGCGCAGTGCGCGCGCGGCGACCCTCGAAGGTCCAGCCTCCTATTACATACTCCGCAATCTAGCTCCGATCTTTCTCGCGCCCCCCCCCCCGCAGCCACAGAGGGAAAATATATATGCTTGTATATAGAGCTAAAGCTGCTGCGGATCCCATTCGCGATTGGCACCGTATAATTCCGTGACTGTTTGGCTGGTATGCAATTGCGATTGGCCTGTTAGGAGCTCGTTTCCACGGGGCAGCGCATGGTTATATAAACACCCGGACTGGAGTGGATCCTTTTAATGGTCCTGCGCTCGCGAGGTCCAAACAGCTGGCATCTGTCAAAGCGCGAGAGCCGTCGCGACGACTACTTGCACTTGCCACTTACTCTTGCTGCAGAGTGCAGATGGGAATTTTACCTATAACTACATCGAGTAGCTGCAGTCTTCAGAGCGGATAAGCGAAACGGCTATGTTCATGCTAAATTCTGCTTCGAAAGCGGGAATCGCGATAAATATGAAAGTAGAACTTTGCAGTTCCCTGCACGACTTTCAACAAAATTTTACCCAAAAGATCCCTACTATTAAATGACCGATGTATTACTTAATAAATTGCAACGAGTTTTTATTACTTGATAGAAAAATATCTGCCCGAATATCGCGCTGATGTAAAATATACAATTGTTATGTCTTTACGGATATTATTTCGACTTGAGTTAATTTTGATTTATTGATTATATTCGTTGAAGAATACCTCCTCAAATGTATGTATAGTGTTTCATTTACAAATGTGATAATATGTACATAAAAAAGTTGTATAGGGGAGAGAACGTCAGTATCATAGCTATTTTAACTGTATCTTTTGTGTATACCAAGGTGAAATTGAAAATTTCAAAATGCGAATGGAAATTACTTATATGAATGGACCTTTTTGACGTAGTAAATTACTTTTGCCCAAAGTTAATAATCTGAGTTAAGTATTAATTAATATGAAAAATGGTTGTAAGTTTTTGAAAAAGTGTCTCCCAGTATGACCATCTAATGTTTCTTTAAATGCTTAAAAATTGAGCTTCAATGCTTCAAAGATGGGTAAAAGTTATAAAATAGCACTTGTTTAAATCTATTTTAATTTAAATCATATTATTATATATGAAGTAATTATAAAAATTCTATAGGCTTACAAATAAAATTACTTTTTTAGAGTTAATACTCAGACTGGCCTCCTTAATTTGCTAAGTTTATTTGTAAGAGATAACGAAAACCAGACGAGATCATTTGAGTGACAAACTTACGTACCCACACGGTAATATACATAAAATCTCACGATGCAATTGCGGGCCATTCACAAATTACGTCACGCTGTTGTTGGGAATTCCACCCCCCTCCCCATGTAACGCATTTTCACTGATTTTCCTATATCTTTAATACACTACGTCCCACTAATAAGGAGCTCCTTTCCCTCTGCAAACATGACGTAATTTATGAATGATCCTTCACCAGAATTAAAAAAAGAATATTAAAAAATAATAAAAATACGCTGATTGATAAATGCTTTTGTAACAAGTTTCCAACGTAGACATCTTTTTATTTCAAAATATAGAATAAAAGAATTATTTGTTGTCCAAAATTTGGTCCACCGTATGGAAAAATAGTGTATGCAACTAGTGCACTCAGGTGATCTCGCACTCGTACTTTTATCTCAAAGTGCACAAATTATTTTTACACCTTTAAATATGTACTAATAAATTCTGAATAGATTTTTTACTTTATGGTTATCTTTTATTCAGAGTGTTTACATCAGAAGAGTATTTTTAAGCTTTATTTGGTATAAAAATATTAATATATTCCATAACAGAAAATACATGGAATAATAAATGCAAATTCGGCGATTATTCATACATTTTTTATCACCACATTCGATTTTGCATTCGATTGTTGATTACTACGGAATATGTCTGCACTATTTTTCTATGAAACAAAGCAGATTTGTATTCAGATATCTCAAAGACTTTTTGATAGAGATTTTTATCTCAATCCCTATTTTCAAAAATTAGATGGTCATTGTATCAGCCATTTTGAATTTATCTACTCTGAGTTCAGATTTATATTCAGTGACTACAAAACCCCTTAGTGATAATATTTTTTAGGAATGAATCTCATTTAAAGTCCCCTCCTGAAAGGGGATATTCCAATTTTTATTTGTCTTTCATGTCACTTTTAATAAAATAACCATGATTCACTTTTTTTAATAATAATACATAAATTGATTTTTTTTTTTCAAATATTTTATTGCAAAATAAAATTATGTTCATTGTTTAATTATACATGATTTATTTTCTTTGAGTAGAAAGACTAATTAAATTTTCGAAGATGTATGTCGTGGACTTGTTCTATTTATCTTTTGAAGTACATACAAATATCTATATAAAAACTAAGTTCTGTATTTATTTTTAGCTTGCTTGTTTCAATAAAAAGAAAAATAATTTTTTTGAATTTTAAAATTTGATGAGCTTTTGGAAAATTTATTTGTTACTTTTAATTTCATTTTTCAAGCTATACAGTATACAGGAAAAAATCTACCTAACAAAATAAAACTAAGCAAAACGCAAATAGAATACTGAGAAACTTTATGATCACTTTTATAACTAAATTTCTCTGATTCTTTAGTTACCTACTTAAAACGAGACATACCAGAATCAAATATCTTGAATATTGCAAAAATTGTATTAATTTATTTAATGCAATATTATCTATTACTACTTTCTTATTATTTGAAAATTTTGGCATGTAAATATTTTAAAAGGAAAAAGTCGCTTATATACTTTAAACAGTTAATCAAAAAATATAAAATTCTCTTAGTATATCTTTGTAGATGAATTTTATCATAACCATTTTGTAATAACTATTGTTTCATATGTGGTCTAAATATTAAATCAACCTTTTAATTCTAGTAGTTTTAAAAACTAATTAAATATGTTTAAGCGGCTTACATCATATCCCTAGAATAATAACTTTTTTTTGTTAGGAACAATGTTTCGACGTCAAATCTGTTCTGTCTTGTGATTGCCAATCCACGAGAAGCTGCAACTCTTTGAATACATTCTTGCTCCTTTTCTGATAGACCACGAGGAATTTCTTGTTTTAATAAAGTAGCATCTTTCATAAAAAAGTCACACAGTTCAGTAGTAACTTGCTCAAACTCATCAGTCTTTTTATCTTTAATTAATCTTAAAGAATTTTGAGCAAATCTTTTGGAGAAATCCATATATTTTTGTCGATGTTTCTCAACCTTTAATATAATTTGATCAAGTTAAGATAATATTATGAAATATATTTTTAGCAAAAATTTGATTTAATATTCCCAACAAAAGAATACATTTAAATTGACCGTGAATTCAAATGCTTAACTGAATTTAATATTGTACAACTCTAATAACACTAAAATTTAGTTGAATGTTGGAAATCACGGTCACCTTGAAATTATTTTTTGTACGGGATACGTATACCTTTTGAATTTCTGTACGAATTTCTTCAGTATCTGGTGATAGTTTTAGTGCTTTCTGCAAAGACTCCATGGCTTTATCATACTCTCCTAATTGAGACAAAGCTTTTCCATGTCTAAACATTTAAAATAATTTATTATAAAGTAAAAATTTATATTAAAATTTAATAAACTTAACATGTAATACTTACTGAAAATGTGCTTTTCCACTTTTATTTGGTAACCTTTGAAATGAAGCACATGCAAGCTTTGGTTTATTTACTTTGTTATAACATACAGTTAGATTCGTAAGTGCTCTGGATAACAAAGTGTTCATTTTTTTTTCTTCCTCATCATTCTCCAGACGTGCAGTCTCCAGATAATTTACAGCCTTGTTATATCTAAATGAAAATTTAGGTCAATGCATTAGTTAATTTAAATTATATATACATAATAGTAATTGCCGATAAAAACTTTAAAAAAGGAATACTAACTCTCGTATAGCTTGCCTAATCTTCTGTCTTTTAAAACTATCCATTCCTGTGTTCATTAAATCACGTATTATTTTTTCAATTACAGAAAATTTTTTCTTATCTTCATTGCTTAATTCATTATATAAGTCAGCAGAACCATTATCTAAGTAATTAATAAGTTCTACTTTGAATAAGACTTCAGCATTTGGTGGAACGCGAGGTAAGCAACCTAATTGTCCGTATGCCATATTTGGTTGAATAAGGAATAATGCTTTCTCATATTTCCGCATTGTACTGATACCAATTTCAAGGCCTGGTATAATTTCTCCTTGTCCTAAACGGAGAACAATGTGCTTATCACGCTGAAAAAGTGTAGAGTCAAAAGGTTCATCCCGATACTCAAAATAGCCAACATATTCTACAGTTACTTGTGCATCTTTCGGGACGACTTCACCAACTCCATCTTTTTTTATTAATTTCAAGATCTAATAACAATATAAACGAGTTTCATGTCTATTATCACTCATTTTTAATAAACAAAACAAGAGTTTAATTTACCAACCTCTCCATCTCCGTATATACTTTGCATTTTGGGTTTAAGGCTGTTAAATGATATTTCAATAAATGATACATTTTCATTTTGATTATTTCCTCTGTTGTCGTTTTCTTCTTCTAAATTCAAAAGCCTTAACATTTCTTCATTATTTAACTTAACAGTCATTGTATAATCAAGCTCTTCTTCTTCCTGTTCCAGTAAATCTGGGAAATCAGTGGTATCCAAAGTAAACCCATTGCTGTTTAATATTTGTCTAAAACATTATGAATTTGAGTAAACTATAAATCCTAGTTTAAAATTAACAGGAGAAAAATCAATAGAGAAAAAAAATATAATTAACTGAAAAGATACATAAGTAGATAAGAATATGAATCAAATTGCTTTGTTATGAAATTAGAATTATAGTTACTATTTTAGTTAACAAAAAACTATACAAAAAAAAATTTTAATTAAAAACAATTTGATAATTATCAAAATATATATGGGTAATTGTCAAAAAAATGGAGCTTTTGGTGTCTTGCTTATAGCAACCCTTTAAATGTACTTCAGCATATATAACAGAACTAAAAAAATTTTCGAGTGTTATAATGTATCATGTAAAAGATGTTCCTTTAATTTGAAAGTCTAAATATTTGGGTAATCTAAATAAATCCAGTTTAATAGTCGATTTGCCATTCTCGTGGCATTTTTTATTGTTATTTTCATGGCATGTCTAATTCACGCATTTTTAAACGTTAATAGCATTTTCAGACTTTCAAAACAAAAGGAATATCTTCTATTTCATCATTTATCAGTAAGGTCATTGTAAAAATCAGGCTGCATATTAGGTATATATGTAGTACAAATGCCAATTCTGTACTATAGATACCATGAAAATGACATTGTCCAGCTAGACATTGTCATTTTCGTGTTATTTTTATTACAAATTTCGTTATTGCACTACATATATTATGTAACGTGTAGTAAAATTTTTAGAGTAACATTACTAGTAATCAATGAAATAGAAGACAATCCTATTGTTTTGAAAGTCTAAATAATTTGTTAGCGAAAATGAGAAATTGACCATTAAACTGAATTTATTAAGTATAATAGTACAAAACTAAAGGAGCATCTTTTACATGATACATTGTAACACTCAAAAGTTTTTTTAGCTCTGTTATATGAAGTACATTTAAAAGGATACCTAAAAGCAAGACACCAAAAGCTCAATTTTTTTGACAATCACCCATAGTACATAAAAATAAACCTGTAAAATAATTAACTTACTCAACAGTAAAACCTTCTCCAGCTTTTATCGTCGTCGTCATTGTTGATATTTAATCAAAATTCTTTTAAAAAGAAATTCTAAGAATTACCGCTTCATATAAACAATAGGCAGGTTGTAATGACGACAGGATCTGCGGGCTGCGGGAAGCGTGGATCGTAGTGAATATAGCTAACAAAGCAGCAACACGTGGTGTTTCTATAACTATATCTGTATATATTAAAAGTATAGATATACCGGTAATGCCCAAGTTTGTTGTTGATTTAAAATAATGCTGTATCAAATCGCCGGTATTCTTGCAGTATTTGTTGTATAAATTCTGACGTTGCTTGAGATTTCTTGCTTTTAAGTTGCAAAGTAATTGCTATACCTAACGACAAAAATACTTGTCAGCATTTTCTTGAAAACAAGGTAACAAGAGCCGTTGTATTATTTTAAAAAACACGGAAAAGGAGGTTATCTTTATATTTTATCAAATTTCATTCCCAATATGCAGTATTGATATTTAATTTAATTTAGTTTACATAAATTAACTGTTGGTTGTCAATGATGATGTTTTTATTCAGTATAAAGATTTTTTTTTTCGGTAAGATTTAACAATAACGATAACTCGGTTACAAGTAGACAAAATTTACCTTGAAGCACGAGCAGTCTATTATAACCAGCTTAGGCTGATTTTGCGTTTTTGCGGTATACTTGCTCGTCGAACTGTGGGGACTGTGCCTGTGCTGAACTTATCTCGATCCACAAGGTCGAACGTCGAACTGTCGAGGGTCGAAAGAATTATAAGAACTATACCTAGAATGGGTGAAGGATCAGTTTCTTTTATTAAATTGACGGTCAAAGGATTAATGTTAATCGTCAATTTATGGGTTATTGTTCGTTAATAAGACACGCGGAAAATTTAAATACTTCGAAATAGCATTGGATATTTGTAATGCCCTCGGGTGTCTATAAGTGCCCTAGTGTATTGTTTTTTGTTCTCAAACTGCAAATTAATAAATTAAACCTGGTTTCTTGTGGATATTATATTTGAAATCAAATTATTCTTCTAGAATTTTGACAAACATAATTTATTATATCAAGCTATTTAATTTTACTTAAATTTTATATTATTACAACGATATGGTGGATAACATAATAGTACCTATATAAACATTATCAAATCCGAGTTGGTTGTCATACCTATCGGTACAGATGTAGGAATGACCCAGCCCGTCGAATCCACGAGTCGTGTGGCGTGGATATATTCACATGCACGTAATTTAAAATTAATTAAATGATTTTAATAATTATTATAATTAAATATTATTGACGTTAAAAATGGAGGAGTTATTTTAATAGAAGATTAACGAAGTGTTACTTTGATGCTTTCGCGTCTCAGCTTAGACTGGCGCTCGCTCCGTTTTCTCGTTGCTTCCAAGCTTCATGATTTGGTGGCGATGTTCTGGTCTCCACCCTCGCTCTCTGGTGGATAGCCTATCAGCGAAGGTCATAGGGGTAGAGACTAGAGATCGGACCTTTCCCTCTCCTCGCTCTTGGTTTGGGCCTGCGTGTGTGTGCACTGTGTCCCCTCTCTTCGTTCTTCGTTCTTCGTTCTGCATCCCTATTCCCTTGCCTTCCCACGACCTTTTTTTTTAGCATACGTGTTATGGCTCTTGTCTCGGCGGGAAAGCAATTAAATTTCCGTTATTTTACTACGAATTTTAAAACAGAGGCCTTTTGTGCATGGACCGAGTGAGACTCGATACTTTGATATTTATGGCCTTGTTTTCTAGTGCGAGACATTAAGCTTCGGCTTGTTATTTTCGAGTTTCCTGTCCAAACCGTTCACGCATTCGAGTGATAAATATTATGAGCTGTACCTATTAAAATCCATATTTCATTTGAATATTTGCTCGTTCCTATGTAGATTCTTTCGAAATTAAATAGTCTGTCGAAATTCTAGACGATAACTTTGTTTGTAGTTTAATTTTCAATACGATGTCCACAGAAAACTATAGCTTTAATTTATAAATTTACAGTTTAAGAAGAAAAAAAACCAACACACTAAAATATATCCAGACTGACACTGCGTGTCAAGTACTTATATCTGTGAGTTTCGAGCGATTTTGGCATGCTTACATAGTATTTTTTCAGATCAAAATGCAATGAATTTGGAAAGTATGAAAATAAGTGACCATACGCCATTAGCCAAATGTATTGTAAATTGTTAGCAATTTGACATACACGTTTTGCTATCGATTTCCTTAAGTTTGATGTAAAAGTGCGTCCATATATGCTGGAAATTTTGTATCAAGTAATGAAGTAAATTATGAGGGCAAACTGAAGGTAAAATTACAACAACTATTGCCATCATATTGTCGTCACATTTCTCGATTTTTATGTTACACAAATTTCCATCAATATGCTGTTATTAATTTCCTCCCTCTCTCTCTCGCACTGTCGCATATATGAGTAATTTTATTGAATATTATGTGAATAATATTGAAAATAAACTAATATAATATATTAATAATATTGAAAACAAGTTGAAAGCAAATTGATGTACAAAACTTGCAGCAACAGTTATCCATCAAATATAAGTAAATCTGCGTCCGTTTATGGCAGCAATTTGATGGCAAACAATTGCAGTCAATTTTATGGCTTATTGACATCAATCCTTGATATTCGTCATTTCTTGAGCGCAAGTTGGAAGCAAATTGCTAACAAACATTGCACAGCAACTATTGCCGCGATTTTGCCACGGTAAGCCTGACTAATGGGGTATTATAGGTTAAATGTAAAATAAAAACTTTAAATCTTAATATCTCAAAAACATAAAAAGTGGACTCAAGTAGTTTTTTCCGAAAATCCTGTGTGTATATCAACTCAAGTTTGAGTCGACAATATTATACCGACCGACTATGTCTGTCTGCCTCATGTCCCCACAGGGCTTCAGTATTTGGCTTATACATATAATTTCCAGTGAAACACCTATAACAGAGCACTCTTATGCTGTTTTATTGCGAGACTTTTGGGTTTCATATTTTTTATGACTCTATTGAAATGTTATTACTATTCGCAGATTGAGGAATATTATCGTATTTTGACTGGTTATTAAATAAAAATTACGAAATAGACACTGCACAGTCACTAACTAAAATTAAGGTACAACCATGTTAAAGAACCGATCAGTGCGAGCGAACAAAAGTATAATATTATTTTCAGATTTAAGATAATAGGTACCCCATTAGCCAGGCTTGCCGTGGCAAAATAGCGGCAATAGTTGCTGTGCAATGTTTGTTAGCAATTTGCTTTCAACTTGAACTCAAGAAATGACGAATATCAAGGATTGATGTCAATGTACCGTAAAATTGACTGCAAATGCTTGCCACCAAATTGTTGCCATATACAGACGCAGATTTACTTACATTTGATGTATAACTGTTGCTGCAAGTATTGTATATCAATTTGCTTTCAACTTGTTTTGAATATTATTAATATATCATATTATTTAACTTTCAATATTATTCACATAATATTCAATAAAATTACCCATATATGCGACAATGCGAAAGAGAGAAAGGGAGGAAATTAATAATAGCATATTGATGGAAATTTGTGTAACATAAAGGTCGAGAAATGTGACGACAATATGATGGCAATTTATGTCTATGATACGCCAGCACATCATGAGCAATAGTTGCTTTAATTTTGCCTTCGCTTTGCCCTCATAATTTACTTCAATACTTGATACAAAATTTCCAGCATATACGGACGCAGTTTTACGTCAAACTTAAGGAAATCGATAGCAAAACGTGTATGTCAAATTGCTACCAATTTGCAATACATCTGGCTAGTGGGGTACTTTAATATGAATTTATGAAATGCAGAAATCTAAAAGTTATTAAAAAATTGGTTTATACGGTATACTCAACGTGAGAAGAATCTGGTCGAATGCGTTTGAATTTTTTTTAAATACTGCAGTTTCAATGGATTTCATTATTTATAGTAGATTGTCGCGTCGATACGTTTTATCGACGCTATTTGTTGGCGCGTAATTTAAATAAATAAACAGCAACATTGTATAACTAAATATTCATGAGAGCGAAAAAGCGACCACCCGAGAGAATTAATAGTATAATAAATTATATGCTGAAATGTTTCTCGACAAACAGAGAGTTCATAAGTACTCAGTTCGACGAAAAGCCATAAAAATACTCATAAATGCGACTAGGAATGCAGCGTACGTTTTTTCATCCAAAATCTGGCTGCCAGACCTCAAACAAGAAGACCCCTGTTTTTCTGCATGTTTGTAGCTGGGTAACAGTATCAGCGAGCGGAGGGGAGAAAGGAAAGCGTGATTGTCTTTCCTCGACTTTTCTCCTCTCAAAAAGGGCCTAACCTTTCCTTTACTTCAAAGAGGTGAAGGGGTAGAAAGCCGACGGCGTGACGTGGAAAGAGTAGAGCAACGTCAGAACGATTTCTGCACTCGAACCGAGCACTCAATTGTTGTAAATTTTCCTTTTTAAAAACGAATATATCTAACATTTATTTTAATCCTCAAATACAGAGTTAAACATTTATTTAAAAAAACACCTTCCTTAAATTTAAATAGCGCGCGACTTTAATTCGAACGTTCAGTTTCAAGGGACGTATTTTACAACATAAAATTAATGACTAAAGCTTACACGCGAAACGCGCAA
This sequence comes from Gastracanthus pulcherrimus, assembly GCA_949152435.1. Classification (NCBI taxonomy): domain Eukaryota; kingdom Metazoa; phylum Arthropoda; class Insecta; order Hymenoptera; family Pteromalidae; genus Gastracanthus; species Gastracanthus pulcherrimus. Next base: position 46,911,114 of record OX424573.1, on the reverse strand, counting down.
ATATAGCTTTACTACAAGATCGCATGCACGTTTTCGCTAACCTCATTGGAGGATATTAAAAAATTTCTAACGCTATCGATTGAATATTTTTCACGATCAGAAATCGAATTACGGTGCAGATAAGTACGACCCTTATAATGTGCCTTAATGTACGTATCTGGGCCGTATAACGCACCTGATAAGGGCCTTATACAACGCATGTAATGTGGCGTCAGATAAACTCTTGATAAGAATCTGGGCCAACTAAGATCCTGAGCCGACACGCCAAACTTTCAAGCAACCCTGGATTTTCGATAATTTTTAATCGTTAAAGAAGGCTTTTCGAGTATAAACTAACTCAATTTGGGAGGTACCATCCGGATGATACTTCAGAAAGTACCTTTTATGAGCCAATTAATGCTGTATTAAAAATTTGGTTAAATAATGGAAAAAAGTGACAGTACCGTAAGTGACGGTCATGGTCATTCTGACCGTAAAATAACGTCTCATTTTATTTTAAGATCCGGCAAAACGTTCCGGCCCTTATCTGACGCCGCAAAGGGGATGTCGGAGCTAAAATCGTCTATTTTCTTTTAGTGATTACTTTTAAAATATAGAATGCAGGGAAACCTTAAGAGCAGAGCACCGTAGTGCTTTTTATAATAAAGCTTTTGCATGCAAGATAAAGTTGATCTGATGAGTTATTTTTCTGATTAATTGGAAATACAATAGGGTGTTTACGCATTAAAACCTAACCTCAAAATTGTAATCATACATAACTTTTGCTAATAACTTCTTTTAATGTAATTTTACAGTAAGATTTAGAGCTGAGCACCGTAGTGCTTACTATAATGAACCGACCTGTACAAGATAAAGTCAGTCGGATTTGTAGTTTTTACAAACAATTGGAAATACAAAATAGGTCGGACAGCAAAAGGGGGGGCGGGGCTCCCTCCGACATCCCCTTAAAGCTACAGCCTTATTGAGGGCCTAACAGTCCACCCGGATTCGTACTTAATTTCTACTCGGGATATATTAAAATTTAATATATTAATATTTTTAATTATTATACTATCCTTGTGAGTAGAAAGGAAATATTATTGCAATCTCATAATTGGTTATATGTATGTACAATATGATCTTATTAAAAAAAAATTTCAACTTCTCTGTGCAGGAGTGTTACGAATGTTTTGTCGCCAAGTTTCCAAGTTTTATCATTCCCGCTCAAGTTATCGTTCCGTAACGAGTAGGATAGCTGTAGAGAACCATCTACCCTATAATGAGTTTTTTCAGTTCAAGCTTTAAAAAAGTACATAAACGAGCGACCCGGTGATTATTTGCAGTTTTGATAGTTAGTTTTTACGTTATTTGTTTTGAAAATCCAAAAAAATCGTAATTACCGTGGCCATCAAAATTATTGGTAAGTTACAAATATAAAAATTTGTTAACAACATTTTCTTATATAATAACCAATAATAATCTGTATATATATATATATATATATATATATATATATATATATATTTATACCAAGAACGCGGAAAATAATTTGTTTAATATACTCAAATAAAATTACAGTAATTTTTTTTAGCAAAATATAATGCACTTTTTTTTGTAAACTGTAAGTAGCTCTTTCCAAGAAAAGTTTCTCATTTTACCATAAATAACAACTTAAAGCCCAAATTAACCCTAAAAGAAAGATTTTTAGTTTGGTCCAAAAATTACATGAAAAAATATCGTTGTTTTTGACAATCACCCATACACATACATATAAACACCTAAACAATAAAAATGGGCTATTTGATTTATTATTGTTGCTCATCTTTTTATGACCCTTCAAGTTAATATTCTTTCTTAATGTATAGAATTTCTTAAAAATGTAATGTAAATCATTTTTGAAAAATGCGCGTTTTTATGGTGTATATGTATATATATGTGTGTGTATATATATATATATATATATATATATATATATATATATATATATATATATATATATATATATATATATATATATATATCGTCATGTTGTGGCAAATCTTTATAACCTCAAAATACCGAAAAGAATGTGCTTTTCGATATGAATTGTAGCTCCAATTTAAATGTTTTAATTTATTGTGACCGTTCTATTTTTTAGAAAAATTAAACGGTTAATTTAGTATTTTCAATATTATTAGTAATTTAATGTTTGAAAAAGTGATTAATCAACTTATTTCACTGCAGGTTATTGTAAAAGTTGGTCATATTTTTCTACACTGAAGGATAATATGGATGATTACAATAACATTGAATTTTTAAAGAAGCAATTTCTTTGTTGTACTCCATTGAATAAATTTAAATGGCCTGTGAGTTTTTATGTAAATTAAGCATATTTTATTATATTCAATACCTATATATGAATAGGGTTGTCGTAGGCTACATTTTTTAATCAGTAAAAATTATTATAAATTGTATGAATAAAAGGTAAAATTTTAAAATGTTTTTAGTCAGTATATAATAGTTTTTCATTGCTCATTATTTAAATACAAAATCAAATATCAGCTATTGTAAATGGCTGTAGTTAAGTATGCATACTAGCTGAAGTCACGCCTTTTCATAATACAGTATATATAATACTTCTGACATATTGTTAAAATATTTTTAAATTACAGGATAGTTTAAATGATGTTGATGTAGATGTGCAAAAAGAAATCATTAATATTACTGTAAATAGTGAGCTTATTTCAAAATATCCAATCAAACAATCATACAAGAAAGCTTTTTTAAAGTTATTTATCAATAAGGTGTGTAAATTTAAACCTTGAACATAAAACATCTCATAATAAGTTGAGTCAAGTGATGATTTTAAATTGTATACTTATATTTTAGTTAGAGCAAAATGAAGTAGAAATTGATGATGACGTCTATAATACTTACTGTGATACCATTGCTTGTCCAGATAAAAAATCACCCATGCATTATCGACATTTTATAATAAGTGATCAAGATCTAAATAGTCTTCTCAGCATAAAAGAAAGTACAAATATAATATCTGAAGGAACTACAGGATTATGTAGTTGGAAGGTAATTAACATATAGTATATGATAGAAAACTTACTATAAGAAATTATAATTGTTAGCTGCATTATAATCAGGCTGCTTTTCATTTAGCAGAGTGGTGCATTACAAAGAAGCAAGAACTTGAAGGGAAAAATGTATTGGAACTTGGATCAGGTGTTGGTTTGACAGGTCTTACAATTGTTAATTTTTGTGCACCAAAAACGTATCATTTCTCAGACTGCCATCCAATAGTTTTAAAGACATTAGAAGAAAATGTACGTTTGAATCTTTTAAACAAAGAAAATAAATTTTCATGGAGAGAAATCTTATCAAATGATAGAATAGAATTTGAACAGAGAGACACTAAGAAAATAGTAAAAGTAATAAATTTAAAATGGGAGCAAATGGCAAAATTTTGTGCAGAACAAATGGAAATAGACTTAGTTATTGCTGCTGATGTTCTGTACGATAATAGTACATTTGAATCATTAGCACATGGCTTGAAAGAATTAATGTGTAAGACTGTTAATTATGCAATTGTTGCAGCTACTGTTCGAAATGAATCAACTGTATCAGAATTTTTAAATATACTTGGTAAGAATTAGTTGTTGTTAGTTTACTTTTGTTAAATGCACAAAAGAAATTTTTTTAACAATATTTAATTTATGTGTTTTATTTTACAGATAAATATGATCTTGCATATGAAGAAGAAACAACGTCGATGCTACAAATATTTATACAATCCGAAGAGACGCCAATTAGGATATTGAAAATTTCAAGGCAAAGTAAATAAATTACTGTTGATTTATAAACGTATCAAATACTTTTTTTATTATTAGACTTAATTTTACTATACTATTTTAAATATCTTATCTGGCATAAAAAATATTTATAAAAGTATTAAACATTGACTTATAACGTTATTCAAATAAAATGCATTTTCAGTAGATTTAGAAAAAATGCACTTTTTCAAAACCACTTTCTTAAGCTATGGCGTTTGAGTTTTGCTTCGGTTTCGTCCACGTCTTTGTCAGCATCTTTTTTGTTGCACTTCTTGGACTTTTTCTCCTTAATTTTTTCCTTGACTTTTCCTTTTTTCAATTTGGATGAGCGACGAGATTCATCAGTCATATTGATATGGTCAGTTTTACTTCTAGCTGCAATATTAAAGAAATGTATACTACATATATTTAGATCTTTAGATCCTTAAATTTATTGGCAATATAAATATGAATTTTGTAAATGTACCAGCATATAAATCCATTTCCCTATTAATACTTCGGTCTTCCTCGATTTCTCTTCTACGATCCATTTCGAGACATTCGACAATTTCGTTCCGCCTTTCCACGATTTCCACCAATCTCTGAATTAATGTCTCCTCTCGCTGCTTATCAAAGTCCGTTTTAGTAGCTTCCGGTTGTGTTATAAGGCACCTTACTTGATATTCGATATCAGCATGCTCTTCCTCCAACCTCTGCTGCCTTCTCAACAGCATTAGTTCCGCTTGTCTGCGGAAGAGCTCGTTTTTTTCGTTAACCAACGAAAAGAGTTCTAAAACCAGTTCCTCGACGTCTAATCCTAAACTCGTATCTGAAACAATGGTACGTTTTTAATGAAAGAAATACATTGCTGGTTCAATATAAGCAATCAGACTAGCGTCAGACCCCAAAAATAGCACACGATAAAATATGAATCCGATCGAGGTTGTGACGTATTTTCATCAATAAAATCTGGATGACTACTGTTTGCGTGGACATGTTTTTGTATTTCTATAAAAATGTACGTTAGTAAGTAAATGAAGTAAAATAAATTAGATAAGAAAATTCTTGGATTTTGAGCAGATAAGGAAAGCTACCGATAAAAATTAAATAAAACGAATCGATTAAGAGATACAAATGAGGACATATTATTGGTATTCGTCAGAAGAAAAGAGTATACAATATAATAAATGAAATGATAGTTGTATAAAGTGCGAAAATTTGTTTAAAAATGATAACGTCATTTAGTGATGTACATACATGAATGTGCTATTTGAGGGTTGGACAAATAAAGAAGCAACGAATCGCAAGGTTAAATATTTATTTGTGTAGAATAATTGACAGGTGTTTGATCGCTTATACATGTTAGGCATAACAGGCGTATAACAATAATGTCGGTGTCGCAGGGCCGAGCGCAGCAATACAATACAAGATAGTGAGTAAAATTTACCTTCGCTAGCAGTGCCCGACTCGCACTTATCCCTAATAATCTGCTCTAATCGCACGCCCTGCCTCTCCAAGCCCTGCTGCTGCATCTCAATCTGATCGAGCTCTAACTTAACGTCTTTCATCGACATGACTTTGATCTGTTTAAAAAATCGCAAAGTGTCGCGTGAGTGGTTGTTTAGAGTCAGTAAAGTTACAGAGAGAGAGAGAGAGAGGGAGAGAGCCTCAGAAGAGTTTCTTCTTGAGCGAGAGGAGGAAACTCACTTTTCGCCTGAGGGGCATGGGCCGGGCGGGCGCCGGGCCCTTTTTCCTCTTCCATTTGCCCTCGGCGCTCTTGTCGAGGGCCGGGTAGCCCAGGTAGCCCGCCGAGCTCTCCATGCACGAGAGGCTCTGCATGTTTCGGTTCGCCTCGTCCTTGCTCAGCTTCTCGTCGTCCCAGACGTGCTGCTGCTGCTCGTTGTCGGGTGGTGGAGGATGCCGCAGGGTGACGGGCTCGTCGGGTAGCGCACTCGTGCTGTGTCTGTAGCCGATGGTGCCGATGCTGCTGTCAGCGGCGTTGTTGTTCGTGGTCTGGACCGGCGGTGGCGGTGGCGGTGGCGGGGCCGGCTTGGATTTTCGCGTCCTGGGCGTCAGTCGAGGTGAGAGGCTCTGGGAAAAATCACGAGTCATAAATTGGCTCTGCTCGGCCAGTGCGGCGCAGGGTGCAAGCAGAAGGTACAGAAGGTAGAGAAGGTTATACAGCAGGTACAGAAGGGAGGAGGCGAAAACTCACGGGATTGGAATTCGCGCTGGCGTTGGGCGATTTCGTCGGCGTGCTGCTGCCGTGGCGAGGATCGAGGATCGGCGGTGGCGGGGCGGGCTTTCTCTTTCTGTAGGTGCCGCCCGGCGTTATCGTCGAGCAGGAGCTCGCTATCGACGTGTTGGAGGAGTAAATACTGCTGGTCGTGAGGTTCGATTTCGGCTGCAATCCTCCTTCCAGGTGTGAATGCCTGAAATGTATTTCATCAAAAGCTTCATTATTTGAGTGTGGAAGAGGTGGCGTGGATTAGAATACAATGTATACCTGAGAGTCCTGGGCTTGGGCACTGGGGGCGAGGACTTGTTGCCGAGGTCGGACTCGCTCTCGGGCTCCTCGTCGTCGCTCCAGAAGGGATTGAGGTTGATCTGCGGCGCCTCGAGCAGGCGCTTCTTCGAGGGGCCCTGGCCGCTCGCTCGCCCCCTCGTCCTGGCGATGGGCTTGGGCGGCGTCTCCTCCCGCTCGTCCTCGTCGCTACTACCGAAGGGGTTGGTCGAGGGCCTCTTGCCGCTCGGCGGAGCCGGCTCCTCCTCGTCCTCGTCGCTCGCGAACGGATTCAGCTCGTCCGGGTAGCCCTTGCGCTCGGGCTCGGGCGCGTGCTCCTCCGCGTCGGCTAAACTATCGCTAACTAGGCTAGAATGTAGCTGCTGGTCGGCTGGTTGGGGCTGCTCGGGCTCGAACAGCCTGAGCCTGCGCTGCACGAGCGAAAGCCTGCGCGGCTGCTCGCTGCTCGTCCTCCGATCTTTGGTATGCTCGCCGGCGCTCCTCAGGCTGCTGCTCCTCCTGAGCGCCGGCGCCTCGTCCTGCTTGCTCGTCTCCTCCCTCTCTCCTCTAAGCTCTACTACGTCGGGCGCGCTATGTACACGCGTGTCGCGCCTCTGCCTCGCCTCTCTGTCCGGGGATGCTGCTGCCGGCTCCTGCTCCTTTTGCACCTTCTGCTCGTCGGTCGTCAGCTCGTCTATGCGCTCGTTGATCAGCTTGATCATCTCGTCGAACTTGTCATCCTTCTCGTCCTTCTCGTCCTTCTCGTCCTTCTCGTCCTTCTCGTCCTTCTCGTCCTCGGCCAGGAGAAGAGCCTTCGGCTGCTGGAGCTCCTCCTCCAGGAGCAGACTCCTGGCGCTCTTCTCCTCGTCGCTTTCCGACTTGGGCTGCTGCTGCTCGAGCGGCCCGTCGACCTTGTCCCGGAGATCGAGCTGGCCGAGCATGTGGCTGGTCATGATGTCGAGCTTGCTGCGCTGGCTCTGGAGCAGCCGGTCGACCGAGCGCTCGAGGCTGCGCCGCTTGCTCTTCTCCTCGTCGCTGAGCGGCGCCTCGAGCACCGCCGCCGCCGCCGCCGCCGTCGCCGCCTCCTCGTCCAGGTCGATTGGCTTGGCGGAGAGGATGGTGGTGCTGGTGGCGCTGGTGGCGCTGGTGGCGCTGGTGGCGCTGGTGGCGCTGGTGCCGGTGTCGGTGGCTGCCTGCTGATCGGTTAGCTCGCGCTGGCTGGTGGGCTGGGGTTGCGTCGTGGGCTCGTCCTCGTCGATGGGACAGGCCTCGCAGCAGTACTGGCCGTCCTCGGTCTCGTAGTAATTGCCCGGGGTGAGCTGGTGCTGGCAGCGCGCGCACCGGAAGCAGCTCCGGTGGTACACGGCGCGCGAGACCACGAGCTTCTCCGCGAGGAAGACCGGCAGCCCGCAGCTAGCGCACGGCTCCCTCCGCATCCCCAAACGCGAGCTCACCTACACCCAAACAAACTTTTTTACTTTTCATTCCTCCTTCCTCCTTACTCAATCTTATCAATTTACACTTTGACTGACAACAAGACGATTCATTATATGATAATAACGAACTCAATACTGAATAATTAACTACACATAAGAAATCGTGTTATTCGTCACGTTGAGTAAGCGTACTTTCCCACTAGGTGTTAAGTACAGTTTTCAGTGCATATACCAGATTTAATCAATGCATAAAAAGTACAAATATATTATTGTACAATTAATTTTTCCAAAGTAAAATCTAAATAACGTTTTTCTACTGCAAAGATAGAAAGGTAAGGTCATTCGCATTCTCCATTAATAATTATTGTCATGCAATCGAAATCAGTCACGTATTATTATTATTTCTAATTAGAAACAGGTATAGTTTTAGTTTTAAAAGACATTAGTTAATAGAATTAATAGCCGTATTAGAATTCTTCTATGAAATACAATACTTAAAAAAGGCGAAGGAGGATTCCTCAAAAAAGTCAGATCTTTCAGTCAGTCAGTTACGGAAAGGTTTTCAGAGGAAAGATCCGCTACATACAGAGAGGAGGAAAAAGCTTATTCGACGAAAAGCAGCAGTGGCAGTCGCGGGTGGGGGGCTCAAGCCCAGCCAAGCATTTTCCACATTTCGTTTATCGCCACTCTAAAAGGATTCCGGAAGAGAGTAATACCGCAGGTTGGCTGCCTGCTCCGAATCTCGGCTACGCTCGCGCTCGCCTATATATATATACGACATCCCCGAGCGCAATTTTTCCATTTTCGCGCAAGAATTTATACGGCTTGCCTCGAGAGCGAGGCAAGAAAATTCCGCGGCGCGGTGAAAAAGAAAGAGGCTAGAGATATATAATATGTACAGCGCCCGAATGCGCGAGCGGGATATAATCTGTTTTAGACGATTCGTGGGAAGTGCAAGTCCGCGCCGCGGCACATCTCTTGACTCGAGCCAATTACTCCCGCGTGCTAATTACGCGGAATCGCCCCGGCGCCGCTTGTTTTCCTTTCCTCTCTCTCTCTCTCTCTCTCTCTCTCTCTCTCTCTCTCTCTCTCTCTCTCTCTCTCTCTCTCTCTCTCTCTCTCTCCCTCTCTTTTTCATTTCGGCCGATTATCTTTATTACCCACAGCTGATTGCACGAATTACTTCGACTCCCCATATTGCAGCTTCGCTTCCTTACTATACTTGTATCTCCTTCTTTCCATGTGCACCGCGCCTCTCTCTCTCTCTCTCTCTCTCTCTCTCTCTCTCTCTCTCCCTATCCTGTCTTAGTCTTCTTTATAGCCGCAAAGACTACCTACTCTCCAGGTTTACTTTATAGGATAGGTATGCCGCTCTACTCCTGAGCTTGTCCTATTTCGCTTTATCTGCGCGCGGGGCTCCATATAATATATCTCGTTTTTATCTTATCGCGGCCCTTCGTTCCGTTCTTTTCGTCATTTAATTAATGGCTTATCAAAGTTTCATTAGACTCGTCTAAACAGTATACGCGATTATTTCCTTTTTTTATATCAAAATATAAATTCTTGTTAACATTGCTTATATTCATGACAGCAGTTTTGCAAATTTTCCTCAACACCAAAAATCTCTTTTTCCACATTATCAATTGAATTGACGTAATAACTTTTGCACAAAATTTGAAGGATCCCGAGGGCTCGCAAATACATCTACTTGTGAAACAATTTAAGCGTTTAGTTGAGCATTGAAACGCGCTTTATACCAGCGAGCATAATATCACACATCTCCAATTCAAGTGGCAATAAAAAATGCTCACGGTCAAAATAAAGATTAGCACTGATCACGAAGCATCTTCGCGCGATATTGCAATGCTCTCTCGTCTTGTCGCACGTTATAGTCCCAGCGTCTCTTATTAAAAGTGTGTGTGTGTGCGCGTGTGTGTGTGTGTGCGCGTGTGTGTGTGTGTGTGTATGTGCGCGCGGAGATACGCGCGAAACGACAGCGGGATTAAAAGAAAGGTTGCACGGCGAAGACAACGCGATTCGCGCCAATGAAAATCCACATAAAGATAAAGCTGGCTTACGTAACGCACGCGCCGGGCTCGAAAATAAACGCCGTGCACGGCGACACGAAATGCTTCGTGTGCGTAACCCGTATACCTATCTACCTTTCTAACTACCTTGACTGACAATTCCTATCAACCAAATGCTTCTTACCCCCAAAACATTTTTATATTTTTCATGATTACTTGTTGTTATTAAGAAAGTCAAATCAGTTTAATGAAAATAATCTACTGAAAGATTAAGCGCAATTGTATAGGTTATATCAACAGGCTAAAAGCGCATATCTTTAATAAGAAATCACTAAACGTATTAGAATGTAGGTACAGAATATTTTTCTTTACATATGATGTGGAAAGATACAAGGCTGAAGAAGATAGAAGCTGTTAAATTGTGCATTGTCACAGTTTACGCGCACTCCGCGCGTCAAAAACAAAGTCGCGCAATATCTCTAAATAAACTTGTGATTCAAACACCCGGTATCGATAAATCGGATGTCTCATGCTTTACTCTCCTACACAGTGTGCAATGTCGTGTATCTAGACCTACTTTCACATTTTATATCACTTAAATGTTCGATTTCGAATTAAAAAAATACATCAACAGTTAGGAAAATTGGCAAAATTCTAATAAACAATAAAAGATAGCATTATTCCATATTAAAGAGTTGTATGAGTATTTTGATTCATGGAATGAATGTTACTCGATAATAGAAATCTAATTGTCGTTGGGTCGGTTTATTGAGGAAAAGCGGAATTGGAGCTGATGGCGAGCGCGCGTGACAAAGGAAACATATCGAGGGCGAAATTGTTGAAGCTTCGCGAAAGATCCGAATCAAAAGCTATTCGCGGTTACTACGCTCTCGGTGCGGCGACTGCAACGCGTTTCTCCCGTAATTACTCGGTAACGAATTTCGCTCATTCCCCGATGATAACGCACCCGGGCGAATAATTGATTTTTCTGCCTTTGCACCTTTTCCTGTAACGAAATTACCATAGCCACGCTAATTATAAAGATGACCGACTTGTAACTACACATAGCATGCGTTAATTCTAACCGTCAGTGGTTCGCGGCCGCGCGTGTATAAATATTTACAACGACAAATTCAAAGCCCCTGCACGTTATTTTTAGATATTCCTCAGGCTGTTAAAAATTCGTAAAAAGGCTCTTTCACAAAAGTCACCGAGATCGAGTGACTACAGCTACAAGATACGTCCGACTTAACAAACACTCACTGACAACAGGAGGAAAGTTTTTTATTTCCGTCTGCGCATAAGTTTATGCCCATGCTGTTTTATATCGTATACATTTTGTATAAATAGATAACGTTTTGCTTCTTAAAAGCATTTCTTTTTAGGAATGCCATGCTACTCATTGAGGTTGAAGTAATTTTCATTATCTCATCACGTTGTCAGTATACCTCGAACGCGAGCTGAATGAGAAATAGTAGAATATGACGCTTTGGCGAATTCTATCTTACTAACTGATTACACGAAGATAATCCTAGATTTCACAATGTTTCTGTCAAGATAAATGTTTGTAGACGCGTTGAATGCATTGACAAACTTGTCAGGTATGCGTTTGATAATCCTGTTTAATAAACTATACAAAGTAATGCACTCTGGTAAGTAAAATATTGAAAATAATGCAGCTTTTACACTAAAATGATTTTAACGTCATAGTTGTAGTAAAGTCAGTAATCGAGTTAAACGTTGAGACTAAATAATAGAATAATTACACTCTTCATTGGTAGCATTAAAGAGTTTATAGGAAGACGCCGTACCTAACGCATATTAAACGAAACTCCACGTCGCGTTGCAAAAAAAAAGTGCAAGGAAAAAAGTCTCGTAAGCGTGTAGGTAGGTGTAAAAAGTGCACTGAACTAGGTCTGCGACGATAGTCTCGTCATCGTTTCGCGGAGACTCGGCCGATCTCCCAGCCTGCTGGGAATCCTCGTGGCCCTGGTCCAGCAGCGTCGGTCCCTTGATCCTGGCCAGCAGCGAGCTCCTTCTGAGCAGCTCATCCTCGTCGATGCGGAGCACGGTAAGAGTGTTGGGCTTAGGCGGCGCCGAATCCGACATGACTGCTGCTGCTGCTGCTGCTGCTGCTGCTGCTGGCGTCGCGTGTGTACGGAAATAAAAATAAGCGCGGCGAGCGTTCGGTCCGGGTGGCCGCGGCCAGCGCAACTGCGTGCGAAGCGCGAGCGAACGAGTATAGGCACGAGAGAGAGAGAGAGAGAGAGAGAGAGAGAGAGAGAGAGAGAGAACCGAGCAGCTGATCGGGCCCGCGAGGCAGCAGAAGGCGCTCCGAGCGCGCGATAAGAAAAAGAGCCTGTAGTGGCTATAGAGCGGGCTCGAGCGAGAGCGATATATGGAGAGCGCGGCACTTCAATTAGCACTCGTGCGGCACTGTGCGCGCCACGCTCGACTCTCGTCTTCCTCTCTTACTGCTGCTGCTACTGCTGCTGCTACCAAGCGAATTAGCGTCTATTGACGGCATCGACTTGTTAAATGCCCAGTCTGCATTCATGCACTTTTTTTACATTTTCATTTTAATTTTGAGCCTCGTTTTTCCGCTTATTGCGAGCTTCTTCATTTAGAGTTATCATTTAGAGTTATCTTCTAACTTTTATGTGCATTCAAAGACCTTACCATAATTTTCTCTTTATTATAAAGACTTAATAGAGAATAGATATAATATGAATAGTATGATTGTGTGACCGCAAACTAACTCTACATAACCTACAAAAATTCTACCTGATGCTTCTCATTGTTGAGTGCACAGAGATATAAAACATATTTTTATACGTCTGTCGATTCATGTTTGTACTTATTTTGGAGTACCTCACAAATGCACAACCAAGTTAGATTATATATTACATGATACTTTTATATCTGTAATTATGTTCTCAAGAATATGTCTGTCATATTCATTCTCTTAATCACCTGACCTCATACCGTTAAATTCTTATTTAGCAAGGACATTTTTCAAATAATTCTTACTCCTAGTAGTGGGGAAGAAAACTACCACTGCGGCAGCGGTGGCGCTAGTTAAAAGCATAGTTCGGCAAGTATTCGACCGCAAAACTTTGGCGAATACTTTTCATATCTTGCTAAATACTCAACGAAATAAGTAAATTTCAATTTTCAAACACATGAATAAATTTTCGAACACTTTTTGGAACCACTCAACCACTCCTATGGGCCTTAGTTTTTCATGCGAGACCTTTCAAAATTGAAATTTTCCTATTTCGTTGTGTATTTCGCAAAATGTGAAAAAGAGTCGTCAAAATTTTACAGTCGAATACTTACCGAACAGGCCGAACTATGATTAAAAGGTACACCCGTCTGCGCCATGTGTTGTATTTTAACATAGAAAACTATATCTATATACATGTACATAAAAAATGGCCGACGTCGGTGTACCCGCCAGAGATCGCATGGTATATTTAACCTCCAGTATCCACATAACAATATTTTCCTTTTTTACTTTTGTGTATGATTTAACCTCAAATTAATTTAAAAAATATTTCAAATGATGCGTGTTCGCTATTTTATTTTATAGCTCCTATTAAAAAGTCAATAGATTTTAATTATTAATTTCGTGATTAAATTAACTCTGTATCACTTTTATATATTTTAAACAAATGAAAGAGAAAAGATCAGCATTTTGTTTCCGAATATATTTAAAAAAAAGGTATACTAATTAAATACTCGAGCAAATGAGCTTAATTTATAGGTAGGATAAAAATGACGGTTCCACTTAATCAGGATATAAATCCGAAAATTTAACATGGCTAAAAACTTTAGCTTAGATTGAGTGCGCATTTGTGCTTGGGCGTTGATTATTCCGAAATACGGTACATCCACAAGGTTTCGTAACACAGCAGACTCGCACAACGCATTAATTTATGTTAAAAAGTGCTCGAGACCGTTTGTCGAGTCGCCCGTTCGTCGCTCAGAGTCCGATTCTTGAGCAGTACTCCTCCCATCATCAAAGATTCCATTAGCTCACGACTAAATGCGAATCGTGAGCGTAGCACCATTAACGAGCGAGAGCACGCTTGCGCTTGCGCGTTTAAATTAACGCGCCAAGTGCATAAACACGCTGAGGCGCTGCACGCACACGCGGAGCCGTTAATCGTTCCGCGACGAAACGGAGAAATTAATACGTCGGGTCATTATTCGCATCGGAAAGCGCAAAAAGTGTGCGAGCGCACGCGTAATATCGCACTGCGCAGCGCGAGCATAAAGCGCCCGGCATTAAATTTGAATTCCCGGGTTCCGGCGATTTTGCTCCGAGGCGACCGCGCGCGTCCGCTACTCCTCGTCGTCCGCGATGTAATAATGATCGCCGGTGAGCCTATTATATATATATACATATACGTGTCAATTAAATACACGTGTCTGTGTATGTATGAAAATCGGCGTACCTATGTACCTGCGTTAATTAAACCAGCGGCTCTTATAATGGACGCGCATTATTCCTCTTTTTCCTCTTCATTCCTTCCGCGACTTTCTCTCCTACTATATACATCGCTTCCTCTTTCTCTTTCTCTTTCTCTTTCTTGCGTGAATGTACGCAAGCGCACACATGTGTGTAATATGGGATCATGCATCTTGCGCTCTCTTCAGCTCTCGAGCGGCCGGATTACGCTATAATACGCATGCTGGCTTTTCGCGCGAGCGCTAGGTATAAATTTAGCGCGAGACGGCCTAATCTACAGAGAGAGAGAGAGAGAGACAGAAAGAGAGAAAGAGTGAGTTCATGTTTTTTTTGCGTTTGTATTAAAAATATACTGTATGTACACAGAGAGAATTTTCTGATAAAAATTACCGTCAAAATATATGGAAACCTAGTGGGACATTCTGACTTTAAGGAAAAAATTACCTTAATGAACGGTAAACTGTACAAGAAAAAAATGCTTTGTTGATTTAACAAAGTCACTTGGTAAAATACGCACTAACTATTTTTTTTTATTACACTTACCAAGTAATTTGTTCATTTAACAACTGGGTTAGTAAAATTAACTAATGGTTTTATAGAAACAACAAATTACTTGGTAAGTGTAATAAAAAAAATAGTTAGTGCGTATTTTACCAAGTGACTTTGTTAAATTAACAAAGCATTTTTTTTCGTGTACATTATTAAAAATTATAATGAATAATGTTAATTTTTACCGTTTATCAGGGTAATTGTTCCACTAAAGTCAGCATGTCTCACGTTTACAATAATTTGTATACTAATTTTTATCAGTAAATATATGTCGCGCCCTTATACACTTGATAATTCTTTGCGATTTGAAAATCATAAAGAATGCCGCATTATCTGCTTAAAAAATGATTGACCAGCATAAATGACATTTTTCGAATTTACATTTCAATAGTTCACGTGCGTTTTATGCAACTCGTATTGCAGGAAACAAGAATTGAATGGTCTCGTCTTACTATGCTAGATTATGTATAATAGAAGGAAATGGTTATTGAAGCATTGAATTTCACATAAATTGGGTTATATAATTTAACGAGATGAATGTTAAAAATATATTTAAATTTCATCGAATCTTTTACTCTTCGAGCACTTATGGATGAGCAAGAATTAAACTTTTAACACAAGCGAAATCTCACTATACTGCTTATTTAACAAATGAATAAAGTATTTTATTAAAAAATTGTTAATCAGAAATGAATATAGGTTTGAAGATTTTGAGCCGATGAATATTCTTCGTCGCAATGTATGATTTGTCTTCAAGAGCCGTTCCTCGAAATGAATATTAACGTGCACGCGGTGGTGCATACTCCGAGTCGTCTACACAATCATCAGGTATATAAGAGGCGCTGCACACGAGATGGCCAAGCTAGAATTGCGTTTCTACTGTTTCTAGATTCTCCGGTAGGCAGGTAGCTATGCAGTCGTAGCAAAAAACGAGGACGCACGCGACGAAGGAAGAAATTTGCTGTATATAGTGGTCTCACTGCACTCGCGAGAGAGTTACAAGAGTTTTTCCACGACTGTACGTGGGCGCCCGATTCCAAGGACGGCTCGCTCCGCGTTTTGCACGTGATTATCACCGCCGTCCTCGTCGTCGTCGTCGTCGTCACAGTTGTATTGTTGCATATTTTTCACACCTGTCGCGCGCCGTCACCGCTTTTTTGCATCGCTGCGGCCGCACGCTTTCTTGACGGCGTTATTATCGCTTGACCGATGCTCCGCGCGCATACGGTTTCTTCTCTTTGCGGCATTTTCTGATTTCCTTTTCTTTTACGACAGCTAGAAAAGGTATTTATCACTGTATTTCTACGTTTTCTTTCTTCACAATATCTCCTTTTTTTTTACTTTTTAATTCTCAGGCTAAATTAAAACCACAACATTAAGCATTTTTCGAAAATTGATATGCTTCCAATTTAATTTAAACTTTCTACATAACCTACATTTTGTATTTAATTTAAGAGAATCAATTATATCTCTTTTTTCAGATTAAGTTCACCTTATCGTCGCCAATAAGGTTTTCTTCCTATAAAACATAACGTTTATTTATTTTTACATTGAAATAATTGATTTAATAATTTTCAAACGCTATAAATTATTTTATTATGTTCGGACATAATTAATCAAAAGAAAAACTGTCAAGCTCAATTTCGCCGAGACGTATTTCGCATTGAACTTTGCACTTCGATTCCAGCATTATGCAAATTTTGATTTCAACTTAAATGAAACATTACACACAAGCCAGCTTATCTATTATCTGCGTTTCAATTCTACACGGAAGAATGCATTTTATGCCCGTATAACACTTGGCTACAATATACATTACGTAAGTGAATCCGCACCTTTTTACACGAGGACAATAAATACGCTCGACACTGTTAGTTAGTCAATATCGGCGAATCAGCTAATAAAGATACAAATCAGTGCACACAAGTTGTAGTGCAGCGGCCGTAAAAGGTAAATTAAGCGTCGTTACGCTACGGCGCTGCGCACATACCTCGAGCTTATAACTCAGGGTGAAATTTCCTCCTTCCCTGCCCTATAGGAAAGAGCTCGTATCCCCGCGGCGATACTTGAAAAGGCTGCAGCTTAGGGGTCCGTCGAAGCGCTGAAAGTGTCCCAAGCGACGTCGGGCCGAATGTCCGGCTTATACTCGACTCCCGCGACACTCGCGACTATACGGCGTTAAGCGAGGAGAAAAGGGCTTGGCCGGCGTTGCTCGAGCCTATATAATACAGTAACAACAACAAAGGCCGCTCGAAAAAGCAGCTACACACATCGGAGCCGCGCTCCCGACTACCATGCGCGATACGTAACCGAGCGACAAGGTGCGCGCATTTCGTATTCCGCGCAACGCGCGTTCGCGTTCGCGTTCGGCTTTTCGTTAACGCGCGCGATGGCTCATCAAGAATTATGCGCTGTACGTGTGGCGCGCCGCGCGCGCTCTCCTCTTTCACATTCTCCCTTTCTCTCGGCTTTCCGACTTACGTGGCACAATCTGCCGGCCTGGCGCGCGCTATGACTAACTAGTAGTGTAGCTATATAAGCCAAGGCGATGCTTGGATGCCGATGTGCAGATGGAGGCAGATGCGCCACTTGAATTTCGCTTTCTTTCTTTCTCCTCGCTATACCTTCTTCTTTCGACTTTTTTTAACGAGCCTGGGATCTATAGTCTTTATGAGGCAAGTGCGCTAATTGCAGGCTATGAAATTCTGCTTCCGACTGCTCCTGCGATTACGTGTCTTTTATATACTGCCTTTTTTTCACTATTACGGCTTGATTATTTTTTTCTTAACAATTTTGGTAAAAGTCTTATCAATTATTTTTTATTTTTCAATTACTTTCTTATTTTGGGCGATCTGACATATATATCCGATTTTAAACGGTGTTATATATTTACACTATAAGAATAATAATGATTTCATTGCTTTAAATTTATCATTGTATTCATCTTACATTCACTGATAAACGTACTGCATTCAAATTTGTACACGTACGATTCTTTCATTTTAATTGCCGAACTGTAGGGGAGAAGCAGGTATCATTGTAATGTATAATGGTGTTTATAATTACAAATTGCAATCGCAATAGAAAGAATAAATGTTATTAATATATTTTACACTGAGAGGAAGGATTACTTGTAGCAAATGAATCGTGTACTTGAATCGTGGCATCGAAATCTCATATTCTTGCCACAAATGTTACATTCATTTTAAAAGTTAAGAACTCGTACTTGAGAAACGTCCGCACGAGATAAGAGAAACATGTACTGTACAAAAGGTTATTTGACGGTTTTCTAGCGTATAATGATGCTTGAAAATAAGCATTGAAATATCAAAAGATTCTATGCATAGACATAAACGTGGCAGGCAAACATTTATGCTGTAAGAAGTATTCTTTACCAGAAGTAATCCTTTCTCTCAGTGTATATCACATGTATGGTATATTTTACACAATTTAGTGTTGCAATAATTTATTATTTGTGACTTTAATAATACAATAGAACCTCCTGGAACTGTGACTCACTCCACTGTGAACCTACCGATACTGTGACTGTGGAGTATCTCGGCATTGTGATTTTTCTAGGGTCGGCAACTTTTCGGAAAAAGTTTTATGAAAATTTTTAAACGAACAAAATTATACATTATTGATACACTTTGTTAAAAAAAGTTTTTATTATTGTTCAAATCAAAAAAATGTTTGGTATGATTTTTAGAAAAAAAGTATTTGTAATAAAACTGCATGAAAATCAATCGGACTGTGAAATTTAATTATGTGGGGGAGGTACGAGGGAAATTAATATTATGACCTAGATATGGCCCTGCTGCTCGACGCTGATTGGCTGATGCCTCATTCATAGTGCCGGGGGTAGCTAGTCCCAAGTTTTACAATCCTGGGAGGTTCTACTGTATTTTAATATCAAATTGAATTAAACGATCAATTTCTATTTCATTTATCCATACTATCTCCCGTGCCAGATAAAGTACCACTTTGAAATTGAGCTCATTCTATGTACATTCAAATAATCATATAATTATAAAATTGTTTGAAAACTATAGGTAAGAAAAATATGTTAGAAAAATATTTTATCAATAATTGCACATAATTCAATTAGATTTCATTGTTTTTGAAAATATTTAACAGGTGCGCCACAGTATCTGCTTCTTCCCTATTCATAAATAGGTATAGTGAATTTTTAAAATAATCAAGAATGAAATACAGTAATCAAGTGAATTTAACAATAAAAACTTGTCATACCATCAAAGCATCAAGAAATAAAATTCAATTAGGGCTATGTCGTTGAACCGTGCATTTTCATCGAGCAAAATAATGAGAAAAAAAAACAGGAGAAGCCATTGGCATCGATTTTGCGAGAAGTAACCTTCTCGCAGCAGGCACTAGCGTGTGTATATGTGAGTATATGTGAGTATAAGGTAAGACTGGTGCGAGCTGCGATCGATATTTCGTCAGGTTGTTCCATGTGCGCAAGTATAGTACCAGAACGAGCAGCGACAATTTACCTGCTTGCGAAATTCGCGCATGCTGCGCCGCAGCCGCGAATCGCCGTTCAAGGAGCGACGCATCGACGTCGGCATAATGCGATTGCGGCCGCACGTTTTTTTCTAATTTCCAAAATACGTGAAATGCGATACTCGTCGACTGCACCTGTCGACTTTAATCATCACTAAAATGTTTACAGGGAAATCGAGATTTAAAATGCTTATTAAGAGCTACATTCGCGTATGAATATTTTTATACAAATTGAATGAAAATAAAGAATCATCTACTTCAGCGAATGAATATATTTTAGAAAGGAAGCAGTAAAGTATTTAAGTGATTTTTTATTCCTATAATTTTTAAACGTGAAACAACCTTATTTCACGGAAAAATTACTTTGATGGTGAGCAATACATTTTTTTAGATTATTACAAATTCCGTCCCATAAAATTCTTTATTTTCACAGTCGCAATCTAAGACTATTTCCTCCCCATGAATTGTAAAAGCTTTCTATAAATAAACGGGCTTAAATACACTTTAAATTAGAAAGAATTAATATACTTTATTTTTATTATTATTCTTCGTTTTGATAACCATTGAACGGTAACTCTTTATCACAAACTAAATTCACTTGTCGTAAAGTCTCTTAAATACTTTTCATCAGGTTGATTTGACATTTGTTTTGACTTGAACATTTAGTCATTCGTTTTTATTAGTTTCTATTTGACTTTATAAATTATTTATGATTGTTTTGAACACTTGTTCTTGTCAATCTTATCGAAAAAAAAGAAAGATAGTTACTAAA
This sequence comes from Gastracanthus pulcherrimus, assembly GCA_949152435.1. Lineage (NCBI taxonomy): Eukaryota > Metazoa > Arthropoda > Insecta > Hymenoptera > Pteromalidae > Gastracanthus > Gastracanthus pulcherrimus. Next base: position 46,891,050 of record OX424573.1, on the reverse strand, counting down.
GAATCTGAAGAAGGCATTGAACAATGGTTATGAAGTCGAGGATTACAAAGGTGCATTGCTAATGTATTAATTTGCCACATTGCTGCAAGTAATAATAATAAGAATTTGACAGTGAATAAAGCACAATCTTCATTTGGTCTATTTGAAGGGCTAGGTAACCCCTGGAATAAGTGAATAAACGTAAGGCTTAAAAAGCCGGAGGTAGAGATAGAGAGGTACGTACATGGCGGAGACGAGTCGAGTCTCCCGATGGTGAAAAGTCTGTGCGGCTCGCATGTATACACGCTTGCTGCGCAGGTTAGCCTACTGGCCTGCTTTAAGCCGCGACTTGGCTACGCGACTCGTGTACATACATATACATATATACATACATACATGCATAGATATATCGATAGGACTTATACAGCCGTGTACTGATACTCGCCGCGCGCGCGATCGCTCCCGACCGGCAGGCGCGGCCCGTCTGCAGCGAGAGCTGCAGCAGGATTGGTCGATCGGCGTGCGCCCCGTCGTGCGACTCGCCGCGCACCACGAGTCAGCATCGGCTAATCAATCCCTTTTATTTTTATTTTCCGAAGCCCGCCCCCGCTACAAGTTGTTAAATCGATTTCGCCTACACCGCCGGCGCGTCCAAACTCGCCGGTATTCAACTATAACGGAAATCTACACGGAGAGAATTTTCTAATAAAAATTATGACGAAATTCGCAGTAAAAATTACCGTCAATGACTATAAAGCTGGGACACTCTAACTTTCCGGCACTTTTTATTCATATTTACGATAAATTTGACCGTACTGAAGGGTAAAATTTGCCTGCCGCAGAGTAAAAGTTCCCTGTACGAATCTTAGAGAAAACCAAAATTTGTGGTAAAATATGTACGAAATATTTTTTAAACATCTGGATTTTCTTCCAATTATTGTAGCAGTATCATTAATACTTAAATAAGTACATTTATACACATTTATATTTGAGTTAACCTAAAATGTGTACACGCTCAGTTGTTTCCTTTATCAGCTGTCTTCTTTTATAGTAAAATATCAGTCAAAAGTGCCAGAAAGTAGGAGTGTCCCAGCTTTATAGTTATTTACGGTAATTTTTACCCTGAATTTCGTTATAATTTTTATTAGAAAATTCTCTCTGTGTATATATACTCGGCTGCGATCGATATTTTCTAATAAAAATTCGTCTCGCGGCTTGTCCTTTAATTTGCGACTCGCTAGCTGTGCTTTACCTGCTACCAATAGACACGTTTATTACCTGATTTTTTGTTTTAATTTCTCAGTAAATTGTAAAGAACTTATTCTGCGTACTAGGAAATATGTTTTCAATCGTACTTGCGAACGTTGAAATGTGGCGGCAGTAGCTGTAAAATATGCGGAATAATTTATACTAGCAAAGAGTTTGCGTGAGATGAAGGGAGGCGGCGGCGAATCGACACAAAGTACCCACTTTGGAGAGAGAGAGAGAGAGAGAGTAGGTATAGCGCGAAGACTCGACAAAACTTCTTGGACTCCTCTCGAAAGTTCCCCTCGCGGAGTTTCGGCGCACGAAATTGATTTCTCGCGCTTATCGCATCGAGCGATCCGCGCGTGTATAAGGCTGACTTTGGGAACAGCCCCTGTCATTATCGCGAGGGCTCCTCCGCGAGCCCGTGGCCCGTGGCCCGTGGCCCGTGGCCCGTGGCTTGTATATCGAGCGGTCGCGGCGCTTTGCCAGATAAGGCCTTTTATTTGAATATTTCTCGCACTGTTGGCTGAATCACGCTTCGGCGGCAGCTCCTATTTTTAGACTGATCAAAGGATAAGAACTTGACGTAAATGTCAAGAGAACGCCCTGCAGCCGAGAGATGCTGACATTTTGCTACGGGATTTGGGACCGATAACTTTTCTTACGCACTTTACGATGATGTTTTTCATTTTTCTTTTCACAGACTTTTATGATATTGCGTTTGCGTACTGTTTTCGCGAGGACATTATTAGCTCAGCTAAAATTATATGTAACCAGCGTCCAATTGAATAAACGGACGAGAAAATGGACCTTTCAAAAGCAGGGATTTTCGAGGCATCGGGTTTCATCAAGTGAAATTGCAATTGCATGTATAGTCCACGCTTGATTAGCGTGTCCCAGAAAAATACTTTTAACAACGCTTGACGACCCTAACGATTCTTCCAAGACTTTAATTGCTATTTCAATTCAATTCAGTATGGCGCGTGCCTTCTCCATTTATTGATGTACCTAAGAGTCTTTTTTAAAATTCCTTTCTTAACAATACTTATTTTTTCATTTTTTGCATTGCCTTTTTCTTTTTAAATAATATTTGTACGATTATCATACATAATAACTTTTTTTGCTTGTATTATCATTAATTCCTTTTACGCGGTCATAAGGGAACACGATCATTACTTTATCTTAATTAAGGGAATGTGAAAGGGATTTTTTAAATCCACTGTTATTTAGCAAATACGAATAGAATTGCATGAAATTTTAACCACAGGTTACTTATAGTATCTCGAAGATCCAACCAGAGTGTTTTTGTCCAAAAGTTGCAAGAAAATTTTGTAGGCATCTACTTTACCAACTTCTCATATTTTTAAATGTTTATATTTCAATAAACTATTGAACAGAATACTCAATGTGGTCGGACCTACCAAAGATCATAAGTAATATCTATAGTTTAATTATAAATTACAACCAATTACGTTCATATTTGTCAGAGAAAAAAGATTTGGAAAATTTCTCGATGGGTTTCAACTTACTTAAACCATCAGCTTTAGTACTTCTTTTCTCTTTTACTTCAGTCGATGGATCGACACATTAATTAAGTGAGCTTTGTGTTGCAAAGTTATACAACGCACAGTTGATCAAGTAGTTATATGTATAAATTAATTAATTGTGTTATGGAATTGTTAACTTGTTGTGTTACATAAATTACTTGCATTATATATATTATAATATTAATCGAAGTGAAAAACAATCGATGTGTGACCCTAATATATACATAAAAACAAAATTTAAACATAAGAGAAGTACACTTAAATTACATAAGTAGACCATTCACCTGTTAAACATAATATGTATAAAATCTACGCCATGCTAGAGATTTCATTAAAAGAGAAAAGTCCATCAAAGTAAGTACCATCTACAAGTCAGCCAAAGTCCAAGACAAAAAGGTTCACACTCCATTCAAGCGTCGAGTGGGTAAAACTATATCTTTTGAAGACCGCAAGATACACATATTGGTTTACCAAAAGAAATGAGCAAACAAGTAAAAATAATAAGAATAAGAAAAGAGAGGCAGAGAGAGTGGTGCAAAAGTTAATATCATGCGATACTCATTGCGAACATCAGTTGCGATCGAAAAACGAGTATAAGGGAGACATATTAAATTGAATAGATAAATTAAAGTGCAATTAATAAATACATAGAAAAGTTCGTGCAGTTGTGATAGGTGCGAAAGAAGCAAAAAATAAGCAACAAATAAACGACAAAGCGATTTACCTTCTAGCAGAATATTTCAGGTTTATATTGCCCCATTAAGTCCAAGCTTTCCTCCTGGAGAACAAAAACAAAGATGTGTGTGTGAGAAAAAAAGGTTTGGCTGGCGATGAGATGATGGTGATGGTGATGGTGATGATGAGGAGGAGGAGGGGGAGGAGAAAGAGGAGGTATGGAGAAGGATGTCGCGGCTTGGCGATCGAATTCGTGTGTATCGATTGCGCGCGTGGGATATATAGACGCCGACGCGTGCGTATGTGTCATGTCATCACGTGGGAGCTCGGCGCGAGCGAACTCTCGTTCTGCATCGCCGCTGATCTCCTTTCGCTCGAGTTATTTATTGCTCGCGCGAAATCTTGAATCGCATAGCTCTAGTCTTCTCGCTCTCGTCTTCTTATTGCATGTATGCACAGTGCACACCAACTATTACTTATAGTGGGCGGCGAAACTTCGCCTTTTTCCATTATAATTGACATTGCGATTGACCTTTTACGATGTACAGCGCACTTCAGTTCTGATAAGCTATTTTCACTGCACGCGGAAAAAATAAAGTGTAAATCCACATGGATTTTTCCTTTACGTTCATCACAAAATTTATATAACATGACTTTTTCAATTTCATCTTTACGAACAGACTGCTTCACTAGCAGTACCGTCAATTATTCAAATATATATATAAGATATAAAACATATTCAAAATTAATGGGGTAAAATTCATTATTACTTGCATAATTCAGAATCGATATTTTTTAATATGTCAAACTCTAATTGCTATAATAAAAAATAGGAGTACAATCTAAACGATACTTTTTTTATTAAATAGCATCATGTATTTATGGCACATTAGAAGAATTATTAAACCTAGTATAAATAGTTAATTAATTAGTGAAGGTACAGTTTATGAAAAATTCATTAGTACAGTCGGTTTTAGTTTATTGTAAAGATAATGTAAATACCTACTTTATGCAAAACGTTATTCTAACCAAATTACTTTCAAATTTCCTACATTAATAAGGTAATATTGTTGTGAAGGAATGTATACTCACTATTTGAATTGAAATAATTAAATACGTATATTGAATTATATGGATTATATTAAAATTATTTATTAATTAAATTATATGCAATTAGAATAATTGAATTCGTGTTGAAATTAAATTACATTTATAATTGTACGAATTTTCGGAGAAAAAAATGGCATCTGCTTTTTTTCTTTTTAAATACGAGCACAGCAAACTTTGTTACACTAAACAAGGGAGAATTTTGTTCTGGATGAAACATGTTTCATAATTACTGACCTATGCATAATTATTTTAGCATACGTTGGTAAATAATGAAAATATTTTAGTAATTTAAAAACTTTTCAACTTTAATAAATTTTATCTTCTTAATTTTTGGACTAGATAATTGTTAAGTAAGAACTGATGACATTTGTATGTAGGTAAACATTCAGAGTAACATTATACATGAAGAAAAGAATCGAGGAAAATACAGACAATACAAACAACATACAGAAAAAAATTAACATATAGAGGTATGGCGTGTTGTCAAAAATGATTTACTTAAATGTATAAATGAAAAAGTAACAGATAATTTTATGGATTTTTATTCAATTTCATGACTAATTGATCTTGGTTGAGATTTTTTTGTGAATTGTTTTTTTCGCTCACTTAATATTTACGAAAATACTAATAATTCGACATTCGTTACTCTATAAATGTCCTGCAGTAATAGATACAACAAAGCTCTATTTCACTTTATCATTGTACACTATATGCCATAAGAGCTGGAAAATGTGTCATCATTTAATTGAGTGGACAGTGGAAAGCGCCAAGGAACTAGATCCTCGACTAGATCAATAAAGATTGGTTATATTTTCTTATTAATCGTTGAGATGCATATAGAAACTGAATATTGAATGTTCATTATGTTGCGAACGATCTTTATTACTCTTCTAATGTAGGGTTGCATAAAAGCAAGGAGAGATAAAACGAAGCCAAATGAAATGAAGACAGTGTTGTACTGTGGCTGAAGGAGACGGGTATATGTATAAGATCAGGAGAGAGCGAGAGAGGGGGATTTAGTTGCAATAAATACAAGAAAGAGAGAGAGAGAGAGAAAGAGAGAGAGAGAGAGAGAGAGTCGACGTCGAAGCGACGGAGGCTCACGGTGCACTGTTTTATTACGTAAAGGCGTTTATTGTAAACAGAACAATCTGCACGAGCGCTTCTCGCTTCCTCTGTCTCTCTCTGTCTCGCTCTCTAGCGCGCGCACGCTTAAATGAACAGAATTGCGCCAATAATTTATTTCTCCCTCTGTGTGTCTCGGGATGCCACTAAATGAGATCTTTCATGCGATCCTTACGCAGCCGCGCGCGACCCGGCTCCTATTCGGGCTTTTCTGTTATTCTACTTATTATAAGTGCTACTTGTCATGTAGATTGCAGTGAAACTCGTCTCGCGTCCGCGTAAATCACTTTGATCCCGCTCGTCCTAGCTCAGCTATCATGTCAATTCGTTCGTGTAGGTACATTTGAGCATATGCCGCAGCTTCTGATCCATGCACTCTGGTCATTATTTTACATTAGCGATTGCGTCATCCATATATGACCGATTTCATCTCAAATCATGCGGGCCGACAGCACCTATCTCTCCGAATCAGCTCAAATTATAGTATATTATTCTACTCGGAAAATAAGCGTATACGTATTTTTTTATTTTTCGATAGCATCAAAATTGCATGTGTTATGCTTTTTTCAAAAATGACTCCTCAAATTTCGTTTCTCAAAAATCGAAAACTTTTTTCTTTTTAAATCGTTCTAATTCGTCTTTTTATGGATATTTGAAAATAATTCTGTACATATTCGATGCTGTTGGTAATACTCTTTCGATCTGCCAAGTTCAAAAATTTTTTTACAAAAAATCAAGGATGATATGGCATTTTTTATAAACAATGAAAAATGTTTTTTTCTCAAAAAAGCCATCTTTTTTTTTACTCAATTTTTTTGTATAGATAGTTAGTCTCAATACCTATATGGTCATATACATGACATTTTGAATATTTTTGTTTTTTAAGAGATATAAACGAAATAAGAAAAAAATTTTATGTTCCCCCATAGCACTGTCGTGCAAGAAAAAATCCTATGTATTTTTCCCTTTTTTATGATTTTTACACATTTTATTGCTTTTTCTAACTTTCCTGCTAACACGATTCTTTGAGTTGATTTTCTTCTTCTTCTGTTTCTCTTTATTTAACAATTTTGTTAAAGAATGAAGAGCAGTTCGACCTGTATAAGATTTTTTCTTTTTACCTACATTTACTTTCCATACATGGGTTTTCTGAATGCCGTTATATTTAGGAGCCTTAAGCCACTCTTTTATTTTATTTTGTCTAAAAACTTCAATATCTTCTTTGGGTAGTAAGATTAGTTTAATATTATTAGTATAAGATTGAACTTTTGTTACAAAAGCATTGGCATCTTGTATTGATTCAATATGACTGTTCTGAAGATTATGTCTAGTTGCATAGTGTTTGACTAGTCCGCCACAACTGTAGCTGAAAACAACCATTTTTTATTGATGGAAGCATTTTTCATTTCATACAATTGAAATCGATTTTTAAAGTGGCTTGCTGCTCCATCTGTTATAATCGATATTTGATCTATTAAATCGGTTGAATCATTTTTCATCGAATCAATTATTTTTTCCATTGCTAACAAGGCATGGGCAGAATCGTGTTTTCTATCATCACTGATGACAGCTAAAGTTTTTGTTAGTTTTCCTTGATAACAAACTGCTGTGAAAATAGAGACCTGTTGATTAACCCAGTGAGTACCTTGAATAGGGTTACTGTGAATCACTGCCCAATTTTCAGCAAAATCACCATGCAGTACTAGATGACCTGAGTTAGCTGCAGCTATTTCTTTCTCTTCTTTTATAGCTTTTCTTTGTATATTTTTAATATTTAAATGAACGCTTGTTTTGACTGTCCAAGAAGAAAGATCGCTAAAAAAATTGGAGATTGTTAATCTTTTCTTCACAAGATGGCCATTTTCCCACATAGCAAAAATAATCTCCTCGTGTTCATTAGTTGTCTCTAATCCAAACAAACTTAGGTTGATATTTTCAGAACCTGGGTATATTTACATTCTTGAAAAAGACACTTATCGGACAAATTGGAGCAAACAATTGCCGATAAAAGTGTAGAACGAACTCTATCGAGGTCTGAATGTTTGCCTCCTAGGAAATTATTTAGACTATTAACGTATAAATCAAAATTTGCACAGTAAATGCACAGACACACTTCCTTTGACGGGCTCAACATAACAAACTTTGGTTTTAATGTATAAAACTTTGTTATACCGATTTTTATGTCTGGGTTTTCTTGATTGAATAGTTTATACGCCTCTTTTAAACTGCGAGTCAAATAACGTTTTATTTTTTTTTCTTTTTTTCCATTTTGTTGAACAGTCACAACATCACATTTATTAGGGCTTTGACTTGTACAGTTAAAGTCATCGTTTAGAAAATATTCCATGGCAATTTTTGTAGACTTTTCGTCCAATGGATGACCAGTATACGCGTCAGGTTCAGAATGTATTCCCTTAGTTGTTACAAGCATTCTTGCTTTGTCAATCATATAAACAGTTACTTCGGGAAATGCTGATAATATACTAGATTTTGTTAATGACGAAGGAAGCAACGTTAAAATTCTAATTTTCTCATTGATACTGCCACAAACATTGTATGCTTCTGACAATTTTGAGCTAGTTGCAGATGAGAATGAAGATACTAGTTCTGATTTTTTTCTAATAATGTATCTTTGTACAGATGAATCATCAATACCTCTCTTTCTTTTAAGTGGCGAAACATTACCAAAAGAACTTGAAATTAAGGTTTCGTTTAAATGCTCAATCCGCTCTGGGGTGCTAGCTCGAAAATCATGGTCTTCAGTATCACTGTCCAAGTCAGTATAATTGTCTGAATGAATCGCATCAATTATTTCCTTTGGTTCAATATTTTTAACGCGTTCATAACAATTGAAGCATACATAATCCGAACTCTGCACTGCTTTGTTAGGAAAACTTTGTCGAAGAAGTTCTGCTAAATTCTCCAATTTTCTAAATTTAACAGTGGTATCATATACGTTTTTTTTTGTGTGATCCAAAAAAGTTTGGACACTTGCGCCTCTTTGTTGAATAAATTTCAGCCATAATTCAAGAGAAATCTTAGTATGTATAAGTAATACTATATATATTAAGATAAATAGACCGGGTTTCTTATTTCGTTTATATCTCTTAAAAAACAAAAATATTCCAAATGTCATGTATATGACCATATAGGTATTGAGACTAACTATCTATACAAAAAAATTGTTTATAAAAAATGCCATATCATCCTTGATTTTTTGTAAAAAAATTTTTGAACTTGGCAGATCGAAAGAGTATCACCAACAGCATCGAATATGTACAGAATTATTTTCAAATATCCATAAAAAGACGAATTAGAACGATTTAAAAAGAAAAAAGTTTTCGATTTTTGAGAAACGAAATTTGAGGAGTCATTTTTGAAAAAAGCATAACACATGCAATTTTGATGCTATCGAAAAATAAAAAAATACGTACACGCTTATTTTCCGAGTAGAATAATATACTATAATTGAAGGCATCGATTCTAAAACGTCCTTAGCGCTCGGCCCGGCTGCCGTTATATCAAAATTGACGTCATGGTGACCAAAATTTGTAATTTTACGGAAATGAATTTTAAAAAATAGTATCGTGCAGAGGATCAAAAATGGCAACTTTTTATATATATATACTTTGTTTGTACAATGTTTAGTATTTGAAAAAAAAATAAAAACGGCAAAATTTTAAATCTTATTTGCACCACGTTTTTTAAACTTAGCTCGCTGCAGCTCCGAAAAATATGAACGGATCTTGTTTATTTTTGGCATAGACTCGTAAAATAGTCTACCGCTGCTAATAAACTCATAGATAGTTAAATATTAAATATTTTTCATTCAACAATTTAATTGCAAACCAGTGAGTTACCTTTTATATGGTTAAGTATGTTCAACGAAAAAAAGTATCGAGGGAAGTTTAAGACTCAACTAACTTTCAACGAGACATTTGTTTGTCAACATTTGAAGAAGTTTCTCAGAAAATTTCAGATGAATTGGATGAAAAGTGGCAAAGATAGAGCGATTTTGCCAAACTTGCACGATGCGCGCGAACATTAGCAGGTCTGCGCGATACATGACGCTCAATGTATGTCAATCATAGAATAAGAAATAATTTAAGAAACATGATAAAAGTTATCCTGAAATAAACAAAACAAAAAAGTTTGAAAAACGGAAGTTGTCTCAACAAAAAGAAGAAAAGTAAGCGACGAACAAAAGCAAAAATTAGAATTAAAAATTAATAAAAAAGAAAAGAAAACAAAAACAATAAAAGGAAAAAAAAAGTAATATGTTTTTGAAACGCGTTGTATGTATTGCGACTAAATTGTAAATAAATCTTAATGTAGAAATATAAATAAATATAAGTATTAGTTATTTGAAGTTTCTAATTTACTGAACAATGTCAAAAATCTGTGAAATTTATATGTTTCCCAAAAATTTATATTTTTAAAGATTGTAATTTACTATTCAATTCATTTACGCTGCAATATTCTTTTTAATGTGTGTGAATTTCATTTGAACGCTTTATTATAACCATTTATTATCTAGTGTATATAACATTTAGAATTAACAATAATTTCTAAAACTTTCGTACAAAGATTTAAAAATTCAACAACTTTATGAATAACTGCCGTTTGATTTTGCCTTTGCTTTGTTTATTTAATTTCTTATTGTTTCATCAGATACTTATTTTTCTTAACTTCTACACTATAAATCGACAGTATTAAATAGTATGATTTGATTAAGTATGTATTTTTAAAAAAAAAGGACAGCAAATCTTCAAGTAAACGGTATTATATGACTGACATACGCTGCGAGCGTCATGTATCGCGCAGACCCGCTAATGTTCGCGCGGAGCGTGCAAGTTTGGCAAAATCGCTCTATCTTTGCCACTTTTCATCCAATTGATCTGTAATTTTCTGAGAAACTACTTCAAATGTTAACAAACAAATGTCTCGTTGAAAGTTCACTGAGTCTTAAACTTCCCTCGATACTTTTTTTCGTTGAATATACTTAACCATATAAAAGGTAACTCACTGGTTTGCAATTAAATTGTTGAAAGAAAAATATTTAATATTTAACTATCTATGAGTTTATCAGCAGCGCTAGACTATTTTACGAGTCTATGCAAAAAATAAGCAAGATCCGTTCATATTTGTCGGAGCTGCAGCGAGTTAAGTTTAAAAAAGTGGTGCAAATAAGATTTAAAATTTTGCCATTTTTATTTTTTTTTTCAAATACTAAACATTGTACAAACAAAGTATATATATAAAATATTGCCATTTTTTATCCTCTATACGATGCTATTTTTAAAAATTCATTTCCGCAAATTTAAAAATTGGTCACCATGACGTCAATTTGTATATAGCGGCAACCCGAGCCGAGCGCTAAGGACGTTTTAGAATCGATGCCTTCAATTTGAGCTGATTCGGAGAGATAGGTGCTGTCGGCCCGCATGATTTGAGATGAAATCGGTCATATGCATGTTATATATAATATATAGTTTTTCTAATGTATGTATTAATTAAAATAAAATTGTTTTTAATGCTAGAAAAAAAAAATTAAAATGGCCAAGACCAAGAATCTTGCAAGATCTGGTTACAAAAGTATTGTCAAGACAATATTCTTGGTACCTGAGATATTGGTCTTGTCTTGAAATTGTTGGACGCAGTCTTGTCTTGGTATTGTCTCGAAATTCAAGACAAGACAAGACGATATCAAGACAAGTATCGAGGTCTTGGTGAAGCCCTACTTGAAATTGATAGAATATTGAGTAACCATGTCACGTTTAAAAGCGACATGGTTACTCAATATTCTATCAATTTCAAGTAGGGCTTCACAAAGACCTCGATACTTGTCTTGATATCGTCTTGTCTTGTCTTGAATTTCGAGACAATACCAAGACAAGACTGCGTCCAACAATTTCAAGACAAGACCAATATCTCAGGTACCAAGAATATTGTCTTGGCAATACTTTTGTAACAAGATCTTGCAAGATTCTTGGTCTTGGCCATTTTAATTTTTTTTTCTAGCATTAAAAACAATTTTATTTTAATTAATACATACATTAGAAAAACTATATAGTAATGGTAATTACATATAATTCGTAAACTTTACAATATTATGTCGTTAACTATATAATGAATATGTAAAATTTATGATATACGAATATTATAAAATATAATGATTTTATTTTAAAGTTTAGTAAAAAATATATTTAAAAAAATTCATTAGTCATTTTTACATCAATATCGTAGTATATTATTGTTTTCTTTTCTTCTACATATAATTAATTGTTTATTAAGGGGATGCCGGATATCGACATTGTAGTTTATCGTTATATTTAATGAATAAATGAGATTTTTAAATTTCACGAATGTACGCACAATCTATTTATCACTAAGAATATGCGCACAATCATAAAATTTTATTAAAGTCATAATTAACTGCTTAAAGTGAAAACTTGATAATGCCGATAGGAAATAAGCAACCATATATGCATACATATTGCTTTTTAAAAAGATTTTTTCAATAGAGTTTTAACGCCAAGACCAATATTTTCTCGTCAAGACCAAGACAATATCAAGACAAGACAATTATATATTACTTCAAGAACGTAAAGACCAATACAAGACTTTTAATTTGCGATATTTTGCAATACCAAGACGATATTTTGGATAAATCTTATATTGTCTTGGTATCGTGAAGCCCTAATTTCAAGGCGCTTCTTTTATCAACTTGACTGATCTTAAAGTGGATCAAAATTAAAAAACCCTGTAAACCGTTATTGTTATATTAATCTTTTCAAATTTACACTGAAGTTTAAACTTCTTCAAAAGCACTGAATTAATTACACTTTGAAGAAATTTCCAGTTTATAACGAATTGTTATTATATCATACAATATAATTTTTAATTTAAGTAGACCTTCCGTTGAAATGTGGTAAATAGAGAAAAAATATTATTTTACTCATACTAATTATAAAGTATTACGCGTAAAGTAACTATACAACATTGATTAGATAAAATCTTTCTATTTAAAAAAAATAATAGTCAATAAATAATACATTTCTAAAGGTTCTAAACAGCATCAGAAAAATATCATAAGTTTGAAAATAAAAGTTGGTTGGGTTGTAAACCCGCGTAACTTTCTTCTTACTCCAGGTAAAAGCACATTTGTTGTTATTTTTTTATTATTAAATATTTTTTGTAACTAGAAACATTTTATCTAATCAATGCTATATAGTTACTTTGCACATCATAATATATTTATTACAGAAAAATAATGTTTTCCGTATTTCGATTATTCCGACGGAATATCCTCCGTAACTGCTGTTCTTACAAACTTTTTACTTTTATTTAATTATTATTCATTTTATATTCTTTATTCTCTGATTAATAATTCACAAAGATTACATGCTTATTCTTATATAAAGTTATATTGCGTTGAAAATAAAATTTATGTAATTTTTTTATTTTAACCCTTGTCAAATAACATAAAAATAAAGAAACACAGTTGCATCACCAGTTTTAATTATTAATTAATTATAATTCATTATTTCTCACGACATACTAAATAACTAAAATCATTCATATGTAAAAGGACTATGTTTTTTTTTGTGAATTGACAACGATAATCATCGGGCATTTTCTAAAGTGAAACTTTTAAACGTTTTTTACAAGACGTTTATAACAAAATAATTCTAATTATACAATGCTCAATTATATGAAAATTCTAATCTACAAATATTGATGGTAACTTTATATACACATTGGATCTAAGTTACATTGCAGCAAAATGTAATTGTGTCTTTATACAAGAAACGTCCTGGTTCTTATTCTAGAGCTATGAAGTTTACGACGCTCTATACTAATATGATAGAAGTAAAATCTACAACTAGACATTAACTTGCGACGCTACGTTGTTTAAAAACAAATCAATAACGAGGTCACAAGTTTCATAGAGTAGGACATTTATGTGAATCCATGTCTCTCCATGTCTAGTGAAACTTTTCTAATTCGATAGATTGAATTTTCTTTGCTAACAATTAGAAATGTTCCTTTCTTCGAAGTATATTCTAATTCTAGTGCAAATGTTCTAGTGGATTTAAAACAGTGAAAGATACAATAATACACAATATAAATTTTATAGATTAAAAAGAAACAATTCTCGATAATTTTTGTATATAAAATTTTAATATTTTGATTGGACAGATTAAAAGATTAGATTATAAATCCAAAGATAAATAAGTTTATGTGCCTAAATAAATATTCAATTAGAGATTAAGTTATACTTTAAAGTACTTGAATTTACATAAATTACATGAACCATACGTATTTAATGTCTATCCTCGTGAAACTGTGTATCAAAGCTTCGATAGATCGATTCTCCGTTGCATATACATTGAATCTCATCAAAGTGCTCCTTTTCAAATCTTAAAAAGTAAGGACTTTAATGAGAATAGCATTATAAAAGATAAATTGCTCGTCTCGGCATATTCGAGTAGAAGAAAAGTTATCAGCTGGCGAAGAAAAGACTGTAATCTCGAGACGATCGCGTGCTCCCCATGCGGGTAAAAGAGGCACGGCGAGAAAAGCATCCCGCGGGAGGAAAGGTTATTTGCATGCAGCCAGCTCGGCGCACCGGATTCGTAACAAACTGCAGGCGCGCGCGCGCGCAACGAGCAAAAAGAAAAATAATAATAAAGATAAACAGAAGTGGAAGAGCAGGCCAAGTGGAGGCAATCGGCGGCTATAAGGAGAGCGCTGCACCGAGAAAGACCAACGAGTTTAATCGCGCCGCTGCACTCCTCGGTAAATACAAAAAGTATTACCCCCCGGCTATGTACGTGCGAACGTACAATGAACGTCCACGGGGAAAATGAAAAGCCAGCAGCGGCTGCCGGGACGTGTGAGGAGAAAGAAACAGAACGGAAGGAGAGAGAGAGATGAGGAAAAGGACGCTGTATATAGGAAGAGGTGACGGCAAGACACGCGCAGAGCAATTGGACTGACGACTTTGTAATAAGAATGACGGATTCATCTTTGCTTAATCCATTATGTTATCCACTCTTTTTACTCCTAACTGATTGTTCATCTTAAAACCACGCACAATTTCATTTTCAATTTTTAAATAAAAAATATTCTTAGTAATGACTCTAAATAAACCATTCTAATCATTCAAATATAACTTGAAATGTGTATAATTCATTATTTGTATAGGATATTAAAATTGCCAATAAGTAACTAGAGTCGGAAACAGGTGTACTGGAATGAATGTGGGAAAGTAACGAAACAAAAGTCTTTAGTCGATTAAAGTAGCTGCAGGATTTTGAAAGGAATTCTTGAAAAATTCTTTCCCAAAGTATAGTGACGAACATTCGGTGCGACAAAAGCTCTCAGTCAATGTCCCCAGGAATGTCTCATAAAACTGCTCAGAACTCGTTAAAAAAAATTCTTCGAGTGCGGCGGGAAAAGAGAGAGGTTGGAAAGAAAGAAAGGTAGGTCGTATAGAAAAGCCAACATTACACGAGAGAGAGAGAGAGAGAGAGAGAATGCTTATTACGGGCGCACTCATCGATCGATCGTTATTAAAAAAAAACTGCCGCGCCGCTGATCGGTGCTTCGTGATCCAGCAGAATGAGCTCGCCAAGATACATATATGTATATAGAGTGAGAGAGAGAGAGAGAGAGAGAGAGAGAGAGAGAGAGAGAGAGAGAGAGAGAGAACACGGTGGCGCGCGCGATAAAAGTGTAGTGCACACGTATCCGCGGAGGGAGAGAAGTTTGTTACACATGTACAGGGACCTGCACTGCCGGCCGATGTACATACGTGCACGCGCGGCGCGACTAATTAGATCTAGCCTCTCGGCTGCACGGCGATTGCGCTAATACCGGCCCCCCAGCTGAGAGTCGGAGACTCGGGGCGATTTGTAGTTTTGCCCATGCTTTGCACGCTGTCGTGCCACCGACTGCGCCAGGAGTTATTTTATTTCAGACTCGTGTTGCTGTTCGTAAATGATAAGTAAATAGATGATAATGACTCGGCCGTTTCGGAAATTACGCTTTTCAACCGTTCCAGTTACTTTCGTCTACTAGAGCCTTACTTGTGTACATTCATTCTTTTTCCTATATGTTCGATTTTTACTTTGAGAATAGAATTTTCATTATTCAGATTTAGGGTTTAATTTGAAAATCAACGTTATAATACAATTGTGTAAGGCGGAAATTGTGGAAATCAATTTTATAAAACAGCTAGTTGTTTATTTCCACGTAAATAGTAAAATAAAACGAAACGACTATGTTGTAATGTTAAGTACTTTTAAAGGTTTCAGTAATTGGAACATTTACCCTATAGAATATATAGACTAACACGAGGACGAATCGCGACGAGAAGCCGATGGCGAAATGAGTGATCTTGTGAAAAGAAACAACATTTTTTACTTTACCTTCTCGCATTGCTTTCGACTCTCGAGTACAGCTTCAAGCAATTGCATTAACTGCGCGGATATGTGCACATATACGTCTACACGATGTTGCAATTATTGATCTTTTTTTCTTTATTTGTTTTACCTGTGTGACTGTGGTAAAACTTCACTTTATCGATATATTGACTTTTAGGCATTAAATTTGCTCCTGATTCGATGTTAATTAATCTTGATATGTTATAAAACATGTACCGTAATTCGTCGATTATCGACTAACCAAACTGGCAAGAGTTTATGATAAATGATTAATTAATTTTCCATTTAATGTTCGAAATATTTTACAGAAACACTGATGATGCGTTCGAGCCGTAATGTTTTCGACAGTTTCTAAATAGCAATAAGATAGAAAATGCAAAATTATTATTATCGACTACGAATGATCAATAAATCAAAAGCAATGAGTTATTTTGCGAAAAATACAGCTATTTAACAAAAATAAATGGTTTTAGTATAGGCATCTTTACTAAACTCTAAGATGTAAGCCAAGTAGTGCAGGATATTTAAAATTAGTTTTAAACAAAATTTAAAGATTATGGTAAACAAAAAATTATAAAAGCTTTGTGTGCAATAGTTAACTAATTATAAAGTGTATAATTAAAAATCATATACTATAAAGTACTATTTTAACTAACACGCGCATGCACGTGAATAAGCATAAATAAATAAAATTGTTATTATTCTTAAAAATACCTAACATTACCCGTACAGTAATACAAGTTTACATGAAGAATGTTTATAAATGTTTATAAATGGTATATTCATTATAATACAATAAATATTAAATGATCGTAAATGATTAGATATTTAAAATTTAATGTGTATAACAATAAGCAGCACAGTTAATTGCAAAAATAAGACTGGAAAAATGATATGAGTACAACTTGGCATCGATATAAATTGTGCCCTGGGAGAAATGGAGAAATCATCGATTATTATGACAAGAAACTTACTTTTGTAACTATACTTTTTGCTAAGATTCAATGAGGGTACTAAAATAATTTGTACCGAGGGTTTTTACATTCATGACAAGGATAACGTATTAATATTTTAGTATTCTCATAGTAAATAATAATAGTTATTAGAGTGGTGATAAAAAAATGTAAAATATTGTCTTTTAGAGTTAAAAATTAGTATGTAATATTAAGAATAAAGAAAAAAGATAGAGGATCCTCCTAATAATATCGAGTAAAGTAGCGCGCTTGGACAGGAGCAGCAGCAGCAGCAGTGGCAGTGTCGTCGTCGTCGCGTCTAGAGGAAATTGAAACTCCGCTTGACGCATCGATTTCCCCGGCCAGACTGCGCGCTTGGCGTGGAACCTCGTTCGACAAAACGGCCATTCCCGCGGATCGGAGTGTCGTCTGGCGCTTGCCTATAAGCCACCTACATCTATCTGCATTCGTCGATAGAGGTCGTAAAATCGGAATCGGAAGCGAGAAAAAAAGAGGAAGCAAAAACAGCCCCCCAGACCATAAAACGCAAAGCGCAAAGTAAAAGACAATCTCTCGGCGAGCTCATCGACATATCCGCGCGTTGAGAAAGAGAGGAGAATAATCACGTGGCCCAAATGGAAAGACAAATGAGTTTTCAGTGAAATCCTCGAGGCTGCAATCGCGAGGGCAAAAGAAAGCCTCTCTCTCTATATTTTTCTATTTCTCTTTCTCTCCGCGGTGCGGATGGAACGCGCATGTACTCGTCTGCAGCTGTCCCGCACTAGAAAACCCACTAAACGACATTTTCTCAGATTCCACGTAGGTTTTTCTTTTCTCTTTTGCCACGCGAATTAACCTTACTCTCGAGCCATTGCTCTTTCATACTCAAGCTTATTGGATTTAAACAGATAAAACAATTGATTTAAAAGTGCTGATTAACTAGATAATAAAGAAATTTTCTTCATTCAATAATTCATAAATAATAATATATTGAACTGTATAATACAAGTTAAGAAATAATCCACCAAAGGTGATGAAATAACGTAGACCGTGGGTGTAAATCAATGCATAATTGTACAATATACCAAAATATAGTTGCATCTAAATAGTTGAAATCGCCGAAGATATCAATACAATAAGAATGAAAAAGCACAAGCTCTGGGTGAAAACACGTTGAAAACAAAGAACGCAAAGACTCCCAGTGTAAGATCGAATCGCGCATAAAGTAGCCCATCGGATTGAGAAAAAAACTGCATCGCAACTCGCGGTGCTTGCATGCATATCGCAAAGAGTGTCGAAAGGAGGGCGAAAAAAGGGAGTCAGTCGGCGCGTGCATCTCTCGCGTCTCTAGCAGCTACAACCTCAGTCAGCATATAGTTAGGAAACACAGCGACGATCGGCGGCCGCTCGATAAATCAGCTGCGGCGGCGGTCGCGATGATCGGGAGATAAAGCGCCCGAATAATTTATGAAACGCTGCCGGCAGAATTGCGCAAGCTGCGGCGGCAGACGCAAGCCGCAAGCTCTTTTTTCCTCCATAAAGGTATATATAGGTGTAGTCGAGCTGTGTCGCGACTGGCAGCGAATTTCGAGGAGAGAGCGAGAGAGCGGGTAAATTCTTATTACCGCGATCGAGATGAACTGCCGGGATAAGACTGCGCGCTTTGAGCAGAGGAGCAATATCGCGCGGATTTCTCTTTGACGATCGCTCGCGGATCGCCCTCCTCGACGACTCCTTCATATGTGCATGCTTACCTCTGTCGTTTCTTTTCACTTTTCGCGCGCAATGCTCCAGATCGACGGCCAAAGCTATTCTTAAGTAGATAGAAATGTTACGAGGAGGAGGCCCGAGCGTTTCTCTCAACTGCTCGCTATTTTCGCTCGACTTAACTCTCTCTGTGTCATTTTACATAAAGGAACAAATTATTATTGCTGCTGTTCATTTAGCCTTGCGTTCAGCAGATTCGCGGAAATAACAATCTAATGCATTAAAACAATCTCTCCTCAATCTCAAATGATTTATACAGAATCAAAAACTACACTAATTATTTGGGAACCCTAGGTAAAAATTATCTACACAGACAGAACTTTCTAATAAAAATTATGACGAAATTCGCGGTAAACGTGGGACATTCCAATTGTTTTCTGATATTTGGTAACGTTCGCTATATGTCAAATGTTTCTTTAAGACGTGGATTTTTCTCAAATTATTATAACTTATAACACTATCATTAATACTCATTATAAGTGCTTTTATACACATTTATATTAAAGTTAATCTAAAATATATGTACAGTGAACTGTCATTCTTCATCAGCTGTCTTTTTTCGATGGAGCCTGGGGAATGTCAACTGAATATCACTATAAATATCAGTAAAACGTGTTAAAAAGTCGGAATGTTCCAGATTTATCATAATTGACAGTAATTTTCATCGTAAATTTTGTCTTAATTTTAATTAGAAAATTCTCTCTATGTAAACATCGGCTGAAATCTGACTAGTTTCAATTAACAGTAACTCACCGATAGATACTACCCATTTAGGATTCATACCTTCTAAAAATGTATGCCATTCGTAAATCGAGATTAGGTTAGTTTCTATTGTCTTATACCGAAATTTATGTATTGATTTGAAGAATGCAGTCGAACCCCATTTCAATTTGCAATATCTTCTTTTGGCGCATTTTTATAAGCGCATTATTTTTTTATTTTTTCAAGTTCTTCTATGCCTTTTTCACTATCAGTAAACGTTCTCAATTCTCTTTGATGTAATCACAATTAATCACATAATAATGTATCTTTTTACTTTTTTAAATACAGTTAATACTAGATATTAAATAAAAAGCATATCGTTTTAAGGTGGTTGCTAAGACTAAGACATTAAGTATAAAAAAACCTTATAATTTCTGACTATGAACTCGCTTAGATTTCTACCAGAAAAATGTTAAACATGAATGAACTAACACAATAAGACGCACAAAACTAGGAGAGGGTCATCGTCAAAAATCCAATTAATTAAAATAAGCTTTTCCAACGATAAAGTGCGGGAAATCGTCGATGAGCAATACGCCGCGGAAAGTAAAAAAAAGCGACGACAAACGAGAACGATGAAAGCAAAAGAAAATCTGAAATTAAACAAGCCCATCAATTAGAAAAGCAATAAAAGCGAGTAAAACGCTCGTCGTTCGAAAGTCTGCGTGCGCAGTAAAATCGTGTCTGTAAGCCTATATGCACTCGTCTAGGCGCATGTGGGATCGTAACGAGAAATTTCAAGGGTTTATCGCGTTCGTTAAGGGACACACATAGAGTGCAAGAGAGAGAGAGAGAGAGAGAGAGAGAGAGAGAGAGAGAGAGAGAGAGAGAGAGAGAGAGACAGAATATGCGCGCGATAGGTCGATAGCTGCCGGGGCGCGAGCACCCTCGAAAATAAAATTCGCTCTCGCTCGGCTAAACCGCAGATATCGCCTTACCGGTTAAACCAGATTCGCGCGCAGATTTTTCGCGCCTACGTGTCGCGCGCGAACGAATGAACGAGCGCGTTTCCTTCTTTTCCTATTTTCCCCGCGCGCCCGCGGCAGCTACGTGCTCGCGCGCCTATAATATAGCATCCTGCTTAGCTCCCGCCGCTGCTATAATGCACTGCGCACGACTTATTGTGATATCGCCAAGTTGCGTGCCGTATACGATATTATATGTGAGCGCGTATTATAATGGCACACGTTTAATTCGATTCCGATACGTCGTCTATACATATACAAGGGCAGGCGAAATAGTTGCGCGCTGTCGATAGACATTAACGCGAGCGCAGCTGGTTCTCTTTCTCTATCTCTCTCTCTATCTCTCTCTCTCTCTCTCTCTCTCTCTCTCTCTCTCTCTCTCGCGCGCTTTCTGCAGCCTATGCATCGCATGAAGCATGCGTACACAGGGGCTAATATTTACAGCGAGTGCTTGCGCATTGTTTGCTTCATTTAATATCATATTCTGACGTCTTGCAATGCCGCACAGGCTGCTGCAATTATTGCGGATTAACTTTTGTTGGTGTGTGTGTGTGCGTGTGTGTATGTGTGCTGTGTCAATTGCATTATGCGTCGGAAATTGCCTGAAATTGACATTGTCATTGAATTATTTTATTCTACTATCGAGAGAAGGTATCTATGGATTTTCGATTTCTGCGGCTTTAGGTGTAATTATTCTATTGCAGTCGAGATAGAGGTGAAATGCGTGTAGAAAACGCTTTTGATTGTGTAAATGTTTGCTTTCAACTTTTGGGACAAAATTTTTTTAAATTGCAACGTTTATCATTAAACTTGTATCAAAATGTATCAAATAATTTTCTTTCATACTTTCGTATGAACAATTCAGCGAATTTATTAGACATAATGTATACGTTTTAATACTATAATATTAAAACGTATACATGAAGTTGACTGTATTATTATTCATGACTTTAGCATACTAAATCGAGATAATAGTTAACAAAATTTGTGCGACGATAAAGCTCTTTATAACAGCCTACCTCATATATATGTTTTATACTATCGTAGTATACATAGATTTTCATAAATATGTTTATCCTTTTAAGTGTCAAGGAAAAGTTGACGAAATTGTATAATAAATAAATAAAACTATTATTTAAAACCCCTAATATGTATCAAAGTTTAATACATTTTTCAGGTGTATATTATTTTTAAATAATTTTACATATAAGCTTTCTTGATATACACGTGCAAACTTCATTAATTAAAACTCAGCAGCCATTTTTTAAATAATTGATATATTATTCTAGTGAATTGAGAAATTTAAAACTCTTTTTAAAAAATAACGTTCTTTTCGATATCCTAATGCTTTGGGATGTAAGCTTTATCGTCAATGAATGACCTTTTTATATAAGTACCAGATATTAAGATATAAATTCAGTTGCTTAATTTATAAATTTTAAGGTCCAAATATGGAAGGGAACATACATTACTACGAAGGTAGTAATTATGATAAATAAGTAAAGCGTTCGATTGTTTTAGATTTTGCGCATCGGCTGGATGATTACGGCTTCTACGTACAAACGCTGTACTCGCTCATCGACACACTAAACGAGGGGTAATTATTCAATGAATGAGTTTTGCAATTTATAAATAATGGGTTTTATATTTTTGAAGGTAAAAATACATTTCTGCGGGTTCCCGAAAAAACGACTTAAGTCCATTTTTTTCAAAATTGAGATTCGAACGATTTTGGCATGCTCACATAGTACATATCTACTATTTATGAGGTTTTTTAACATTAGTTTAAATAGAAATTAAAAACTTTAAACCTTAATATCTGAAAAACATGAAAAGTGTACTTAAGTCGTTACCCGGGAGCCCACAGATTTGTTCACTCGCGATGCATGTTCATCCAGACAGTTTGCAACAAAATTTGATTTCTCTCATTAGATAAATGAAAGACACGTGATGTATGAAAACTGAGGTAAGAAATCTTTGTTTTGCAACGGTTCACGGGACTCGAGCTTGAGAAGCCACGCTTAGCACAGTGGAACAGTGTAGGAAGGCGATTATAGAGATACTGAAAAAGAAGTGCAAGAATACATAAGCATTGGATTTACCTTGGGCTGCGGGGACTCTGGAACCGATCCCATTCTTGCGCCTGAGCTCTCGGATGTCCTGTTTAGCACCAATTTGCTAGGCGATGAACCTGTAAGCAGAAAATAACATTTTTATATTACTTTTTGTGTTTTCTTTTTTCAACTTAGCAACATTTTGCTGATTCATATTAATTCATAAAATTATTAAGGGGGAAGTTGCCTACTTTGAGACTAGATACTGCCTAGTATTTATAATATCTTCCCAATTATGAACAGCTGCAACCGCGGCGGTTTGAGTGTTTGAACTAAGATTATTACTTACATTATTTTTATGAAATTATTCTATTTATAAAATTTCAGACTTATGCATATACTGAGAGAATTATTTTTGTAGAAAGTGCAATACTAGGTTGCGCAATTGGAATGTACAACGTCTATAGTATTATTTACAAAGTAAATAAAAATCTTTCATATATTTGGTATAATATTTTTAACTATAATGTGTATTAGATGAAAAAGCCGCTGATAACTGCCTTAGCAGAATGCTTTCTCAAAGAGAGGTCCTGATTAATCGAATCTTATAATGAATATTCGCATTGAAAGACATAGTTCAGATAATACTGCCGTGTATTTTTTGAATATTAACGTATATTTTATATATTTAGTAAGCAGTGTTAAAAAAATTAATTTTGATTTGCTGAAACAGTTATTTCTTGAGAAAAAGGATATATTCTTCAAACTCAAGCATTGTCTTAAAACAAGAATAGTTTTGAAAGACATAATTAAATCAAAAGAAAAGCATGCGCACTTTAAAATGTTTGTCTATCTTCTATATATTTTCAATACAAACTGCCGAAATAGTACATTACGATACGTGTGACCTAAGTAGTCCTTTATTGCACGGCGTGTATTAGCTAATCGCCGTGCTATGAAGGACGACTTATGATACGAGTATCGTATATTATTTTATAGCACTGCTTGCCTAAATCCGCTGTCACGCATATTTGTGCCTTAAGCAGTCCATTCTTGCACCGTGAGAAGCCCGGTTGTAACCGATAAGCACGGTGCAATAATGGACTACTTAAGTCACGGATAAGCGTGACTTAAGTGCAAATTTAGGCCACCCAGTACTATAAAAGAATATTTTTGATTTAATAAAATAAAATAAATGTTGGTTTCATACATACATACACACATACATACAAACAGACAGACATTTTTTAAAAACATATTTTTCTGACTCGGGAACCTCAAAAACATCGAAATTTATCAAAATCTCTGATCCGAAAATTTTCATCGTTACAAAGCTTTCTCTTTAAGAAAGTAAAACACTACAGCATATTAGTATATTTAGTAGAGATGTATTATTAAATTTACAATAATTAATGTGAAAAGTTCCATACTAGTATAGCAATATGCAATAGAAAAAGAAGTATAATAGAATATAATATGGGGCGTTCAGAACATAAGTCCATTTTAGAACTGTTGCAAACTTTCGCAAACAGTTGAACATTATTGACATTAGAGACTAAAACTTGACGAATTATAATATATACGAAATATAATTAATACTTAAGTATGATATTTATTAATTGCATAATTGAAATCAGATATATAATGGCGTGATTTACAAATAGTTACAGGATTTTAATGGATGTTTACTTAATTTTGAAAATGACCTTATTGCGTTATGGTTCTGAACGCTTCATATATAGAAACCATAATATAAAGAATTAGATATTAATGAAAAATTAAAATTAAAATTTTTAGTTAAAAAAATAGTTTGCCAGTATGAATGTCTATAGTTTTTAGTAAAGTATTCCTGGTCTCAATGATTACAAATTATTAATGCACTGGACATTTGTTTAACCTTCGGTAAATAACTTTTGTCATGGAGAATAAAGACATTCTTGTCATTCTCGCGAAACTTTCGGAGGAATGATTTGACAACAAGATTCTTTGATCATCTTTGATCTAACTATTTAATCCTCTGGTACCGTGTACGTCCTGTAGGATACATGACTTCAGTAATCCATACAAATTCATAAATCGAAAAATCGGAGAATGTACCAATAGGGTACTTGTCCGTATTAGTGTGCCATGAAGCAATTTTTTGCATTTAATAATTGATTGCTGAACGTATATATCTTTAATCTTTGCTATTGAAGTTTACATAGGTATTCTAACGTTCCGTGTTTAAGATGGAATTTGTTTTAATTGAATATATTAAGCATTCATACAGATATATTAGAAATAAAAAAACAGGTTTTGGTCCATATTAGTGTGCTTTTTCAATGGGCTATAACGTATTACTGTGCCCAATCTGCCCGTATTAGTGTGTGTGTCCACAATTCTGTGCCCCCGTTAGTGTGTCTGCTCAAAAAAATAAGATAATTTAAAATAAGCTTAATTAAATAATTTTATTATTATTATTTTTTATTTATATATTATTTTGAAATATTATAATAAATAATTGTAATTAGATAGTTTTTAATTAATAATTAATAAATATAAATAAAGTTTCAAAATATTTGAAATTAATAAATGTGATAGACACAGAGATATTATGAACAAAACTAAGTATTTGACACAGAATTCATAATCTATAAATTATCTAAATTCATGCAAACTGATACAATGATAATGATTTATAATGCACTATTCCATAACAACAGCTTTGGAAAAAATAAAGCTTGCGAAAACTTCTTCTCCCTTCTACAAACAGAAGTGAGGTTATTCCGTCGATCATGAGGGGGCGCATAAATACGGACAAACTTCGAAAATCTCGCGGTATTACTGGATTCATTAATAAATTAATAAATTGAATCTAAAATGTTCATTTCACATTTTTTTAATATTAAATTGAATTATTTTATGATACAATAAATATTTTTTTTGTCATAAATCACGTCCGAATAATTAAATTAAGTTTTGAAAAGTCAAGCAATCCTTAGCATTTTAGACAAGGAAACAAAGTAAAACCACCAAATCATGATTCATATGTTTAAAAAAATTATAACTCTATGAAAAACATTTTAAACTTTCATGTAACTCTTGTAAACTCTAACTTAATAGTTTAACTTAGTTTTAAAAATAGTTTTACTGATTCAATTATGATTTAATCGCTGCAAATTACATTTAAAAAAAAGGCACACAAGTACCCTATATACTTCTCAAATAAGTATAGAAGAAAGTTTGTAATTCATTACAAGTCTCATTAATTTTTTTATCTTGCCAAAATATTCATTTAATATACTTAAGTGCCTTCCGAAAAGCTGACAAAAAATAGCCTGGATTGGGATGGAACAAGCTATTATTGTATCTTTAAAAAAAAAATATTTCTGAGCAGTTTTATATGAAAATACCTATAATAAAATTAACACTTTTTTATATAATGTTTTCAACAATATAAATTTTATAGGCAGAAATATCCGCTAAAAATGACGAACGTTATTTGTATGCCTTATCAAAAAAACCTTATTTGCGTTATAGTTAAATCATTTGTATATAAACTATAGAAAGCCACATTATATTTTTTTCGAGCGGAAAGACGGTCCCGGTACGAGAGGGTTCATAATTCAGCATATAAAATGCTGCCATTTAGCCGTAAAAGCCCAATGTCCATATTAGATATTTATACTGGGGACTCCCCCCTTATAAAACGTAATCGACGAGTATCGATACCTTAAATTAGATTAATAAACAAAGATTTTATACCCAAAAGTCCTTAAGTACCTCAAAGTGATATCTTGTAGTTTTTATCTCTTTATAATTTAAATGTTACATTGCATGGTCGCAATTTGGTACAGCTTCGACGCTTCTCTTAACGAGAAAACGAAATGGTAGGAAAACGAAATCTCGCAAATGTAAAATCCATGGTCAGTCGTTGATTAGCGAGCTTTCATCCGGCCTGCGCGGCCAACAATGCTATTTCTCGGCGAAATAAAGTCCGGATAAGCAAATACGCTCGGCAGCGCAGCGGCTGCAATCGCGCGAAATGGCGCGGCGAGCCCTAAATCACGTACAGCAGCTGCCTCGCAACAATCGAAAATCGCGCGCCGCCGGAGCGAGCTCGGCGCTGTTATAACAGTGCACACTATACTGCACGAGTGCAGAGGACGCGAGTGCGCGAGGGCAGTATCAGTGCAGCGCGGCTTCTTTTAGTGTCGCTGCAGCACCGTACAGCCGCGACGTCGACGACGACGACGAGGAAATATGTGAAAGTAAGCAGTGCGCGCGTTATGTCGTCTCGCGAATGCATATGTAGGTATATACGGCGTTTGCAGACTCTCGTGTGCACGCCCGATAACAGCGAGGCATAAATCAGCAGCGCGCCGCGGTCGGTCAGAGAGCCACTACGAGACGATAGGCAAGAGATCAGCAGTCCGCTCCCCGCTGCAACCGCCTGCCTCGAGCGGTTCTTTCCGATTCTTTCCGAATCTTTCCGAATCTTTCCGATTCGTTTCAATTTTTTCCTCCTTTCTCTGCACGGCCACGCGATCTCGCTGTATGTAAGGAATTCAATTCCTTTTCTCTGCTTCTCTAATTATTTAACAAAGTAAAAATACATTTATGGAAAATTGTTTATACGTTTAATCCGTGTTTCTGATGCTTCGGAAGCCATCTACAACTGTAGGACAAGTGGAAATAAGTAATGAAAGATGGAAGCACCTCAACTATGGGAACAAATCTATCAACGAAATAGATGATTAATGCGTCGTAGTAAATCGAAAAAGGCATAACAAACAAAGTCTCCATGGTGACCTTATTCGATATATGAGAAAATTGTATATGTCGTTATTTCCTTTTAATCTCGAGTAGGTACATAATTATTGCTGTACTAATATACCTACTTCAAGCAAGTCTAATATCTGAATAATCTTTTAGCGTAACAATATAATAAATAATTGTAATATTTATTAAAAGTATTTTAAGTAGGTATTGAAATGCTCAA
The DNA here is from genome assembly GCA_949152435.1 of Gastracanthus pulcherrimus. Taxonomy (NCBI): domain Eukaryota; kingdom Metazoa; phylum Arthropoda; class Insecta; order Hymenoptera; family Pteromalidae; genus Gastracanthus; species Gastracanthus pulcherrimus. Next base: position 46,863,433 of record OX424573.1, on the reverse strand, counting down.
ACATTCCGAATATTAATCATACTGATCTCAGTAATTATGTGCGTAAAGTGCGTTAAATCGCAGCTAGACAAGCATTAGTTGAAAATCGTAGGTCGAGTGTAGTCTTAAATACTCGTGAATTTCTCTCTCACGCTTTTGCCTCATCCACATCTCTTTCTACATCTCCATCCCTCTGACAGTCGCCGACTTTATCTCCGTCTATCGCGATATTCAAATAACTCTTGAACTGCAGCGGCGCGGGCGGCAATGATGTAGCCGAGTGCATGTGTGCATGCTTATGTTTTAATCACGGTATCTGTCGGGGTTGTGTGGCACTAATGACGCTTATGTCGTCATGTGGTACATTACGCTGCATGTGACGCAACGCGAAAAGTGCGTGTACAGTGCAGAGTGGCTCTTTTTATTAGTGCTTTTCCTTCGCTTTGCACAAACTCTCTTGAACTCCGATGTGTGCAGTGTGGGATAGGACTTTCGAAGGTGCAGCGCTTGACTGCAGCGCGCTTCTCAAGCGCACGAGCCTCTAAGTGAAAATCGTAAAGCCTGTCGCGTAAATCTTGCAATGAAAAATAAAAATTTACGAGGGCTTTGTTATGATTTCACTCGCAATTTATCTCGATATAATTGCAACTTGCTGCTAATTACAGACATTATGGCGCTGCGCGTTTCTTGCCCAATCGCGCGCGCGTTCGCTTGGAAACGGCGTTTTCACGTAATTCGAGGTACTTATGTTGTTGGGCGAAAAATGTAATTACTATTTGCATACGCAAAAATATGTATTTATTACGGCGATATTATAAGAATGTCAAGTCTCGAACTATAGGCGCACGTTTCACATAATAACAACGCATAAATTCTATTTTGATTACGTTATGAATCATTGGAAGCGTGATTTAATCGCGCGCTCTATTCAAGTACCGATGTTTACTCGCGCGCTTACATGCTCAAGTAGGATTAAGTAACTGAGCTCCTTATCAATTAACGATGATACATGGTGCTTTTTGCCTCAAATAAATGATTTCACGCTGTCAGAGCTAGTTAGTAAATTTCATTAAAATGTAGGATATTATTTTGGAAATAAAATATCTGGCTTAAAATGACTGCTTTTGGAAAATGACAGAAGGCGAAATACACGCGAGCAACTTCTGAATAAAGTTTTAGTCTGCATTTGATTCGTTACCACAGGTGATAAAGAGATTATGGAAATTATCTCCTGGCACATAATTAGTTTCAACTTTTGATAATTTAATTGGTACAATTGATCGGGATTCGATCTATTGTATGAATAGATAGGACTTTAATTAGAGCGAGAAATCCTGCCTTTTTGTCGTAAAAGCAAGGTTCGAGCGAGTTTAATTATCGATTGATTAGAAATCAGAGGGTCCCCGGCCTTGCAAATCGAACAGCGCGAAACATTAATAACCAGTCGGATAGGCAGGAGGCGCAAGCGAAAGCAGCTGCGACTCGAGTGCAAACGTCGTAGGAGCGGCGAAATCTAGTTCAACTATCGATTGAAATTGCTCGGTGGCATCAAAGCTGTATATAGTGTAGCGCCGCCGGTGTAGGTATTATAGAAGAGACGCGGAAGCATTAAGCGGCGCAGAAGAGTGAAAAAGCCGGGCGAAATTATGCGCAGAAAGGATCGCGGAAACATCAAAGGAAACGGCACACTTGGAGAACGCGCGGCGGAATCCAGGTCAGCGGCAGGGGCAGCGAAAGAGAAACAGAAACAGCCGAACAGCTCGCGGAGCTATCTCGCGGTTGGGACAAATTAAGAGAGAAGAGGCGCGAGATGCGAAAAGGAGGGAGGAAAAAACTGATCGACTCTCGACTCTCGAGTCTGAAGAGGAGGAGGCGCAAGAGCGCGAGACTCGTTTGAGATATGACGATCTGCCGCTCGCGCGTGCGACTAATTACGTCGTAAAAGGGAAAGTTTTAATTGCTGTATATTTGCGCGCGGTAAACCGTACTGAGGCTCTCCTCTCGATGCACTTCGACGGCTGGCTCTCCTCCTCCTCCTTCTATACTTATTTTTCTGCACTCGCGTCTCTTTCTCTTATTCTCTTCTTTTCTCTTCTCTTCTCTTCTCTTCTCTTCTCTTCTCTGCTCTTCTCTTTTTCGCCCAGTCTATATAGTCTATCTCCCAACTCTTTTCATTTACTCCCCTCGAGAGCTGCTTTACGAGCGAGCCCGCACGTGTTTACGTCGCGCGCACGCGCCCTTTCAGCTCTTTCGCTTCTTTTTGCAGCCGCTACATTACATGATTGAGATGGAAGCGCGAGGGGGCAGAGGAAAAAAGATCATGTTGCACACCTTTTATCACTTGAGCGCAGGTAATTCACGTGAGCGTGTTTTGATTTATTTGCCCATCAGCGACAGGATTTCGCACGCTTTCGCTCCTCTGGCTTTCCTAACTTTTCTTTGCTTTTCTGGGGATTATTCTTTTTTCCTCGGGCTCAAAACTAAACGGCGATTGTACGCTATGCCAGTATGCAAATTCGCTAGGCTTATCGCGGCTCAAGCGCTTCGAATGCTCGGTGCTGAGCTACTGAAACATCCATTACACTGGTCCTCCAAAAGTTGGGCAAAACGAAGCAAATTAAGTATACTCGCGAAACATACCACTTTATTAAATATCTCAAATGGAATTTTAAAACGAAAACGGTTACGCGATGGCCGCATAAAGCGGCCCGACACTTTTATGAGTACATTATCTGCCTGCATTCGTAAGTGATACATTTTTACCCGTATTATGCAATGCTGCAAAGGTACAAAGGTACATAAAAGCATTTGGCTTAGACATGCATACAAAGTGATTGAATTACTGAGTACGCATATCATGCTTACAAGAGGAAAGCAGAGAGAAATAGGCAAATACCGGAAATTGGAAAAGCAGGCACTCTTATTTTTTCGTTCCTGAAAATACGTACTTTCTTCACTTGGAAAGTATTTAATTTCCTGATTAAAGTAGACACACCATCTGGAAAAATATAAAATTCCATCTGTAACGAGACTGCGTAAAATCTATTTATTACGTCGGGGTGCTACTACCCGATGGAGTATCTCACCGACACGGATAAATGGCAACTTCCTTTCTTAGATCAGGATTACAATTAAACCTTTGGCTTATTTATTACTTGGGTAAAAAAGTGAATTTGCCTATGTGCCTATACTGGAAGGAAAACGCTGTTAGTTAAAATGGATAAATAGTTAAGTGGAAAATGAAAAAGTCAAAGAGATATGCGCTAGTGTGTCAGAGCAATAAAAAAGTCGATTTGAAAAAACGTGTCGAAAACAAAGAAGCAGTAAAGGTTTATAAAGCAATAAAAGGAGCTTTAAGATCGATATTTTACACACACGACTTTTTCAATGTTGCAGTAGCGCGCGCTACGTGCTTTTACGACTTTTATATCAATGAATTTTGACGGTAGCATCTCAAGGCCGCTGCCGTAAGACTCGCGCGTTCGCAGGCTGCACGTACATAAAGCCGCATTACACATACCTACATAGAATGTAGCATGGCAGAGAGGGAATCGCGTAAAAGCTACAGGGTGAAAAAGAGAGTGAATAAGAGAGGCAAGGAAAAAAAAGAGCGAATAACGGTCGCGCATGCTATCGAAAAAGTCCAGAGCGTGGCACGGCGCGTGTAGGTATCGTTGCACGTAGACAGAGCAAAGGTATATAGGCGAGTGTGTATAAAACGATGTAAGCCCTGGGGGCGGAATCGCGGCGCGAGAGAAAGCCGCGAATGGCGCGGCGGCCCGTGCGCGAGCGTGCGCTGGCCTATTTAGCCCGCCGAGAGACACACAACTTGTGTACCGGGTATAGCTATACGTATATATAGCTACGTATGTGCGTGCGCGCGCGGAGGCGCGTAACTCGTTTCGGCGGATCGCTATCGACAGCTCGCGTCAAACCGGCCGATCGGTGCGCGCAGCTGCTCCGCGCTGTATCCTCGCTGCAGACACGCGTGTATACGCTCGCTCCCCGTACCTATAGGTACATACAACGCTGGGCCTGTAATGTACTTTGGCCGCTGTGCACGAGTGCCCTTTAGACGACGTGATGCTGCGTGCCGATGCGTGCTGCTGCGTGCTGCTGCGTGCTGCTGCTCCGCAGTGATCGCTTGCAGCCAAATGCAATTATGAATGAATCACGTTTTCGGCTCGCTATATATACAGTACACGCGTCTACGTTCTTGTCTCTCTCTCTCTCTGAGATCATTTTTTACCAACTTTAATGCTCATCATTTTTACCTTTCTCTTAATAACATTTACCTTTCCATTTTTTTTCATTCAAAACAATTACATTTATTCTACAATTTTTTATATAAATAAATCAATAAGATTTTATATACTTTAAGTATTTTTTACTCATAAATGGGTACTTTTAGAAAAATTATTTCATCCAAGCCCATAATTAGACACAAAATCATCCTCGTGCTTACCACATTGAAAGTCTTTTAAACAAAGACTTACTATATTGTTATACTAAAGTCCTTTTCACTATTATCAGTGCATGTTGCTTTCAAAAATATAAAATATTTTAGAGTTAATTAAAGTGCACGCTTTTTTGTCAATATTTTTCAAAATATAGTCTCCAAATTTCATCAAAATTCATTAATTCGATATGCGGAAGGATCATTTACATTGTGCTTTATTTTCCTAAATAACTTTCAATCTAATTCTACAAAATTGATGAATATTCGCGCGTAACTTCATATATACACTGGAAATGTACTATTGCAAACTTTCAGGTTAAATTTTCTGATTTTTTATCAGAAGCTAATTTAGTGCACTAAAAATCATTTAACTATTTACCACCTTTATAAAGAATAGTACAATTTAAATTGCAACGAATTATAGTAACTAATTATTTCAGGTTTTACCACGAAGAATAGCACATTTTCACTTTGTTATTAAATAGAGAATATTATTCTTTTTCTGTACATTTATCAGCTCCTATTCATGTTAACAGAATGAATGTTATTAAGCATTAAACGTTTAAGCACATAAAATATTAAAATGTAGGTATAAAAAGAGCATTTTGCTTAAAACATTGATCTTTGAACCACTTTTACTAACTGCACATTGCTTATGAATATTTGCTAAATTAAATGGCTAAATATGTTCAACTCATGAATGTTTTTATTATGCATCGTTATGTTTAAAATAGCACGTACTTACTTAGAAAGGACAATATTTATAGTTTATTTGAATAATTATTTTCGCGACAATGTAAATACGGTTATACTTGTGTACCATTCTTGTTCAAATCTTATTTTCATTCATATATAGAACATGCTAGAATTTTGCGATGTGTTTTTCTATTTTCCCTCATCTTTTGTTGTGTTTTTTCTTTTTTTTTTTTCAAACTTTCCAGCGGCCATTATTATTTGTTATGCCTACGAGTTGCCGACGGTATTTCGGTTGGTAAATGGGTCGTTTCAAAAGAGAAAGAGAGACAAAAGGGGGGAAGGCATTGTGAAATCCAAACGCATTGCCTTTGTAATGCGTAATTTCTTTTTTGGGCTACGTGCACACATCACCCTTTTCCTGATGTTTATCTGCTACACAGTACAGTTTGCGTTATATTGATTGACTCGTTACGTTGTACGCGAGAGTGTCGAAAATAACGTTATGAGTTACGAGTTTCTTCCGAGTAAAATTTATGTAAGATTGTACATGTCTTGAAATATATATATATATATATTTAACGATTACGGCAAGTATTTCACGAGCAAGACATAAGTAGACAGCTCAAGAACAGAAAGAGCAGATCGGGATACAGAAATTTGCATATTCAGATAACGCAGCCTATTGTTACTATTATAATTTTGAACAAAATTGGTGAATTACAACTTCATTTATGAATAATTTTAGATAAAATAGCATATAATTATTGTTATATTATCGGCGTGTAAAATTCATGATTTGATAATAATCAAAACTACATTTTATGACCGTTCCTATTTCAAAATATTTTATGACATTTTAATTGATGATCACTTATAATTGTTATATTCTTATGCTCAATACGATTCTATATTAACTTCATAAAATAATAAATTCATTGTAATATTATATCGAGAATAAAATGAAAAACCGCATCCAATTAATATGCACTTAGCTTCCTCAAACATAGTTAATCATTCCTACATGAAATTATTTGTTCTAATATATTAATATTAACTGCTATTGCTTATGAATAACGTAATCATTATAAAACAAAAAAGAATCGAATAATCTTCAAAATTCTTTTTGATTTCGAATCTTCATAAAAAAACAAAAACTAAAGAATGAGCCTTATTTGACCATGCAATTCTCGAGATATAAGAAATCAATTATTTTTTAAAAATTGTATAACCTCAAATACCTCGTAATATAAAGATCATTATGATCTAAGCAAAGAACTCAGTCAAGATATAATGAAGAGCTACCTTTTTGAAGTCTAGAAAATCAATTTTTTCCCGAAAATGATTTCTTTTCTCGAAAACAGAGAAGGCTTACAAATTTTACTGATTATTCTTCTAGATGTTCCTATTAATTTTTTTCAAAGATTTTCCATCATGTTTCCGAGATAGAACCATTTAAACAAAAAATAATGTTTTCGTGTATAACAAGAGAATGGAAATTATAGCTTATCGCAATATTTCGAATAGGAAAAGACAGTTAAAAAAATATTTTAAGCCCCCCTTCCGTAAAAAGAAGGAAAAAAATGAGCCCTGAAAAATTAATTTTAACCCTGTATATTTTTTAACCATCACAAAGCCCCTCTATGAGGAAGCAAAAGAATTGTTAATTGACGAGCTACAAGACTTCGACGTCAATTAGTGTATTGGTATAGTACATCATGTTATAGTGAAAAATAATATTAATAATGAATATTTTTCAGCCTTAAGGTGGAGTTATAGTGAAATTTTGTCAATTTTTTAATTTTACTTATTATTATTTCTTGTTTATTCTTTGAACATTTTTACACAAAAAGTAGTATATTTCTAAGTAAATAAAAGTAAAATATGATTTCAATGATGATTGTAAAGTATAAATAAGAATTATTTTTGAAAAATAGTTTTTCCTTATAAAAGTGTGCTTGTCTCAAAACTACATTTTGCATTACTCTAGAAGTCTTCTGCGCATTAGATTTCAACAGATCGAGCTGAAAATTTCAGGATAGTTTCTTAAACATATTAACAACATAGTAATAATCTCTGATTTTTAAATTATTTTTTTAAAGAACGTATCATATGTACGTACAATAAAAAATAGTGTCTTTTGTTAATTAAATTGTTTACTAGAGTTTCTTTTTTGTTAATCAAAATATCGAAATTAGTAATCGAAAATTCGATACATCTTTCTAGATTCGATATATCACGTTGGATTTTAATATAAGGGATTACAGTCCTGTATTTTTAAAACAAGTATTCGAGTATAAAAAGAAATTCTGAGATTGTTACACTATTCACTTTGCTTTGAAGGAAACTGATAAATTTTTTTATTGGTCGGATTTGAAATCTTGTGCGCAGAAGGCTTCTGCAAATTTGTGCAATTTTATTAAAAATTAATGAGTTATCTGTAGAAATGCTTAAAATATTCAGTAAAGATAGCTCAAAACAATCTTAGAATTTTGTTTTTTGATGCCAAATATGAGTACAAAGTTTACGAAAATACATTAAACATTAAAATAGTTTTCAATTTTGCTGCACCTTAAGGTAACGTTATACCGACTTTTATGAAAAAAAATAATATTTAAACAATACAGAATCTTTAAACAATATTAAATGTTCTTATGACTTAAAAAAGAATTATTTATTGAGAAATAAATTATTTTTTACCATAGGGTAAAAGTCAAATTCAATTTTTTTTATAATAAAAGTGTTGTTATCGTGTAATTCATCCTTGCGTCACAGATAATGAATTCATCTGAAACTTGGAGGATACAGTCTTAAAGATATTTCGATGAAAAATTTGGAACGTTTTTTTCATTTTTGAGTATTTTTTAAAATTTTTTATGATTTATATTTATAATATTAGAACAAGTGGGTTAGAAAAGTGTTCAAATTTTTCTTTGTTATAGCTTTTAAACATTTCAAATTTTTATTTAAATCGTTTACTGGATGTTATGGTTGCAAGAAGCATTTGCAAAAATGCTCATATTTGCTAAATATTAACGCATTATCCTGTATAACTTCGAATAAACCAGGTTTAAAATATTAAAACTTTGTGCAAAGTATGTTTTTACTTTATATCGATGTGAAAAAATTTTGGGCAACCGAAAACAAAAGGGAGAAAAGTTAGAAAAATTGATATAATGTTACCTTAAATGTTAATAATTTTTTATCATTTTTTTAAAATGTGTTTTGGAAATATCGCTATCCGTAATAACTATTATATACCGAGTTTTATGCTAATAATAATAAAATTATAATATATGGGTTTATACTAATTTTGATTGCTGCTAGGTTATAAGGATTTTCCTTATAAAGTGTACATGACTTTCCTGTTCTATTTTCAAATACAGCGATTTATTGAAAGTTTTTATACGGAGGTCGGCTGATTGTTAAAATTTATGATTGACAAAGGTCGTTTATTTGTCTCGTGCAGTTTCGTTAGCCCATACCTTCCTTATAACGACTGATATTTTTTCTCCTTCCGTCGTAGCTATGTAAGGAGAATCGCCGATGCGATCAAGTGAAGGACTTTTGTCTGAGCGCGTCCTCAAAGAAAAAAAAATAATAAACTCGCAACTGAAGGCCTAAAAAGGTATAGGGGGCAAAGTGCATAAATGTGTAAGGCTTGTACGGCGTGCGACACTCACCGCCAAAGACTTGGTAGAACTGCGATAGGTAGGTGAGGATCGAGAGCCTGTCTGGGACCGAGCAGGACGCCATGTCCTCGGCGTCAAGGAGAGCCGGAATCCCGAGGTGCTGCTCGGCCGTCCTGAAGGCGAGCTCGTTGTTCCCGTAAATGTCGTCCTTGTTCAGGCTGCCGAAATCACTGCAACACAACAGATTCACAACATTAAACCCCTAGTCCGCAATTATTTCTGCGCTCTGGAAATTTTGATAATCTTGATCGTCGAGATGCACTCGCCACGACTGTCGTCTTCAATAACGCGACTTTCTTTTTCTCTTAGATCTTTTTCTTTGATCCTCGTTACAAATATATATATATATATATATATATATATATATATATATATATATATATATATATATATATATATATATATATATATATATATATATATATATATATATATATATATATACACTGTTACAAACAGAAGTAATGTTAATTATTGTAAAACAATATTGGCGGCGAATATAATGATGTTAAATTGATAATAAATAAATAATAATAAATGTAATGTTATATACAAATTCTCACATTCATATCATAAGTTAATGTTTTTTGAATATAATAAGACCTTGAAAACGCCAATTCGATAATGTTGGCTCTCAAAACCTTGCGAAGCCCAGAAAATATAGAGATTTATATTATGGTCAATCAAAGAGACCTAAGGATTATAGAAATTTTTTTTTTAATTTTTCCGTTATATGAAGAGTGACTCATTTTTACCATAAAATTTATTAACAATTAATTTAAAATTTAAATGTGTATCAGAGTGTGAGTATCAGAGGTCCTTTAATAAATACGGTATTTAAAATAATTATTTATTGTGACGTGTACGATCAACATTTTGAGGTTTTATACACCGGCAAAATTTTAGATTTTATGGTTTTGATAGGTTGATAATGTTCAGAATGATTGCTTTTAAACAAAAAAGTCTTCCGGACTCGGAAACAAATGTATTCTTTTATGTTTAACCCAATCCTACCCCCTTAAGGGGACAGGAACACTTTTAAATTTTAAATTAATTGTTAATAAATTTTATGGTAAAAATGAGTAACTCATCATATATTACTTTTTTTCGGTAAAGCACATTTTATCAAAATAAGACGGAAAAATAAAAACATATTTTCTATAATCCTTAAGTCTCTTTGATTGGCCATAATATAAATCTATATATTTCCTGGGCTCCGCAAGGTTTTGAGAGCCAACATTTTATTATATTCAAAAAACATGTACTTATGATATGAATGTAGGAATTTGTATATAACTTTATTCAGCTTCTCTTTTTAATTCATATTTCGTAATAAAATTCTTTTAAAAATCGAATATTTTTTTATTAAAATATTAATAATTTTCCTTTATATTTTTATAAAATATTCGAATATGCCGAAAAAGAACAGATATTATATAACAAGTGAGTCATTTTTACCTTATATGTATTATCATTGAATTGAAAATTTAAAGTTGTAATGTCCCATTAAAGAAAATATATATATTGGTATTTCAAAACAATTTCTCTATGCAAATAACGCAATGAATACGTTTGAAAACGATGCGAGAATCTGATATCTCCCTTGCACTTGCGTGCGTATGTGTACGCGCACCGTAGATGCATCGGCGCACAGTCACGTGGTACGTTATGGCAACGACTCTCTCAGATGCTATAGTTGCTGCTCATGTAGATAGATATACTGGTGTTGCGTAAATATAAAAAGCGCTCTAGTTATTTATTTCTTACCCATCGAAAATTTTTTTTTTATTTTTTTTATTTTTAACGTCGCCATGTTTGTGCTTCCATGTGGTGCTAATCGACGACGGAGGTCTGCGGTGTGTTTGTAAACAAAGCACATGTAATTTTTACAGTGGTGCTTGTATCAATCGGCAGAGACTAGGATTCGAACCCGGGTCACCGGCGTGGGAATCCGACACTCTACCGACTGAGCCGCCGCAGGCCCCCCCATCGAAAATTAATAGTGCTTTCTTATGCATCACTGTCTCCTGAATAACGTGCTGCAAACCGTTTTTGCATATCGTTCACCATTTCGGAAAAAAGGGCCAATAAAGGTTTGATTACTGTTTTCACCCGTACGACATATTTTTGAGATTTTTTGTGTAGAAATAAAAAAATTTCTATTTGACTAAAGATACTAAATATCCACATTGCAGAGCTGGAGGTGAAAATTGTATTTCAGACCTTCGTTTACTGGACTACATAGGCGCACAGCGAAAATCGAAAGCACGAGGAGCGAGTTTCGCGGCTTCGATACGATCCGCGATAGGATCGGATGCTTATAGGAGATTTGTTCTACACGCGCGAACGTGTATTAGAAATCGAGCATGCGTCCAGGAGCATGAGCCTCGATCGCGGCTCGCTCGCATGAGATTCAGCGGTATACTTCGGCCTTGCCTATTGTACCAAGCGCATATGGAAAACTCCTGACAACCGAACAATGAATTCTTTTTTTAAATACTCCATTTGTGTAATTTCATGCCATTCGTATTAACTAACAATAATAGAATTATAGACAGATTATTTGGTAAATAAAATATTGCTTTCTATGAGAATCAACTACAATAAATATTAGTTACTTTAAATTTATGTTAATTGTGGCTCGTTAATAAAACTTACCTGCTTTAATCTTTTATTAAAAGAATTTAAGAAACATAAATATTTACCCATTGTACTATATGTAAATATATCATTACTATGTTGTTTTAATATTCTTCACATAAACCATTAAACTCGCTCATTGCACAATGAGTTCCTACAGTGAAAGCTCCGACTTTATTTGTTTAGAATTTGAATTACTTTTACTCATCCGAACTTTTATGCTCTGAATAAAGTTATAGTTTGAAATTGTTAATGCAATTAACACAAGGCACAAAACCATTTTAATTAAAGTTTCTTATTTTCATACACAACTTTATTGCATACGAGAAAAAAAGGAATAAATATCAAAATATAGTAATAGTAATATATATTAAGATAATTTGTTATTTGTCTATATGCTTATCAAGGCAAATTTATCAGCTTTATTAACAGCGATTCAACACGTACGAAATATGCAATTTAAGATATTATAATCAACGAGATGCAGAATATATAAATAAAGAGCGCTGAATTAAGTGCCGGGAGAACGAGAGTAATTTAATAAAATGACTTGGTTAAACGACGAAACTTAAATTTAAAATGTGGAAAAGTCGTTGGAAGTGGGCATTTCCGTTGTATCGCGCGGCGATTGCTCACGCGCATCCGCTGCTGCGCGAATATGCATATATATAATTTCGCACGCGCGGTAAAAAGTGCTCCCTTCCTGAAAACGCGTTGGCAAACTTTCACGACAATAATAATTTATCGCACGGTAGCAGGTCTCTTTCACCTCGTAGGCGGCTAATTGCGCGCACTGCGGCTGCTGCGGGAATCTGGCGCGGGCGGGCGGCGAAAGTTGGCGGAAAAAAGTCGCACGGCGAGAAAATCAGCGGCGAGCTCGCGGGGAAAGGGGGAAAAAAGTAGAATCGGCCGCGAGCCGTGTATTATAGGAGAGGAGCTCTGGCGGCGAGAAGTATCGAAGCCTCGGAAAAGGCGGCTATATATATATATAAGGCGAGTGCCCGGTTATTGCCCGCATCCTCGCTGTACAATTCTCGTAATTACATCGCGGTGCTGCAGCGGTAGCATCTAATCCGCCGTCGACCTCTCGATGCTTGCGCTATTCTTCCTACTACTGCTGCTGCTGCTGCTGCTGCTGCTGCTTTTTTCTCTGCGCGAGCGACACGGGGGCCGAGTTTTCTCTCCGGGAGATGGAATTGCTGCGGAGTTCGTGGGCGGGCTTCGCGTGATTATTGTACTTTTTAAATGAGGCAGAGCCTGCGCAGCTCAGACAGAGAGAGAGAGAGAGAGAGAGAGAGATAAAGAGAGGCAGAGGCAAGGTTGCCGTTGCTGCCGCAGCAGCGACCGGGAAATCGTTAATTACTTTGATTAGCCGCGCGCGCACGGCCTAAATTATCGGTTGTGCTCGCGATTTTTACCCACGCGGCCGGCTGCTTTTGCACGATACGCCACGAGTTTTATGCACTTGTATTGATGATCGTGCGATCCACATGTGCGCAAGCCTTTCTTCCTCGAATTTTCTGCTTTTTATCCCTCTCTCCCCTCCCCCCTTCCCCCTCCCTCTCTCTCTCTCTCTCTCTCTCTCTCTCTCTCTCTTCGAGGGCTTTATTCGATTAAGCGATTGGAACTGCACATATAATTACACTTTTCTTGGTAATTACGTTGCGGCGCGCATCGGACTGATTTGCAAGCAGCATGAAATTCGATAGCTGATAACGCGGCGATTAATTAATGATTGCGCTGATTCGCCGCGATTCTTTTGCGTATATTCTACTGCCTTTTTTCCACCTCGGCTTCTCGATCGTATGTATGCATTATTCAGCTATGTAATTATCGTTTTCACTTTTCAGTAGATTAGAAATTCTTTCTCTTTTCAAAAGTAATTGCGTGCGGCGGAGAGGCGAGAGAGGAGCACTTATTTTGTCATTAGCATCAAACGAGCTTCCTGGCTTTCCAAACATTTGTAAACTTAACAAGCTTTTTATAATCACAGTCCGATAATTTTATCTGCTTTTTTACCAAACAGTTTTATAGGTAGATTTATTTTGATTTCTAATTCTGCAATATCTGCGAATTAACATTTTACACAAGTACATAATATTATTTAAATAATTATGATACCATTTAATCTTATATAACGTTTTTATATGAAGAAATTATGTGAACACGGCGAGAAAAATAATAATGCGGTTAATAGCCGGGATTAGGACTGATTACTAAACTGACTAGTAAATTAAAATCATAAGAAATGCATAATTGACTTGACGAATAAAAATGGTAAATAGCGGTAGATTAATTTATAAATGGTACAATTATTAAATGTTTTAAATAGTAACAATATAGATGCATAGAAATATTTGTTAGGATTTTTATTTGAGCGAATTGTTAAAAAATGACAATATTGGGAGTTATGACAGATCTGTTTTCTGTCTAAATTTCTTATTGTATCAAATTTACTAGACCGTTATTATTTCTCTCCGTATAGACAAATATATATTGCTCTTAATTTAAAAGAAAAAAAGCGCCATTTCAAGAAAGGTCGTTTCCAGTAATAAACATCACGTATCTTAAATAAAAAAGGGAATGACCGATAAAGACATAAAGCGCTGCCAGGAGCAAGTCAGTAGATTACACGTGAGAAACGGCAGGCCGAAAGGTCCATGGAAGATAAGGTGCGCGCGTGTACATACGAGGTCGCGGCCGTATAGCCAGGCGGGCAGTAAAAGCGGTATAGTTTTGTGCAAAAAAAGAAAAAGAAAAAGAAAAAGAAAAAGAAAAAGAGAAGCGTCGAGTAGCGAGCAAGGAAAAAGCTGCTCTTGTTTAAATGTGCGTGACTCACATGAGATCGGGCCGGAAGTGGTGTATCATCGCGCAAAAGGCGAGGCCGTCCCGCCAGGAGGTCGTCATGTTCTGGACGTTGACGCCCGGATAGCCGTCGGTTATCCTCCTGCACCAGAGCTCGAGTGCCTTTGTGCCGCGACGTTCACCCATTTTGCTTATTGCTGCTGCTGCTGATGCTGCTGATGCTTCCTTGACTCCTTGCTTCCTCTATCTCTCTTCCTCTCCGTTTCTCGAGATCCGACTGAGTGTGGCCTCAGTCCTCGTCGTCTTATCCTTGCCTGAGCGCCTGATGCTTGACGCCGAGTCTGTTGCTGCTGTGCTTTTCTGTAATTAACCAAATGAGATATGCTGAGAGAGAGACTCTTGCGACGCTTATTGTCGTTATTGTGGTTGCGAGCGTTTCGAGGCGCGCGAGCTTCATTGACTCTGGACGTTTTGCTCCGATTGCTAGAATTCTAGCTAACTAAGAGTGTGTTAATTATTCGCGGAAAACGAATTCGACTAAAATTTTAAGAGTTGTCTTTTAAGACCTAAAAAGGAAACCTTGCACGCAGTTCTTAGTTTAGCCCCATAGGCCCTAGAATCTGATGATATATAGTTGTGTATATCTAATAGGTTTTAAGGTTTATGGGATCAAACTAAAAGTGCATTTATTTTAGTCAACTCCTAATGTCTTAGTCAAATCTGTTTCCTGGAGGGTTGACAATCTTATAATAAGTTGAATGTTTCATTATTGGAGGGTGCAAAATTTGTACACAGATGTTTTATCTATAATAAATATCTTTTGTTCTGACATCTACGTAACAATAATTATCTTGGAAGGAGTAATAATAATTAACCCTCAGTTATTGAGTTACCTCATTGGGGATCAAACAAACATCTTTTAAATCTCACGCTTTTTACTCACGGAAGACTGAAAGTATGTATCTCACTTCGTACCAGAGTTATATGTTGCAAGCAGCTGAGTAACAATATTACAAAGTCAATATATTGGTAACTTCCAATCAATACTATAACATTTTTCTATTTTTAGATAAATCAAATTGACATATTTTTTCAAGGAGGTCATACACTGAGAAAATTATATTGTTATCTATATATAGAAAGACTTCATTAATTTCACCGTCCGCAGTAAATATTATATAATATTGATATTTTGATGGTTTCAAACATTTATGCCTTAAATCGGACAGGTGTTTTCTACATTATATTTTCTGAGATTTTGCGCTATTGAATTGAGCCTTTACATACTATTAGATAATGGAAAAAACTACCTAAAAACATTGTTAAGCTCAAGTTCAGGCCAAATGTTAGTTTATGTCCGGTACAGGCATACCTCAAGGTCGAATTATGAGTTTTAATGACAAAGGTCTTATTCTCGTTAATACACTGAAAAAACTATTATCGTAAAATTCATACAGTAAAAGTACGATATCGTAACTTTCAGATATTCTTATATCGTAAAAGGAATTTATGTGGATTCAATCTTGTAAAATAATATCAGCATGGGGTTTGCGAATAATGCATTACTTACTAGAATAAATTAAACCATTTAAAAATGTATTTTTAATATACAAATTAAGATCTCAACTTGGTAATTTCAAGATATCATATTGCATCGGACGCTGAATAATTACGAGATCAACACGTACGTTTTTACGATATAACGTTGCGTGAGATATTCGATATAGTTTTCTCATTGTATTAGACCTTAAAAAATGCTTTCTCTTTGAGAAAACAACATCGACACCGCGTGTATATACATAGTTTTTAACAAAGTTTTTTAAACATCTTTTTTAATAGACGCCAACTGTAGGGTATTAGGAGATGTCCAACTGTAGGCTATTTCCCTAGTATGATTTTCTTAATAAAGTCAATCCCTTTTGACGCAAACATATTATTATGCTTGTATCCGAGAAAGAACGAGCGCGCGATTCAAAAAATGCGAATCGCCGCCCGCGCATTTCGAATTACGTATATACGTCTATGTATAAAGATTTAATAACGTTTGAGTTTTGTGTTCCTTTTTATAAATAACGTGTTTATTATGTAATAACCTCGAAGCAATATTATGAGGGTAACGGCGAGGGTCAAAATACGTGGGGTAGCTCAGGGTCAAGTGCGCATTTAATTTTTATTTTCTGTTACATGCATGAGTTTAAATTAAAAAGTTTCCGAAACCAAGTACTCGACATTCTCGCCTCGTTGGCATGAAGGTCGATTTCAATGAGATTGATTGGTATACGCTACAGGGACTACTACGACCAAAATTCGAGGTTTTGATGAAATCATTTGATCACGAACGGACGTGTTTATTGTTTTCACTGACTACAGATTAATTCAAACCGATCGTCTACAGGTTTTCAATAGAATACTAAAATTCAATAAAATACTGTGACAATTTTCCAACTATGTGCAATACCTGCTTAATTCGTGTGTTTTTATAAATATCAGCATATTAGCATACTCTTCTTAATGAGAGAAAGCATTTGAATTGTGCAGAATTTGGCATATTATTATGGAGTTACATAATGCTGTTTTACGAAATTACTCTCAACTCTCAAGTGTTTCTACGAGTAAGATGGGAGAGAAGCAGAGGTAACGAGTGTGTCAAAATAAAAAACAAAAAAAAATGAAAAATGGAAAAAGTGCGATGTGGCAAGCGCGCCAGTGAATTAGCGTAATGATCATTCAGTCCCTCGGCGTGCTCGAAAGCTGCAAAACATAGTGTTCCAGAGCCGTGAAGCTGTCTCACGACACAGTATATAATGCGCCCGACAAAGACTCGCGTCGCGCGCGTCTCCTGCGGTTTTCGGAGGCCTTCGCGCGCTCGAACATCCATTCTTTATACATAACACTCTTTGCACGCTCGTATAGCGCCATGCGCATACACGTACATATACGTTATATCCTTCTGCGCCGCGAGCCGTTTATCGCTCGCAAGAAGGCCGTCGACGGCGGCCACTTTTATGACCTTTGAGAATCATTGCCTTAAAAGTATCGGCGCCTCGGATATAAGTGCACGCCGCGCCACTGCCGATTCCTTGACCAGCCTCAAGCGCGCTACTATATATATACAATACTATACTATACTGCTGGCTGCGTTATTGACACGGCTGGAAAAATGCACCAGCGCGTATTATGACTATGCAAATGATCATTGAAATACAGAAAATTATACGCCGAGCACGGACCGACGTTTCTTTGCTTATGTTTTCTTGACGCAGCCAGCTTTCTACCTATTTATTATTGCTTGATTCCCTACTAACCGGTCTTCTTTCCCAACTTCTAGACACATTTCTACGCGCTATTCCATTGTCTCTTTTCATTAATAAAATCTTAACATGTTTAACTTTATATAAATCAATTGCTGTTTCCGAGACTTCACTCGCATTAACAAATCGAATGAAATACAAGTTAAATACACCAGGTGTTTTCAAGAATATCAGATAATTACTAAGAATACATTTTTACAATTGCATATTAGTCAGAAAAGTATTATACTTTATTTTGTACTTATTTCATATACGTATATATGATTTCCACGTTAATTTTAATGTTAAAACATGAACAATTAATGTGAGAATATTGTTTTATTAATTGCATGTAGAGAAGTGAACATATGACGGAGCATGTACAATATAACAGAACCTTCGCTGTAACTCGCTTCCCTACAGTCATAATTTTATGATGCCAGTATTACCGATAGCGATTCAGTTATGTTTAGAAGCTAATATTTTTTTCTTGCCAGACTTTATAGTCGTTAACGGAACCAGCGCATTACAATGTTTTGAAAATTAATAATGATGTACATATTTTAATACATTTTTCTTTAGATGACTATTAGTAATATATATTTTAAATAAAAGTTTACAGTATCCATTCGTAAAAACGGATTGCTAAGATCAAAAATTTTTTTTCTCGTAACCGATATGGTCGATTATAAGAAATGTTGTAAACAACCATTTTGACAATCATAGAAGAATTTATTAAAAGTATAAAATTGAAAAATTGGAATTTTAAATATCAAACAGGCGAATCATCATAGCTAATGTTTCTTCCTCGTCTATAACGCCTTGAAAATGACTTATAAACGAGTCTAAAAATCTTTACTGCGTATTCAAGGGAAAAAGTCGAAAAGTGGTTTAAAGCCATAGGCGAATCCAGCACGAGGAAAGGCAGTAGTTACATTCGAGGCTGGGAGTTGCGTGCAGCTAAAATAAAGACAAAAGCTCGACAAAATGACGCACTCGCGCCAGTGCAGTACACAGTACAGCCTCATCCTGTTTACGTGTTTTTTCTCTCTCTCTCTCTCTCTCACGAATACGACGACAACACAGCGTCCGCATCGTGCACCGGTCGGCCAATAAAAACAGCAACCGCGACGATCCCCCTGCAAGCGGCCGTAATCCTCCTACTGCAGCGAGCGCAAAAAGACGGAGGAAAAAGATAGAAAATGAAGATGCCCAGGGAAATATGCAGGAGGGGAGTGGTGCGCTACGCTGACTCAAAGACTCGAGAGATGTAGAGGAGAGAGCGAGAGAGAGAGAAAGCCACAGGAAATAACAGAATAGCGGAACGCGCGCGCATAAGAAGCCCGTGGCAGTGGAGATAAAAAAAGGGAGGGAAGATTACGCCTGCATAGAAAGCCACGCTGGAGAAAAATGCGAGAAAACGGCAGTAGCAGTTTGGATACGAGGTGACGGCTACGTGGCCGATGGGCCATGTCGGAGGAGAGAAAAAAAGCTGCTGCTGTTGCAGTGATGGAGGTCCGTTATGCGCCCGCCAATATATACGCCTTATACGTGTCGCTTGAATGCTCGAATGGCTACGAGAATCGAAGAAACTGGACGAAGCGTTGATTAATGCCTCCTCATTGTCGGTGAAAAGAGAGCCGTGTACGCGCAATTTACGTACGAGCTGCGCGTCCGCGCCAAGATTATATCGCCGCTGGAACAATCTGTCAGAGCTGGATGAGACGACGTCTAATTATTAATCTAATTGCATCTGATGCTACAAGTGAATGCCAGCGATTTCCCTGGATGCCTGTGGACGATTTTTACATTTTCTTCATTATTTCCTTTACGTTGAGATTTATCGTTAAATATAAGTGTGCGGTGCATTCTCGTAGACAAGATATTCTTTAATCGAGTTTATAATGGAATCCAATTATAATTGTATATCATTGCAAAAGGTGAGTTTGACTTCTGAAATATTGTTAATTGATAACAATAGATAATAGATTATAGTAATTATTTCACCAGTATGATAAAAATGTAAAAAAGAAAAGAAAATAAACGTCTGTATAGAAAAGATAACTTGAGTCGTACGCGCAAGCAAAGAATTTAAATAAAGCTGCAATTGAAAAAATATACGCTCTCGCATATAGGCATAATGCATCTTAGCAGCACAAGAGCGATAAATCTTGATGTAGGCGATGAAAAAAAGTCATTCCTTACTTTTACAAAAGTATGAAGTAGCGATATATGTGTTGAGGTATAGAGGTATAGAGAGAGAGAGAGAGAGAGAGAGAGAGAATAAAAGAGACTCTGTCATTGTTCGCTTGGGGATATAATGACGAATGACGAAATAAGGTATTAAAGGATCGAGCAAATGTCGAAAGGCTATAGGACAATCGCGCATGCCTGCGGATTACAGGTATATATTGCAGCGATATATGATTGCAGTGCATCGTATAAGTAAAAGTGCTGCTTGCAGGGGAACGAGAGGCAGCTGCAGCGAGCGACGAAGCACGTGGCTTTAGGGAGCATAGCGCGCGCGCGGATACTGGACGGCCTTGTTCGCCGTCTTTTTCGCGAGGTCGCGCTTGCTAATAATAATAACAACAGCAGCAGGAGCAGTAGCAACAGAGAGCGGTAATATAATGGTAATGGCGCGGGCGATGCAACCTGATGCAGGAGAGAGAAAGAGAAAGCAGCGGGAGGACCGTGCATGCATGTGCGCGGCAGTGCAGGCTCGCGCGCGCGATGGATGATCGTGCCCCTGCATCCATTGTTGCGCGCCGGCGCTGCACCTGTGTGCTAACATGTCAGAAGGGCTCAGGTCTCGCTGCTGCTGCTGCTGCTGCTGCTGCTGACGTTACTTAATAATATAAAATGATCGTAAGAAAAGAAAAATTTATATTTCAATGTTCAAGTGCTGATGTAACAAGGAAGGGACATCATTATAGAAATGCTCTTTTTTTATAAATAATTTTACTTTTCTTTTTAATCATTTAAACGAGCAATTAAATTTACGCTTAAATTATTACATAAACACTTAAACAAATAAACAAATTTTTTATGTCAATATTTTGATAAGTACGATTATTTTGAAAATTACTCTTCCTAAATTAGAATGTAAACGGTGCAAATATGGTATAGGTCTCTATACAATAAGCAGAAGAATATGGCGAATGTATCCTTATATAATATATAAAACTCAGACGTGATTTTGTCAAATATTTCAAAATAAATATAAGCATCGTATAACGTAATCATGTTTTCTATCTTTTTATAAATCAACAAGGAGAAAAACACTTAAGTAAAGTTTTTGCAGGTTATGTGGCAATAAATTGTGTCTAGTTGCATTTTTGAAAAGTTACCATATAATCATCAAAAATCGACATGTAAATACACTGTGAGAAAGTATTCTTAACTTTAACTACTGTTTAACTATAATATGCCACGGCGCGCTCCGATCAAGTTTAAATAAAAAGATCTTGCACCTCGCGAGTTATTTTATAAATCATTCCTGGGATATCTTCCGATGATTTTAAGCCTAAAATGAAAATAATCCCTAGAGGGATTTTCAAATAAACTCGATATTTGATCATTTTCGTAGGTTATCGTGACTATTTTCTATATTGCATCTTGTATTTAGATTTCTTAGGCTTTAGAAATATATTTCAATATTAGAAATAAGTTTATAAATTCTTAATACTCATTAAACTTTTAAAATTCATATAAATTTTTTTAAATACTGCTCAAAAATTAAATTTTTTAACTTCTTATTTCAAATATTTTTCTGTGCGCTCGAAGTTTCTTTTTTTTTTCTTTTATCGAGGATAAATTTGGTATTCCGTTGCCATGGCTGCGATAAATAAACTTATGCTGATTTTACGGTTAGTAAAAATGCCGAAGGCAAGAACACACGATGAAAATCGTCATCACATTTGTTTACTTTGCTTTGGAAAAACTAAAGTAATGATTCCTGTAAAAGGAGAATTAAAAGTGCTGGTTGAAAAACAGTTTGAGTACGATACTAGTGATGACCGATTACCTCTCGTTCTATGCAGTAGTTGCAAAAGAGATTTATACAGAATTAGAAACGATGAAGATGTAAGTGTGAATTTACCAAAATTTTCTGATCTTCAACCTTTGAAGAAATCTACTAGATCAAGCGACGATGTTTTATGTGCTTGTCATATTTGTGAGCTTGCGAGAAAACCCCCTCCTGGAAAATTTTCAAACTTTGCAAAGAATAATGTTATGCCTCAGCGACATGGAATACTTGTTGATGTGACAAATATAAAAGTTCCAAGTAAGCTATTAAAACATATCTTTTTCTAGTTATAATAACTACAATATAATAATACAATTTTAATCTAGATGAAAGAAAATCACCTTCCGTTGAAAGCCGGTGTAGTTACTGCTTTTCTTTGTTGGGAAAAGGAAAATCTCATAAATGTAACTTTACCGTACGCTTGGAGAATTTGACTGAAAACATTATGCAAACAAGCCCAAGAGCTACAGATCAAGTAATTTCGTCTTTGCTTGAACGCAAAATGATTACAGAAAATGCACAAAATACTACAACTCTATCACTTTCTCAAACACGCGATAAGCCTCTTAAAGTTGCTATTGGTTCACAAAATAACAAAGCTTTAAGCAAACCTGAGCTTTTTCTGCAGACGATTTTTTAAAAATCCAGACGAGTTTACATTTGAGCCAAACGAAGACTATCAATTATAAGTCACTGTGTTGATGATTATTTTGGTACCAAAAACTTTGACTTTGTTCACGTCAAGGCTGATAAAGTTTCATCTGCAGCCGAAACGGCCGCTTACTGCACAAATCTTGATGGTTTAATAGAACACATTAAAGAAAAACGCTCATTGTCTGAATTTCACTTGAAGTTTGGTATTGACGGGGGAGGGGGTTTTCTGAAGATATGTTTATCCATTCAATCTACTTCAGAAAATGAAAAGCTAAATAGACACCGGCAAAACTTCGAAGATGGTATTTCTGCTAAACGGTTTAAAGATTCAGGTGTTAACAAATTATTGATACTAGCATTAGCAAACAGTTCTCAAGAAAATTATGAAAATGTATCGCAGCTGTGGTCTGCAATAAAAATAAACAACTTTCAGGGAACTATTGCGACAGATTTAAAACTTGCTAATATTATGGTTGGCATCATGTCGCAAAGCAGCTTTTACCCCTGCACTTGGTGTTTCGCATCGAAAAATGATTTAAGTAGCTGCGGAATACCGAGGACAATAAATAATACGTTTCAAAGTTATATAAACTGGCATCAAGCCGGATCTGTAAAAAAAAATGCGAAGAATCATAAAAATTGTATTCATCCGCCTCTTTTATCAACTGATGTAGAGCAAACATTTCTTCAGATAATACCTCCACCTGAACTTCATTTGATGCTAGGTGTAGTAAATACATTGTATAGACACTTATTGGCTGAATTCGAGAAAGACGCTCTTCTATGGGCACAATCATGCCATGTCACTCGTGATATACGTCAGGGTAATACAAGTTTTAATGGCAATTCGTGCGAGATATTATTAGACAAACTTGATTTCCTGCGTTCACGAAATCACAATTTGGGAGGTTTAAAATATGTAAATGCTTTTGAGCACTTCAAAAATGTTGTACATGCCTGCTTTGGAAAAAATCTTGACCCATCTTTCAAAGATAAGATTAATGCCTTCAAGCAAAGTTATTTACATTTAAATGTACCAATAACGCCTAAAATTCATGCAGTATTTTTTCATGTGCCTGACTTTTGCGAAGAAGTTCAGACGGGACTTGGATTTTATAGTGAACAGGCTATGGAATCTGTCTATGCTAATTTCAAATCTGTGTGGGAGAAATATAAAATTTTTAAGAACCATCCAGAATATGCAGAGAGGTTGCAACGTGCTTTATGTGAATATAATAGTTTACATTCATTTTAATTATTGTACATAATAAAGTTATTTTTTTAATGTAATAAAATGATCGCAAAGTTTGAAAATTCGAATACGGTTTTGAAAATTTTTATGAATTTAAAATTTTTAATACCTATTGAGCATTTATAAACTTATTTCTGATGTTGAAATATATTTTTAAAACCTAAGAAATCTAAATACAAGATGCAATATAGAAAATAGTCACGATAACCTACGAAAATGATCAAATATCGAGTTTATTTGAAAATCCCTCTAGGGATTATTTTCATTTTAGGCTTAAAATCATCGGAAGATATCCCTGGAATGATTTATAAAAAAACTCGCGAGGTGCAAGATCTTTTTATTTAAACTTGATCGGAGCGCGCCGTGGCAGTTCTTAAAAGTAAAGGACCTAGTTCTTAATGTTTATAATCGCATTGATTAATTTGTAGCACAAATCATTCATATCAAACATTACCTATAAATGATAATAATAAAGAAACTCTAAATACAAGAATCCTCAAGTATAAGTGAAGTAGGTAATTCTTTTTCATACCTAGTGTAGAAACAAGGCGTAGTCAGGCGTACTTTTGATATCACGTCTCTCTTGTATCGCGTAGATTTGTATAGATATAAGATTAGAAATTTGAATACACAGATTGCAGCTGTGAAACTCGGAACGATTTAATCTTCACTGCTTTGCACTTCCACTTAACGTCGCTGCACTCATCCAGTGAAAATGCAAAGCGGAAAGATGACACTTTCGCGAAATGAGCATAACAGCCCCCTTGAAGCCGAAGGTAGTACAAAGCTAAGGATACATAATACAAACTTGAGCGCGCAGAGTGGAGTGTTCCTGCTGTTGCTGCTGCATAGAAAAAGTAGAGATATTAAAAGAAGATAAGACGCGAGACGATGAATAAACTTGACGCGCAAGAGAGTTCGGGCGATTAGAGTAGTGGGGAATATCGCATCGAGGGGCTGTCGAAAAGTAGCGCAGCATAGGCGGCGGAATCCTTTTGTCTCGCGCGCGCCTCTCCCGCGGGATTCGGGGGGTGAGAGAACGAGATTTCAGTCAGAGATTATATAGGAGGGAGCCGGGCGAAAGAGGATCGGCGCAGCGGATGATTATTATCCGAGAGGAATCATAACGAGCGGCTCGTTCAGAAAACTGGATCGGACTCGTTCTGCGCAAAACAAACTGTATCTCGCGATTTTCGGTCGCATATGTCTGCATCAGGCCGAGCGACGCGCGTGATACCTTCACGCCATGCAGCTCTTCCCTCGCGCCGGGAGTCGCGCGCTTTATCCGAGTGCGCAATCTTCGCCGCCACCGCCGCACACGACTAATGACGTCTTTTTATCTAGATGCTGCCGCGCGTAAATGCTTTTCTGCGGCTCGAAAATCGCCGGATTATGCGTCGCATGATTATGAGCGGGACGAGTTCGTTGGCTTGACAAGGATGAAAAATCCCGCATTTTATTGTTATTGCTGCTCATACCATTACAAGAATGGATTATTTTATCTATATTGTGAACATTAAGATCTCTTTTGTATATCCTCATTCGGGATCGAAGCATTTAAAAATTGAGTCACTTTTTATTTCAGATATTAAGCTGTTTATAAGTTAAGCTTATAAACAGTATAAATAAATAAAATTCTAATGAAGATTAAATTTGTAGAGAAAACATTAGTAGTCATGTATGTATGATAATGAAAATGTTTTCCATTTATCGGATTATATGTAAACTAAATAAATCAATCTTTTACTTTACATTATCTGCACGCTCAAGCAAACTGGTGCAGTCAATTTGTGCTAATGTGGTATGACATTGAAGAAGTTAAATAATTCATTTAACATTGCTTTTGGAAGCTTTAAAAATATTTTCTTTCAACTCCTTTAACTGGATACAAATTGCATTTTTGATTAAAAAAGATTTACGATTGACATTCGTAGATTTTAATAATTATCTCGACTTTTAAATTAGCAGAACTAATTTTATTGCGGCATTTAAAAGAATCATTTCAAATTGCATACGGATAAATAAGTCTGATAAATAAGTATAAAATACCTTATGTATTGACGAATAAATGTCTGGTTTAAATTACGTACACGTTTTAAATCTATCTATAATTACATATGCATTATATCTAATGTTAATTTATGAGAAAGATAGTATTAAAAGGAGTTAGGCGTACAAACACGAGCTACTCGGCCCGAAATGTAGATCAACTCGGTATCGCGCAAAATAGCCAATAAAGAAACATTGAGCTGTTGAACGAGCTGCAAAACGACAATAAAATTAAAAGGCAGTTGAGCGCCCAGAATTTGTCGAATCAAAGGCCAATCGAGCTCCGCAGTAGGGAGAAACTTGACAGTAATCAAATCGGAAATTACGTCGGCAATCCGTTTTGGTTCATCTGCAGAGAGCAGCAAAAGATGAAGGTGAGAAAGAAAAGAGTTGGAAGAACGGAAAGAAGGCGGAATTGATTAGCGGTGACCTATATAAAGGATCGCTTATACACACTCATACATATATAATACAATAATTAAATATACAATATGCATATGCGGGCGGTTGATTTAAATTCCGATGAGTATAGATTTGTCGCGCATCGCATGGTGAATGATCCACTCGATCGTGTAACGACTAACGACCATGACTGGGCTTTTTAGCTCTTTCCGCTTGTACCGGCGCATTCTTCGCACCAATTCGTGTTCAAAGATAGATAAGTAGAGAGAGAGAGAGAGAGAGAGAGAGAGAGAGAGAGAGAGAGAGAGAGAGAGAGAGAGAGAGAGAGAGAGAGAGAGAGAGAGAGAGAGAGAGAGAGAGAGAGAGAGAGAGAGAGAGAGAGAGAGAGAGAGAGGAGAGAGAGAGAGAGAGAGAGAGAGAGAGAGAGGGAGAGAGAGAGAGAGAGGGAGAGGAAGAGAGAGAGAGAGAGAGAGAGAGAGAGATAACAAATTTATTCATGCCAAGGTTATCATAACCGTATGGCAAACAAACAATATAATACATTTTAATGATTGTAACATGTATAAAAATATATATAGTAAATAGCTATTATTAAAAATTAATACTAATAACAAAATAGCCTGTCAGTTAATATATTCGCAATGTATATCGCATGAGTATAAAACTAATATTAACAATTATAATTAATTACATTAAATTCTATTCACACCTATGGGTGTTCTAATCCTATAAGACATTCGTATAATGCCATTTTAAACGATTCAACAGTCTTTTTAAGTCTGATAGCGATAGGCAAACCCTGGTAGAAAATTGAGCATATTAGATGGTCGGTTCACGATCTATTGGGCAGATCCGTTTCCTAATAGTTCGCCAGAAATAAACCAGCATCTGACCAGAAATTTATAGAAAATCTAAATAGCTTACATAACCCTAAAAAATTATTGAAAATGTAAATCCCATTATAGTACTTCTGCGTTAAAACAGCATGCAAATTTTTATTCGATTATTTATTTGATTTTTTTATGTTTTATTTAATTATAAAACTCTAACCTTAAAAAAACTTTTAATGAAATAAGTTTTTAGTTTTTATTTCGAATCTATCCCAAATATATCTTAGCATTCTATTAACAATAAGCTATTAAATCCATGACATAATAATCATTATTAACTTATAAAAATTCGTTAAACGTTATTTTTTATTTATTTATTCATTAACCATAAGTTGGTCAGGTTTCTGACGAGAAAACGTCAACAGGTAGCGGGGTTTCTGGCCAGACTTTTAAGCAGAAATTGGCCATTCCCTATAAAATAGAGTAACATCTGGCGAACATATGGGGAACGTTTCTACCAGGGAAGTATCCCATAGTTCCATAGCTTGAATAGAAAATGTGCATCTATAAGTTCTCGTTGTAGCTAGGGGGATTATAAAATTTGAAGATTTCAGTCTTTCAGAACGACGTGTGTCATCTTTGATTTCCGGAAAAAACTTAAGAAGATATTCCGGTCTCGACACCGTTAATATTTTATAAGTAGTGACTCCTAAAAAATATTTTCGACGCTCAGCAAGGGATAGCCAATTTAGCTGCTTATAATACGGTTTCAATGTCGCATCGCGTCTTAGACTAAATATAAATCGTATGACAATGTTGCACAGTCGCTGGAGTTTAACAGCAAGATATTGCGAAAGATCACTAAATACTAGACAAGCATAGTCAAAGTAAGAAAAAATTAGTGCATTGACTAGTTGTGTTTTAATCTGACTTGATAAACATCTACCTCTAAATCTTAGTCGATAAAGAACATTGTGAACCCTAGAGCAAATTTGGGATATATGGGCATTCCACGACAGGTCTTCACAAAGAATAACACCCAAATTTTTCACTGTGCTTACGAGTGGTATGATTGAACCATCGACTACTATGGGTGGAAGATTGTTCTTATTAATACGCATGTGATATTGCACGGATGAAAAAAGCAAGGCTTTCGTTTTATCTACATTAAGAATAAGTCCGTTCGATTTAACCAAATTTACTACCGCAGCAGCATCCTCATTTAATTTAGAGATCGCAGCTGGCAATTCAGCTGGCTCACATTGTATGTAAAATTGGAAATCGTCCGCAAAAAGTAAGCAATTATCTTTACAATGAACTAAGACTAGTACTAGCATGTTGATAAATATTAGAAAAATAATTGGGCCCGGAGTTGAACCCTGTGGTACGCCTGAAGAGTTTTTCGTAAAATCAGATAAACTACCATCAAGATTAATCACAGCTTGGGATCGACCTGTTAAATACGAGTGAAACCAGCTAATAGTTTCATCAGAGAAGTTAAGTTTTCTACGCTTCTTCAAAAGTAACTCGTGATTTATGGAGTCAAAGGCCCTTTTTAGATCGAAAAGTAGCAGGACTGTAACCAATCCCTTCTCGATCCCACGACGGATATCTTCGGTAAGTTTCAATAATGTCGTTTGCGTACTAAAATTACTTCTAAATCCTGACTGGTATGGAGAAAGAAGTGAATTTACTTCAAGATACTCAGTAAGCTGTTGCGTCATGAGAGAGTCAAATACTTTAGCAAAATGCGATAAATTAGCAACTGGTCTTGTATTTGCTGGGGAGCCAGGCGAAGGAACTTTACTAAGAGGAACTATGAGTGACTTTTTCCACTCTGTAGGATATCTATTTCGGTATTTACATTTATCTTTGACTTCTTTAGTTAACCACGGAGCAGCATTTTTGTGAATATGACGGGTTTTAATTGGTGCATGTACATTTAGTGTTTCAACGGCCTTAGATTTGAACTCATCTAACAGAATGTTTACATTATTATTATTACCGAATCTCTCACACATATCCTCCAAACAAGCACATATATCGTTGGAAAATAGATTTGAAGAGAATTTTCTAAAATCTCTCGACGTCACTGTAATGTTCTTATTAATAGGATTATCTAATTTATAATCGATTATTATGAAATCGTGGCAGTTTATAAATGGTGCTTCAGATTTTTCGAACGAATGAACCTTGCTTGAAGAGTCAGTAAGTATAACATCGAGCCATGTATCCGAACTATCTTTATGATGTGTCGCACCAGTTGGTACAAGAAATAAACAGTTTTCAGAAATAAGATTATGCAAATGCAGCCCATAGAAATTGTTAGTTAACAAATCCGAATTCAAGTCCCCAGCTAGAATAACATTCGAGTAGAGATGTACATATTTTTGAAATGTCTCAAAAATCTCGTTAGAACATTACCCTTAGGTCGACGATAAATTGAGGCAAAAAGAACATGCTTATTATTTTTTAAACTAATATCAACAAGTAGGTATTCGGTGTCATTCAAATTATTTATCTGTAGAGCACTAAGTATCTTGTATGAAATTCCATTCCGAATATAGCATGCGACTCCGCCAGCTTGAATATAAGTACGTTTGCCACTAGTCGCTAAGAGGCCTCAATCGTTGCGAACTAGATTAAAATTCAATATGGTAAAGAGAGAATCTTCTTTATTGGGCGTAAGCCAGGACTCGGATATGGACAGTATATCGATATTTTTATTGATAAGAAATATTTCGATTTCATTTAGGTGATCTTTTATTGAATTTGCATTAATTTGAGCGACTCGTAAAAATGAATGTCTACAAAAGGATTGCGCTAGTGAGGTAGAATGTGTGGGCAGTCACAATAATTTATCAAGATCATTTTCGGTTACTATGCAAATTCTATCAGAATTATCATTTTTCCGAACATAAATATTGCCTTCACGCGTCCAAACGTAGTTATATTTGCACTGTTTAGCTTTCTCTTTAGTTAGATACAAAAGATTGTGAACAACTGAAGGCAACATTTCATATAAATTTATAATTAGATTAGCAGCGCCCTGGTAAAGATCGGAAAATAACAATTCGCCGAATTCTCGCTTAACTTTTAATACGTGGTCGCGTATACTAGACGACTTAAATTTAACAATATAAGAAAAAGTCGGTATCTTATCCTTTTTTTCCCCCCCTTATTTCTCGCATTATTATCATCGCCGCTTGAGTGAACATTTTGTATTTCCATTTTATTAGAGAAGTTTTGGTTTTTTTGTTTAAACTCACGTATTTCTCGAATATCAGTTGTCAATGAACCTAACTCTATATAATGTAAAATTTTGTTAGTGAGCTTATGTAATGGTATCTTTGACGTAGTAGGGGTACCCGTAATTTTCATTTCCGTGCTTGGGTTAGCTCGGGCACGCAAGTCTTTTAAATCGTCTATTTCATTACGGAGAGTAGCATTTTCTACTTCAAGAGATTTTAAGCGCACATTTTATTCACTCAAAGATGTAGTGAAAGTATTTATTTTTTCAGTTAATTCATTAAACCGTTCATTCGTATTGGAATTATTACTATTTATGGCGTTAAAAAGCGCAGAAAATTGTTGTGCCGTAGTAAAATTCTCCCACCCTTGCGGTAAACCTTCCGACATTTTATCGTTGACGCGAGAAAATGATTCAGTGAAAGTGCTTACTTCTATAAGTTCCGGAGCTGTGTTTTCACTCACACTAGCTATATGGTCACTAACGTTTGATAAGTCCAGATTACCAACGTTAATACCCCTACTAGAATCATAAACTAATGATCGCGCAGTAGAGCTATTATTTAAACCACTCCGCAGAGAGGGCGAAAGTTTGCACGGATCTGAAGGTTGACTATGTCGACGAATTGTATCTCGGAAAGAGCGAACACAGCAATGATCAGTTGGCTTATTTACAATAAAACCGAAAATACAACCCGGATGGAATGTACTACGGCATTCAGAACATTGACGATGTTTAAAAACAATTTTTCTTTTGCACTTTTTGCACTTATGCATGTGTAATATAGCTAAAATTACCGTATTTTAGTAACAAAAATTTACGAAAATAACTAGGCCTAGCTTATTGTAATGTGTGAATTTTCTTAAATTTTCTAAGATATTTTTAATGCTTGGTTCTGTAAGTCGAAGCATGCAACACAAAACTATATAACAAACAGTATGATACAAATCGTAGAGCAATACATATATGCGCGCGGTACTTCGCTGCTATTATCGCTTTTCACAAAATTTTACGACGCTTATTAATTTATAGTAGACACGCAAACAATTTGTGTAGCTATACTATGGTAATACACTCTAGTTATGTGAAATTATTATGTACCGTACGTGTTTACCGTAGTTGTTTAACTAAACCTTTAAAATCGATACGCAGTCTATCTCGCACTCACTCGGTTCGATGACAGCTGTGAAGCAGACAGGTCGGTGGTTCGCCGTCCGCAGATATGTGTGTGCTTCGAGTGTGTTGGTGTCAGCTCCGGTGATGCCAAGTCATGTTCAGAGCTGTGGAGAACGATCAGAGAGAGAGAGAGAGAGAGAGAGAGAGAGAGAGACAGAGAGAGAGAGAGAGAGAGAGAGAGAGAGAGAGAGAGAGAGAGAGAGAGAGAGAGAGAGAGAGAGAGAGAGAGAGAGAGAGAGAGAGACAAAAAGCGTTTTAAATCAATTTGCGTGCATTGCGGGATTGACTGCAGTCGCATCGTTATAAATCAGAAACGTGCTGTACCGCGGTGTGCGTATGCGCGCCGTTGATGCAGTTTCCTCGTCGTTAGCGAGTGGAGCGCGGAAGATTTACATGGCGGAAAATTTATCGCGCGCGAAAAGCGCGAGAGCTGTTGACCATTTTTTCCCCTCGCCAGCTGCAGTAGCGCGCGGACGTTTTTATAAGCCACTGTGCAGCGCGGAAAATCTCATTGCAGTATAGCGGTGCACCTTGCAAATGTGTTGGTGTATGCATGTGTGCAGTATAGTGCGCACTGCGAGTACGTATATATATATCCAGCTCGCGCAGTGTGTGCGCAGTATTAAAATCGTTTCATTAAGTGGACAGCGGCAGCACGGGGCCGTAATTTATGCAGCGGTATATGGCCTCCCCGCTAGATAAAGGCGAGAGAAATGCGGTCAATTAATGGGAGCGTTGTTTTCTTGCGCCTCCTCGTCTCTCACTTCCTTTCTCCCCCCCCCTCTCTCTCTCTCTCTCTCTCTCTCTCTCTCTCCCTCTCTCTCTCTCTTTCTCGCGGATGATAACTGTTGTACGACATTTTTGAGGATTGAATGAGAGGCTATGAGGAACTGTGTGCGGAGCAGCCTTTTTTGCGCGAGATATGATTTAGCGCAGATGCTATGGTGATATACAGGTGAAGTGAAAGAAACTTTGTGATATACGAATTGCTGGGCTTTAATGATAAGCGAGCTGAGGAATGAGTCAGAGTAGCACTTGTTGCAATTCGCGCATCCTTCGAATCAGCATGTTAATGTCCGAACTGTTCATTTGAATCGTCTTATTATTAATAATACGTCATACGGCATCAGTCGTAAAGCTTTTCTGATAGGACTAAGTATGTTTGTTGTTGCATTTTTCACTACAGAAAAAAACGGTGCCAGTTCAAATAAATATTTATTTCAATACTTCATTAAAAAACCATTTGCTTAAAAATAGTAAATATTACTGTCTAATAATGATTTCATTCAAACGAATTGTATATAAATAATATAAATATTATGAAATAAAGATTTTTTTAACACACCCAGCCATAAAGTACGTACTTTATCCCCGCCGAGTCGGGAATAAAGCGCTACATTAAATCCCTACCCCCACTCTAGTCCCCGCCGCGCCACGCGCTGTTTGTGCCCGAGCCGAAGGCGTGCCCTTGCTCCGCTCGGGCGTCAAACCACATGCAGCCATTTACTGGCTCACTTTATTCCCTAGGTTCATAATATACTAATTTGAATTTACGAAATGTATTTTTCCGTGTTGTTGGAATATCGCTATGCTTTAGCATACCTATGTGTGTAACTGTAGTTCTACACTACTACATGCTTGTACAAAAATGAATCGACTTAGTAAGAAATGTCCCAAAGATATAAACTGAAATGCGAGTATAGAAAAGAGTGGGGAACTATATGCGTCAGCCCCAAAATTCTCTTATGCCCTTTTTTGTCAAGTGTCTTAGTTGTACTAAATAATCTAGAGCATCTAGCTAGAGCAGTCGCACATTGCTGACGTTATTCCTTCCTTGTGCGAGTTTGAATAAACGAATGTTATTTTATTTGAAATATGCATTGTGTTGTATCATTTATTAAACACCCATTTACAATACGTGTATATAGAGTACAAAGCTCATATAACGTTTCAGGTACACATGATGCATGGAACGATCGAAATTCAGCAATGAAATCTAGTTTGGCATCGGAAAAAAGTCAAGCTCCGAATACTCGTCCGCTTTCCGAGAAAAACAAACCGGGCGGAATTCTCAAACGCTATACACTCCAATTTACCGGCGTGCCGCGCGAAGCTTATTAGTCAATCGACACGCAGGCTAATTGTGAAATTTGCGCTTGGACTCAAGCCGCAAAGCCGCAATGACAATACGCGCGATTTATCGGTCGCGAGAAGCAAACACCACACAGTCTCGAGCATTATCGTAGATATAAAGGTGTTGTGTGCGCTCGCGTATGTCGAAAGGACAATTAAACGTCGTTTCTCTGAGTCACGTGTATCTAGTACTGAATGCCTGTTTATATCAGACGTGTGCCGCGCTATTTCATCTAGAGAGGGAAATCTCGCAGCGGGAAAACTGCGATCGCGCCCCTTGCATTATACCTATGTTGTGTGGCTCGCGCGGTCGGACGCACTTGTATTATAATATGGCCGAAGATAATGGGCAGAGATAACGAATGGAAGTGGCTGAGTGGAAAGGACCTGCTGCTCGAATGCGAAAACGGAGCGAGAACGAGAGTGGACAAGGAACTGACTCGTTATCATCGGCCTCAAGCGCGACTGTGCATATGCATGTGTGCAGCTTTGCACCTTCGAGTCGCTATACCGCTATGGACGAATTATTATTTTATAATAAATACTTCGATGACAGTCCTACATTTTGTCATGCAACTGCAATAAGCTCCTTATGATTAAAAGATTTCTTTAATTATGCACATTTATCATAGAATATTTATTGTTAATTTAATTGATACACACACCGACGTATTTCTGATTCTCGCTCTCTGTGATATATTTATTAATTTTAATTAATTTGCGTCCATCGATTTGTTCACATCGATAATTCAGCTTTTTCTTCAATTATTTAACACGCGAATACGCGCTTGGGCGCTTCAAACAACTTTTTCTTGATGAAAATAAATTTCTCTTTATCCTTAAAAAAATATGTTTCAGTTATTAAATACTGAAAACAATATTTCAAAAGTATAAAATAATTATACAGAAAAGCGTGCCTACTGACAGGATAGCGTTATATGAGCGCATGTATATATAATATATGTATTGAAAAAAAAGATCGTGTTGAAGTCCGAATATGTATACTACTCCCAAAAAATGTCGAATCGTATAGTGCGTGTGTATGTGCGTGTATAAATCCTTATCCTTATATGTATAGATAAACATGACTTATTTCTGATTTAGGTCCTGCAGACGATTTTTCATTCGCAATAACGTTCCTAGAATCTATATTTACTATCTTTATTCGTGACCTTTAGACAACTGGAGACAGGTAACTCGATCTTCTTTTGATTTTTAAGATTGAAAAGAAACTTGATACACTCCGAAAAAATTACCATTGTAATGCTTTTCTAAGAAATTAAAACAAAACCATGCCGGAATTAGTAATGGGAAAACTTGATGAAAGTAGGAAACAATAGAATTTACTTTACAAAAGAAAAGAGCTACTTATTCTACAATAGATTGAAGGTATATAGAGTAGTAGTTGCAGCGTACATTTATCTCGCAATATAATCAGATTAAATAATTCAGTGAATTAATATAAGTGTATCAGCTGAAGCCTCTGAAATAATGAACGTTACCTCGATTCAACGAAATTATTCAATACAAATACATAACTATGCATTTCACAATATCGATCAAGCTAGGCAAGAGAAAAATGCTGCCCAGCTCGAATTAATCATTTTAATTCTGACCAATTATACGTTTTTCCGCGCGTAGAAGCGAGTAAAAGCACACCAACGACAGTAATTTTTATCAGATTTTTCCCGGGTAGCTCCGCGTCGATAAATCAAAAGTTCAGCCGTCTGCCGATTTTACATTTCGAACTTACTACGTATATCTACAGAGCTGATCGAGGCTCCGTGCTTATAATGCGGAATCGATCGGCCGCATATGAGCTAATAAACGCATGTATCTGTGAATGCGTTGTATTGTGTAGGCTTGTGCTCGTTAGTACGAATACAAAGTATTGCGCAACGCGAGGTGCTGCCATTGGCATCGTGCAGTGGGCCTCTCAGTCTATCTCTCTCTTTCTCCTCGGCTGCTTTTTTATCTCTTTCGCGTTTTCAACCATTTTCCTTCGAGGAGAATCGAATGGCGTGGATATTTCATACCGTTCGGCGAGAGAGAGAGAGAGAGAGAGAGAGAGAGAGAGAGAGAGAGAGAGAGAGAGAAATGGTGATAATGTACCGCTATTATGTTGTCATAAGAAGCCCCGAACATTGCTGCAGTCGCTGCTGCAGTCTTTTACAGTCACACCCATGATCCGCACAATTGAATCCTTCGCCACATTATTTTTGCTTTCTGTTTAAGACTTCTTTGCGCGAAGCTCAGTCTACGATCAAGATTTCATTGTAATTTTGCATAAAGTATTGAATTGTACTGTCTAGAATTCAAGAAAAACCGATATCTTGAATTATTATTAGAGAGTATACTGGCATGTAGAATACCGCTGTTAACCGTGTTAATAGGATCAGTGATAATAATAATCCGTTAATTAATAATATTAAAAAATTTACATACCGTACATACCGCTTTGTGCAATTCCCTTAATAAATATTTTAGCGAAAGTATAAGTATATGTATGTTAAACTATTAAATTGTCTTAAACTTTATCATATATTAAATTGTAATATTTTTTTAGCTTTCTTTCAAAATAAACATAACATGTTTATATATTATAAGCTTAAAATTATTTTATAATTCTAGATTATACAAATGAATACATCTTCAGCCATCTACGTAATTTTTTTTTAAATGTATGTTTTACATTTAATTAAAGTATTTTAAAGTTATTAGAATATGCTGAAATTTGAAATTACTTTTACGAAGTAACATTGAATGTTGAAAAAGAAAAATGAGAATTAGACGGCCTGATGCGTCTGCGCTTTTATTACGCGAGATTGGAGTCAGCGAGCAAGGAATGACCCGAGTGTCTATTAATGCTCGCATTGCGAATTATTATCTCTGTTATCTGGCACAGAGCGCAAAATTGAAGGTTACCCACGTAAACCCACGAAACTTTTAGGAGCAGACTCGGTAAATAGTAAACGGCGACTGCAACTGTGCTGATGTTTGAGTGCTTTCCGCGCTTCTTTGATAATTTTCGAGAATGTTACCTACTCTGACAAATGCTGTACAATGTTGAAGAATAAAATTTCAGACAAATTAACTTGATTTAAACTTATTTTCATAAAAATTTATTTAACATGACATAATAAACAGTTCTTTCCTGAATCTTCAAACAATTTACCAATCCCTTTTTTATTTTTAAACAATTTTACGCCTTTATTACACAAAGTATTACTGACACTATCATATTCAGTAGTATTAATATTTTGTATTTTACAGATGAAATATTCATACTTTCACTCGAACTTAAGCTGTATACAGTACGCTCCGAAGTACGCTTTTTTGCAAAACTGCTTTTTCCTTTTTTACTCGATTCATACGCCGAACGTATCATTATTAACTTTCTATTGTATGCATATTAATATTTCAGTTGTCGAACTAAAAAACTTTATAATAGTAGTAGATAATTATAGATTTATAAAATTTTGAACATTGATTGAATCGTTTTTCGTTTATTTAAATTATGCTATTTGTTTGTGTATTTTTGTGTAAGAATAATCACGAGTTATTTGCATTTAAGATGCATGTATTAGTTTGTATCTTGTGCATTTTAATTCTTGGGCATAAAATTGTATAAAACAATTGCTTCAGTTACAAGGCCGTGTCAAAATGATTGTAGACTATAATCGTACATTATAACACAGTCGACTTTATTCCCGTGTTGCATATAGAACTTTATTTCCGACTTAACTGCGGCTATTTTATTGACTTTTATTGAAAATTTATATTATTATAATTAATTAACAAGTTTGGAATGATGTGCTATTGCAAAAGGCAATCGACGCAGTTAACAACAAAAGATTGACACTACTGCGTAAGTTACGACACCATGTAGTGAATAACACAGAAAAGAAGCATCGGCTAGGCTAGTTTTAACTTTCTGAAGCACTACACGAATTTTCCATTGATACAGATAGGGTAGTGACTCCAGTGATCCACTTTAATTTTTTTATGAGTATTACAATATTTTCACATTACGAAGCATTACAGTTGAAGGTTTAAATAACAAATACCAATAGTTTTCGAAGCCCTAAAATTCAATATATATTTAGTGGAAAACGAAAGATCCTTAAGGTTGTTACATACATTACCTGCACCCACCTTACATTTTTCTCTATTTGTACCGAAAAAATACGTTATTTTAATTTTTCGTTTAATTTTAATTTTAATTCCCTTTATATATCTAAATAGTGAAATTTACTATTGTGAAATCATACGCACGTTCTTTGCATACTACCACACATTGGTTTATGCTGCATAAAAAAAGGTTTAACAAGCCATTGTTCTTAGCATACAGTCAAAGTATGCAATCAATAAATAAATATAAAAATGCAAAGCTACGTTTAAAATTATAAATTTCTACTGGGATTAAAGTCATAGGTAGGTAGATTATTATGAACATTTTAAATCAAGCTTACACATACTTGCGAAAAATCTAAACTTCCTTTCTCGCACGCACCTTGACTGTGCACAAGACAATCAGCTTGCACAATCATAAAATAGCATTACATGTGTTACATTTATCTGCGAATCGTATTATTGTTTAGACAAGACGTGAGATATGACGCCATGTGATAGTGTGTATTCAAATGATCTGAAAAATATGAGACTTTTATTCTTTTTTATTTAGAAGTAAAAAATATCTGTTAGCTGATTTGTTTGGTAGAAACTTTTGCTTTATTAAATCATAACTCTAGTTAATTTAATATATATATATATATATATATATATATATATATATATATATATACACATAATGCTGTAATTTTGGCTGGGTCACGAGGTAATGTTTGGAAAACTGCCCAGTAACTAGTAAAACGCGGATCAATATCGAATGTCAGAAGACAATGTGGCTTGCACAGCATGTGTCTTCTTAGCTTTCTAAACATTTGCTGCTTATTTGCTTCCAAGATTTATTATAGGTAAATAGCTTATTTATTTATTATATGGGGATTCCCGCCCTTTTACTCAGATAACGCCACAGGCATAGAGCGTTTCTTACACATAAGAATTATACACGTAATTATTGTGCACAATTTAGCATTGGTCAAATATATCTATATATAATTTGACCAATGCTAAATTGTGCATAATAATTACGTGTACAATTCTTATGTGTAAGAAACGCACTATGTCACATTGATTTGGATCGAGTTTCATGTTGTTGCAAAATCTGACTGACGGGGATTCGAAACCGTGCCCTCAGAACAGATTATATATTTATAATTTTACTAAGACAAATCCTTCTAATCTATGTAATTTCAATAAAGTTTTCAAAATTGCCTAGAAAATGCTATGATCATGGTGCAAAATATAATTTAATAGAATAATATTTTTGTATATAATTTATGCTTAACACTGTAAAAGAAGTTTATAAATGTATAATATAATATTAAAATTATTAAGAAAATTATTTTCTAAGATTTAGTTGAACTATTTACGAGAAAATTAATTTTTCAACGTATATATCTGTCGTTAAATTTTCCCTTAAATATGATTAATTTACGGTTCTTTCATTTTTTGCGCAATGCATGGAGCCAAAAGCGCCTATATCGAGGCCAAATACAGAATGTATATTCATACGACGTATACATTTTTCTAGAAAAGCTATAATACACTTTTTACTTACATTTTTTCGCGCGAAAATTCATACCGCCCGAAGGTAGAATATATAAAACACACGCGAAATCCCACTATGTGAAGGAAAAATTCAAGCGCCGAATCATTGCTCTGTATAATTTTCTGATATCGAAAAGGTTCACAGAGGACCTACAAGAGATGATAAACTTTGCTCGGTCGGTCTACATCTAATAATAATGCCGCAATATAAAGAATCCGAAATCAAAATCGATATATCGGGCCGCATATATTGAAGCGCTCCTATACCTATAGGCGCGTACACATAAAGTACAAAGAAAAGCGGAGCGTGAGCTCTCGTTTATTTTTACTACAACACTCGTTCTATCGAAATCCACTGGTGAAATATACGAGCTGTGCCGGTGCGCTGCTGCTGCTGCTGGAAGGAAGGAGAGAAAAAAAAGCCGCGCACAACGGCTGCACACTTAAACGAAAAATCCGCGCGCCGCAGGCTTGCACCGTGCGCGCTGATGCTGCTGTTGCTACGAGTATTACATGCGGAGCGAGAATGCAAAAGCTTGACATTTTAAAGAGTTAACGCGAAAACGAATTAAATTGTCGAAAGCCTTATAAAATAATTTCTCCATTACGCGCAATTGCATCAAAGCCGAGGGCAGGAAAGCGCGCTTGCACAAGCTGCGCCATAAGGATCGAGTTGGGGGGGAGAAAAAAAGTGTTCGAAGAGCGAAAGGAAAAGAAAAAATTGGACTTCGACGCTCCGCGGCGTGTTGTTGTGACTTGCTAAAGCCAGAGACAAGTGTGCGCTGCGTTGCACTGATGACGCGCGTGTAACAACGCACTATATATAGCAATTTATACTGGCTTTATATATACTATGCGTGTATGCATGCAACTTTGGTATCGATAAATGCATTAACAAAATTTTAGTAGTGGTTAATGCCATGCTTTTCTTTCGGAATAGGTAGGGAAAGCGTTGTTCTATATTTTAGGTTGAAATATCTCCACAAAAGATTCTCCAACATTATACTGACTTATACATTACATGACTTTTTTTGTAAGCGAGCGTCATACTATTTGACAGAAAAAGTAAATAAGTGATGAAACTATTTAATTATGCGCCTAAACATGGCGTTAACTTGCATCATTTTCTCTAAAAGGAAATATAGTTGTTTCACGCGTCGCCGTGCGATTCAATTGTTTTTCCGGGAATGGAAAGTCTCAAGTTCTTTGTGTTGGGAAAAAAAAACAGTTATTATTGCTGTTTGTTTATCGTAATGAGGATCGTATATATATAACTGAGTGTAAAACCTTCTTACGTTCAAGTTTCTTTGAGTGTGATTATATTGTTTTAACTATATATAATCGTCCTCTTTTGTTTTCTCATACAGGAAGCTTTGTGATGGTAAAAATAAAGTTTTGTTAAAAACATGTTAAAACACGCTATTTTTAGAAAAAGTCTGTATGGATGTATGTGTGTGTGTGTGTCTGTGTGTGTATGTGTGTGTGTGTGTGTGTGCGTGCGTGTGCGTGCGTGTGCGTGTGCGTGTGTATGTGTGTGTGTGTGTGTGTGTGTTTCAGGGCTCAATGATTTTGTTTTTTTTAAGGTAGGGGCTATGAACAAATTTGTATTGTTTTTCGATATTTTATTGTTTTTTTAGCGGTTTTTCGATTTTTGAGTTTTAGTTTTTCGGGTTTTTTGGTATGTTTGAAATAATCCCTGGTAGAAATCTTATCGTGGCGCCCACATTCGCTATAACGGTCTTTATAGGCAAACTAGATAGTACTAGACTGTACAAAACTCGATAAATCCACACAGATCTACATAGTTTTCTCAATAATAATATGTACGTATAAAATTTGTGAGGTTATTGGGTTAAAAAAAGTTTAAAAAAGTTTAACATGCAAGTTTTCAATTATAATAATAAGATCTATAGTTCTATTCATACTATTTACATATAAAAGTAGTCAGAAAGCATATCTAACCTAAGAAATGAAAATTTAGAAATAATGTTCCTTGTATATGAAAAACAGTAATCACAAAATAATGTTATTGATTGATGTAGTTGTTTCTTGAAAAGTATATAAATAATAATAATATCGTATGTACTTTATGACATGCTTTATTTAAAAACTAGAATTTTAATTTCAGAATTGCAAATAATTTTGTATCCATATGTGAGTTTTTATAATACATAAGCTGCTCATCCGTGACAACATATTCAAAGACAAACATTTTAGTTTTTTTACATTAGTCGAACACATGCAGACGATAATTTTCTTTATAAGTAACAAATTACTATGTTTTAACTGGCCATAGATGTAAAATGAAAATGTTTGATTATAAATTAATCACAGTAGGAAATACAAAAATAGAACATACATATAATACTTGAAATACATTATTTTTTTTAAAAATAGAAAATTATTCAGTTGATAATAAATGTGTGTGAAGATAGTTTTCTTTACATAAACTATACAGATTTTGAAACCAAGCCTATATTTAGGATGAAACATAATCAAATGTAAGGAAACTAATTTTACATGAACAAAATAAATATATGCACTAATACTTCATATAGTTATTTGGATCTTCAGATTATTTTCTTATTTTGATTGTTTAACATATATATGTGTAACAAATTATTATTATTGAGTTCTTAAATACAAAAACTCGATGCATCTAAAATTTGATAACCTTACACTTTAGAGGTTATTTACATTTACTTACATTGGTAATAGTTGAACAATAACATGTAAATACCTTTAAATCAAAATAATACATAATAATCATAATAGATTATGCTTCTGTTTCTTAAAACATAACCCTGAAGTGGCTGTTATTGTCATAATTTTGCTTATCTAGTTTTATCAGGGAAAATAATATGGGAAACTAGAAGGGATGACCGTTACACGCCTTTATAGTAACTATCTAGTTTGCCTACATAGATCTACACAGCGCGAGATTATTCTACATAGATCTATAAAGTAGTCGGGATAAATTTATACCAGGGAAGGAATAGTTAAATATTCGGAAAGATAAAATTGCATAAAAGTAATATTCGGAAAGATATTATATGAAAAATGGAAAATTCTGAGAAGTTAAATCTGGAAAGAAAAAATTAGGAAATATTAGTATTAAATATAGAAATATTGAAACACCAAAGTATAGAAAAAAAATTCGTAAGGGAAAACATGAACAATAATTTTATACATTAAAATATTGAAAATTTGATATGCAACTCACTAACTTGGTAACGGCAGTAATACCCGTATATTTAAAAAAGAGCAAATTAACAATTTTCAATATTTTAATCTACAAAATTATTGATTTACAATATTTTGGCTCTACAAATTTTCATTTTCCATATTTTCACCCTTACGAATTTTTTTTATATACTTTGGTCTTTCAATATTTCTATATTCAATACTAATATTTTCCGAATCTTTTTCTTTCCAAATTTAACTTTTCAGAATTTTCCATTTTACATAAAATATCTTTCCGAATTTTACTTTTATGCAATTTTATGTTTTCGGTTAATTTTTGATAAATAATAGATTTAGAATCAAAATTTATTCAATTTTAGAAGTGGATCGAAAAAATGTTGTGGCTGATTCCGCACAGCTCT
This sequence comes from Gastracanthus pulcherrimus, assembly GCA_949152435.1. Classification (NCBI taxonomy): domain Eukaryota; kingdom Metazoa; phylum Arthropoda; class Insecta; order Hymenoptera; family Pteromalidae; genus Gastracanthus; species Gastracanthus pulcherrimus. The sequence goes on along the minus strand of OX424573.1, from coordinate 46,820,821 downwards.
GTTATATACCGTCACAAAGAGTAATCCTCGCTTTGCCGATGGGGTCCTTTCTTCACAGTAAATCTATGAAGAAGAGGACCCACGGTAAAGCGAGGGTTAAATGTTTGTAAAAACGTAAATGGTGTATTATGGGAATAAAAATGCTGCAGTATTCTAAACATACACCTCAATGTTTATATTACCAAAAATTCATCTCCATTTGAACTTCAATTTCTAAATATTCATTGTTTAATTAGCTTGGTTTTCATTTATACATAAATATAATTGTAATAACTATAAGTAAATTATTGTTAGAAATTTCTCTACAAACGGTAGAGTTGGGCTTTTAAGGCCTTTAAGTTTAATGTTACGAAGTAATGTTAAATGTATACCAAGTGTTAATTTCTGCTATGAAGGAGATCAACACAATTGAAAATGTATGGAAAAATGTGAGATTCGTTGAGCTTTCACTATTCTGGAAAGGGTTCAGCTAGAATCTAGTGAAATGAATCAAGAGAAGCGAACCGGTGTCCTTTTGCATTATGCAGTTCCTAAAAAGTCCTTGATAAAATTCCTCGGACGCATTTCTTCGGCGAGGATAGAAAGGTAAATGGTAAATCGTCTCGAAAGGCGAGAAAGAAAGAGAGAGAGAGAGAGAGAGAGAGAGAGAGAGAGAGAGAGAGAGAGAGAAAAGTTAGTAGCGCAAGTTTATACAGCGGAAGTTTTTCTGTGAACGCCAACAAAGAGAGCTGGGACATTTTTTTCTGGTCAATCGGTAGTAGGCGGGTTGTGGCTGCCCGGCTTTCTTATCCTGGACTTTCTTTCGCTACTTCGAGGATAGTTCGAGCCAATTAATTGACTCAAAAAATTTAGACTAATTTAACCTCTCCTTGCACCACGGCATCATAAGTTTTATGGAAATAATGCGATAGGATTTTTGGATCTGTACTGTCAAAATGATATGTCACCTTGCGAGAAACAGGTAAGAAGGTGTTTGATGGGGAGAAACGAACACTGGTTTCTGAGCGTGTTAGAAAATGAAAGTTCACGAGTATTCTTGTGCTCAAAGTTCCGGAAAAGGATGAAATATTTGGCCGAGCTGCTGACTCGCTCTGTTAAGTCGCTCCTGCCGCGGAGACTGCGACAACAGGTCTACTTATCTATAATACAATCGGGCAGGAAGTCGAGACTGCAGCAATCGACCGGGGCGGCGGCGGACGAGTTTTCATTCCGGCAGAGCAGCCGGCACGAGGACGACGAGGACGACGAGGACGAAGACGAGCGTTCTACCTAAAAAGTTGCCCACTTGTTTATACAGTTGGAGCGTGGCCGAGCGAGGCGCGAACGAATCTGGCGTGGTCCGTGGCATTGTGCGCGGGCTTACGGCTCTCGGTTCTCCTCCTAGCCCATAGGCCTACATTATACGGACTGAGCGGCTCCGAGCCGCGCTACTCGGCCCTATAGCAGCTCCAATACACTTTGGAGCCTCCGGAGTCATTGCTCGGTCTATATAGAGCCGCAGCCGAGAGAGCTCGGGCTCGCCCAGCACAATGAGCTGAGCCACTCGAGAAAGTGCCCATTCAATTTCCCTTCTTTTCTCCGGCCTTTTTCCCCCTCTACTCCTCCTCCTTCTCCCTTTATTTGCGCTCTTTGTCTTCTGCTTTTATTAAATGTTTCGTTCCTGCTCGCTCGCTCGCTCGCTCGCTCGCTTTTCTTCGCCGACCCTCCTTCTTTCTTTTTCTCCTTCAGATCAATATTGTCGTTGCTACTACGAATCAAGAGGCATTCTTCTACTGCATTCAGCATCGGCTCCTTTGACATTACGATGCTTTTCATCCTGTGATTTATATTGGGCTTCACCAGTCTGCAATGCATTATCTTAGAATATGTGTGTTTCTCAGTCTCTACTTTACAATGATAACAGCTTTTTAATACACTTTTGTGCGCATTTGAACGTGCAATCAAAATACTGATTGCGTGGCACAATCTTTTGCATAAATATAGAATAACGAGCATAATCATGTGTTAAACTGACGTTGATGAGTGAATTTTCATAAATAAAATAGGAGGCAAGAATGTTTCAGGTTATTTAAACGACTAAAGTTCCTATCATCTCGTCATATTACGTTACGCCTTGGAGGATAGTGGGTAGATATTAACGCTTGAAAACTTGCTTTATTTTCTCAAGTTTTGGAATATCGGATTAATAAGGTTCCCACCTACGGGGCAAGAAACAAACTTTCAGATTGTAACTTTTAAATGAAAAATAATTTAAATTTGCTTTTTGCTATAAATAATAAGGAAGACTGGCAATGTTTAAATTAGTCCTGATAGTTGTAGTTTTATACACGATCATGAAATGTAAACTGTTTTTTTCTAGTAACATGAATACACAGATACAATACGTAATATAAGTTGAAGTTTTAGCGAATAAAACTTGTCGGGATTGTACACGAGGCTAATGTTATTTCTTTGGAAAATAAGAGCTTTGCAAAATTCTTTAGCTGAAATCAGGAACGTTTGTATGTACATAAAGTCTTGAAGAAGGATCGAGATAGCCTCCGAAAATTGAAAACGTCCCTCCGCAGCTCGCGATATTATAAATCTTTCGAGCCCAATCACTTAAAAAGGGGCTCTACGAAAAATACGCCTGGGCTAGTACCTGAGCGGCGCTGCTGCAGCGGCTCTAATCCTGGAGCGAGGGCATATAGAGCGGCGGAGCGCAGCGGCCGGGCAATTAGAAGGAGGTCAAGCCGACGCAATAAACTTTGTTGAAAATAAAACAAACAGTGGGTGCGAGGGGCGAGGAGACAGAAAGAGAGAAAAAAAAGTTAAAAAGTCCGAGATAAAGGAAGAAGAGAGAGATGGAGAGAAGCTTGGGCATCCATTGGACAATTGTGCGGGGAGAGCCGAAAAGGGCCGAGGCGAAGCGAGCCTTCCGAGAAAGTAATTTCAAGTTGGCAGGTAGGTGGTCACGCGATTGGGGCCCTCTTCTCTCATCCTCCGTGCTCCTCTTTCTCTTTCTCTTTCTCTTTCTCTTTCTCTTTCTCTCGTCTCGAGGGAGAGAGAAAAGTGTGCACTAGCTCGCCAGGGACTCAAAGCAAGTCGATCTCAAAGGCGAGCGCCGCTATATATGCGGGCCCGAAAGTCCCGTGCGCTCGCTCGCGGACCCTTCGAGCCACCTCTGTAAAGACTACCTGCCCGAGCCATCTCTTCTCTTCTCTCCTCCTCTTTTTCTTATTCTTCACCGCTGCCACCTTCCTCTTCTAACGCTTCTTTTGGCTTCTCTGCGCCACCCCCCTGGCGATCTGCTGCAGTGCCGCGCACGTCGAGCAAAAGAGAAAAGCTCCCCGAGGAGCTGCTGCCTGCCTACCTGTCTGCCTTTTTCGAGGCCTCTCTCTCTCTCTCTCACACGCTGTCTTTCTTTCCCTCCGCCCTTTTAAAAGAACCAAGAACCAACAGTACAGCAGGAAATCTAATTTATTACCTTTTAAAATCTCGTCAAGTCGACAATTTCATTGTTGCGTCTGACATCTGCTTTGAAAAAGATCGACGATGAGAAAGCTAACGGACGATTTTATTTACCGGAAGTTTGCGTTGCGGAAATACTGCCCCGCCTTGATCTAGCCACCGAGCTGATTGCTGCAGGATTTATTCATGACTTATTTAAAGTTATATAAAAGACGATTATTGCTTTCCTTTATCATTTTAATTCTGTTACAGCTTCTTCTACACTGAGAGGTTTCTTTGTATTATATTGGAAATAACCAAATCCCTTTGTCGCTCCTGTTACGATTGCAATATGCATGCTTTTATATAGAAAATAAAATAAAATAAAAGGGAAAGGTATACATTCAGACAGGCTTCAACAGCAGCGACGAAGAAAATATTGCATGAAAAATGATCATTATCAAAAACCAACGATATAATACAGTTTAAAAATAAAAAAATTACGAGGACCGTCATAATATAAAAACCACGTATATATACATACATTATTTTACGATAAAGCATAATAAATTCTCGTATCATATATTGATTTTATTTCATTCATAACGTGAAAAATTATTACATCAAGGTAATTTATTTTACGCCTATTAGCTACAGCTGCCAGTACACCGATCGTTACAATTTCGTCGTAAATTTTGACGCAATAGTTTCTTGCCGAGTATACAAAAATGAACAAACTTGGCCCGTGAAATAAAAAGAGCGTTATATATAGCTTTGGGCGCAAAGTAAGAAAAACAACGTTCTAACCTTAAATCGAACACTCGCACGCGTAGAAACAAAAATATTAAAGTACACGAAGTATATATCGAAATAAAAATATCAAAGTGCACAATAATTGACTGACTTATCCTAGAATGAATATCAAGGAACACTTTTGGAACCCTTGAAGCATATATGCATATTGCTAAGAGTATACTCTACTCTTAAATAACTATTAGTCGCTAGCTGAATAAAATTTTACTTTTTGTATTTTTCCTAATATTAAGTGAGTAGAAATCGAGGAATCAGCCTGGAATCTTGTCTCGATGCATGCTGTTCCCAGTAGAAAGTATAATATAAAAGACATCTTCAGAAGAAGCAAGAGATGCAATGAAGGTAAGGTTTAGCAGTACGCCTTAAGCGATTCATTAGCCGCGGCGCGCGCGCACTGCAGACTGGAAAAAGTCTAGAAAAGCGCGACAAGAGTGTGGAAGCGACTCTAAATATATTATAGAAGAGTCGATTTCCCGAGCAGCGTACGTATACGCAGAGACAGGAAGTTAGACAGAGGAACGCGGACGAAGCGACGGGCATTTCGCGCGCGCGGGGCTAGGTCGCGCGATTTCGCAAAGCCGGGAAAGGGGAGAAAGGTAGATAGATCTCTCTTGAGTTGACGCCTGTCGCGTGCACGCAGCTTTATAAATCTTGGAGGATCGAGGCTATTGGAATTTCTAACCAGAACATTCGGAATGGAGCTGCCGTGCTGCTGGGTGTAAAAAGTGCAAGCCCGCGACGCTAATTGATTCCCAATTGATCGAGCGCAGCTCTGACGGACGGCTGAACTGGTCTGCGGGTAAAGTGAGAGTCAAGAGTGCGAACAAAAGTGAATCTCGATCTTGATAGGAAATTCGCCGTGAGCTGGCGTACATCTTATAGACTCCACCCTTCCAGGCACTTTCGATCGTAGACCAGACAGTGGACTTCTATATAGAAGCTTCTTTTTATTTTTAGCTTATCTTGTTCTGCGGCTTTGAGCGAGTTTCAAAGATATACCTTATTTGCACTTTTTTCCTCGAGCGCAAGTGCTGCCAGAAAGGGAGTTTCAATTTATAAAGCATCATTTTTGCATCTTCATCAACCGATACTAATTAATCTCTTTAAATTTAATTTTGTCATTTTCAGTACTAACAGTTCGATACATTTACTGTTGTTTCTTTTAGATATAAGCATATTGTGACTCAAAGGGTTAAATGACAATTAGTCTTTAGAACACAATACTGCCTTGATAGAAATTCGTCCATTAATAATGGGCCAAAAAGTACTTAATGGCTATGATACATAGCTAGCTTTTTAGTTTCGATGAAGTTTCTTTCTTATTTTCAGGGTATTTAAAGGAGAAAATATCACACAATAATGTATACATATATATATATATATATATATATATATATATATATATATATATATATATATATATATATATATATGCTAGACTGATATTTATTTCCTAGTTAAAAAATAGTTTGAACCTTGTTAAATGAAGTTTTTTTTATAAACTCATAAATGTGTAATTAATTGATTGCGATTAAGAAATTGATTATTTTAGTGTCTTAAATGCTCTAATGATGTGGAAAAAGCGTACTGGACAAAATAACTGTAATTGGATTATACGTGTGAGTTATATGGATTTCCATTAGAAAAAATGAATATATGTATGTTATTTATGTAGCTATGTTTAACATTAGAATGCATTTTTGTTGAAAACCACGTCAATAAGCACATAAACTTTTAATTTAGAGATGTCATAAATTACATACTTTAATCTTCCTAAAAAGCTTTTTAATGAATTCTCATTGAATGCGATGTAGGATCGAAAGATTCGCTATAGGAGAATAGTAAAATAACGAGTTTTCACTCTCATTAGAAGCGAAGAAAGTCGCAGCTGGCAGAGGCTCGTGTACAACAGCACAATTTCCGCGAATCGGGCAAAAATCTTAATTTTACGTGGTAGAACTCATGATACATCCATTTGAAACGCGCGCTCAGTTGATCAATCCGGAAAGTCGTGCGCTCAGCCGCAAAGCCTGCACTTTTAGTCTCGGCGAGTGAATTTTTCAAAGCGAATCGAAAGTAGGTATATATAAGCGAAAGAGCGCGATGAAGATCTGCTGCAGCACTCGAATATAAGCGCGCGCCGCACGCAAAGAAGGGAGCTGCTGCTGCTCTCAGGCACTATTCTTTGAGCAATACCTCATACTCCATCTCTCTCTCGCTTGTACTTTTTCATACAGCTCCCATGCCGCAGATGAAACAATGTAGATACATTAAATCACGCGAGCGGCGAGAGTGAGGATTGCGTATATATATACAAAGCGTACGGTGAGTCTCTCTTGCTCCGACGCGCCTCGCGGCGCCGCTCATCGTATTTTCGCCGCCGAGGCGCGAACCTGCCTCCCTCTCCTCTGAGAAAGAGAGAGAGAGAAAGAGCAACTTATGTAAGGGCCAATTTCGTCAAGCGACCCGATACTCACTCGCTCCTTTTTCTCACTCCCCTGCCTAGAGGAGGTGCGACTCGCGAGTAGCTCATCGTTATGTGAGCGCACTTTCGCGCAATTTGCCGCGCCGCCAAGCGAGGAGCATCAGCTGCTGCTAGGAAGAGACGAGCGAGAGAGCGAGCTTCGCCGGAAACTTTGCGGCTACATGTACCTACATTGTACAACGTACGTGCATACTTGCGAAAACGAACCTTCACATTCTTTTTTCACCTGCATGCGCGACATGATTAGAAGAGCAGCTTGCAAATGCGCTTTCATTTGCGTGCACTTTTGGGATTCGGTATTTCGGCATTTTTCGGGGATAGCCCTACTCTTGAACAGTGACATGCAATTGCGCATTGAAAACAATGGAGAAGCTTTCTTACAAAACTCTTTAGAACGTCATGATATCTTGGAAAGTTGGACTGCTTTCGCTGTGAGAATTACCGGTAGGTGGGGCAGAACGAGCTACTGACTCGATTCATCTCGATTCATATGTGGTTGAGTCGTTCAAAACAGATCAAAATCCCTTTAATAATGACCTATAATGATAAAAAGAATACGAGCCCTAATAATTTCATGTGCCTCGGCATTCGGGACAGAAGTGTCGCCATAAAAACGGTCCCGATTATGAGTTTCGATTTGATATGATATTAACAGATTGAAAACAACCGAGGTCACCCTACTGAAAATCTAAGCACATGATGTAATCAATACACCATAAGCTATATATGTATATATATTAATGTTAAAAACACCTGCCAGAGGCAAAATCTGGTACCAAAAACATTGGAAAGAAATAAACAAAATTTAAGTTTAAATATTAAAAAATGTTATTCAAATTCATAAAAGATTACCCTCGGAGAAATTGGTTGATTTATAAAACATTTTTTAAACCACTAACTGGCCATTTTGACAAAAATCATTAAAAAATAGCTATATTGTTAAAATTTATCGAAATTCTTTTCTGTTCAATTTTTTAATATATTTAGACCATGTATTGAATCAAAATCTGGTGATACCCCCTCTTTTCCCCGCAGTTTTACCATATACAAGAAACATTTTTTAAATAATTCTTCATATTAATCATGTATAAACACTCTATGGCATCTTTATATGTTTTATTATGTAAATAAGATTCTAATAAATAAAAATAATTTGTAAAAGGAACTTTTTTACTAATCTAGTATAAGAAAACTAAGCTTATTCTATTGTTGTAGGTACACCATTTTGCCCCACTATCCCCTATAATGGCATGATAGATACTTGTAGCGACGTTAATATTTGTTCAAGCTATGCCAAGAAAGAGTTTTTAATGAAAAACTTTGTCGAGACTTTTAATCAATATTTGCTTATATACTTATTTTGTGTGTTCCGTCTCATTACTGTATACTATACTTACATTCACTTGCGGTCAATAGGAATGAATGAAGAAATCATTTCAACCTACCTGGAACATAAAGAAAAAATTAAAATTAATAACACATTTTTAATATTTTTATATGAAATATAGTATATATACACGGAGAAAAATAAAATAAAAGATTAGCTGTTTCAGGCATTCCAATATGACAACTCAAAAAAAAGTTAAGGCTCCTTTAAAAAAGAGGCGTAGCTCCTTTTTTTAAACGCTTTTATTTAACTTGTCGGCCGTTGTTGTCTGTCTGTCTGAATGTTCTCAAAAATTTTAAAATAGTTAATTAAGACACTTCCTGATGAGCGACAAAGTTGAATTGTTTTATGATACATGTGAGTCAGATGAAAATCATTTTTATTCTTTGATTGGGTCAGTTCGAGCATTAATGGGCCCATGTGGGCCGCTTTGGGCCCAATATTACAAAATTTGAGATTTTATCAAATTTTTCATATATATATATATATATATCAAATCAATTTGTATAAAATGTATGTGTGGGGGGAGAGGGAGGTTCGCGTGCGTATGTGTATGATTGTGAGTATGTGTGTATGCGCGCGCGCGTGTGTATGTGTATGTATTATGTATGTATGTAAGTATGGCAAGTATATATTTTATTAAGATTCTTATACTTTTTAAAATCGATCTGTATTAGAAGTCTGTGTGTGTATAATGTATATGTGATTCGATGCGCTCGTGTGGCTGTACTATGCGTGTTTGAATATGTGTGTAGATACTTGTCTGTGATTGCGCGTGCGCCTACATCTATACCTATACTTCTTCATTATTATATGTCATAATCATACATATTTAAATCTATTAAGACTAAAAAGTATTAAATAACGCATTTAGGTATATCTAGTTTTTAATTCAACAGAAAAGTAAAGTAAGCAATTTGACATATCTTAATTATTGTATACCTTTTAGTATGCATAGCAAAATAAAAATATTCTTTTTATTTATTTTATTTATTTGTTTATTTATTTATTTATTTATTTATTTATTTATTTATTTATTTATTTATTTATTTATTTATTTATTTATTTATTTATTTATTTATTTATTTATTTATTTATTTATTTATTTATTTATTTATTTATTTATTTATTTATTTATTTATTTATTTATTTATTTACAGTAGATACTCCGTGAGATACTACATTCTTTTAAGAAGATTTTACAACTCAACCTGATCTCAAAACTCGGGACTTTTTTTAAAGCTGTTGTAACTCACGACATGGTTGCTAAGATAGACTTTTATTTTGAGTAGAATGAAGGTGGGTTTCAGTAGATTAAGCTTTTTATTTCTCTCCGTGTACATTAAGTGACATTAAATTTTTTTATTTTAAAGCGAACGGTAGATGATTTAATAAAAAAATGTACTTTTTAGGGAAAAATAAATAGTTGAGTGAAGTGTGAATGCATTCCGTTTCTAACAGTGCCCAGTTTTATTTTTCGACCTTAAACCTGCTGAATTGATGACTGGACACTACGAATCGACCTCGGAACCGACAGTTAGCTTAAGAATAATATCATTTTTTTGTATGAAATCACTAAAACTTCTATACCTATAAGCATAAGAGAAGACTTAATGAGTTCCGCCTTGCTTGTAAAATAAAATAATTGCGAGAAACGTTAGAAATAATTTGTCTGAAAATATGAATAGGAAAGGAGGAGCGAGCAGCACGAGCAGATTGACATTGTTCAGCGTAATAAATTTAAGAATAGCTGCGATCTCGACCCGCGCGCGCAGCATAGACATGAAAAATAAAGCCCGGTCGTTTAAATAAAAGTTGACTCGAGTTGTAGCCGGCTGAAGCAGCAGCAGCAACAGCAGCGGCGGCGGCGCACGGCGGTAACTTTGAGATTAAAAAAGAAGAGAAAAGAAAATTGGAAAAGAAACGTTAACGTCTCGGAAGTAATTTGCCTAGGAGCATCAAAGCGAACGGTTCTCTCTCTTTCTCCGCGCGGTGCGGCGCGGCTCTTTTACGACAGCACATAGAAGAGATCCGCGCACATACTCTCCCGTGCAGTCAGCCAAGGGGCTTAAAACTGTAATTATATCAATTTCGAAACCGCATTGGAAATGACATCGGCAGCGGTGGCGGCGTCGGTTAGATCGTTAATCCCGACGACGCGCTGCTGACGACAATAAAACGGATCCAACTCGTCTAACGCCTGCTGCACCAAGAGAAAAGTGCATCGCGAACGACGCATTTAAAATTCAAGCGAGCATAAACTGCTAAGGTGTTTAAAGAAGTGAGTTCACATACACAGACACACACACGCACACGCACACACACACACACTGTCACGGACCCAATTCATACTAATCAGTTAAGGATAGAGTTTCATGTTTCTTCTGCAGGGGAGAGTGGCACAAAATGCGTAGAATACCTACGTGCACAAATTGTTATACTATTTTTTTAAACAAGTGTACAAAACAATTGCAAAGTAATTGTAATAAGATACAAAGTACTCTAACCCCGCAGTGTATGCAAACTGGACACTTTGCACACACAAAGCAGTGCGCAAAATCACACTTTGAACAGGTTGTTTGAAAAAACTAATTTAATAAGATAGAAATGCATGTTCAATGTTCATGCTTAGCTACAAATATTTAAAAAGTGGCAAGTGGTTACTTGAACTTCTAGATTTTATTTCATTAAATTTGCTATGAGCGTTTGCTTGGAGAGGATAAATGAATTAATTCCAGCGCCCATGATGACGAAAAGTGGCAAAAATGTTTACCCGTAAATGTATTACTATATATATGGTCGATACAGATAACCTAACCTCAAAAGACAAAAGAAAGCAATTTAGTCGACTTAAAACGATTTCCTTGTGTCTCTTTGTACATCAAATGAATGCTGCACCTATACAAATTCATACTGTAGACAATAATTGGAAAACAATCTTTATTTCCGTGTTGTCACAGTTTTTAACAAATTTCCTATTACACTGAGAGAATACATCGGTCAGATTTGCTGAACTGTTCGGTAATTTTGACCGAAGTGAGTTCGGTAGTATGTATACGGCAAGAATAGCGGAACAAGTTCGGCAGCTGAGTCTCCGTGCATGGCGCTACACGCCTAACCTCACTTTTTCACAAATAATGAATATTTTAATGAATTTCTTATTTTTTTGTTACTGTAACCTTTTTATATATGATTAGTTAGTCTAAGTTACATTCTCGATGTTCTACTTTAACCTCACTTCTGTTTTACCTTATCACAAACGTGACAATGAGGCTACAATAAAGCGCAACACCACACATCACTTTTAATACACATCCGCCAAACAGCCAAACTGTTCCGCAATTTTTACCGAACTCCTCAGTAAGAATGACAGACTATGGCCACCGCAAACTTAGCAATGCGACTTCGGCAAGCCTAACTGAACCATTCTCTCGGTGTATATGATGTATACTGAATTGTGCAACATTAATGTCAACCCATGCCAAGCCAGATGGCGCGTCATGAGCTACTGTAATGAGTTTTTATAAACTGGCTACTACAAAACGACTGCTATAACTTGCCTTCTTGGTATATTTTAATATGTATTCATTGTGTCACGCCATAGTAGTTAGTACTATAACACAAAAAACTTATTTTTTCTCTTACATTGTATATTTAATATATATATATATATATATATATATATATATATATATATATATATATATATATATATATATATATATATATATATATATATAACTTGAAATTTCGCAACATTATGTTATCCCTATAAAATTTATTAAATCTTAATGTTTGTATTGCTTCAGTTATTCATTTCGGTAAATAATTACCATTACCCATTGTTTGAACCTAATCATTGTACTTTATTATCCACTTTTCTGCGTTCTTATGAGCTTACCATGTGGAAAAAAGTAATAGTTGGACAATGTGATAAAGATAGTTTTACCAGAATAAAAAGTTTTAACAGTATTTGAAGTTATATAATAGTTAAAGCACGATAGAGACAGTAGACTCTAGATTTTATTATTGCAAGTCGCATATGACTTTGAAAGTGTTTCTTTGTGTTGTGTAAGTCAGCTAAAGTATTATAATTATTAGTTGAAGTTGATTGACCCTGTGGTTTTCGAAATAGGTATGTGATATTTACGTTAATGTTACTACATAAATCAAACTACTATAATGCTTAAAAATCTTGTTCTGCGTTATACCGAAAATTTGACTTTTATCTTCAAAGACTCTATTTCTATTGACTATAGGACAGATGAAAGAAAAGTTTTCTTTTTTCTTTTGTTTGGAATGAAGAAAAGTAAATAAAGTAATGTAAAGTGGAGTAAAGTAAAGTAAGAAAAAGTTGGATTGTATACGCGTGAAGAAATCGCATTAGCCGACGTTCGTAGATTTTTGCAATCCAGGAGTCTGCACATCGGTAAAAAGGCAGAAAACTGGCGCGTAAGCTCAAGCTCGAATCCGAGAGCGTGCTCGGCGCTACGCTCGTCTCTCTCTCCGAGCTCATAAAGCGGCTTTAATGTCTCCCGCGCGTACGTCGTCGCTGGCTGAAAGCTAGGAAAATACGGAAGAAGCAGCAGCAGCGGCAGCAGCAGCGGCAGCAGCAGCGGCAGCAGCAGCCGGAGGCTGCAGCATTGGCATTTTTGCAGTCTGGGGCGTGACCGCAGCAGTTGGCTTGGCACCACCGCGACTCATTCCAATTACGCGACCGCATATATTTATGTTTCCGCGGACGCTGCGCCGTCCTCGCTACGACCCCTTTCTCCCTATGTTCTCGGCGATGCGACGCGCCGCGCGGACCATGATGATCGTCATTCCAACCGCCTCTTTTATATATAATCACGCGTATACACGTATATATACGTACATATAGAGCCGGCTAGCGAAAGCCGCCTGGCTTAATTAGAATGCATAATTACGCGGCATATCGCGCGAGTCTATGTGCTCCTTCTCAGTAGCAGTCCTGGTAGCTGTAGCAGTAGCAACAGCCCTGCAGCAGCTGCGCGTCTAGTCTCGCGCGTATTTTCTTCTCTTTTTTACCTTTTCGCATCTTTACAACAGCAGCTCAGCACTGACTCTCTCTCTCTCTTTCAAGTGAGCTAATGTTCCTCCTTTTTCTGCGAGAGGGAGAATGAAAAGAATGCTTACGATAACGACGTGAAATCTCGCGCGCCAACTTTCCAAATGGAAAAGTCGCGCGGCAAAGCGGCACTTTGGAACTACTATACTGTTTGTTGTCGAGAATCGATGCACGGACGATGGATCGGCTCTCCGCTTTGGCTTTAGCGTTTCAATGATTTGATTGATGAGCTCGCCCCGCAAGACTGATGTTCCACCAGTTTTGTGGACTCCAACCAGACAGAGAGAGAGAGAGAGAGAGAGAGAGAGAGAGAGAGAGAGAGAGAGAGACAGAGAGAGAGAGAGCTTCGACTGCTGCGTGTGTGTGTGTTCTTTTATATGATTGAATTTTCTTCGAATTTCAATAGCTCCGTAGTCTTTTGAGTTCACTACCTTTTTTGATGCGTCATGCGTCTTTATTAGAGCATAATCATCAACTACTGATAAGATAATATAAACACGAAAAAGTTTTTTTTTTTATTAAATAATGATATGTGTTGTTTATTTACGAGCAACTGTTATATATAGAGAAATTTTGATTTTGAACGGACCCATGAGAAGCATTTATTTTCAGATATAAATCTTTTTTAATTGATTCGTTAATTGATTTTATTTTGATTAATGTAGAGCTCAATGTAGAAATTGAAAGCTTAGAGGTCAGATGATTCATATTAGTACTCTAGTACCATTTCTTCACTATATTTATATCTAGCAACAGCTTATCAAGGCCGATAGAAATAGTCAATTTCCTAATGAATAAGTAATTAATGTGCGCAAGGTAGATTGATTAAGTATTGGGTACACCGTTCAACTGGAGCGAAGTTGTCAGATTTACGTACTCGCGTATTCCAGAGCCCGCGAGGGAGTGGAGTGCTGTCTACGTATACCAATATACCATGCATTATTGCAAAATTTGCATGCAATCGGACAATTGATTTACTCGCTCAAAATTATGAAACGCTCTCGATCGTGTAATAAACAACTAATTACGGGATTAATCGATATCTTAACAGGCTTTCCTGGCCGCCACTTACACCAATTCAAAATAAAAGCGTATAAGTCATTAGCATACTAAAGAAAAGGGCAAGAAAAGGAGCTGTAACGGCAACAACGACAGAGTCAGAAAAAACAAGGAAAAAGAGTTGCTGAAAAAAAGAGCGTGAGAGTTGCGTTTTATGAGATGTAATGCGGCATTACGCGCTAACGTTCAAACTTTCAGTTCGTCTCGCCAATGCTAGATCGTTGCTCAATCTCGCTCTGCGTCGCTCGCATGCAATCGATGCTGCTTCTCTGCGATTTTTAGAGACGAAAACTACCAACGCGTGTATAGAGGCTACTAGTGATGTAAAACGAATATGACAGACGCCTTATACGGGTACTTTTTACACTGTTTATATATGATGGACAAGTTGATACAATTGACTCTCGATAATTCCAAGTTAAAGGAAAAGAGAAAAATATTCAAATTACCGCAAAAATTCAAATTGTCAACTCTCGAATTATCGAGAGTCGACTGTAATGAAAAAAAAAGTCTTATTGCTCTAACATCTATATTTACAATATAAAAGATATATCAACGCGTTGGTCCATATACCCCATATTTATTCATTCACGCGCTGGCCTCCAATCTCATATTGAAAAGTTCCAATACGGTCTGAATGTCAAAACTCAAGGCTGAGAAATGCTGATTTAATATAACTGGGCAGTATAGATCAATATTTATATAATAACAACAAGCAATAAATGACGTGATTAAAAACGTGATTTGATCATTTATTTTGCTAATTAATTAGAATGACGCATTTAAAAGTTGATATCTTTTATTTTTGCTACTGAAAAGTGATGCAGAGAGAGCGAAAATTAGAGAAAGCACGAAGCAGTTCCAGAATCCAAGTGGCGAACTGCTACTGAGCGCACGAGAAAACGGGACCAGCAAGTTTTGAAATCGTTCGAACAGCAACACGCGACAACAAACACGTGTATACGCCATACGCGTATAATGCGTTCCGCAACGACATTAAATCGCGTAATGCGCAGGGACACGGCATATCGAGATCGCGCGGCGGTGGCCAATTTTCTTGCAGAGATTAACAACTTCGTAAAAAGAGCTGTGACGGGGCATTTGCATTTTTCTTTCCCTTTTATATATGAACATGCAATGCGAACGACGAGGCTTTTTATCGAGATTTCGCCCTGATAAATTACCTCGGTCTAATTGTGCCCCTTGTAACAATAACGCATTAAGGGCCGGGGGAGAGAAAGAGAGAGAGAGCGAGAGCCGTTGCTACGCAAGCCAATATTTGAATAACTTTGTTGGTTATACCCGGCAGTTAAGGCAAAACCGGCATTTCGTAAAATATTATAAGCGCAGCACCTCGTTATCTCATAAAACAAAGTCTGGTTTCCATTATGAATAGTATACACGGCATCACTTTATATGAATTTTTAATGAACTTATTTCAGTGAAATTTATATTTTTCATAAGATTAAGTAAATTAAGCAAAAATTAATATTTTTCGAATCATTACTAGCTAATGAGCTTTAAAATTTCGCAATGTTATACAATAAATGGGACATATGGTTTGTTAGTGCACTTGTACATAATAAACGTGTATGTTCGCGTTATGTAAAGCACAGTGCAGTTGACATATTCCGCTCTTCCGGTCAGATAATTAATATCAATCTCAAGCAAACAATTCCACAGTCAGTCAGACACCAGACTATCGCGTGTAATTACGGCAATACACGCACGCTGATGAGAGTACACAAAACAGTTTGGACCTGTATGTTTGCACACGGGAAGCTTTGCGAAAACTTAATTATTTTAAAGTATGTAATTGCCCTGTCCATCAATATCTGCTCTGCAGCCAATCTGTAACAGATATCTTTTAATCTTTAACGGTTATTTGTATTCTGTAAATAATAAATACAATAATTATGCTTTTAGAATTACAAATCAAGTTCATGTTTATTTTCTCTTTAGAGCTGCTGCTTGTTTTTCAAATGAAAACAATTAAAAAAAATAACTAATAATTACCTATGCGCAATATTGCAGAAAAAATGTTTAAAATATACTTTGTTGAGTTTCACCTCACATTAACATATCTATCTATTTAATCTTTTATAGATATATTTAAGTGCTCTTAACTATACAAGAAAAACATTTATTTTAATGTTTAAGTCATCTTGTCATGTAAATATTTAGAGGGAAAGATGTCGCCTTGAAATTATTGCTGTGATTTCAATCGACTGTATTATTTGCAATAGAAAAAAAAATTAAAAAGACTCTTCATTTCTAATATATCTATGAATATATATAGGTATCCGTTGAACCTTAAATATATTAAATAGGTTAATGCAATTATCAATAATTTAAAGGTAAACCGCCATTATTTAAATTTTGAATTGAAATATTTTTTGGAGGTGCATTGGATATACGGAAGAATTGTTATACAGCGGTTGATGACATTATATATATAGCCACGTTACCCTGGAAGAAAATTGAGTATAAGTTATGATGAATGGTTTTAATTATGACCATAATTTTAAGCATAATTATAAGCAGAAAATTAAGCATAATTATAAGCATATTATGCTGAACGATTGACAAACATCGACAACATAACCTTACTATGCCTAAAAATAAATTATTAATCTATTTTACGCCTACATTAATTTAGTAAATTGATAATAATATTTAAATAATGTTAAAAAGAATTAGAAAATACAATTGCGTTTCTGTGAAGTTGAATACGGCGTTTTCCGGGCAAAACTCTGTCTGTGTGCGTCTCTCTCTCTCTCTCTCTCTCTCTCTCTCTCTCTCTCTCTCTCTCTCTCATGCTCTCTCACTTGCGTACAGTTGCGACCGTTGCCTGCTTCTGCTTTATATCTTTATGCTAGGTTAGTTTTGATTTTTGATTTATAATGGAGCAAAATCGAAAAAAAGTTTGTTCGAAAAAAGTGAAGCGTCAAAAATTAGATAAACTTGTTCAGGAGTATAGTGAATTTCAAGATTCGAGAAATGTTCCAATAAATAGCAGTTTAAGTGACGATAATAATTTAGATGATTTGCAGATTTCTGACTCCAATACTATTTCAAGTGACAATAATAGTGATAATGAGTTTAATAAATTTTTTAATAAAAGTGATAATAATTCAAGCAGTGACAGTACATGTAGGGAAGAATATTTTATGCTTCAAAATGAAGAATTTAGAGAGATAGAAGAGTTACAAGAATGGTTATTGGGTATACCATTGAGCATAATCTACAGCATAATCTATTTTATGGTCATAATTATGTCGCCAGGTAGCGGGATTTATTAGCATAATATGCAGCATAAAATGATCATCTAGCATAAAATGCAGCATATTATGATCATTTTATGCCCAACAGTTCTACCAGGGTATTCTTATTACAGTAAAGATATTTCTTAATATTTTTATTGCTTCAGTTATTCTATTCTATAAACAATTATGATTGTGCATCACTTTCCCCTACCCGTACTCATGCAAATTAAAAATCTTTTTGGTATTTTTATTTCAGATAATCCAATCGACCAGAATCGCTACTGGCAAGGAAGACATACAAATTTCAAAGAGTCATTTTTAATATAAAAACAGGACAAAAAATAAAAGAAGTGTTCTTGATACAAGAACATTTTACATTTTACAATATAGCCGAAGAGTACCGTAATATATTTAAAAAGGTTTGAAAACATCAAGTTTATCATACCGATATTCGATCGAAATTTCAATCGAGAGTGTAGTACGTGGGAATTAAAGACAATTAAAGAGAATCCCGCTGGGGCATATACAATGACGCTAATCATCCAAAAAATCGTTTCCCTTGAGCTCTGCGATAAGCTCTTAATTATTGAGCACATCGACGGAAGCTCCATTTGAGCAAAAAAAAAACAGAAACATAAGAGCCTAATTATCGAAAGCACAACAGCTGAGAATAGGATATCGCGTGCGCGTAGTAAAAATAAAAAAAGGGGAGGAGAGGCAAAGGCGAAAGTACAAGTATTTAGGGGTCACTCGCGACTCGCTGCTATCGAGCCAGAAGCGTCAATCACGAGGATCCCGAGGAGCAGGTGAATCGAATCTGGTCGATTCGACTTTGTAAACGCTCTTTCCGTTTCCTGTCCGAACGTGGCACCTATATATACATAGCTGAACTTTATTCCTTCGTTTTTCGTTGAGGGCGAGCTGCTAGTTTGCTATACTAAGTTCCGCATCGTAACTCGTACGATGCCCGCTTATTTATGAGACGAGATTACGAAGGTGCTGCCGGTGCAGTGGTAAAATCAGTGAAATACAAGATTGCTATCTGTACATCTGTGTCCCCCGGCGTATATTCAATTAGACCTGATAGTTGACGGCTCGGGCTGGCCTGCGATAAATCACCATTTTCATGTGTATTATAAGGTGCTGGATATATCCCTTGCGTGCAGTATGCCTGTACTACGCTACTGCTGCTGCTGTATCGCGTGTTTTTCGCGAGAGCTCGATTTTCATACAAATTTCATGCGTGTTTTATGAATGTGTATAATGCCGGCGAAAAATTCTATGTGGCTTTAAATCGTGCACGCTGATGCTAGAGTATAGCCGTAACTTTATGCGACGATCACTAAATTAATAATAAAGAATTCAAGTGTTAGCAATACTAATGTAGATAAAACAGAAACATTTATATGGTTTTTAACATTCCCCCAAAAGCCTTGCAGGTGACGTTTTGTACAATTTCAAAGCAAGGATGTTGGCGATTTTGCGGAAGCCAAGGCTGCCATTTAATCGGCAACATCCTTGTCGTAAAATGCTCATGTTTACTGTCAACTAAAGCCAAATAATTGTTCGAAGGTTTTGTAAAGGCTAATTGCGCGTCAAACACGTCTATTTATATATATACAATCACTATGGAACGATTAAAGTATTAACACGTCCTTGTTTGAATCTGTTCACAAGCGATTCAATAATTATTATGCAACTAACGTGCACTTGAATTATATTCTATTAGATTTGTGCAATTCAATTTGTTCCGAATTATTTTATCCCTGACAAATCTGTATACACGCAGTTATAAGGTACGAGAGGAACGTGAAGAACGTGTATTATAAGAGGAAGTATATCCTGAGCGTTGGTAAGTCAGCGCGAAATAAAATGCGCTACCGTGCGAAAAAAGAAGTCAAGGTAAAAAAGAGTTGTCTGTAGTTTGCGGAAGAGAAGGCACGCTTGGCGCACTTGGTCCGCAACGACACATTCATGATTTTTCCCGGGCACTGAGCGGTTCCCACCGCGATAAGAAAAAAAGAATACAAGGGGAAAGAGAAAAGAGGAAGAAGCGCGCGAGCACGCGGTAATTGGCCTTTGAGGAAAAGCGCGAGTGCGAGACTGCGCGCTCGGGAAAAGATGATAAAACTCTACGCCGAGATTCGCGATTCTTCATTACAACGAGGCTGCACTTGCAGTGCTGCTGCCGCGAGGGCCGATTACGAGTTTCATTAGATCCCGCGCTATTTTTTCCGCCCGTTCCCAGCAGACAAAGCGAGCAGCAGCAAACGCTCTCGCTCTCGGTGGAGAAGAACGAGAGCGAGCAATCTTCCTTCGTACGAAAGGATCAAACTCGCGAGCGCGCGCATTCAATCGGCCAAACAACGCACTGCCCGCTGCCATTGGATCTCGAAAATCATCCTCGGCAATATCGCTGCTACGCACTCGGAATCTTCCGCACTTGCCGTTTAGAGCGCGGCTGTCTGGATGCTGAAAATTGTTGATGTGCAGAAAGCGAGACCTGCACCTTCTCTTGGCTTTTCGCGTGCTCTAGCTTTCTTCGATAGCGACATTTCAACTTGATATTTAAGCCAAAGTATTTTTTATTCAAAAACAGTCTTTGATAACGTACTCGATTATCTTGCTGCTTCGAAATCTCGCTTTTCTATTTTTAATTAAGGGCATTTATCGATTATTTACTCTCGTTGCATGCACCCAAGCTTCGCCGCGATATTCTTCTTAATGAAAATTCAATCTCTAAATAAAGCTGCTACGTGCAGTGAAATTGGATAAAGGTACTTGACGACTTAAAATTCGAATCTTTTCAAGGGGTTTTATCCTGTTTTTGCATTGCTTTTAAATGATTATTTCTGTACAAAAAAAGTCTTAAACGTTGTATATTAAAAAAACACGTAATGAATTCGTAATTATTTATTATTGTACACTGTACGTGTAATCAGTGAGATTATTTAAAATACAAGAAAAACGTAGTTAACACTTCGACATAGAATCTCTATGAGAAGCTTCTAAAATGAAAAATAAATCCAACAAAGTAAATATTATTATCAGCAGAAAAAGCTCGACACGCGTTAGTAAACTCGTCCGCGTGAGGCGCGCGCCAGCCGCAATTTTAATTAATAACGCAGAGCAAACACAAAAATTGCGCCGACGCTTGGCGTAATTTCCATTTCTCTAGCTGCGGAGAGAAATAAACAAGGTAAGAAAAAAACGGTTAAAGAAAGTGCAAAAGAGGAAAAAAGGGGGCTCTGCGAGGGCAAAAAACGGGCGAAGCTAAGCGCGCAGTCGTGCTTGCGGCTGGAGGGTCGTCGGCACTGGCAGCGACGGGCGCGCGGATTTTCTCATAAATTTAATTTCAAACCACCGAGTGCTCGCGGTTTCCCTCTATCTCTCTTATTCTCGTGACTCGTCATAAATGTATACATGTATTTCTCGCTCTCTCACTCATTCGTGTTCACAGGGCACAGCCGCCTGGCGCACCACGGAAATAAAACGGCAAAAGGCGCGAGCAATGGCAGCAAAAAAAGCGAAAACTCTCAACTACCGCGAGAGACGAAAAAAGCGAAGAACAGGGAGAGGAGAGGAGAGGAAGGGGAGAGATTGAAGGATGCGCGTTATCCAGGCCGTACCAATGTGCCATTAGCGCCTATTGCGTTATCAATCTCTCCGTCTCTCTTGCGAGCCGTGCAGTCGCGAGGGGAGGAAAAAAGCTATCTCGCGGGATATTTTAGAAAATTTCTGTCCTGCGCGCTAATGTAATGCTTTACGCCTGGCTTTCTCCTAATGTTACCGCAAGAGAGATTCCGGATTTTTTCCCCTCGCCGCGCCGCGCGAACGCGCAAATCAATTGCGGCGCTTCTTCACGCACAGATGAAACTGCGCTTAATTCTCTCGGTTGAAGGCAGGCTTCTGCTAAGGGAAGGGCAAAAAACGATGCGCAAATTGTCCTTTTATTGTCTTAACTTAACGAGTCTATATTTACAGTTATGAAATCGTGGCAAATATTGCCTAGGTGACAGAAATTATAGATTGCGCTAAACTGTTTTTCGTATAAATCTAGCGTTATATACGCTTTGAGTAAGCGAATGATGTTATTTTCAACGTAACGGCAAAATATTTACAGTTAACACATTAGATATATATGTTCGGTGTGAGTGATTTTTCACAGAAATTTAGAATTATGTCAGTGTTATATAACTTTTCATAATTTAAATAATATTAAATAATATTTAGATTACAAAAACAGTGGTGTAGCGCAGGGATACAATTCTTTAAATTTCTGTTGAACATAACTTATAGCGGGGGTCCGCTGTAATTAAAAATCGCTTTTTTTAAGTCTCGTACCTATTATAATAATAGCCATGCTATAATAAATTTTCATTTTATTCGTTCCAGCAATTTAATTTTATTCCTTATTTCATTGCGACTCATATTCCTTTTATGTAATTTGATTTTTATATAGAGAACAAGCACATGGGTTATTCATTTGAATAAATTCTGCGAGAAATCAATACAGTCTCATTTAAAATTTCTAACGCGTCATACAAATCCAACTACATAAAATGAAATTTGAGAGTCAGGTAAAAAGACTTAATAAATTCATCGAAGGTATAGATAAATATATGCGAAAAAATGCAGGTCAACTTTTCCGTTCCAACATAATATTATATTATAAAAATAATTATTCGTGACCGAGTAAAAATGAAAGAGAGAAAAAAATAAATTTGAATGTATAACCTTTAATATCTTGAAACCCTATTAATTTTTTACAGCATAAAGAACTCGGCCGAGATAGTAAAAAATTGCTTTTTTAAAAACATTCAGATGTATTACTACAGAATTTTTCCACTTGTCATAAGAAATCAATTTTTTTAAATTCTATTAAATTAAACATTTCCAAGATATAACCTTCTCTTTGATGACATTTTAAGCTAAAGATAGGTAATTTCAATCCCATGCTTTTTCATAAGAAATTAGTATTACAAATTTACAATAAAGCATACTCTAGGAGAAAACGTGCTATAAATTTAATTTAACAATTAAAATATTTTCATTCTTAAAACAAAAGATAAATAAAAAAAGCATTTGATTACAGAACTAGCTATGTGAACTATACAGACAAATGAGGGAATAAGAAACATATGCGTTAAGGTGAGAAGACATTCTACAGGAAAACCGCACGACTTGTCACTCGACCTTCCCAGAATATTTTAAGTCTTTTTTTAAGTTTGTGGTCATCAAATGAGTTTCATGTTTAAATTTGAAGGTGAAAGTAAATTTGTTTACGTTGTGTCATGAATTAATGTTTAAACGAAACATTTTATTTTCGTTATCACCTCTATAATATAAAATTAAAACTATTTCGCCGTTAAATTGAAGTTTTGAAAAGTGTTTGTTTGAATGATTAATGGTAAAAATAGTGTCTCTATAATTCCTCATAATATCCGCTGGGCGAAAACTGGCGCAAGCCATAAAACATTGATTCGCTCTTTTTCGAGGGTAAAGCCCTACCGCCAATCTTTCATCCGCTGTTAAATCTGCAAAAGCAGCAGCCTCTCCATTTTCATCCACAAACGATATCCGGAAGCAAGTCTGAATTTTTAGTGAAGCTGCACGGACACAGCAGTGGCCAAGGGAATTGTGGAAAACAAGCGCGAGAAAACAAAGAAGAAAAAAATGCGGCTCGGATCCCTGCGTGACAAGTCCTGCGGTTTTCTCGACTGGAATTCCTGCTCTACCTGAAGAAGGCGCGAGTGTGTGAGAGTGGGAGAGAGAGATAGAGGAGAGATGCACTTACACGTGTGCGAGCTGTATATAGTAGTATAGGCGAGGAGTATAGGTATAGGAGAGAAACGAATCGTTAGCTGGGTTTGTTCTGCGTGCGAGGAGCAGATAAAAGGGGAGTACGCCACTGTGTGTTATACTCTCTCTCTCTCTCTCTCTCTCTCTCTCTCTCTCTCTCTCTCTCTCTCTCTCTCTCTCTCTCTCTTTCCGAAGCTCTTATACGCCGAGGAGATACACCGTGGGAACGCGGCTCATATAACAGGTAGTCACGTCGACCAGAGGAGAGCGAGATCTTACATACATACATACACACACCTATCTTCTCTCTTATAGCTAGGTAGTTTTAGTGCACATTTACGTTTTTTTGAACATTTATAAAACAATAAATTAAGCAACCAAAATTAATCGCATATCATTCAAATTTGACTGATTTGATGATATCAATTGGTAAATCAAATACTTGAGCTGAATCATACTTCGACATCTCTCGATCTGATTATCTAATGCAGTGTTTGCACATATGCCAATATTTTAAAATCAAGTTGAGTTTTAAATCTTTGCCTACACAGAGAAGATTTATTTGTATTTACTATATTTGGTAACAGATACCCAGAAGAAGAATATGCCAACTCAATATTTTTTTAACTGAATTTTCGTCCATAAAATAGCTTATACCAAAATAAAACCGCTGCGAATTCATTGCTACTAAGCTTCCTCAAACAGTCTTAAATGTTCCAATAAAAAATTATTTTCTTAAAATTTTTAAATCTATCTATACTATCTATAAAAGTATTTAAATCGTATAAAAACTTTACAATTGTTTGCATACCAAGTAACATTTTTTCAATTTTGCAACACTATAAAATTGTTGAATAAAATTCTTTTTATGGATATAAAAAATGCACACTACTTTTAAAAATAATTCTTTTTTGTAATTTTGAAATTTTGTTTGAGTTTATAAACAACGAATTTATTAATTTAATACAAAAATATAAAGATGAAAAACAAAACGCTATAAAACAAAAATTAATCGATAAATCTTAAAAGTTTAAGACTCAAACACAAGGAGTTACCTATAGTATCTACACTTGCGATGGGTAAAAAATCGATTTTTGGGAAACAACATTTTCTAGAAGTATAGTATCTTGAAAATATTCCCTCAATATTTCAAGTCAATCTGACAAAGAGTCTTTGAAATACAGCACCTGAAGATTGGGGTATCCGTATGACGCACCCGTGCACTTGAAACTCTAAATCCCCTTTTTCGTAACCGTCATGAGCGGTGACCATAATTACTCGATAACCGTTTTATTGATTAATCTGAAATTTTGCAGGCTTCTATTATACCATAAAAGCTAGTCCTCATCGAAGAATTTGAATTTTTAATGCATAGTTTATATTTTATATTTTATATTCCTACGAAAATGTGTGTTTTTTTCTTCAAAATGCCATCATATCATCTTTCTTATAAAAGTTTCGGTTAAAGACTAGATAATATATTATATTACCGAAATCTTCTTGGTTTTCTCGAAATAACAGTGATCACCGGCAAAAAATGGGTCCGCATTTCACTCTCTGTGAAAATTGAATATTTTTATTGAAAATTTTTTTTGTAACTTCATGAATATGTACTCTTCTAAATACAAAAATAATTAAAAGAAAATATGTATAAATACTTTTAAATTGAAAATTGCCGAAAAATGCGATTTACGACTATAGGTAACCCGTTAGCACCGGGCGCAGACAGTTTTTGTGCATTACCCTCGTCAACGGCATACCGTTATGTCAGTTGTTGTGTTATAGGCCTTAAATTAAAACTTGAGCATAGAATACAATCTAGATTGTTTCATAGCATGTGGTCAAAGAAGTGTGAGTTTGAATTTGTGTCTTATAGGTAAAAAAGAGAAAAAGAAAATTATTTGTGTTTACTAAAAGACTTCTTTACTAAGCGACACTAGTTATTTGTACTACAATACTTCTCGCACAATCATTGTATGAATTTGAGCCTTATAGCATTCGTTCTCTACGTATTCTGCAGGAGTCTATTTAGATATTTAACAGCATGTTCCGTTTTTTTGTTATACATTTTTAATTATGCGTCAAAGTTATTAAAGTGGCATATTATACGTTTCCGCGTTTAAACGCTGAATCACGCAGCGGCAGCTTACGCTGACTTGAATTACAATTACCTTTTGAACTGGATTATAGCGAGCTGGCTGGCAGCAGCAGCAGAAGCAGCAGCGTAACTCGCTTGGAAGATAGCGCGAGCTTATTACGAGCTTACGGCACAACAACTACGAACATCTCGCTAATATTCTCCGCCATATACGTGGATATATATGCTGCTATATACGCACGGCCGTTAGACTATCGCGCAGGAGCGAGCATGAGGACATCATTAGCTCGCGCTGGAAAAGTGCTGCTGCCGCTGCCGGAGGGAAAATCCTGCGCGCAACGGTATATTCGCCGCTCTTGACGCGCGCGGGGCGAAATTTCAAGGCCGGCGGCGGCCTGCGAGCCAGGAACTGCTAATTTACGTCGCGAGCGCCTTTTTTTCTCCTATTTTCCTCGCGCTCCTCTATATAGATTTCCTCTCTCTTTCTCTCTCGCCTACGGAGCAATAACAATCTGGACAGCCCCAGCCCCCCGCACGAGTCCTTTATTCGCAGCCGTCCTGGGAAGTAGCCAATTTTCTTTTATCCACACCGAGGAAAAGGATTTATTACGAGAACAAATCATATGTTGTTATCACGTTGTTATTAGAAAATAATAAAGAAAAAGAAATAACAAATAACAAAATAA
This sequence comes from Gastracanthus pulcherrimus, assembly GCA_949152435.1. Classification (NCBI taxonomy): domain Eukaryota; kingdom Metazoa; phylum Arthropoda; class Insecta; order Hymenoptera; family Pteromalidae; genus Gastracanthus; species Gastracanthus pulcherrimus. The sequence goes on along the minus strand of OX424573.1, from coordinate 46,794,707 downwards.
CAATAGTCTTTCTTGCCCTTTTTCTCCCATTTGCTGCATGCGTAGATACGCGAACTTTGGGCCTAATTTCTGCACGGATAATTAATAAATAATGACTGATTGTAAAAAGCGAATATACCTAGCGTGGTATATATAGTATATACGCGGTTGCTTCCGATTTGACGATTCTTAAGATATGTTAAGCAAATACGATTTACATTTTTCTTCGAGATCAAGCGCTTGTAGTGCAGAGATAATTATTAAGTCATTTTTAAACGATTTTAATTACTAATTCATTTCTACGTTTAAATACACAGCCAGAGAATGCAATAAATTGCTAATAATTGACAGCCTTCTTAATTAAGCTCGCAACTGCGTTGTCAGAAATAAAGAAATACAGTTATTTTTTTATTAATTTGCTATGTTAAGTTGTATAAAACATGTGCGACAGGAACAGTTAGTTTAATGAAGGAATGACAGCTGTAATACTTGTTCTTTGTGAAAATGTTTTTTTTAGCCAAGTCAACACACCGTTTTTGACTCAAATTATGGCCTTCGGGTTAGCCCATTTCTCAGGCAAAACTTGATTTTCTCCTGCTTATTATAATCGCTACATCTTTTACGTTGGTAATATTCCAAAAGTTTATCGCAAAGAGCAATAAACTTTGCTCATAAACCTTGCTTTATTAAAGATAAGCTTTATCTATAATAAATCGAAAAAGAGACTGCAACACTGCAGAAGGAAAAATACTTTTATCAAATTGATGTAATTTACGTTTATTCAATCACGGTAGTAAACGTATACAAGGTAATAAAATATCCCTCCTTTATAACATGTAAGAAAATGTTACCGGAAAAACTACTCGGCGTCGGACGCGTAATGCTACACCTATCACGCTGCACTTCAAGATTCGATTTGCTATGTTGAATAACGTGAATCATTTACAATAATATACAGAGAGAGAATATTTCTCTACTTTTACTGAGCTCATATTCAGGAATAAAAATTCTTACCATTCATCCATCCATCCATCCACCCATCCATCTTGTCGTGTCGTATAAACAAATTGATTTATTTTGAGAGTGCGAAGATGGTTTCGGTTATGTAGGTCGTAGCTCCGCAAGCTATTTACGGTCGCGCGGGCCGGTCATTCGCACACTATCCTTCCTCAAAGTCTTTCCGGGATCTTCTCGGGTATCCCTCGCTCAGTCGCGCGATTATGTCAACGCTCGGCGCGGCTTTTCCATTTGGGCGCATCGGGTGAAACGATCGCGTTTACGCAAAGGCGCCCCTCCTCGATATAAATTTTCAGCAGCAGCCAGCACGCGGAAATATCGCGGAGTGCGCAAAAAGCAGCAGCAGCAGCAGCAGCAGCAGCAGCAGCTGTGGGAGTGGGAGCGAGAAACGAAAGTGAAGAGGAGTCGCAGGTGTCGCACGGGCGCCCGCGCGCTTTTACGGTTGCCACAGCACTCTTGGCGTAATTTAATCCGCGCTCGCGGACGAGTTAGTTGCCACCGCGCTGTACCAAAATGTGGGACCATTATAGTATCTACGTAGATTATTTTCGCGCTACTACAGCCTGGACTTTTGATTTTTGTCTAGTAAGACGATGCTTTTATTCTGTATATCGCACTCCCAGACCAAGACTATGACAACTCGAAATTCGATGTTTTCGTTAAACCAAGTAAAGAATGTATACTTTTCATGAAATAAATTCTTATAAACTACGCATGAAATGGCTCCATTTTCATCTTTGTATGAAATAGCCCCCTCTCTCTTTTTAAAGCCAATTTTCCAAATGTATGAAGGACTTTAATTTTCGTATGAGCTATTTTTTGCTGATATTGCTTATTATTGCACTACTGCTTTTCGTATCTGAATGGAAACAAAAAATAGAACCTTTAAGTAGATGAAATTAGGAATAATTACTAAACTGTCTAGTGGATGCTCTATGATGAGTATGGATGATATAAACATTAAACAGCTTTTTATTACCGTCAACCGGGGTAATGCGGGACCACAGGGGGTAATGCAGGACCACATCCAAAATCTGTCAATCAAACTCTGTTAATGAATATTTTTTTTAACGGCGTGTTATTAGAGTGATTTGTACTTAATACGGACTAAAGATATCGTTCGCGGCATAATATTTGTCACGTATTTCAAAGGAACTATTGACAATTCAAACACTGTGATCAACTTAATACCCCCGGTGGATCCGCATTACCCCGACTGACGGTACTTGAAGCGCGGAAATGAATAGCCGGCTGAACAACAAAATAAAGTTTCCGAGATAAATGCGTTTTACTGAGGAAAGGTAGTATGTTGTTTTGGCCCGTGTGCATATTTCGGTGCTAATTTTTCAGCTGATTCTAAGTACTTTTCTGGATTTTTGTATTTTTGAGTTATTGGGAATATTCAAGAGTATAGTTTAAGAAGATTAGATAGATCTTTTCTTTCTTTTTTGTGGTTATTGACACCAGAAGACTGTAGGCCATCAACAAGCGATTTGAGTATGCGAAGAATACTTAATTACCCTGGTAGAAATATAAGCTCGTTTCCAGCCAGATATTAGCTAGATTTTCTAAATCTCCTTTAATTCTGGTTAAGAAATTAGCTAGAAATCAGTTAAAAACGACATGCTTTTTAGCTAAGTTCTAGCTTGATTCTGCTTACTACTATAGTCAAAATAAAATTGATAAACTAAGTAATTTATGTATTAATTAATAATGGAAATAATAACAGTTTTATAATAATCAAAATAATACGCAATTCTAATCATACCACATTAAGTATTTTACTAAATTAAAGTTAAAAATATACCGTAAATGTCTAGTAGTAATAGAGGTTAGGTTATTTGTTTACAAAACGACGCGTGCATTTAAAAAGTATTATTTACACAAAAGTACGAAAGCTCCGAGTAAAATTTAAGTGTCTTTATTAAAGAAATATATGTGATAAATAATAGAAAACACGTAGTCATATAATTATTGTTATTTTGAAAATAACAATAAAAACAGAATAATGTAAGTTACGACGAAATTTAAAGAATCGGTAAACAAATATTTGTAGCTTTACAATGAAGTTTTATTACAAAATTTTATTTTCGACATCAATCAAAAAATTTTTGTTGACTAAGTTATGATTGACTAATTTTCGGAAAGAAAATTATTAGTTATCAAATACTTTTAGTATTGCATATACGTATTTCTATAATCTCGTAAGTTGTTATTTGTTGATAAAAATATTTATTTTGGCGGCATACTATATTGAACATTCAATAAAGTATAATAATGTATATTTTTAAAAACTGATAACTTTTCAAAACAAAATATAAATAGGTTAGATTTGCAAACAAAATACGTTCTTGCTTAAAGCATAGTGTTAAGCAGATTCTAGCCAGATATTAGCTATAATTTGACTTATCAATAGCTTATTAATCCGGCTAATAATTAATAAGCTAACCAGCCATTCTAGCTAACTTTCTACCAGGGTATTATCAGACTCAAGTTCGATCTCCATCCGCAATTAATCCGGAACAACGAGTTGTAAAATTCGTTGCCGAAAAAATCGACCCAACGGGGAATCGAATCCGCGCCCTCGAGACTGAACGTGTATCAACAAGCTAAGTCCTGCGCCTAAACCAGTTGAGCAACGGACGTCCCCTCTAGATAGATCTCCCGTGCGGGGCGAGCAAAGGAGAGTCCACCCGCACCGAGCACCGGTTCCCCTCTTACCGCGCACCTCCTCGTGTTTTTATATACGTTTTTGCTTAGTCCTCGGAATAGGTGTTCTCATTCGTCCTAAGATTTCGCGTACATGATCTTTAATACTATCCCAATACTTTGCATAGTTATTCGTTTCATTCTTATCATTTTTAAACAATCGCACTCTAAGTTTATTGTCAGTTTGCAAGCCACTCTCATAAGAGCCCGTGTATAAGAGTCAAACTTTCAAGTCAATTATCTTTAAAAAGGTAATGCTAATGCTTTCAAATTTCACATACTATCGTAAACTTCATAGAAGAATGACATATTAAATTTTCAGAAACATCTTATCATTTTGACTTCACTATCAAACCTCCTTAAGCTAAAAAAGTAAAAAAAAATTTTGTTTAGCCCGTTATTTATTTCTGCGCTTCTCTGTATTGTAAAAGTTCTTAATGTTTTTAGAAAAGAGTATAATATATAATTACAATATAAATAAATAAAAATCTTCGGTCATATTGTTTTTCTTTCAGAAGTTATTAAAAAATGAAAATATTTGCGGGTACGTCAGTAGCATTTATGTTTGCCCATCCTTCTAGGACTCAGTACCCATCTTCTTTAATGAATCCTAGACACTCGCAGTTAGGGGATAGAACCCTAAATTTCTTATTGTTACCTTGATTGATGATCGCGTAATTGTAGGGTTGTCCACTACCTACATAAATATTTATTTATTTATTCAAGCTCATATAAAAGTCTTTCAATTAGAACAATATTTTTTATTTTTAATGCCACTGAGTTTATATTTTTGCAAAATATTTAGTTAAGAATGGTTATACCTGTTTTTTAACTTCGAGACAAATATATAAAATTAAGTTACCTCGTTTAAATATTTATTGGGTAGCAATAATTTGAGTAGGGCTTGTAACTTTAAAATACTGTACCAAGATCCGGTTTGATTATATTATTAATAAATGGTACAATTAAGAAAATGTAAGCATACATTTTTGACAATTCAAAATGGTCGCCCGTGTTTAAACGCTTTAAGTTTCTTTTTAACATAATAATTTTATTTTAAATGTTTTGAGTAGGGTTTATAATAACATAATGTGATGTTTTTACACAACTAATGTAGAAAATTAATCATCAAATGAAAATTTCCACTGTTAAATACTATCAGACGTTGCTTTTTGTTCAATCACGGTCGAGTAAACTTTTAAAAATAACAAACTCATATTCAAAAAGTATACTGTAGCTCTTTACGGTATTCTTCAATCTGTCTGAACGCCACTTTTGAGCTTTCTACTAATGAATTTTATGTATCAATGAGACCAAATTACACCATATTTTCTTGGTAACTACATAAAACTGCTGCTATGTATAATAGTATTATATACAATACTGAGTGATGCCCAATCAAAGACAAGTCTTTCCTACGTATAAATTAAATTTTTTGTTAAATTAATACCTAAATATGTATAAGCTAACAGGTCAATTAGATAATTTCATGTTCCAAGGAATTTTAAAGACTTTAATTATTAAGAATTGAATTTGACTGAAAGAATGACTTTGTTAGCAAGTTCGAAAAAGCCAAATCGACTTTTTCGACCTAGTTTCTCGCCATCCGTTTCTCACGAACATAGCGCTTTTTTCTTTCACCCATCTCCATCAATGTCCTCACTATTTTTTTTTCCTGGTTAAAGGATAATCAAGCGCTCGGGCCCGGCAAGATAGTAATCCATAGAAAACGGTTGATCGATTAAACGTGTCAGCTTAATATAAATACGACGCGAAATATTCGCATTGCTTAATGGAGCCACCGAGCCACGATTATTGCGGCGTACTGGAACTCAATCATCCATTCATTCATTCATTCATTCATTTATACGCTGGAATTCGATTGTTGCATTTTCTTTTTTATATCATATCTTGATAGGTCATAGTCTTTTTCCTTTGTGATCTTTTCGAATTTTGAAATATGAGAAACTGAAGAAGATACAGCGCTATATGAATGTTTATGACGTCATATTTCAGTATATGCGTTCGTCAGCCTTTGAAACGTACTAATAAGGGAAGACCATGGAGTCCGAGACTTGGATTTTAATGAAACTTTGGGGATCGACTTTTGGAACTTAAAAATGAAGCATGTGCCCGTAGTTTCATTCAATGGGTCTTTAAATCTGAGATAGTGCCAAAAAACATTAGCATTGCTCATATGGGCAATGCTAAAATTCAAATATATATAGATATACTATCAACGATAATTGAATTCGCCGTATCTACCATACAAAGCGTCATTGGATAAAACCACGAGTATTGGGCTTCATTTTTACATATCAATAAACGATCCCTAAAGTTTCATCAAAATCGGTGACCCGGACTCCGTGGTCCCTCCTTGTAAGTGAATATTTGAAATGTGACGTCATTAAAGAGGCTTAAATAAGCTATACATCTTTTAAATTTAGCTTTCAAAAGAATCAAACGGATTCAAGAAATAGCTTAGTGTCTCTCCATGTCATAAACACCAACGAAAAAAAATGTCATGCAAATTGTAATTTCCAATTTCATGATAATGAATAAATTTATGCAAGTCTACTAAATATAAGTTTGTATATGCCTCAAACTCAACCTTGGTCTTATGACTTTATATACTTGGAGCGCCTGATGAGTCATCGATAACAGTGAAATAAAGTATATTCGCGCAAAGAGTGCAATTATGTTAACCATTAAGCCCATCCTTACGAAGACTATTTCAGATTTCGCAAAAAATGTTAGTTTATTGGTCTGTTTTATTATACAATCTGGAACATTTTAAATTCTCTGACAAAGACTAATACTTTTTTAAAATCTCCGAAAAAGTGATTGTTTTTCAAGAAAACTGAAATGTGCTCGTCTTCGTATAAAGAACAAGCGTCGACATATGGATAAAGGTTTTAAGAATAAATTTCTAAGCACTTTAAAAAAGTACTATCAGCTGAATTTAATAAATTTTACTCTCGTATAATAAATAGCTACACCTTACCATTAATAAAGTGTCAAAGATTAATGAAAAATAACTTCTTCTTTACAGCTACAATTTTAACGAGTATTATAAAATAAATTGCGATTTTCCTTCATATTAATAGCGCGTTGAAATTTGAAAGTTAACGATAAAAGGATAAGTTTTAAAATTTAATCATATTTCAAGTCGATTATACAGAATTTTATCGCGTCGATGCTCGTGTTTTTGTATAAATTAGAAATACAAGATAATGAATTGCATTGGCGTATTGTTTGTACATGATATGTTTTATGCGTTTATTTATTTAGCTTACGCTCAATTCATTCATTAGTAAATCTACACGAGAAATAGGCTAATCAATTTAAATTTATTTAGCGATAAGTTAATACTAGGACAAGATGCACATAGAACAATAACTGCCTTACGTCCAATTAGATTTTGTAGTTAATTAGCAGTAATTAGACACTTTAGCTTCCACGAAGAAATATTTTTAAATAATATTCTTTTATTCCGTTAAGGGGGAGGTGAAAAGGTACATTTCAAACCCATTTTCTGAACCCACCGAATGAAAAGATCGCTTAAATATTTAACTAAATAATAAATGTTAATAAATATTCAAAGACATATTCGAAGAATATTCTGAAAATGGATTTAGCATCTACAAATGTAGAAATATTTGAAATGACTCTAACAGCACCTTGATAAACGAATAACTTATTTTTCAAAAAGTTTGAGTGTCTTGTACAATCTTTATCACAAACAATTATACTGGTTGTAAACTTTCTTGTATTTAATGTATGGCGTTTTAATATTTTGTTAAGCAAGTATGTAACAGATTTAAAAATAATTTAAATAATAAATAACCTAAATTAAAAGTCATAGTCTTACTGATGAAATCTATATACAGGCTTGGGATGAAACGCATAGGTATTTTTACTTTAGGTTATTGAAAATTCTGCTTAAATCTGTTACACACTTCCTTTGGAGAGAAAGGCTCAGCATTGCAAGTAATATTCTTAAGGGGAATTGAAAGGGTTCCGAATCCAGATAATAACATAATCTTTTAAAAATCGAACCAGATAATGTTTATAGAAATACGAAGGACATAGTAATGAATTTTTTTTCAAAAATTGAAAATTCATTTACAGGGGTCTATGTTATTCACTTCTGTATTTTAAACAATTACTTGAGATTGAACCAGTTTTATTTAGAAAAAAACGACATATTACGCCCTTCGAATTTGTATAAGCATTGTCTGGGTCCGATTTCAAAAGATTCGGTTATTCTTTGCCGGAAAACTGCTTAGAAAATGTTCCGTGGTAAGCAATGCGTATGGGACTCTCACATCCGCTTAACAAAATATTAAAACGGCATACATAAAATACAAGAAAGTTTACGGTAAGTATTATTGGAAACTTTTTGAAAATTAAGTTATCGAGGAAGTTATTTAATGTTACGTTTATTCAAATACAAATGGTCTAGTAAACCGTCTTTTAAATTAAATTAATTTTTTATATGGATCTGTATTATCGACTTCTCTATTTTAAACAATTATTTACTTATTTATTTATTTATTCAAAACCAGTTTACCTTACACAAGTTTACAATAAAATAAAAGTAAAAATAGTAACTAAAAAAATACAGTAATGTATAAATTACATTCTGTATATCGCAGAGATGCACTAGGCATATGTACGCGATCCGGCATAATTACAAAATTAAAATATAAAATAAAACTGAAATACTAAAATACTGAAATTAACTAACTTAATACTAAAAATTATTATCCTAATAAATTTTTTTTATTTTTTAACAGTGCTTATATCAATATTTAACTGACTTATTCATATTATAAAATTGATATTATATATCTGTTTTTGTCCAATTTTTTAGCTTATTCTTATGTGAATATTTATTCATATCTAATGTTTTTTGATCACTCGGTAGCTTGTTGTATGTTTCTAAGACTTTTATATAACTATTTTTAGTGCTAATTCTTTTCGTATGTTTAGGTATTATTAAATGTTTTTTTCGTGTAATACTGCTAGATTTAATGAATTGATTTTTGAGGTTTGTGTAATGATATCTTAGTGCTTCATAAGTAAATAATTATTCTAGGTTCATGGGATAATCCTGACTTATAAAATTATTTTTATAAACAATTCTTAAAATTCTTCTTTGTAAGTTTTGCAGTAGATTTAAATTGTTATTGTACGCTCCACCCCACGCTATTATACTATAACTTATGATACTGTGGAAATAAGCATAGTATATCATCCTCAATGTTTCGGTTGACATTGTCTTGGAAATTTTATAAAAAATATATATCAAATATCTAGTTTTCTTGATGATATATTGTATATGCTTATTCTATTTGAAGTTGTAATCAAATATGATTCCTAGGTATTTACAACTCTCAACTCTGTTTATTTTTTATCTTTGATCTTAATATCTATTTGATTTGGAACACTATCACTATAATTGCCAAAAGTTATATATACCGTCTTTTCAACATTTAAAGATAATTTTTTCTTAGCTAGGTACTTATCGATTATACATAAATATCTATTCATACTGTCCTGAGGTTTTTCCCAGGTATCATCACTAGTTACATTTGCAGTGTCATCTGCATAAGCCGATATTGCAGTAGGAGGGATTTGTATCAAGAGATCATTAATGTAGATAATAAAAAGTAATGGTCCTAAGATATTTCCTTGTGAAACACCAATGTTTATTTTCATGTAATTACATTCATTATCATTAATTTTGACTCTTTGATATCTATCATTAAGATAACTTGCCAGTAAATCCAATGCCTGACCTCTAATTCCTATACAATAAAGTTTATCTAATAATATTTCATGATCAACAATAAACAGTATCAAATGCTTTCGCTAAATCTAAAAAAGTTAAATTATTCGAAATTAAACAAATTATTTTGAAAAAAACGGCTTATTATGCTCTCCGAAATTTTATAAGCATTATCTGATTAAAATTTCAAATGATTCCGTAATTATTTTGGTTTATTGAAATGTTGCTTTGCTCGAGTCAAATGATTGACTATCTAGTGAGGTTAGAAGGAATCGTCTGTGATTATTGTCTTGGATTAGAAATATTAGTATACGCAAGTAGAAAAATGGTAATACAGACTCTCGTTCAATCCCATCAGCCGAATTAGTACTTTTCCTAATGAAACAAAGCCGGGCAATACTTGCCGGCCGTACACACGTCAAGGCTCATCCATATTCATGCAAATAATAAAATAAATAAGCTCGGCGAGGAGACAAGTTGGCTCTCGTCGTCTATCCTGCCTCAGTGGTCCGGATATCGCTCAGCATCCAGGATATATACGGCGGAGAATCAGCTGTGCATCTCTCCGTCCCTCTCGCGGGTGACTGCGCGACGTGCGCCCGTCTTTGTCTTTGTTATATATATATATATATATATATATATATATATATATATATATATATATATATATGCATTAGTCGTCCCGCGCGTCCGTCTGCATGGCAGCGACGTGCGTGCGTACGTCCATGCTGCTGCACGCTGCATGCTGCTGGCGCATAACCGGTTATGTCGCTCCGCAGCAGCGCGCCAAGTATCGAGCGATCGTCGGAGGAGGAGGAAATTAGAGCCGGGACCTATGATGCTGTCTCCCTCTCTTTCTCTCTTTCTCTCGAGAAAGAGAGTGAGGAGAGATTCGTCGACTCATATACGAGCAGCCGAGCTGCTCTTCTTCTTCTTCTTCTTCTTCTTCTTCATCATCTTCTTCTTCTTCTTCTTTTCCTTCTTCTTCTTCTACTACTACTTCTTCTTCTTCTTCTTCTTCTTCTTCTTCTTCTTCTTCTTCTTCTTCTTCTTCCTCCTCTTCTTTACATGTGTACGTGCATCTGTAATCATGTGTTTCAGAGAAACCGGCCGCAGAGATACACACACGCTGAGCGCAACGGTGGAAGGCGCGCCTTTACACTGGATGGGATTGGAGTTTGAAGAGCCGGGCCCTTGTAGGTGCCTTGCTGCTTCTTGCGTCACAGGGATGCGGGGGAGATCCTGATCTATAAGCCGGTTTTTTATTATCATCAGGGAAAATTGGTTTGGCTCATATTCTTCAATTTACATGCTTCATTTTATTTGTTAACTGATTTTTTATTCTATTGGATTATCTTTTATCAATTTAATGTTTTTCGATATTTTCTAACATTCTGTATTTAATTTAAGAAGATTTTATTTTCATTCCCATGCCGGTAATGTAAATTAAATGGAATAATAAAAAATCATTCGGGCGCTCATAAGTCTGTAGTGCTGAAGCTACAAGATCGACATGAAGATAATAATAATAAAAGAGAAAAGAGAAAAGAGAAAAGAGAAAAGAAGTTTGATGTTCTCTTTCATGCTGGTGCATAATATAGAATGGATGAAGGCCCCGCGGAGCTTATAAAAATTCAAATGAATTGAATCCTGCCTAGCTGTAGGCTAGTCTCGATGTCGGTGAGTCGGGCCCGAAAAAGTTACGCTCCTGTGCCCTCGAGCCCTCGAGGTAGAGGCGGCACGCACGAAGAGTAGAGTAGAGTAGAGTAGAGTAGAGTAGAGTAGAGTAGAGTAGAGGTAGAGGTGGAGTTAGAGAGGAACCTGTGCGTGCGCCTCGTGCGTTCTCACCCTTCGGCTTCCTTCCTCTCTCCCTCGGTCTCTCTGTTCTCCTCGAGGTGGAGGCCGAGGGGTCAGACCGTCAGACACGTAGAAAAAGGAACGAGGTTGTCACGCGATTCATGCCCCCCTACAGTTTATGTAAAGAGTGGCAAGGGAAGAGGACTCTCGACTGAACTCGAGGCGCTGCTTCAAAGCTGTTTAAAGGGCTCGCACGAGGGAGTGCCTGGACTGCCTGGTGTATAAGAGTACATATATCGAGCCTTCCTTCCTTTCCTTTCCTTTCTTTACCAGCTCTCGAGCAGTACTTTCTGTATTGCGCACTGCGTGCGCATAAAAGACGCGCGCCGCGTCCACGAACAACATGCGAGCCGCCGAGGAGAATTATTTCATTATCTCGTTCGCGTTATCTCGCTTTTGCATGGCTCGCCGGCTCGCTCCCCTCTCTCGCTGCTGCTTTTATTGACTGACGGACGAGCGAATCATGGACACGATAGAATATTTTAACCTCGCGTCTGCTCTCCGTCTTATTCTCTTTATGTGTACTTTTCGCAGCTCGCAGCCTAGAGAGCAGAGAAATTTTCCTCGCTTCTTAGCATTACATTTTCCAAGAATCGCGCCTTGCTGCTGCCGCTGCCACTTTTACAAACGAGGCTTCGGCACTCGGCTTACGTACAGTTAGCTTGCAAAATTTTACGCGCGCAACCGTCAGCAGCAGCCAGTTATTCCCTTATCCCCCAACTAGAGTTCTTCCTTTTCTACGTTACAGGGATTTTTTCAAGTTGTACGAACAGGTGTGAAAAAACTTAATGAGAGCGATCTTTCCATGACAAAATAAAACATATCTCTTTACGTCATATTTCGCAGATCAATGATCAAGTTTTTCTTTCTTTATTCCAGTGTAAACAATTTTTCCAACCTGTTGCTATAATTAATAATATACCGTTTATTTATAGCGAATTTGTTTTTCGAGTAATGAATGTAAAAAGAAATCCACGCTAAAGGTTAATTAAAATATTACGTAAAAAATGAATATGTTAAAGATAACATTAAATAAGTTAACAGCAAACTTTCCAAGCCCATTGCTGTCTTGAAATTGACTCTGCGTCAAAGCATTCCACAACAGCGTGCGAATCGATCGCCAAAAGTTCATTCAAATCAGGGACGCGCGCGCGTGTAGGTGTCGGATAAAGCAACCAAGGACAAAATTTAAAAGCCAGCAGCGCGCAAGGAGGTCCTTTTAAAGGAGCTGCTTCGCAAGTAAAGAAAAGGAGCCTCTGAAAATGCTATTCTCGCGGCGTGACATCAGAGTCTTTTAACCTCCGGCCCGTCTGACTCATTATAGGAAAAAAAAAGGAAAAAGAGAAGCAAGGACAACCGACACAGCTGAGAAGTAGATCCGACAAACAAATAAACAAACATGCAGGAGGGCGGAAAGGCGGAAAGACGGAAAGGCGGTAGTTCTGCGATCCGTTCTGCTCGGTGCTCGAGTTTGTAAACATAACGGCGGCGGAGGAGCGTCTCGAGAAAAAGGCTTGCATATCGTGTAAAAAAGGCTCTCTATACTCCGCGGAGATGCGCGCAATTGGCTGCAGCTGCGATTCTCCCTTTTCGCTCTACAGTGCGTGTATACATGTGCCACAGGACCGCGGGGATCTATAAGTATATATAGCTGTATGTGTCTCGCGCTCGCATGAAGATCCGTTACCTTACGTCACTCGCATGACCGCTAAGCCGTTAGCCTCTTCTCTTCCTCTCCTCTCGTCCTCGCTGCTGCTGCCTGCACTCTCTTTCTCTCGTCCTCCTCTCTAACGCCTCCTCGGGCACATAACCTCAACTCTCGATACTCGCAGCTGCTGCTGCTGCTGCTGCTGCTGCTGCTGCTGGGCAGGGCCACCGGCTTTGGCGCGCGCAGATACCGACAACCACCGAGCGATGGAAAAGAGCACACACACTGTCTCGCGCCTCGACACTTCTTGTTTATCCTTCCTCTCTCGTGCAATCCGTGCGTACCACGCACAAACAATGCAGGTATTATCTCCTTGCGTCGAATCGTCTCGAGAAAGCGGAAAGGCACGCGTTTCTCCTCGTCTCTTTTGTGAAGAAACAACGAACAACGAATGAACCGCGACAAACAATAAACACGAGCGAGAAGTCTGCAGTCGCGGTGCGCGCGCGCGCGCACACTTGTTATGGTTTTCGCTGCGCGCGGCCGCGAGCGAGATAAACAACAACGGGGTATGTATATAGATATGCGTATGTGCGTGTCGCTGCCGCGTGCAAAGTAAACAGCGCAGAAATTGTAAACGCTAATGTATGTTACGTTTACGTAGCTACGCGGTGATCGAGTTTACAGCTGTGTGTACACGTATTATGGGAGCAGGCAGTTGAAGACTGAACGCGTGCTACCCTGCGACTGAGACGCCACGAGACGGCTCGCTACGTTTTACTCCTCCTCTCTCTCTCTCTCTCTCTCTCTCTCTCTCTCTCTCTCTCTCTCTCTTTCTCTCGCTTGCCCGTGAGCTGCTCGCAGCTCGCTCGGTTCAAACCTCCGAACGCTCCCCTCCTGACGTTCGAGCTGTTTCTCTCCCCCCCCCAACCCGATGCCGTCGCCGCTAGCTGCCTGACTGGCCTCTGCCTTCCTTCCTTCTTTCTCTCTCACTTTCTACGTGATGGGCCGCGGGGCCCTGCATGCGTGCTCCTGATGCACGCCAGACCGAGCACATTGAGAGCTCCGAACTCTGAGCCGAGAGAGGATATGCAGGGCCCCGCCCGACAAAAAATCCCTCTGACCGTACCTTTACCTACCTATGTATCGCCCCCCCCCCCCCCCTACGGGATTTTACGCTTTTCTTTCTCTTTTTACCTCTTCTCACTCTTTATTTATATGTAGATCTAATTGTGCCATGACACCATGTTTCAGTAACGAGATTTTTTTCGTTTTATTCCTTTTTATTTCTTTATTAAATTTAGGTTTTTTAAATGAACTTTATACATTTCTTTGGTTTGCAAGACATTGCGATTTCTCTACACCCCACTTTCATCGAGTAGAGAACCCTATTACCAGACAATACAAGCCACGTTAAATAAATAAAATCACTATATTTTATTATTCAATTTTAAGATTTTTGCCACAAGTTAGTACTAAAACAGAACTCGACAGAAACCGTGAAATTGTTAAACTTGTCGAAAAATGTTAAACGAAAATCCTGTTCTGCGCAGATTAGCGCATGATTATACAGGTACTCATTCCAAAATAATCTTTTGATTAGTTAATATTATGAAAATCTTATAGATACCATTTGGAATTTGCATCTAGCTTAAAACAGAAACAAGAAAGTGTTAAAATCTTTAATTTTCTAATATTTGTAGCAAATCCAGTGAACTGGTTTACAGTTGGCGATAGATTCCACAATCACAGAACAACCATATAGCTAATCATGAATCCGTTTCCTTGCGTTTATAAGGTAATGATAAGTGTATACATTTCTTATTATACATAGAATTTACATTTTACACATAACCGTTATCTAATGCCTCGTATTCACTGGCAGTTTAATAAACTTTCGCTTTAACCTTCAATATCGAATAACATTTCTGTTTTTTAGAATAGAAAAACATTTTTGGTATGAAGAAATATAAGAAACAAGTATCTGCACGATAGAAATCTTTCAAATTTACTAGCATTTATCACTGTAATGTTATTTAACATTAAAAGTTAAAGCGAGACAGTATTCAAGTGCCAGGAAGATGAGGCATAAGGCACCGTATTCGGTTTGATGTTTGGTAATTAGGGTACGATAATCGGTTTGCGGATTTTTATCGTATCCGGTAATTGCGGCAACAAGTTTGTTTCGTTTTTTTGATTTACATAAATTGATTCAATTTATGAATATTTCATCTTGGAAAGATTTTTGAGTGTAAAAGTATAGATTATAAACGACTTTTACCCGTCAGACTGTAAAATTAGTTGAAAGAAACTTTTAAAAACTTTAAAAACTACGGTCATCACTAAATGTCAGAAAATTGGGTCATCTGCCCTTTATCTACCTTACATGGAACAAACAAGCACTTTTATACTAGTTTAATTACATATAGCACGGCTACTTAACTTTTTAACAATAAAAGAAATATGCGTATTTTTAAACTACTGTAAAGTTACAATCATAGTCAAACCATATAATATGTAACTGGTCTGCACATATTTTAACATAGAGTATTTATAATAAATTGATAGTTATAAACTTTTTAGTGTGTGATTAAATTATTAATAATACGATTTGAACTTTGTCCAATGATTTTGGTTAAATTAAAAGTGTCAATTGTAGCTTGCCGATCGAAAGTCATATTTATTAGTCCTTTACAACTCAAGCAGATAGTTTTAATTTTACATAGGCATAAAAACTATTTTACTGACGCGATTTTTATATAGGTTTATCTGGTAAATGCCTGATGAATTATGTATCTGATGTCAGTCGAAGCTTATTCATTGAAAAATTTCTTCACGGAAGCAATGGGAGACCAACTTGCAGTGTATTTTGCTCATTAATACTACTGATAGTTCAATGACTGGGGGGAGAATTAGTGAAAAAATATAGTGTCTACCACGGGCGAGAGGGCCTTTTCAACCTCGTATGTTTACAGTACTCGTCTCCGGCTCGCCTACGACTTGTACTGCAAACGCACACTCGGTCATAAAAGGTCCACTTCTCGCCCTTGGTATACAATATACTATTCTAACACATGTATTGATTTTCACAAACCAAGTTTAGGCCAGTTTTTTTCTCATTTCTATTGGCGGAAGAGTGGGCGTAAAGTAAAACGAGCAGTGGGCATAAAGTACCCACACCGAACCATGTTACTCTTCGCTGCAAACGCTGAATTGTGATACTCTTCGAAGCGAATTGAAATGCGTTTCGTTTCGTATTGGGTGTCAAAATATGCACGAAAAATCATCCTTCCGATCCAGGTATTAGGACAAAAAGTATCGTGTGCAACACGGGTGGAAAGCGATCAACGCTCGTGCTGGTTGCAGCCCTTGCCTCGTCTACTCTCTGCTCTTCATACACAATATGCTGTTTTTTAACATATTCTTTCACAGCGAATCCGTACCTACTTGAAAAAAATTAAAAAAATTTCTTTCCACCATTTAGAAAAATTTTTGCTTGTATTTTGATTTTTAATTTCCTATCCAAAAAGCATAAATCCATATGATTTATTGTTCGCAATGTTATCAGGAACCGACAAAAAAATTTGAGCCAAAAATATTCCAAGCTGGACAACTAGTTTAATGAATATTTCCATTCAAAATTAATGTTTCAGAGCTCATTAATTTTGTTTTCGTTAAAAGAAGGTGGCTAAAAAATATTTATTTTTGCTTTTCGACGTGTTTTGGTTTTTTTAACAACTTTAGGATTTTTGAGTTTTAGCTTTTCAGGTTTTTTGGTACGTTTGAAATAATATTATCGATTCAGTTTAAATACATTTGAAAGATCATAAAATTATCTGTTCCGAAGGAAACGTTGTTTTTTGTTTAAACTGTGATATCTGGAAAAAATAAAATGGAAAAGTTTTGAAAACATTTGAGGTATTGTTTTCAATTGTTAGACATACATGTATCAATAATATATAATATATAATTTTTATAGTATTTTCATAGTGTTGTTATTGATATGTGTATCTTTAACAATTGGAAATAATCTATTTTAAAAATGTAGCTCTTTAAGTTCGTGAGTATACTTCTGAAGAATACTTTAAAGCCTCGATGACTATGAAAAATGTACCGCCTGATTCAAAAGCACGTGGTAAGTGGTTACAAAGGCTTAAATTAAATTCAATAATATAAATTAGCGAAATTTCAAGGGACTATAAAGACCACTTAAAGGGCTCTAATTAATGGCAAAATAACATATAATATACGTATTTAAGATATAAAAACTTGCATCAACTTAGATTGTGTCAAAATATTTTTGCTGTCTATAAAATGGACAATGGTTTGTACAGAATTTAACTCAGGCTTGATCCCTTAAGGGAGCACACACCTTTAAAATGTGAAACAAAAAAATTGATTAGGAATTTTTATTTTGATATTTATTTTAATAAGGGTTTTTTTTCCTGAAAGTATATATAAAAACCTACCAATTTGTATATTTTTTATCTTCGTTGGACCTTCTATGCGTCCATGGCAAACCAGACTGTTTTCGAAGACTTTAAGCACTAGGGATTTTGATTTGAACGAGTAGAAAATTTTTTACATCTATAAAAGTGATAAAATTAGTAAAAAATAAGTGTTATATTGACAATGTTCATATAAAAAAATACTTCTACTCGCTCAAATCAAAATCCCTACGTTCATACTAAAAGTACTACTATAATGAGTATCTCCATAAATTTTTAGCCCAATCCATCCATGCGTAGACTTGGAATCTTACGGACAGTGCTTAAAGTCTTCGAAAACAGTCTGGTTTGCCATGGAGGCATAGAAGGTCCAACGAAGGTAGAAAATATACAAATTGGTAGGTTTTTATATATACTTTCAGGAAAAAAAACCCTTATTAAAATAAATATCAAAATAAAAATTCCTAATCAATTTTTTTGTTTCACATTTTTAAGGTGGTGTGCCCCCTTAAGAGGAGACCGTATCTACTTTCCTTGTCTAATGCCGTTTTTGCTATTTATTTAAATTGTAATTTGTTAATTGAAAAGCTAAAAGTTGGCCCCAATTGGCATTAAAATAAGGAATTTTTTGAGACCTTAAAAAGTATCTAACATTATTTCCTTTTCGAGAAAACTTCGGAACGGAAAAGCTAACCTCAATTTTCGCGTTGAATTTGAATAAATTTATTATTAAAACAATTTGAATAAATATCAAAAACATGATTAGACAAGGACAGAAGACGGACTCCTCTTAAGTGACTTCATTACTACCCGTATGGAAAAAACTTTCAAGTTGAGTGTTATTTTGTACCCTCAACTGAATTCTTATATTGAACAAGTCTAACCAATAAATGTTACTTGAGGGTACTAAATACACTCAACTTGAGAGTTTTATCCATACATGTATAATTTTGAGCAGGTCATAATATTTACTGTGATACTAAGGGAAGGGGAAAGGGTACTTTTTAAACCCGTTTCTAAATCTAGATAACAGAATCTCTTGAAAATTTAACTAGATAATAATAATGTTTATACAAAATGAAGGTCATAGTAAACCGTTTCTTTTAAATCGAACAGTTTTTTACAGGAATTTGTAATTTTGTATTATTGACTTCTATATTTTAGACAATTATTCGAGATTAAACAAACTTTCTTTGAAAAAATAACGGCTTATAAATTTGTATAAGCATTGTCTGGTTAAAATTTCAAATGATTCCTTTATTATTTGCAACCAGTATCCGTAAGTAATGCGAATTCGCGTAATAGGAAAATTCGATTTTTCATTATTTTATTTTCAGCATTTTTATTTACTAAACAATACAAAATATTCATAAAATCCGCCATTCGTATACAAAATAATTTTTAAACTATATTTTATATTTAGAGTACACTGAACTGATTATAGAAAAACATTACTTCTCAATCTTTTCACGTTTATAAATTAAAATCTCCTTTTTATTAAGAACTACTATTTTAAAATAGGATAGTTCACTTCTAACATCAATAAAAACAATTATTCTATCGTTTATTTTGCATGAAATAGTAAAATACAACTTATTATTAGCTAGATAAGTTCTACTCTTTATGATAATTTTTAATTTTTTGTTAGAATTAAAGAATTAATATTAGAATTAGTTATAGAAAATGCGATATAATTCTTTGTTGACTGCAGTGCACGTTGCACAACTTTCTGGTTAATGAGTTATACATTAATTTATATTCGATTATACCATAATGTTCTAGTTTTGCTAGTAAAGTTTTTCCGTAAATAATCTATTTTTTATTGAGGGTATGTAGGAAATGCCACCTAAGGTACACCCGACTGGGTCCGCACAGCCGGATAGTGTGGGGCTGGTTGGGCATGCATCCGCCGTGTGTATAATGTAGGATGAAAAATAAAATAAACAAAAACGCGAAAAACTACACAGCCGTTGCATCACAAACCAACCCACTAAAACCTACCACCCTTTCCTCTTCTGGCGGAACCCACCCTGGTACCGTTTATCACATTACCTCAGGGTGGTGCCATTCTTGTATCGTCTCGACAACAGCTGCTGCCTTGATCTTAACTAAATTTAAAATTTCATAATTTTAAATCCCCCGAGAGGACGTCAGATCTAACCCGTCTCATTTATACGCGTATTCCTGTCCCTCCCCGCGACATTCATAAAATGAGAGAAAATGAGCGTCTCCTGGTTAAGAAAGGGTTCCATTTTCTCCTCCTCGTCCATTTCCATGCAGTCGTCCGACGTCCCTGGGTTATGTTGGGGTGTCGGAGTGTCTTCCAGTGCTTCATTCATACCTTCTTCGATTGCTCTATCCAGGTATCTCTTCTTTTCTCGTAAAACCTACTCGGCGAATCTTGCCGTGGCAGCTGACTTATCCTTGGCGGACTACATTTCGCCCACGATGGTTTCGGGCGCGATTTGTCCGACCCAGTTGAGAAGAGCTGTCCTTTTTCGGTTCCACTGCTCGCAGACGAAAAACGCGTGAAACGCATCGTCACAATCAGCGGAACAAAAAATACACTTCGGGCTCTGAACCTTCCCCATACGTTTGAGGTAAGCGCAGAAGTACCCGTGATCACTCAAGAATTGGGTAAGGTAGTATCCTACTTCCCCGGTCTCTGTTTATCTACGGGGCCAGTTGGTCTATCAGCCTTGCTGTCCATTTACCCTTGGTTTCGTTTGTCCAGGATTGTTGCCACGTTGCCATGGTACGCTCCAGTTCCACCCTGTGGACGGTTGTTCTGTCCTCTGCTGGTTATTCCTTCTCTCGTAAGTAGATTCTCTTGCGCTCCTTCGCATGTAGGTTGATCGGGATGATTCCAACAATAACTAGTACTGTCGGTCCTGAGACCGAGCGGTAGGCGCTCGAGACTCGGAGAGCTCCTCTGCGTTGAACGGAAGCGATTCTAATCCGTATGACTCCTTATCCAGTGCATCAGCCCATATTTCAGAGCCGTACAACAGGATGGATGTGATGACTGACATGAGCAGCCGACGCTTGCTCGCTTTGGGGCCACTCGTGTTCGCCATGAGACGGCTCAGTTGTGCCGTCTTTGTTGCCGCTTTGTCCGCTGCATAGGCCAGGTGACGAAATAAGGTAAGCTTGGTATCTAGTTTGAGTCCCAGATACATAGCCTCCCTTCTCGTCAAAACCTCCGTCTCTCCCACTTTCATGGTAAAGATGGGGTTCATCCTCTTACCGGTGAGGGTTACCTGCCAAGTCGAGTCCGTGTTCCCGCATCCAGCGCGAAATCCTGCCCATCGCCTGGTTGAGCAGATACTGTGCTGTTTCAAAGTTCCGCGCGATGATGACTAGGACGACATCATCGGCGTACGCTATCATGTGTACTCCTTCTGGCAGCCCAAGCCTGAGCAGGCTGTCGTACAGGATGTTCCAAAAATCTGGGCCAAAGATCGACCCCTGTGCCACACCGGCACTGAGATATTTCTCGCGTTTGCCTTCTTCTGTATCATAGCGGAGAATGCGGTCCTTCAAGTAGTCTCGTGTCACCCGCATGATGAACTCCGGGACTCTGAACACGTTCAACGCTTCCAAGATGTCAGGCCACCTGGCCGAGTTGAAGGCGTTCTTTACGTCCAGCGTGACCAGGAGTGCGATGTTCCTGGAAAAATGATTTCCAGTCCACGCCTTCCTGCCCTGTTGTACTACCTCTCATATAGCGTCTACTATGGATCGCCGTTTCCTGAAGCCGTACTGGTTGTTAGCTAAATCGCCGGCAGCCTGCACAGCTCCCTGTAGCCGTGGTTTGAGCAACCTCTCGTAAAGCTTCCCTGCGTGGTCCAACATGCAAAGTAGCCTGTTGGACGACGGAAGCCGGGGATCACCTCCCTTTCCTTTGCCGCTTGGCTTTGGTCTTTTTAAGCGTTTCCCGAAACGCTCTACACTGTCCTGAGTCCGGCGTGTGGTCCATCTGTGCTTGGTCTACTTTCAGGTCAATGCACAGGATGCACTTCGCCTCGGTAGCCTTGCAGGCTGCTCCTTTGTGACCTTCCGCGCCACATTTGTAGCAGGCCTTGCTTCTGTCTGGGCCATGACAATCGTGCGCTTGATGTCCGTAACCCAGACATCTGAAGCACCGCTGGAGCCGCTGCCATCTTCTCAGTCGGCAGTTCATGTAACCGACTTTCAGGCGGTTCTTCGCAAGGAGGAACTCTGCCTTTTCCTGGTCCATCTCTACGATGGCCATTCGTTGTTCTCTGATATTGGGTATTGTCAGCGAAACGCTGATCTCTCCAGTTGAGGCTTCTGCTTCCTCAAAGACCTTCTTGATCGCCGTCTCCACCTCTTCTTTGGTGGTGAGGCTGTCAAGGTCGCTGACTTCCACGTTTGCCTTGGGTGTGAGGTTCTTTACGATCCCGACTGGCCCATTGCCTTCCTGATGGAATCTCCTACAGTCCCAAGCTCCTGGTCATTGCTGTTTCTACCTAACTCTACCAGGACGTCGCCAGACCTGGTTTTTCTGACATAAATATCAGTGGTTGGACATTCGGCGGTGACCTTTTCGCGGACATTCGTAAGAATCTCTGCGTAGCTGACTCCATTTTCAAGTCGAATCAGGACAGCCTTGGGTCGCTTCCTAGGCGTCCTTCTCTTCTTTTTTGGAGGCTTTTGAGCAGTCTCGCTCGTCTTGTTAGCCGGTGTTCTGGCTGTTAGGGGCTTCTGTTGTTGCGGTTTCTGCTGCAGTTGTTTATGCAGCTGCTGGCGTTCTTCTTGTTGGAGCCGCAGTTGTTCTTTTGTCTGCTGCTACGATTGTCTCTGCTGCTGCTGCAGTTTCTTTGCTGCAGCTTTCTCCTTCTTTGACAGGACCGTCACAAAACCGGCGACCTCCTAGGGTCCGGTGGCCCTAGCCTTCTTGTCGATGACTGCTGCCTCGGCACTATCGGAGTCCCCGTCCTGTGGTCGTCCCCTCTTATTTCGAGGCCGCTGACTGGAGATAGCCGAGGCTCCTATAATCTCTGTTGGGCCTTGCTCTTCGGTGTTGGTAAACAGGCGGTTCCTCCACTTGTCGAAAACTTCGACGAGCGTTGGGATGGACTTCTTGATGTCGTTATTGACACCAGGCTGCCTCTTTAGCCCTTCTTCCATTTTTTTAAGGAGTTCGTCTACCACCTCGACGAAGTCCTCGACTATTCTTATGGGGCGGCTTGGATTTTGTGTGCCGCCCGGCAGTGAGTAAGCTGCTCCACAATCATTTCCTCATCGCAGATTTGGTGTTTACCTGCTTCCTCGTATATCTCATGATTTTGTAGGAACATTTTCTTACTTGTTTGTTAACCGGCGCATCATGCGTAGGGGGGCGGGCCGATATAGCTAGGAGCGGGTACACCCTCGGATACTTTGATCCTACCCCAGATCCCTGAGGCCCAGCCTTCGTTTTCCCGGTCCCGGGAAACACGGACGGACCAGGGCTCGCCCGGAGCAACAGGGGTTCCGACCCCCCTGCCCAATACGCACTTCCTGATCAGGGTCCGAAGCGACCGGCTTCTCATCTCGCACTAAGACTAACCGCCTCGGCAGAGCTAGGCTCACATAAGCCCTTCGCCCATGCCGATGGGAACAACCGACAGGGATCCGGGCACTCCCAGCGTGTCCCTGTGCATCAGCCTCATGCAAAACGTACCGCCCGAGCGGAGATGTTTGAGTAGTTGTTCAGTGTAATGCGTGTTATGAGTGCAGCGTAATGAATGTAGAAGTAAATGTCTGTGTGGTGGTGACTATAGTGCTCGGTAGCGTGAATAGTATTATGCGTGGTAGTGTGCTGGTGTATAAGTGTGAGTTTGGGTGAACCGCTTCTTAGTTTAAATAAGCCCCCTCAACCGCCACAGTCCTGTAAGATAAAAGGTACTGCGCTTCGACAAGGTCTTGCAGTTCCTAGAGGGAGAATAATAATAATAACAACAACAATAATAATAATAATAATAATAATATAATAATAGTTATTATAATAATATTGAAATAGTTACAGAGACAGACTAGTGATAGGAATAGGCTTAAATAATCGAAACTTTTGTATGCTTGGATTGAAAAAAGCCGTGATTAAGCTTGTTACTTCTTACATTCATGGCTAAAATTCATCATGGCTATGAACAATCTTGTATGAAATACTACGTCAAGTTTAGCAGACTGCTTTCTCAAAGAAGAGTTGATTCATAAGTTGTTTATAGAAAATTAGTTCTGAAAGAATTGGTGCCTACAACTAACCACCGGATTAAGGTATTCCGGCGTTGTCAGTTGGAAAAATCATACATCTATCGAAGTTTAAAAAAAGCAATAAAAATGAAGAATAGAACATATTAAAACATATTTTTTCTGTTTGAACACTTGTTTAAGAACGAGTAGATTGAAATTCAACTAAAAGTTATATGGAAATAAATATTTTTCATTGAATATTACAGTAGCTTTCTTATATATCGCCCGGTGAAATTATGAGGTACCACTGTATCTACCATTTATCGCTATCAATGGCCGATTACTGGCCAGAAAATATGTTACCAATTTTTTCACACTAAGTCTAGTCATTACCTATAATGCCTGCAGAACTTTAACGAAAAACACGAATTTGTTCCAGTAATTCGACAGTCACTTCATTTTTGAATAATTTATGTATTTATGTATTTTCTTCTTGAAACTAAATATAAAGTATATTACGTCCTGAGAACAAGACTATGACAACTCAAAATTTTACCTTTTTATAAAACCAAACAAATAACGTTAATTTTTCATGTGATAAAATCTTTTACTTGAATTTCATTATTCTATTATTGTATTATAATTTCTGAACCTTTTTCAATCAACTTACGTAGAACTTTATACGTTTTGATGTCTTAAACAGAAATCGTTGTACCGATGATTTTTTCCAAAACCAAGATTTTGATGAATTTCGATGTTTTCGAGGTTGCTGAATCAGAATACGAGCGCGCGTGTACGTGTGTATGTATGCGCGTGTGTGCGTATACATACTTACGTATGTGTCATTTTCTGTAGAATTTCTCATATACTTAGCTTTGACATTTTTTTGCAGATTAAAAATTAAAATTTCGATAAACAAGTACAAAAGTACATACTGGGCAGCAATCACATTGTGCCATTTCAGATTATAACACGTCAGAAAAATATAATATCACGGTCATCTGCGACGCTTATGCTTATTGATGAAGCAAAGTACTAAAAATTATGTACTTAGTAGTTAGCGCTGTGTATAGATAAAAACTTATTTACGGAAACAGAGGTTAGCTTCGAAAATTAACTTTAAACATCGAGAATAATAACGTATTCATTATTTATTCGCTTCATCATATTTAATATAACTTTTACATATATCTATAATCTAGCTTCTAAGGTACTGCCGTATATTTATTTCGTTAATATAATCAACCCCCCGTTACTAATTACCTTCCTACTTTCTCCACCCCTATACACTTCCCCTTTCCGATAATATGTACACATCGTCGTATCGTAGTAAATGCGCGCACATTTCTGCGTGATGATTTTAGTGTGGCGATTACAATCATTTTGCTCGTCTCTCCACTAAATACATCATATATTTTATAAAATATTTATCAAATCCAATACTGAAATTAAATTTTATTTTTATCGATTTGCATGCTCGAGTATTTCTTTTAATCAACGTTCGCTCGCATTTGGTTTAGAATGACTGATAACATACATTAAATTCAGTTACTTATTGCTGCATTATAGAGGAAGCTTTGTAATGGTAAAAAAAGTTTTGCTTAAAACACGTTAGAACCATGTTTTGAGATACTAGGAATCAAAATACACTATTTCTTTAAGATATCTATGGATGTGCGTATGTGTGTGCGTGTGTGTGCGCGCGCGCGTGTTTGTATGTGTGTGTATGTCTGTATGTACGTGTGTGTGTGTGGTGTGTGTATGTATGGATGTGGATCAACTTTACTCTGAATATACATAGTGAAAATTAATGTTTCGCGCTCATTTTTATCGATAATTTTTTGTTTTTTTGTGGTTGTTTGATTTTTTACTTTTTTTGAGTCTTCTGATACCTTAGAAATAACATCATCGATTGAGTGATAATACATTTGAAACAACATAAAGTTACTTATCTTTTCCGAACCGAAATTTTGAATAAGCTATTTTCCTTGTTTTGTTATTCGCGAAATCGTTATTTTTTTTCAAACGGTTATATCTGTAAAATATAATAAGCAAATTTTTTGAAAAAATTTGAGATGATTAGGATTATAGTGAAGAATATTATGTAAATCTTTTGAGAATTCATCTTTTTCGTTTGAAAGGAACAAAATCATTTTGTAAAAAAAATCGATCTTTAGTCAGCTGCGAATACTGAAGTAAATCGGCAGTATTTGATCTGGAACTTTCCAAAATGATAGCTTTTTACTATTGCTTGAACAAGTTCTTTGACCAGATCACAACGACCTTTATATTTCGAAATATTTGAGGTTATGTATTTTTAGAAAATTTTTATGTGATCGCTCGAGAGCGACACGGTCATTTTTTACCAAACAGGGCTCATATTTTTTGTCTTTTAATGAAGATTCGAAATTAGAAAAACATTTAAAGATTCATAGACTCGTTTTTTTAAAACGTTTTTTTATTTAACGATTTTCTGAAATCGATATGGTAAATTATTTTTGTATGTTATGCAGGCGCTTGGTATAGCAGGTGTCTCATAGTTATTTTTTGATACCTTTATATTATTCTAGTTAATCACATCCAGCATTTGTGCAGGGTTATGCCTGTGGAGCACGGAAAACTTATATATCTGGATAAAATCCGCTTTGGGATGGTCGGTGTATACAGTATACGCACACACACATACATATATATTATTTTAACAAATGAATAGTATGAGATTTACCTCCAAAATAGGTAACATATGTGTGTAATAAATTTGTGTATCCATTCGTCCCAAAAGTACTTTCTGAAATCTTTCATATTAATTACTATTCTTAAATTTGAATCCTTAATAAGTGGTTCTTTATATTAATAATTAATATTTAATGGTTAATAATGCTTTAGAAAATCTGTAAAGATTATTACCTATATAGTTTTGTAAATTTAATAAAGAAATATCTTTGGACAAACCATCAATAATAAAGAAAGCAGCCTTGTTTTGAGACATTAATTAGAAAGAGATATAGTAATTTAAAATTAATTTATTAGATCAAAGAATTTCATATTGGAAAGATTTATAAATTTTGAGGCTAAGTACCAATGAATTGGCAGCGGTTTTTATTTAATTTGTATGCCGGTTATGTACTAAATAAATTGTTTGAACCAACAAATTAGGAGACTAGATGAGACTTCATACCAACGAACTCATACCAAAACTGTGTAAATAAAAATAAAAAATGTTGGTCACAGATTTTCCGTGTCAGTGCACTCAAGCATAACTGCATACATCCAGCTATGGGCACAAAGCAAGCAAGCAAGTTCGCAAGAGAGAGAGAGAGAGAGAGAGAGAGAGAGAGAGAGAGAGAGAGAGAGAGAGAGAAGCATGAGCGAGTGAAGTTGATCGAATGGCCGAGTACTGTTTGATTGTACGTGCCTATACGTATGGTGCACATATAGGTGCAGCCTGCAGCCCGCGGGACAGTATATCCGAGCGGATGCGCGCTCGCACGCTCGAACTCTCGAACGCAGAATTGTGCGCGCGGCACGGCTAATGCAGTTGCACAGCGCACGGTGCACGGTGCACGGTGCACCTATAGGCAGCATCATGCAGGTATAAGTGGCGGCCTGCATGCGCGCGGACACTATATTCCATACTGCACAGCGAGTTATGCGCAGGCATTTGACGCGTATGAGCGATTCCATGGGAGCTGCGAGCGAGCGAGCAAGCGGGCTTATGGGTTATGGTCTTTCGCTTTCTACTTTGCTCCTCTCTTATTCCTACATATATATACCTGCCTGCCTACTCCACGCGCGTGCACGTGCACTTTTCTCTTTCGAGTTTGCACTTTGCTCGCAAGCGGCGCAACCCGATGCTTATAATATTATCGGCTTCGTTTAATGGCTCAACTTTTTTCTTTTTCTATTATACTTTTATTGAAGAGGCGTCGTGGCTCCGGTAAAAAAACAACTCTATGCTCTTTTTTATGCTGGCGCTTTTTTTTGCTATGCAGACTATTAATTCATGAAATTCATGTACTGCTAACATTCGAATAATGTATTATATTAAGATATTACTAGCATTTTAATTTGTATACTATTTACGTATTTTTTTAGCGTAAGGGAGATTCGTACAGTTATTGGACATCTAAATGGATTTTTATGTCCGTAAAACATTATTTTACGAATAACTTAGGCTTAAGAAATTTATTTGAGTAAGATTACTTCACTAAATAGTGTATCAAATACTCGGTTTGAGTATACTATAATTTAAAGAAAGAAAATAAGCTTAATTTTTCGACAATTTCTAAATGGTCGATCAACATTGGACACCTTTAATTTTTCAATATATAAATTTTACTTTTTAATGAAATTTAATTTCGTAATTTACTTTCAAAAATATAGCAATATTATCTTAAATTTTTAATAATTTCAGACTTTTGATTTTACACCTAAAATAATTATATTAGTCATCGAGTGCTACCGCGTTCCTTGATACGATTTTTATAATAGTTCATTTAAATTTAGGTAAATATAATGATAATTTGGATATTGAAGGTAGAAAAAATACTTAACAATTTTACATTGTTCCATAACCGCCGACGAGAGAGCATAATCACCCACAGGCAACTACAAAAAGCCGACAAGATATTGTATTTTCAGTATAAGTTGATTTCTTTAGAATTTCTTTATTTTCTGTAGGATGATAAGTATGAAAAGACAATAAAATTACATTTTAATATGAGAAATGTTATAATTAAAGCCATTTATAGATATAAATCTAGAGCACACAAAGCTACATCAAGAAGGTCGTAATGAACAATGTAAGCGAACTATTTTCCATAGACTTAAATCTTGATATTCCAAAAATCCAAATTTATATACTAATAATTTCGTTAAATTAAAATTAAAATAATGTTATTTTGTTAAATTGCATTATTCGTATAGAACACGAATTTAAGAACTGGCAGAAAGTTGTGAGCTTTTCACAAACAAAAAGGTTGGAAAGTTCATATTAATTTATTTCGAACCAAAAACCCATAATTACGCAAACTTTACAGCTTTCTTGTATATGAAAGTAATTTTACGTCGTTTTTGCTTACTAAAGTGCTTGAATTTGATCATTGTCGTAACTAAAAATATACTATATATTTTTACATATAATATTGTATAGTTTTATAAAAATACGATTATGAAACATAGAAATCTAATATTATTCAGTTACTCTTTACAGTGTTCATTGATTTTTTTTGAAACTATGAAGTATTTAAAGCGTTGCTACATACTATAGCTTTATACAGTCATGAGACATAATCCCTTATTCGTAAGTATTAAAAATTGCTAGTGTCCAATCATAGGCGATTCCTCAAGTCTCCGCTAGAGCTTTTAATCCATTCCGTAAGTTATGAACGGCCAAAAAAGGAGCCGAAAAAGACAGTGGCTAAAATGAAGGGACACATCAAGGCCGAAAATAAAAAGTGAGTCAAAAATGGGAAAAAAGTCGACGACGGAGGAGAAAAATAGCTCATAGCAATCATCACTGTCAGAGCAATGCTAAGTTGTTGCGCATTGTCCTGAGCGTTAGGTGCGACAGGGCTCTGTCTGTCCGTCCGTACGTCTGTCTGTCTGTCTGTCTGTCTGTCTGTCTGTCTCGTCTTGTTCTTGTTCTTGTTGCTCGTGCGTACGTGCACGTACCTACTTCGTTTCCGGGCTGGCACGAGAAACAATCCGCGACGAGAGAGCAGTGACTTCGGCGAGCCCCCACAACCGCAATCTCGCACACTCTATTTTCGATCCCAGCTGGCTAGCAAGCAGAGTCGGCTTTTTTTGCTCCCTTTTCTCTCTTCCCTTTTTGCTAGCTAGTCCTTTCGAATTCATTTACCGTGATTGGCCCGATTAGAAAAGTTTTCTTCTGCGTTTGATGCTATAATTGAGTTACGCTCCGATGGATGGACGCTACTGATTCTCTTTTTTTTCATTTCGCCGAAGCGAGTTTCGGTTTATTAGCACTGTACTCTCGACTCTATTTCTTACTCGTATTCGTTTACGATTCTATTTTGGAGCGCGAGCTCGCTTCTTTTCTCTAGGCAGAGAGAAAAAAGATGTGGCTAGAGTAAATAATGCCGAATAAAATGAGATTACCATTCTAAAATTGGATATTCGTCTTAGCACAATCCTTTTTCGCCTTCAGTTTTCTACGTGCATTCTAGCTGCGACGTAAAACTTTTATTGCGACTTTCGCTTCCTTGTACGAGAGAGATAGAAAGAGAATCATTGTGTCGCTGAATAAGACAACAGCATCTGCGCATAAAGTGTAAGAACGGCTTTCTATGGCTACATCGATAACTAAAAAAATGTACACTTTGGTAGAATTATCTTTATAGGCGAGCTATATACGATAGCAAAGATGAGTCGTGTGCGAGCACATTGCTTTAAAGCTTAAAATCAAAGCGTCATATACTTTTCAATAGCTGATATAAAAAAAAATTGATGGCCCCGAGGAAATTAAATTGATTTTGTCAGTTTGCATACAAAAAAGACATTGCAATTATTTGATTAAATTCATGGGTTATAAATTACTGTTTGCTTTTATCACTGTTATAACTATGAATTGAATGATACTATGTCCCGTGCAGTATACGTTATCCGTCCGTTTCGTGAAACTCTAATTTTAACAACTAGAGCAGTGAAATAACAAACATATGAAACGAGAAAACCAGTCGGTTACGCCGAATGACTGCGGCGATTTTCCATTAGCACGGTGTTGATTTTGGCGACTTCGATAATTAAAGCTTTTCATGCACCGTCTGTAGTAGTTACATTTCACTTTTAGCTCCAACTATTTGGCATTCGTCTTTTATTTCGTGTCTTGATCTTTTTATTTGCGCCATATAACGTGTAAGGATACTATTCAAAATGTCGATATTTTTTGTTCAACAAGTGTAGTGATTGATATCAATGAAGTTTTCTTTTGTCATAACACGTACTTTTGCATTATATATATATATCTTGTTTTTCCTTTTTATCTTTCGATAAAAAATTGTTGATGGATATTGGATAAGAATAATCAGTTTTACTTTATCTTCAAAAGTTTAATTTTACTTTGGAAGTAATATATCGCATTTACTGTACCATTTGCATTAAATGTTAGAATTCGTAGTTCATGACATAATTTTCAATTGGAAATAATTAGGATAGTGATATACATCCTTTATTAACAGGTAAGTATTAATATTATAAAAGTCCATGTCCCATTGTCTTTCTTCATTTCACTCACTTTTCAATTTTCAATTTTCAACCATATTCAATCGATAATTTTTTAACACATTTTATTATTGCTTATGTTAACGAAGTCGGTCTAGCTACTACCATCAGGGCTGATTTTCTACAAATTATTACCTGAAAAATTTTGAGCCCCAAAAAATAAAATTGAGATGGCCGAACTTCCTCAAACTGAAATATTTTACTTTTTAATAAAAAGTATATAAGGCGAATGTCCCTATTTCTTATACTTTAATATAAAAATAATCTATCGTTCGTATATATTTGTAAGAAAATAAAAAAGTTTATTGATCGCTAAAAATCAATAATTAAGGTTGAGGCTAAGAAAGTTTAGAGTAAAATTAAAAAAATGATATTCCGTTTAAAGTCTACGCTAAAACTGAATAAAATATAAGAGAATGTACAAGGTATCGCTCCAAATGGTACACTATGAGATTGTCAGTGGAAGACACAGACAGTTCCATTCAGTTTCCCCCTTGCAGTAATAAAATATAAATTAAATTAAAATATTAAAGGAAGAAACACAATATTGTACCTATTTCTAATTATTAATTAATTTGTAGGTTATTACGGAATATTCAATTTGTTTCTAGGGTTCTGCAACGCACGCGATAAAAAGACTCAACAATTCATCTATCTACAATTTTTGTATATAGTGTTGCCCTACTGAAAATGTGATGTAAGATCATACGCAAGAAGATTTTGTAATAAATTTGTACATGGTCTTACGTAAGATCCTGTGTAAGAACTGACGTAAGACCTAGCGTACAATTTCACAAAAATTAAAAGTAATGATATTAACCAATAAAAATGATTGCTACACACTCGATGATGTCCTGAACAGGTTGTACTATCTGGATGGTACTCCGGATTTTGACACTTTCGAGACATGAAAAGTTGTTCTCCATAATTTCTAATTGGTTCAGAATGTTTCATGTAAAAATTTACGTAAGTACTTATTTTAGAACTGACGAAAGAACTCGCTCAAGAATTTTCGTGAGATCTTACGTAAGTTCTTACGAAAGAAATTACGTTAAAAACAAAAAAAAAATTGGAATCGTTATTTCTAATTTTTGGTAAATTTTACGCAAGAACTCGAAAAGATCAATTACAACTCTACGAAAGATCAATTACAACTCTATTACGCAAGTTCTTACGTAAGTTCTTATGCGTGATATTACGTAATTAATCTTACGTAAGAATTCTTACGCAAAGTCTTACGTCAATTTTTACATTAAATTTAAAATATGCATTAATTCGCCCAAAAAATTTCACTGGTTATTATTAATGAATAGTTTCTGTACAAAAGAATCACATAAAATGGCTTCTATTTTCATTTTTAGATAGAGTGATCCTTTTAAATTCAATAAGTGCACTTTTTTATCTAATAATTTAACATATATGGGAGTATACGTATATACATAGATTATTATGTATTAATAAAAATACAAATTTTTCATAACATGTTAGAAACATGTTTTGGAATAATTATAATTAAAATACACTACTTTTAGACAATGTCTATATGTCTATGGTGTGTGTGTGTGTGTGTGTGTGTGTGTGTGTGTGTGTGTGTGTGTGCGTGTGCGTGTGCGTGTGCGTGTGCGTGTGCGTGTGCGTGTGCGTGTGCGTGTGCGTGTGCGTGTGCGTGTGCGTGTGCGTGCGCGTGCGCGTGCGCGTGCGCGTGTGCGTGCGTGTGCGTGCGTGTGCGTGCGTGTGCGTGCGTGTGCGTGCGTGCGTGTGCGTGCGTGTGCGTGCGTGTGCGTGCGTGTGCGTGCGTGTGCGTGCGTGTGCGTGCGTGTGTGTGCGTGTGTGTGCGTGTGTGTGCGTGTGTGTGCGTGTGTGTGCGTGTGTGTGCGTGTGTGTGCGTGTGTGTGCGTGTGTGTGCGTGTGTGGATGTGGATCAACAGTACTCTGCATATACACGGTGAAAATGAATGTTTCAGGACTCATACATTTTTTCAAGAGAAAGTCGGCTCAACAATGTTTTATTTGTTTTCGGTGCGATTTTGTTTTTTGTGGTTTTTAGATTTTTGAGTTTTAGTTTTTCTGTTTTTTTAATACGTTAGAAATAATAGCATCGATTCAGCGATAATGCATTTGAAAGAGTATAAAAATACCTATATTTTCAGATCCGAAATTTTTAATAAGCTTAATATCTTCATTATTTTGTTCTACATGAAAACGACATTTTTTATTTTACCAGCGAAATCTCGGAAACATATAATGGAAAATGTTTAAAATAAATTGAGCTATGAAAACTTTTATCTTTCAAGATATTTGAGGTTATATATTTTTTTTAATTTTGAATGCTTATATTTCGAAATGTCGCTGTCATTGTTTATCAAATAAACGAATTTTTATTTTTATTTTGATGAAGATACGAAATTAGAAAGAAAATTAAAGATTCATTATTCCTTTCTGTTTTATAACGATTTCTCTATTTTACGCTATTTTGAAATCGAAAACAAGAGTTCACTCAAAAGCCGTTGATAAAACACACTTTTTTAGCTATTAATTAGAAACATATATATTATTATTACAGTGGCCAGCCATTAATGGTTAACAGTGATAAGGCTTAAAAGACCGCAGTTCCTATATCCGCTGTGGTCTTGTTAGCATAATCACCGTAGTCACCATTCATGGTTGATGGGACTGTGTAGTCCATAGCCTTGTTCCCACAATCACGCCATTTCTCTCTATGCTTTGTTAGGTTAATCCAGTTTTCCTCATAGTGTCCTATTTCTCGCAAATTGCGTTAAGAAACCGTTCAGTATTACTCCTTCCCCGCTTTCTTGTACGGCCATGATAACGTATTCTAGTACTAGGTTAAACAGACGTGTTGATAGCCCATCCCCTTGTTTTAATCCATTGTGGATTTTGAATGGTTCTAATAGGCTATTTCCTGCGCGATTATGCCCCTGCTATTATTTAAACACATTTTTATTAAATTAACTAGTTTTTTTGGGATCCCTAGTAGTATTAAGATGTGGTACATTTTAGCCCTTATAATTGAGTCGTGAGCTTTTTTAAAATCAATAAATAGTTGGTGTACTGTTTTGCTATATTCACATTTCTTTTCTAAGAGTTGCCTAACTGTGAACATCTGGACGGTAGTCGACCTATTTCGGCGAAATCCACATTGATAATTCCCAAGGATTTCTTCCGCGAGAGGAGTGAGTCTCGCTAGTAGTGCATTGGACAATATCTTATAACATGTACATATCAGAGAAATCCCCCTGTAATTATTGCAATTTGTTTTATTCCCTTTCTTGTGAATCGGGATTATGATTGAGTCTCTCTATTCCCTAGGCATAATTTCCTTTTTCCATATGGTACGTATAAGAGTGTGAATTATATAAATAAGTGGTCTTCCCCCCTCTTTAAATAGTTCCGCTCGTAATTGATCTACTCCCGAGGATCTGTTTAGTATTTTATAGCTTTTTGATTGCCGCTATATTT
This sequence comes from Gastracanthus pulcherrimus, assembly GCA_949152435.1. Classification (NCBI taxonomy): domain Eukaryota; kingdom Metazoa; phylum Arthropoda; class Insecta; order Hymenoptera; family Pteromalidae; genus Gastracanthus; species Gastracanthus pulcherrimus. The sequence goes on along the minus strand of OX424573.1, from coordinate 46,760,335 downwards.
CGTTAAAGGTGGGTTGCTCGATGTGTGGTTCAGCAGTGTGGATTTCGCTGAAGTTTGAGACGGATTGTTGTTCGTGTACATTTAGGAGCTCATCAAAGTAGCTTCTTCACCTGCTTAGTATCCCTGCTGTATCGGATATACAATTTTAAAATAATTTATTGAAACAATATTTCATATATGAATACTTTATTTAGTTTGAGGAAGCTAAGTGCAATGAAATGGCAGCGTTCTTTTGTCATCGTTTTTGCCATAAGGATAATTTAAGGATGAATAATCGCGTGTGACGGTTGGTGCGTGGGTAGATAGATGGGTGTGTGGAAGAGTGCGTATATGGGATGGGTTGCCGTGTGGGTTATTGGTGCGTGGATGGGTTGTGTAGGCGGGGATAGATAGGCGCATAAATGGATTGGTGTGTTAGTGGATGAGTGTGTGGGTGGACGGATGGGTGCGCGGGGGAGTTGAAGTAATAACAACTTTTGTATAATGAGTAACTTGTTTGAATGACTTAACACAACTTTTATGTATTAGCAAAAGTTACAGTAAATTTCAGTGCACCGTATCAAAAATGACAGAAGACGTTGAGTTTAAAAGATATTTGAATTTTATAAAGTTGCCCGGTATACAATTAAGTAGCCCCGATTTTCCTTATACTAGAAAATCTTAAGAAATTATCAGCGATAAATCATTGTGAATGGATAGTTTATTGCAACAATTAAGATAGACAAATGTACCGTTTTTATCATCTTTTATTTTCTTTTGAGCATGCAGTGTTTCTTTTTAGGTAAAGTCTCAGTGTGACATTGTCGTCTACTAACCTTTTTATGCATTTCGACCATTTTTATCGAGAACAAAGAAAAATTCTATAGAAAAATCACAACTGTGTTGAGCAATTTTTGGACAGCCGAGTTAATTTTTTGCTATATTTGCGGCTTATAACAACTGCTACATTTCCTACAGAAGAAATTTACAACATGACTTGCATTTATTCCACGAAGCACCTGCAGTTCCGGAAATGTCGATGCGACATCCATTACTATATGCAGGAAAAATTCTAAAACTTACTTACAAAATAAAGATGCAATTTTGTGCAAGATACGCTTAACTTTTTATGAACACATCATTTTTTATATATATTTCTCTAATAATCCTTTGTAAAAATGACTCATATATCATCATACGTGATCATATATAATGTTTCGTATATGATTCTATATGATCATAAACGAGTTATGACAATATATGAACTTATCCTGCATTAATATACGAACGTATATGTTCATGTACGGTGTTTTATCATTAAAATATTTATTCGGGTGGATTTTCCATTTAGTTCAGTGAAATTAGACATGGCGAGCGGAATAATTCCAAGGTCGCCAACAAAATTTGACGACATAGAAGAGGTGTTTTTCAGTCAAATGAAATTAATTCCCAACTCGAAGTACTTATGCTTTTCCAAAAAAAAATTCTAAAATCTCAAAAATTTAGTTTTTGGCTTATACATATATTTAATAATACGTATTGGAGAGAAAAATGTTTCATAAGTTTTTTGTAGATATTGAAAATATCTACAAAATGAGACTTGTTGCGTTAAGATTGGATAATTAGTTTTGTCTGCAATTTTTTAAAAGATTTCTTATCATAGGTTTCCGCATTATAAACGTTTAACCAAAGAATTACAACAAAAGTATAACAAAAGAAGGGAAATAAATTATACAAAATTTCACTTCGGAAAATATAGATAATGTTATGTGCATCTATTTTAAATGCATTTACACTGAATCCATCATATTATTTGTAACATACCAAACGACCGAAAAAACTAAAACTCAACAATCGAAAAATCGCTAAAACAACAAAAACGAATCTAATACCAATAAAGAAAAACGAACATTCTAAGAACAGTGTATTTTATTAACATATCCGGAAATGTTTTTAACATGTCGTTTTTGAAATTTGAGGAAGTAGAAATTATAAGCTTATGGTTATAAATTGAATTGTCGAATTCAAATATCGTAAATTAGAAAAAACGTTATAAAAAAATATGAATCGAGGGATCTTTAAAATTTTTTTTGATTTCGAATATTCATCGTAAACGAAAACAATTGAGCGTTGTTTGATGTAAAGCGACATAGTCGTTGTCAAGATATAAGCAGAACAAAAAGAATTTTCCAAAGACACATAACCTCAAATATATCGGAGAATAGGATATCTCATGATCTGGGCAAACATACAGGTTACGATACAGTAAAAAACTACCTTTTAGAAAGTTTCAGATAAAATGCTGCTGATTTACTCTAGTTATCATTGGAGAAAGAAAATCGATTTTTTTCATAAAATTGTCGGCAAGAGAACTAGTACTGTTTCAGCCGTGGGATAACACAACGGTAAATAATATGCCGAACATGTTGTGTTGTCTTGTGTATTGTATCTAAATGTTCTCAAAAGGGCAATCCTGCCCATGTAATGAAAGAAAAAAATATCTAGACTCAAAATTTTACTGAATATTCTTCTATTTGTTACCAACAACCTTAAAAATATTTATAAAAAATAATTATAAATGTGAATCCATTCTAACATTCAAATCGAACATTTAATATGTCCATATTTATGAACATATATAAATATAATATATTATAATAATATATTTTGTACGGGGCAAAGTTAGTCCAAATGAATCTTTTTATTGTATTCAAAATTAAAAGTTGATTCTATTTAATTTATGAGGTTAAAACTAAAGGAATCATTAATGAAAGCCCAAAGTATAGTTTGATACTAGTTGCAATGTCTTCAATTCATACATGTTCTATATTTCGATCAACAAACTGATTTAGACTCACTTTGCCCCGTTTTCCCCTATGCTCATACGTGAATTAATATTAGCATATATAAAGATGTATATTCATATATCTTCATATACCAATTGCTTCCTCACAGAAGCAGCTTTGTGATAGTAAAGAAAAGATATGCTAAAAACATGTTTGAAACATGTTTTGAGACATTAGTAATCGAAATACACTATTTTTAGAAAATGTCCGTATGGATGTGAGTGTATATGTGTGTGTGTGCGTGTCCGTGTGCATGCGCGTCTGCATGCGCGCGTGCGTGTGCGTGTGCGTGTGTATGTGTGTATGTGCATGTGTATGTGTAAGGACGTGGATCAGTATCACTCTGAATATACACGTTGAAAACTAATATTTCAGGCCTCATTCTTCTTGTTTTTTCTATAAATGGGGGGACAAATAGTATATTACGCATCTAGGGAGGAAAGTGGTGCGAATACTATTTTTCACCATACCCGGATCGAAAATGACACATTTAAGTTTCGGAGCCGGGAGGAAATGTGGTACTTTCGGCCAGGGTGTGGTGAAAAACATTTTTATTTGTTTTTCGACAGATTGTTGTCTTTTTACGGATTTTTAGATTTTTGAGTGTTTGTTTTTCGGATTTTATGATACGTTAGAAATAATATCATCGATTCAGAAAAAATTGGACCTTATTAGGAACATATTGAAGAATATTCAGTAAATTTGAGTCCTGATCTTATTCTTTTGCAGAGAAACAAAATAATTTTCTAAAAGAAAACTATTTTCTTTTCTCCAAAGATAACTGGAGTAAATCGGCAGAATTTTATCTAAAACTTTACAAAATGGTAACTTTTTACTTTTTTACATTACTACTATCTTATGACCTGTATTTTTGCCCAGATCATGAAATCTTTAAAATCTCGAGAGCGGCGCAGTCATTTTTTACCAATTACAGTGCTATAGTTGGCGGAAAATATCAATAAAGGAAGCCTTTAAAGTATAACTATATATCGGGTTTTGGGGATTCGGAAACTATTGAGACATGTTATTTGAACCTTTAATTCTAAAACCTCATAAGTTTTTTTGCAAAAGAATTTACTCTCTGAATTTTAATTAAAGAAGTTCTAAGTGGTTAAAAATTGGCCACTTTACCAACAGTATTGCCAGCTATCAGTTCTTATGGTAAAGTCGTATAGTAAGTGATTCAGAGAGTCAAGACTAGCCTAGCAGAGGCTTCCTTTATGTGTTATTTAACTAAATTATACCGTAGCGTACGCCTTGGTGACGATATTTTGGGATTAGTAGGCCTAAAAATTTGGAAGAAGCAACCGTTGTTTTTATCGTCGTCGATTACCTTTTACCTTGCAATGTATTCTTATAGCCACCATCGAAAATAAACTCTACGGCAAAAACTGGCACATGCATCTGAAGGGGGCAAGCCTGGGTTAAACCCAAAAAAAGACTTTTTTTTACAAGTCCAGAAGACTTGTTATGTTTAAAAACAATCATTCTGTGAATTTGTATGCTATCAATACTTAATAATATCTTAAATTTTACCGTTGTAAAACCTCAAAATCTTAATCTTACACGTCACAATAAATCACTATTTTCAATACCATATTTATTAAAGTTGCTGTGTTCCTCACACGATTGCAGCTGACACAATGAACAAAAATATTTCTTTCGACGGTTATTTGACTCCTTTTGATATGTATTACAAAAAGAGCGAAGCTCTTTCTCGTTAAAGTATTTTTTATTATTTCACGCGTAAACATGGCACCATCTCATAATTAGAGGGCGCTAGCAGCGGGATTACAGCGCCTCTCAACATCTATTGTCACAATACACATACTGTAGGAGTTAGGGCGCCCCAGAAAAACGCATACAGCGAGATTTTGCGTAGGTGACCACGTTACCTGCATAGTCACAATACTTGCATTCACCTTGTATATATATATATATATATATATATATATATATATATATATATATATATATATATATATATATATATATATATATATATATATATATATATATATATATATATATATATATATATATATATATATATATATATATATATATATATATATATATATATATATATATATATATATATATATATATATATATATATATATATATATATATATATATATATATATATATATATATATATATATATATATATATATATATATATATATATATATATATATATATATATATATATATATATATATATATATATATATATATATATATATATATATATATATATATATATATATATATATATATATATATATATATATATATATATATATATATATATATATATATATATATATATATATATATATATATATATATATATATATATATATGTTGAGTTTACCCCTCGAAGTTTCCAAAAATTTGGAGTGGTTCGTGCATCTCTCTGAAGGGATAATATAGGTATGTATGCAAGTTGCAGTTTTTTGTTTTATTCAATGAATAAATGAGATTTTCAAATTTCGCGAACGCACGCACAATCTAAGAATGTGCGTACGTTGGTAAAATTTAATATAGTAAAAATTGACTGCGTAAAACGAAAAATCGATAATGTTGGTAACTGGATATAAGGTATAGGACTCCGCTCTCCCCTTAAGGGGAGGCTGGAGCTTACATGCAGTTACGTAGTTACCGATAATTTGGTATTTTTCAGTATTTTCATTCAATTTTTAATTTTTTTCAATTATCTCAGTTGTCCGGTGTTCCTTAGTAGATTGAGAACACCGGACAATTAAACTTTTTAACTTTTATGAACACTTAAATTAGAATAATCTAAAATTCAATGCAGAAATCTGTAATCAGCTCCGACCTCCCCTTCAACGCCCAAAACCGTATTGTTGTGACCTGCGTTAGTGTTAGTAAATCATGGTTTCTACTTCATTTTCTTACACGCTGAATTAAAATATGAATAATTTTACTTTTCATGCGTACTCAATAACGTATGATCAATTATTTAAGTGCTTCTTCGGCTTAGAAAGTAAAAAATTAGGCGGGTAATCGTACAAAATAGATTCTGTTCCCGACTCAACCGTAATGGCCACTTTATTGACCTTAAAAGCGAGACAAAAGTAGCATATGATTCCCGCAAATGTATTTTTTCGCGCAAGTTTATTTTTTTCCCGCTTCGGTGGGAAAAATCTACTTTTTCCCACATATGCATTTTTTTAAAATTATTTTTCTCTATATTAATATACATTTACAATAAAATCTAGTTCTTACCGGAAGTCTCTCATTTTAAGTCAATAAAGTTGACACAGTTAAGTCAAGAATAAAGTTCTATATGCATGGGAATAAAGTCGAGTATTCCCTCGGGTAATTACTACCCTCGCTGTATTATGACATTACTACTACTAATGCACGATTCCCGTTAGTGGGTTAAACATTAAAATTGGTCACAACGTGGACGTTCATTCTTGTATTTTCTGTCCTGGCAATATAGTTAAAAAACACTCTAATATAACTTAATATTCAGAGTTACTAATTTTCTAGCAAAAATATATTTATAAGTAAATTTATGTTTAAAAAATTTTAATTTTTCAAATTTTCTTAGTTACAGTGACTAGAAATATTTAGTTGTCGGAATTTTAAACTCGAAATTCTGATACATTTTTAGTAACCGTTACTATAATATACTTCTCTCAGTATGTATATAGAATAGTGTGGCGAGAATATTATAGTGGTCTTGTATTTGTTCATTCATAATGATAAATACATTTTTACAACTCATATTAGGTTGTAGTACTTTACTTCTTTAAAAAATAAGTCAAAAGATGTCGTAAAATTGGTTAATTTTGTCATTATCTTAAAGGAAGGAAAAAGTGTTTATAATGCTGAATGGAGTAGTCATTGAACTTTAAGGTGATGTTAAACCCCGTATTACTGGTAAATATAGGGATCCACTTTTTTCGTTCATTATTAAATTTTAAGAAAATATCTCTCTGAAAAGTTGTTCTTTTTGATTGGAATAACAACATTCCATAGAGATATTTACTCAAAATTGAAAATGAAATGAGAAAAGTGGATCCTCGTTTTTGTCGGTGACAGATGGCTTTAGCATCACCTTAAGTTGCAGAGGCAATACCTTTAGAAATAGACGGAAATAGGTATAGGTATAGCCAGCAGACACCTGAAAATCTACTTTCCTCGATAACGGCAGCGGCGGCAATGGTGATGATGATGATGATGATGATCGAGCAACGCGAGAAACGCGAGAAACCGTCTGCAGCGTCGGCGCTTCTCTCAAATTCTGAATGAAAAGGTTAAACGCACTCACACGCTCGGGTTGAAATATAGGTCAAGCGATGTCTCGGCTAGCTGTACACGGTTCTATAGACAGCTGTGTGCCGTGCCGTGCCGTGCCGTGCCGTGCCGTGCCGTGCCGTGCCGTGCCGTGCCGTGCCGTGCCGTGTCGTACCTACTTCGCGGCATACCTAGTTATCGATTGTATACCTGTAGTGACACGTGCATTTTTCGAAGAGAACTAAAATACTGGGTCCGATGAATCGTGAGTGAAAGACTGCGAGTGGCGACGGCCTCCTCTTTGACGGCGAGCACGAAGGAAGGAAGGAGCAAAGACCCCCGAAAAAAGAGGCGCGCGAGCAAGCGAAAAAATTTAATGCAGCGTCGGAAACTTTCTCCCGCTCGCTCACGCCGCGCGTGTATTTACACGTGTATATATTATACGTACTTAGGCTCGCGTTAAAATGGAGAGCAGCCAGCGCACCTCTTTTTTTAATTTCTTTATTCGCTCGACGCTTCGCCTGCGTCTGTGTTCATTTGTTCATTTGGGTGCGACACTTGCTCGTGCGCGCTTCTGTAGTTATATCATCTAAATTGACGATTGTCTTAACGGTACAAAGGAGAAGAGCTCCGATGTATATAACACCCGCAGCGAGTACTTTTATTATCGTGTCAATCTAATTTTCTGCTGCCGCTAAAGACGCGTGGGTTTGTCGAGGCTTTTTACACACTTCTTGCACATGCTGGATCAACACGTACTGTGCATTATTAAATTAAGCCTCTTCCTTATTAAGAAACTCGTTACTTTTTGCGATCCTATACATTCAACTGGTGTACATATTCCAAAAATTACATCAGTATATAAAATAAGGAATTAATTCACTTATGAATTATTATTTACTTTTATTGCATAAGATCTTCAGAAATATAAAATTTTAAATACTTACGAAAGTATTACATTCTATATATACAACGTAATTATGATTTGTGGCATAACATTTGTTCTTCAATTCGTATTGGTTTTATTACATTGTTATGTACTAATAAACAAACTGTAAACTTATAAAATAAATTATAATATTCAAATCAGAAATGACTGTTTCATTAAGCAAAAGTATATTTTGCCATTTATCGAGCCCTACCTGAAAATTTCAGATTCATTGATCTACTTATTATATGCTTGACATGGAAGTGTAGAAATAAATTAACACTTTCATAGTGTTTTTTTTACGCTTTCCGAATTGAATTAATAATACCAAATATACTTTTGTTTTTATCTTATCACTACAACATTTTATTATCACAAAATATTATAAGGATTTAAACATTTTATTAAAATTAAAAGTTTATAAACTTTTACTGGACAATTATTATTTAATTATTACCAAGTAATTATGTAACGCCTAATTAAAATTTTTAATGTTATTATCTGTGATTTAATGAATCAAATTATAATGAATTTCTAGAGCTAATAAAGCAACTTGTGTTGCATAAATTAAAATATTTTTGGCCAAAATTCTTATTGTCTTTTTTCTCACCACAGACAAACATAAATGTGTTTCACCGGACTAAAAATACATCTACTTATGTCAGTTTCATGGCTGGTTGCTGGATTAAAATTGTTTAATTCATACGATTTCGTGATAGCGCACGTTTATTTGGGATGTCTATCTTTCGAAGAGAAATCGTCTATTTCACGAACATCCATCTTGGAACATTTTATTTTATTAGGTTTTCGACAAGTTGATCTAAAAATAATTTCTGCTTAAGAATTTTTATTTTTTGCCTTCGGTCGGCATACTAACGTAGGAATGTATATTGGGAATATTTTGTATTTCTCGCCACAATGAAATGCCGTTCTCCTGGAAAATTGCTTTCGCTCTTCGCGATTTAAGGTCACATAATAGTATATTCTTAGACATCAAAAAGCACAGTGTATACAATTATATAGCGTGACTAGTGTAGAAATTCGCAGTTTCTTTGACTGCAAGTCAATCATGACTAACATCCAATTTAAGAAGTACAATAAGCATAATGTAGGTGCAATATACATTATTAAAATGTAAATATCTATAAGTCATTTACACATTAATTGTGTATTTAATGGTACGAATTTGATTTCTCTGTGCAAATTATTATTTGTGAAATCATAGTGGTCAAAAGTGTTTTATCTAAAGTTATTGAATAATCACCACTCATCAATCACTTACCGAAAAACATAATTATATTTAATCTTATCTTGTGCATCAAAGAAAAGTATAAACAATGCTATGAGTAGAGACTTATACGATCAAGTAGCTTTTAATCATTCGACTGTCGCGATCAAAAGCTCCAACATGTAGTATGTTCGAACACTTGCTTTCATATGTTAGGTTAAATAAATCCTGAGTCAACCATTACTATATTTTAAAAATTTGCAATCATTAACTTGATTGTACGTCACGATTTAAGAATATTAATAGGATTACATATTCCTAATAACATTATATTTCTCATAAGAGAACATATCTTTTATAATTGACGTTAATTATTCTATACTCTATTGTCCCGTCTTTTCTGGCACTTCAATAAAGTCTCGTTTTAACTTTTAAGTGGGTCCGAAAGTCAATTAAGAATTTAAATTTTCCGCCTTCATTTTCACCGATCGAGAAGTGAATTATTAATTACAATTATAAAAATACTTATGTTTAGACAAAGCACAAACTCGTTAGCTCTTTATTATTTGACTTGGAGACTTGAAATTTTATAATATAATAAAATATATATGTGTTATGGTTTGGATAAGAAAGGATTTTACCCCTTTTGGGTAACCATAAATCCATAAATTGATATTTAGGTAGTTTCATAGGCAACCTTTGGGTATAAAAATCGAATTCATAACTTTCGATATTCCGAAGATATCGATAAAAACGTAAAAACACGTTTACCTCTTTTTCATTCTCTTAGAGGTGGATGGGGGTAAAATCCGTCCTTATCTCATCCCTACACCATAATAGATATATACCACAAAAATGTCAAGTCTATAGATCCAGTGGTTTGGTGTGGACGTTTATGAGTGAGTGAGTGAGTGAGTGAGTGAGCCAGTGAGTAGGTGTATCGGACATCTTCTTTTATAGATATAGATTGATTTATAAATATTTATTTTGCTTATTAATTATATTTAGTTGAAAATTAACCTGACAAAATTTATACTTTTTCAAAAAATTCGCGCATGAATCAACTTAATCTTTTGTCTGCAATAAAATCTTGTTTCGTTGGATAAATTAAAGAAATATTGTACAAAAAAATTAGAACACATTTCACCCTTTTTCACCCCTTAGGATTGGAATTTCGGCAAACCCAGAAATTGGTTGTTACATAATCGTATTTTTGATATTTTGCCGCAAGAATCAATTTAAAATCTTATTTCCTTGCAGAAATATAATAAAAACCCATAAAAACACATTTCACCCCTTAGGGGTGGAATTTCAAAAAACCTTTTCTTATTGAGCACCTATCATTTAGTAAGAAAATACCCACAAATTTTCAAGTTGATCGGTCCAGTGGTTTTGGCTGAGCGTTGATGAATCAGTCAGTCAGTCAGTCAGTTAGGTCATGTTTTTATATTTATATAGAAGATATTTCCACACTCATCGTAAAATACTCAAAAAACAAACGCAAACTATCGAAAAAAATGCAGGAACACAGTGATATTACTCACGATTGGCTAGGGCTCTCAGACTCCTAATGCCTTCTTAAGGCTCTATCGCCTTTATATATACTCTAGACTCGATTATGTCACTTACGGGTAAGGCTCAGCGTAGCCATCTAGTGGCACTTTATCAGTACTATATACTTTACTATGTATGTGAGACATGTATGAATCTACTTTGATTGGAGAACATAGAAAAGAAAGAAAAAACACATCTTAACCCTTTCCACTCCCGGGGGTGGAATTTCATAAAACCCAGAAATCGTTCTCGATATAATCTCATTATATTTATTATGCCGCAAAACCCGTCTCAAAATCTTTTTTCACTAAAGAAATATAGTAAAAAAACTAAAAATCACATTTTAACCTTTTCCACCCCCTGGGGATGAAATTTTAAAAACCGTTCCTTAGTGAGCACCTACTATGTGGGTGGAACGTACCCACAATTTTTCAAGCCGATTGGTCCAGTGGTTTTGGCTGGGCATTGATGAATCAGTCAGTCAGGACAAGTTCTTTTATGTATATATGTATAGATAGATGAGCAATTCGATAAGTCGGGCAAAGGGCCCGGGCATTATGCATAGTGATACTCGTTGACTGGGCGAAGTGATTATTTGTGATTCGAGAACCATTTTTGGTTATATTACAACTATTTTTTGTATGTATAGAAAGGTAAAAAGATATGAAAGAAGGAGTTTCAATAAAATTAATACAATTTTGATATTTTTCTTTGCTTTATTACATGTATTTATCAATGTCAACTGTTGCATATTTATATAATAATTATAAACTATTAAACCGATATGTTAAAGAATATTTCTTAAAAGAATCGTACGTAAAATATACTAATAAAAATAAGATTAATAACCTGGAAATATAAAGTAGATTTATTTCATAGAGATTGAAAGAATAGGTTTTCAACCCTTAGATTTTAGAGGATAAACGTAAATGTTCCAGTTTTATTTCCATGAACTGTGAACGATGATAATGTAAGTAAGCGAGAATGGGAAAGGATTTGCTCTACTATATAAACATATCTATATTCTAGGAATGTCAGTTTTTCAGCTTATGGATTATATCAGCTCTCTAAATTTTTTGGAGTGAAATTTTCGCTCTAAATGTAGAGTGAACGAGGGTTCCACTCCAAACGAGTGAATTTTCATTCTAAAAGAGTGAATTTGGTGACTCCAGTCTAATAAGTGAATTATACCGCTCTAAATTAGAGAGTGACTAAGGATTCACTCTAATTTTCACACTAGGTTGGAGTCAAATTTATATTATAAAACCTATAAATTAATCAAAGTTTCGAATTCCGACCTTTTACTTTTAAAACATTATTTGCACCAGGAATCCTCAATTAAATTTTCAAGAAATTTCATTATTAATTATACAAAAAGTGGGTTAAAAAATATACAACTATAAGGTTAATTAATCTAGAGGTGAAAGGTAGCTTTTATTTAAGATCTCTTAAAAATTTAACCAGATATAGTTTTTACAAATTCAAATGGAATATTGAACCACTTAAGAAAATAGAATTTATTACAGGAATCTGTATTACCGACTTTTTTATTTTAAACAGTTATTCGAGATTTCACAAATTTTGTAAATAAAAATGGCTAGTATGCCCTGCAAATTTGTATATTGTATTAGCTATATTTGGTTTTGGTAGTTTCAAAATATTCCGGTATTATTTCTAACTGGAAAACAGTTTTAAATATTGTCCGTGGTAAACAATGCGTATGTGGCATATCCCCTTAACATTTTTTGACCCATTTTTTAATTAAGTTAATGATATCTTTTGAAAAATCAACTGAAAATTTCTGGTAAAGGCATATAATGTAATTTTTTATAAATATTTATTTTAAAGAGCAAAAAGTATAAATTATAAGCCGGTATGGTAGGAATCGGTCAATATTTTACATCCCCTTAAATTGCAAAAGTTTTATTAATTTTAAAAAATTTAGTATTTATAACATCTTAAATTTTTCTTAAAAATGCATAAATTGAGAAACCGTAGTAAAAAAATATTAGATTCTTCGGCCAAATATTCAAGTTACCATAATAATACTGAATTTCATATAAAATATAATTTTTGTATCATTTTATATAACTATTTATTAGCTCTGAGTTATTATGTCTTAAACTGATTTTAGCATTAAATAAAAGTTCATCTACAAATTCGAATACATAGGAGAAATCAGTAGTCTAGTGCTAGAGTGGCAGCCTCAGATCTTATTCTTTCACTCTGAATAGAGTGAAAATGTCACTTTTACAAAAGAATAAATTATTCACTCTTTCTAAAAGTGAAGATTCACTCCAAAATAAGTGCCTGTTTTTTTATGATCGATTGAACGAATTATTATCTGACCAAAAATCAGAACGCTCAAGTGTTCACTAAAATCGGATACTCATGGATAATATGATTGAGAAAGTAAAATTAGCAAAAGCGAAACAATTCACAAATTAAAAAAAATGATTACAATCTTAAATTCTATATTTCCAGCTGTTAATGTCGGAGAAACAGTACGAATTCGAGTACCTGATATAGACCGAACAAGTAGTGATGTAATAAACATTTGAGCTTTTTTCTTGCATGTTTTTATAATTTACTTTAAAATAATTTTAGCTTCTGTTATTCCAACTCCAATTCTCCATTTCTCGGCGGTTTTTATGTGTCAACGAGAACTCCATGTAATTAATTAAGCATTTTCTAAGGTGAGGTTTGTTTGCTGAATGTTTTTATATAAGATTCATCGTTCCTAATTTGTGATATGCTCTAATGTTTTATACAATTTTTGTTATAGCCTTGAAAAGGGGCATTAAAAATATGCCTGAAACGTCGGCTTCGAAATAAGTTTCAGTTCTTTTTACTCGTAGAGAACGATAACCTCTTCATTTCAAAAATATTTGAGCTCTTGTTTTAGAAAATGACGGTGAAAATATTTACAAATTAGGCACTAAACATGGTATATTAAGGGAAGAAACTACCGATTTTTTGTAAAAAAGTCGATTGTTTTTTAAGTGGGAAAACACTTTTTTAACCATTTATCTTTCTAAAGTAAAAGGTTTTATGCAAAAACTAATTTTTGTTCGACTTATTTGAAGCTGTAGATAAATGGTTGATCATGCTTTTTGATTGATATTTATGTTTAAGGGTGATTGACAAAAAGTTGGCTCTTTTTACAAGTATGATTTTCAAAAAAATAAATTCTTTGAAACCGAAAATAAAAAATATGATGTAATAATACTAATCATATAAATAAAAGATATTAAAATGGGCAAGATCAAAAAACACTTTTATATGGTTAAGAAAATATTACAATGTTGAAAGTTTCTTATAAGCAATTCTTTTAAATTGCATATTTATAGAGTATACTTTCATTTAATATTGTTTGATATATATTATCTTACATGAATTATCTCTTGTTTAGCACAAATTAAAAATGTCAACTTTTTTTACAAAATGTATATAAGAGTTGCAAGAAGGAATAGGTTGCATTTTAATTTGTGAATATTTTAATACAACTTTCTTTGAAGCCCTTGGGACGGACAAGACATCAAAACTAGGGGACACATTTCGAAACGACCATACATAAACAGAATACACGCATTAAAAGGTCGCGCATCATTTTTGGATTAACTAAGACTTACATTAACCCTCTGTGAAATCTTTTTTGGTTAAAATTTAGTGTATTACTAAATTTATTGGTATATTCGGATAAAATTAAGGCTTGGGACATGGGACGGACAAGACATTTTGCATAGTATTTTATTTTTTACTCAGAATAGAAAATACTTGATATTCTTTTGAGATATTTTTTTAAGATTCATATAATGCCCTGTTACCTTGTAAAACCGGAGGGACAAGAATTGTTCAACTTTTTGACAAATACCCAAACTCTTTTTTCTCAAAACTTAATTTTCATGACTTACTTTGTAAGCCTGCGCAACAGTTCTTCGTGAATCACGCTGAAAATTTTTGTACTTTCGTTTTAACATATTTTGAACAGATTTAAAGAGCTTTTTTTATTATTACCTAAAATATCGTTTTTAAAAATATAAGTTAATATTAAAATACTGCTTATATAGCAAACAATAAATTGTTCACATAGAATATAACCTCAGAATAGTTCAAAAATATTATTTGAAAATATTGCTCTTTAAATGTCTTAATTTTAATATGAAATGTTCATAAAAAAATGTATACCAATCAATCGTAACCCCTTGCGCACAGTGATAATCAAACATATGTCTGTTCATACAGGTTTTTTCAAATTGGCTACTTGAAAGGGTGGTGAATTTGAACAAAACTAGTCTAAAATGTCATCTTTTTCTATATTATAACATGTTATGTAAAAATAATATTTTTCTTCTTAAATTTGTAAAAATATTACTTATACGAAATGGCTGATAAATGGCATCTTTTCTTAAAACCGGGACCAATCGGTTTGTTTACGAAAATCAGGATGACAATGAAGGTGCTATAATTATAGGATGACGTACACACATACAAACATGCAAATAAATAAATAAAGAATATAATATAATTCGGATATTTAGAGTATCATTTATTAATTAACCTGGATGTACTCAATTCGCAATTTTAGAATTATATTAACGCGCGCTAATGGACATATTAAGTAAAAATAAAGCGATTGTGATAATATACGTTAAGACTATTATATTATAAAAATCGGCGTTTATCGAATAACTATAATTAGTGCTTTTCTTGTGGTAATAGTTGTTATCGACTTAGCTTTGGATCTTTTGCGAACACTTCCTCGTTGGCTCTTTCCCTCGACGACGCTCGACGTTGATTTGAAAAATGTCTTTGTTAAGGCGCCTCTACTTCACCTGGAGAACTCCGGATCGTCGGCCCAATAAATATGTTGCCTCGGCCAAGGTCGTTGATGATGGCACGGCGCAGGAAATTTTCTCCAGGCTGAGGTCCCTTCGGTGCGAGCGCCGCGAGCAGAAAGAGGAAGAGTTTCGCGTGTGCGATCTATTTATGATTTCGCACATACCTGACGCTCAAATTCGCGACTCATGCGAAACGCTGGTCGATTCGAGTCGATATCAGCTTAAGCTGAGATAGTAAAGCGCGGAAATTTAAAATCGCGTTAGTGGAATCGTCACAAATTGAAGGATTTTAGTGTTTGCTGTATCTTCTTCCTTTAAATCAACAATATTCAAGAAATCAATTTATTATTTGTAAAGATAATTTTCTATCTATGGATGAAATACCAGACATAGAAATTTCTCTAAGAGAATATACTAGAAATTCGTCTGTTTGTGAATGACATGGTTAAAGTAGATGTAATTGCAAGGGTGATTGTAGTTCCAATAGATCTAATAGAGTCACAAGGAAACAAAAAAATGTAACTCTAAATGTCACCAAAGTCTCAGCTGTACAAATAAATAGAAATATTATTTAATGCATCGGTGTAATAGTTTATAAGTATTATGTAATTAAATATTAGATGCATATGATAAATACATGTAATAAAGCAAAGAAAAATATCATATTTGTACTCATAATATTTAAACTCCTACTTTCATATCTGTTTACCTCTCTTTAGATAAAATAAAAGTTGCAATACAACCAAAAATGGTTATTGAATTACAAATAATCACTTTGCCCGGTCAACGAGTAGCACTATGCATAATGCCCGGGAAAATTAATAATTTCACAAGTATTTATTAATACATTGCCCAACTGAGCCGGGCATTATGCATAATGCTCGGGCACTATTCAAAGTGTCCGACTTACCAAATTGCCCATAACAGATACATTGATTTGTCAAACTTGATGGATCTATTGTACAAGCAATGAATGAGATTTAATTGGTTACATAATCAAACGTGTTTGATTTGATTACGATGTCTAAAATACAGACTAAGATCAAAGGGTCAAGATATTTCATTAATTTGATGCACATGTCTATGTCTATATACAGTCTGCTTTGATATCGTCATTTGCACGACAGGCAATGCTGATGGTTTAGATATCCCGAATTTTGACTATTTGAATGTTTGAATGTCTTACGATATAAAGCTTATGGGGGAACTCCATGATTTATTACCAAAAAATCGAAAAATTTTATATTACATATTTTTGATGCTAATAGTTTTATGAACATTTTGAGACCTGCTGGATATCAAAATTCTTTGCTATACTAAAGTTATGGATATAAATCCTGTTGAGTAAACAATTTACATTGCGTAGCATACCAAATTAAAACTTCAAATGCGTTTTTCTCGAAACTAACTTTTCTAACTTCAAAAAGTTCCTTGCGCAACCTATGACCATGGATATTTTTGAAACTTCCAGAAAATTTCAGAAAAGGTTGAAGAATTGTGAAAAGAAGTTAATATTTTGTTTTGAGGTATTTTGAGGTTAAATGTTTTATTTGTCAATTGTAAGTATTGAAACTTGTAGTTTCTTATATTTTGTTAAGTTTAAAAACATTTAATTTATGTCAAACCGTTAATTGAGTTTAAACGATTTCAAAAAAATTAATTTTTGTTCATTTTAAGTTGAAAAATATTCTAGAATATACTAA
Organism: Gastracanthus pulcherrimus; assembly: GCA_949152435.1. Lineage (NCBI taxonomy): Eukaryota > Metazoa > Arthropoda > Insecta > Hymenoptera > Pteromalidae > Gastracanthus > Gastracanthus pulcherrimus. The sequence continues at coordinate 46,742,981 of OX424573.1, read as the reverse complement.
AATAGAATTTATTAAATTTGTATGCGTAAAGTACTTTTCTAAAAACTCTTGTTTTTATTACAAAAATATGTATTTTCTACAGTAACTACTAAAAAGATTTTAGTAAAAAATTCTCAAAATTTGTTTACAGCCTTGTTTAATTATGACAAAAAAAGTTACGGAAGTTTTAATATTATTGGTCAAAAGGGAGAGATTTTTTAAAAAACAGTGGAGTTCCCCCACAATGTATGTAATTTTATTTAAGATATTTTGATTTTTGAAATTTAAACTTATTTATGGAACTTAATTTTTATAAAATTTAATACTCGTAATATGTATGTATTCTAACATTAAAAACTTTTCATACACTTGTAAAAAAATGTCATTAATATTTAATATATTAGTGTAGTTCAGATTAGTACGTAAACATTCACAATATCAACTTGTTATTCATAAAAATAAAGAGTTTCTCTAAAAAAATTGTTTTCTTTTAAAATCATAAGACAACAATTATAATTTTACTACAACATTAAAATTATATTTTAAGCTTAAATTTCATATCATTTTATAAAGTATCAATTTTTATACAGGGACTTAAAGTTAAAGCTAGACTCAATAGCTTTTCCTAAGTGTTCGTTCATGTTTTTAAATTCATTACTTCTTCAAGTATCAGTGAATATAAGTATTTATTCATGTACACACCGTTGATGCTTGGACACGTGAAAAATGTAATTCTTAATATAGCTTTCAAATGCATTGTTTTCAAAATGCAACTAAAATTTATAGAATAATATAATATGCATGTACCGTTTAACTTCGTGACGTTTATTCTTCTTACTCTAACAGAATTTTCTCAATATTATTGCACGTAATTAAAAGCGTATACATTATAAACCTTGCTGTTCTGTAAGACAATATTGATAAAAGATGCTACATGTCTTGACTTGATTATTGTACGTGTAGCTGAGGGCATTTTCTTTTCTTTATGATGCAACGTTGTCTTCGCATTACTAGAAAGTTAAGTTATTTTTCCTAAACCATTTTTATCTCTGAAAGGAATTCTAAGCACGTTCTCACTCTATACTTTGTCTCTGTCCACAATTTTAAGCATCTTGTTTTATCTTTTATGCAGAGACGTTTTCTAGACATCTCCGGAAAGCGAAATAACAAAGACTTGAAAACAAAATATTACAATTAAAAATTATTTTATTACTGAAATAAATAGGTGCATGATAGTATTATCTGTTACGAAATTGAACGTGGGATCAATTCGAACAACGTCAATCTTTTAAAGTTAAAATTACTGGAGGTTGTGACTTTGACAAAGTAAGGATATGAGTGTCCCTGGAAGACAGTTGCGTGAGGTGTTTACTGATTAAAACTTTTATCTGCTTCATTCGTTGTTAGAGTTTCTTTTGCGTAATTTCTTTGACGACGTTTTTGTGGTAACAATATCTTAATTTTGATGATTTTTTACTTCTTTATTTATTCGCTTCGTTTATAACTGATGGAGCCATTTGGATCGGAGTTAAAGTCGGAAAATTTAACACTCATCTTATGAGGAGTTTGTAAAAAATTGAGATAACAACAAAAATAAAGTGTTATTTCCTGTTGTCTCTCTACAAATATACATCTGTACAGGAGTAATATTAATCTCATGTACGAAAAGATACAAACAAATTGTTGGATGTTTATTAAATCACTTTCTTATCAATGTATTTTGTGGTTTTGTGGTATATATATATATATATATGCAATATATATAGTAATACATTTACATGCCGACATTTTCGCTCTTTTTTGTCACCATGGGCACTTCGGTCGTTTTTCTTATCCCCTCCAAACGGACACTCGAAGCAAATAGTGTTCAACAACTTCAGGCTGAACAGTATTACATAGCATCCAACTAAAAGCTAACATCTGTAATTTATTGATGTTGATTTAACATTTCATTTCGTTAGTTCTTTTTCAATGACACTTATAGGTATAATCGAACATCTATTTAATGATTCGATTCGATTTAGAAATCAGAGGTCGTATTTCAAAAGTGTGTTTGCCAATGTTTTCTTTTGTATTGCTGTTGATGAGTTTATTTACCCTATCGATTGTATTTAAATGCAAACGGGCGTGTCCCTATTCGGACTACATATCTAGCATTATTAGGTTGTACCAAACTTCCTTCTTGCTTTTGCTAACTTTATGAAATACTCTCTGATGGTAAAGAAAGTTAAAGAAGCGTTAGAAGAAGAACTAAAAGAAAGCGAGACAAAGAAAATGAAAGAAGTGAAACTACACAGGAAGAAATAGTTGAAGAAACAAGCAAAAGTGAAGAAGATTAAACTGAAATGAAAGAATGAAGAAACAAACCAAATCATAGGTAGGTAGGTAGGTAGGTAGGTAGGTAGGTAGGTAGGTAGGTAGGTAGGTAGGTAGGTAGGTAGGTAGGTAGGTAGGTAGGTAGGTAGGTAGGTAGGTAGGTAGGTAGGTAGGTAGGTAGGTAGGTAGGTAGGTAGGTAGGTAGGTAGGTAGGTAGGTAGGTAGGTAGGTAGGTAGGTAGGTAGGTAGGTAGGTAGGTAGGTAGGTAGGTAGGTAGGTAGGTAGGTAGGTAGGTAGGTAGGTAGGTAGGTAGGTAGGTAGGTAGGTAGGTAGGTAGGTAGGTAGGTAGGTAGGTAGGTAGGTAGGTAGGTAGGTAGGTAGGTAGGTAGGTAGGTAGGTAGGTAGGTAGGTAGGTAGGTAGGTAGGTAGGTAGGTAGGTAGGTAGGTAGGTAGGTAGGTAGGTAGGTAGGTAGGTAGGTAGGTAGGTAGGTAGGTAGGTAGGTAGGTAGGTAGGTAGGTAGGTAGGTAGGTAGGTAGGTAGGTAGGTAGGTAGGTAGGTAGGTAGGTAGGTAGGTAGGTAGGTAGGTAGGTAGGTAGGTAGGTAGGTAGGTAGGTAGGTAGGTAGGTAGGTAGGTAGGTAGGTAGGTAGGTAGGTAGGTAGGTAGGTAGGTAGGTAGGTAGGTAGGTAGGTAGGTAGGTAGGTAGGTAGGTAGGTAGGTAGGTAGGTAGGTAGGTAGGTAGGTAGGTAGGTAGGTAGGTAGGTAGGTAGGTAGGTAGGTAGGTAGGTAGGTAGGTAGGTAGGTAGGTAGGTAGGTAGGTAGGTAGGTAGGTAGGTAGGTAGGTAGGTAGGTAGGTAGGTAGGTAGGTAGGTAGGTAGGTAGGTAGGTAGGTAGGTAGGTAGGTAGGTAGGTAGGTAGGTAGGTAGGTAGGTAGGTAGGTAGGTAGGTAGGTAGGTAGGTAGGTAGGTAGGTAGGTAGGTAGGTAGGTAGGTAGGTAGGTAGGTAGGTAGGTAGGTAGGTAGGTAGGTAGGTAGGTAGGTAGGTAGGTAGGTAGGTAGGTAGGTAGGTAGGTAGGTAGGTAGGTAGGTAGGTAGGTAGGTAGGTAGGTAGGTAGGTAGGTAGGTAGGTAGGTAGGTAGGTAGGTAGGTAGGTAGGTAGGTAGGTAGGTAGGTAGGTAGGTAGGTAGGTAGGTAGGTAGGTAGGTAGGTAGGTAGGTAGGTAGGTAGGTAGGTAGGTAGGTAGGTAGGTAGGTAGGTAGGTAGGTAGGTAGGTAGGTAGGTAGGTAGGTAGGTAGGTAGGTAGGTAGGTAGGTAGGTAGGTAGGTAGGTAGGTAGGTAGGTAGGTAGGTAGGTAGGTAGGTAGGTAGGTAGGTAGGTAGGTAGGTAGGTAGGTAGGTAGGTAGGTAGGTAGGTAGGTAGGTAGGTAGGTAGGTAGGTAGGTAGGTAGGTAGGTAGGTAGGTAGGTAGGTAGGTAGGTAGGTAGGTAGGTAGGTAGGTAGGTAGGTAGGTAGGTAGGTAGGTAGGTAGGTTTTTTTTTTTTTTTTTTTTTTCTTATAGAGAGAGAGGTTTAAGGCAAATCCATTATGGACCATGACATGATATAGTGAAGTACCACCGTGTGTGAGACTCGCACTCACTAAACCTTCCAGTATACGCCAGGGTTTTTACGCCCCACCGCAACCGGATCCCCTCCGTTCACTTTTTGACCCTTAGTAAAGTGAACCGTGCCCTTTCTTCTGAGTTGACCTCCCCGCGGTACTACCGCCAAGCAATGCTTCGCGGGGGTCATTGGGCTCCTGCCCTCTTCTGTGAATGTGGTCGGCATCACTGGTTCTCCCATTACCGTCATTAGTAGTCTTCCGTGTTGTGTGCCTTCTACTTCTTACCGCATCGTCCGGTCGCCAGCTTCATTCAGCATCTCTCGTCTTTTTCTTCTTCCTTCTTCGTCTTTTCTGACCTTCTTAAGTATATCTGCTGCATAGTTGTTTACTGTGCACCATCCATCCTCCGAAGTCAGCATAGCCTCCATAATCGACTCAGGTGTTACTCTGGTCTGGAGATAGCTCTCAAGTTCTTCTCTTTCCTGTTGGTATCGTGAGCAGTCACAGAAGACATGCTCCGCATCCTCGTCAGCGTCCATACACACTGGGCAGTTTGGACGGTCTTCTAATTTGAATCGGTGCAGGTACGCCCGGAAGCATCCGTGCCCGGTCAAAAACTGTGTGAGGTAGTAATTTACTTCCCCATGTCTTCTTTCGGTCCAGCCCTCTATCCTTGGTATGAGGCGATGTGTCCATCGCCCCTTGCCACTGGAGTCCCATCTTTTTTGCCACTCAGTCAGTGTCTGCTTCTTCGCGGAATCCCAGATGTCCTTCTGAGTGTTGTCATTTTGTTGTCGCTTTGTCTCGAAGACATTCTTTCTCTCCATTGCTAGGAGGTCAATAGGCGGCATGCCTGCTATAATACAGGCAGCCTCATCTGATACCGTACGATAAGCAGACGCGACCCTAAGTGCACTTCGTCTGTATACAGTCGACAGCTTGTTTGCGTACGTTTTCACTAACATGGCATCTGCCCATATAGGAGCCCCGTACAACATAATCGATGTGATTACACTGACTAAGAGCAACCTTCTACCTTGCGTTGGCCCTCCTACATTTGGCATCAATCGAGATAAAGCAGCGCCAACTTTTGCTGCTTTATCACTCACTGTTTCAAGATGCTGCTTAAATGTAAGTCTTGCATCAATGGTAATGCCCAGGTACTTAATGGTTGGTTGAGAAACAATCTTGTGTCCATCCACTATTAGCGTTATTTTCTCCATTTTCTTCCTACTAGAAATAAGAAGAACTTCGGTTTTATGACTGGCCAATTCCAGTCCTGTCTCTGTCAGCCATTCGCGTATTATACGAATAGCCTCGTCAGCTATCTCTGTTATATCTTCTATGCTTTTCGCTACCACGACTAGTGCTATGTCATCAGCGAATCCTATCACTGTCGCCCCTTTGGGTAACTGTAGCCTTAGTACCCCATCGTACAAGCTGTTCCAAGTCGGTGAACCAAGCACTGATCCCTGGGGTACTCCTCCTGTTACTTCATAGGTCTTGGTGCCATTGTCAGTGTCATATAATAAGATTCTGTCCTTCAAGTAGTCGGACATCATCCTTCTTATATATAAAGGCACTTCTTGTTTACGAAATGCCTCGTGTATTTTGGTCCATTTGGCCGAGTTGAATGCATTTTTGACGTCCAGAGTGACGACAGCGCAATACTCCTTTGCTCCTCCTTTCCATCTCTTTCCCTCTATCGCTGCGCGCGCAGTGTCAATCACTATGTTCACTGCGTCTAGAGTTGATCGTTTCCTCCGAAAGCCGTATTGGTGTTCCGCAAGTCCCCCTTTTTCTTCTATTGCCTGATCCATTCTGACGCAAATTATGCGTTCCAGAATCTTGCCTGAGGTGTCCAGCATGCAGAGCGGTCTGTATGATGAAGCGTCCTCAGGTGGCTTCTTTCCCTTTGGTAGTAGCACAAGTCGTTGTCTCTTCCAGTCGGCGGGAAATATTCCCTCTTTTAGACATGTGTTGTACAAGTCTATGAAGATCTCTGGTTGGGCGAATATAGCATGTTTCAATGCTATATTGGGAATGCCATCCAGGCCTGGAGCCTTGTTGTTTCCAACCCTCTTGCAAGCGCTTAGCAGTTCCTCCATTGTGACTGGAGGAATAGCTTCTTCGTTTGCCTCTGATTCTATAACACACGGTTCGTCCCGTTGTGTGGGGAACAGTTTAGTCACTACTCGATCTAATAATTGTGGGCACTTGGGAGGGGGTGCGTAGCTTCCTTTGATCTTCTTCATTACTATTTTATAAGGTCTACCCCAGGGGTCTTTATTAACCTCGTCCTGTAATTCCTTCAGGCACCGTCGCTTATTGGTACGGATTGTCTTCTTAAGCTTTCGCTTAGCGTCCTTCATTTCCTGGTGGTAGGCATCTACTAATTCCTGGCCTCTTCCAGTTTTATAGTATTTCTTTCTTGCCCGCTGCTCCTGTCTCCTAGTCCGATGGCACTCGCTACGAGCGCTATCCGCCTCACTATTCCACCAGTATACTGGTGGTCGTCTTTGGTTGGGCACTCTTCTTGGCATAGCTGCGTCGCAGGCTCGGGTGATATTTTTCATCACCTGTTTAGCCTTGCTGTCCGCTGTCCCAAACAGTTGTATTTCCTCCAGTGCCAACAGAAACATCTCCTTATCATAGTCTTTCACTTTCCAACCGATTCTATTGGTCCTTGTACTCGCGCTGGAACCCTGCTTTGATCTTCCTATCTCCATAATTATGGCCTGGTGATCACTATTGGTGTAGTGTTCACTCACGATCCACGTGTCGACTGAGTCAATTAAACAGCTGCTAACATATGTCAGGTAGGTAGGTAGGTAGGTAGGTAGGTAGGTAGGTAGGTAGGTAGGTAGGTAGGTAGGTAGGTAGGTAGGTAGGTAGGTAAGGAAGCAAGCAAGCAAGCAAGCAAGCAAGCAAGCAAGCAAGCAAACAAGCAAGCAAGCAAGCAAGCAAGCAAGCAAGTAAATAAAAAAAAAAAACAAACCAACATACAAACAAACAAACAAACAAACAAACAAACAAACAAACAAACAAACAAACAAACAAATAAATAAATAAATAAATAAATAAATAAATAAGATAAATGTAATAATTAATAAACAAATATTGTTTACGCCATTTTTATAGGTCTTAGTAGTACAGGCACATTTCCGTAGATTTGAATTTCGCGCCATTTCGTGCGGTCAATTGCGACGTTACGTGACCGTCAGCGCACGCGGATCTGGCTCGATTCGCGCGCGCTCTCGCAATTGTTCACTTTTGACAGGATCTCCAAGCTGTTCGCGCGCTCAGCAGCCCTGCTCAATTTATAGTTGCATTTTCAGCTCTTTTTGCGTCCTGATTGTCGTGAGTTCCTGTTCGATAGGCTGAGATATATTTCCGTTCCTTTCAGAGCGAATATATTCAGCCTTCCTGCGATCGTGACTCCTGTCGATCGGGGCCTGCCCCGGAACATTGTAACTGCGTTCGTGCGAGCGTGCGTGAGAATTCGCGCGCGTGTGTGTGTGTCTTGTGTGCGCCTCGTGGCCGGGTTAGGGACAATTTTGGGGACGGTGTCCACGTGTTGGACGTGACCCGTCCAGGGCGAGCGCATCGCGGCAACACCCTTGTTGCCCGGCATCGAGGCGTCTGGCTCCCCGAGACGTCGGGGCGCGCCCGGTGCAGGTCGTGGACCATTTTCCGCTCCCCTCGCCCGGCTTGCCAGCCTACCAGGACTCGGCGAGAAGCTGCGGCGGCGTTTCACGACATTCTCGGCTCAGCGACGTCCAGGCGGTGGCGTTCGAGCTTCGTGCGGCGGTTTTGCGCGGGCTGCGTGCCCAGGTAAGAGAGCTCTGTGCGGCGTTAATATTAAGAGTCTAGGGTAAAGCATTATCATTAAATTCGTATTTCCCGCGTCTTAATAAATCTCGCATTTTCTTAATAAATCTTTACGCTTGCTTCGGCTTTTCCCGCTAAGCCGTGCGGTTTTTTTTACGCCGAAGCAAGTGCTTTTTTTATCGCGAAATTAATTGTGTTTAATTTACTCAACCTTTCACTCACTCATCCCAATCCTTTTTTTTATTTATCTGAACTCACCTTGAGTTTATTATTTTAAGTAGATTATTGTTCATGGTGCCCCGAGTGAGGAGTGGGTGATTGGTTTTTTGTGGGTTTGTGTATTCGCGATTGCGCATTTTCGTGCTTTACTAATGTAATTCGTGGGTTAAGCGTCGCCTAAGAAATACATTAACAAACGCGTTATCGTTAGGGAAGATGCAGAGACAGATGCTTACGTTGCCGATAACTGGTTTGGTCGTATACAGGGTATTTTTGAGAATGCCCTTGACGAGTTTCTGACGTTGTTTACGTTTTTTGATAAGCTTGATAGCGATACCAGTTTATCGGAGGCGGGCTCAGACCGTGGCTGTGGCGCTCGTGTAGCTAAGTTGCCTCGAATTCCTCTACCTACGTTTACAGGTAAATACGAGGATTGGGCTAGTTTCTGCGATCTTTTCACTACGCTCGTTCATGATCTCCCTAACTTGTCTGATGCTACAAAGTTGCAGTATCTTAAGCTTTGCCTGAAGGATTCGATTCAGTCGAGAATTTGACGGAACCTGTTGCTGATAGGTCGCTTCCTAAGTTTTCAGATCTCGTTAGGTTCTTGGAGACGAGAGCTCAGGCTCTTAGCATGGTGACTGCTGAGCGCAAGGCGGAGAAAAGGCCAGCTTCTACGCCGACATCGGGGCCTCAGGCTCGAAAGGTTTTTCATGCTAGTTCCTCTCGATCGTCTGGGTTTACAAAGTGCTCTTTTTGCTCCGGTTCGCACTCTCTCGCTCGATGTTTCAAGCTGAAGGATAAGAGTCCCCACGAGCGGTTTGCGACCATTAGACGTTTACAGCTTTGTTTCAACTGCTTCGGATCGCATAGGGTTAATGCTTGTAACACTTCGGGACGTTGTTCGATCTGTCAGGGCAAGCATCACACGCTTTTGCACATCAAACACCAGGCAAACTCGCAGGCTGCGCAGCAGGATCCCGGTAATTCTCAAGCAGATGGGTCGGGCTCAAGGCCTCCTGTAGTGAGTATGCATGCAGCTAGCATTTCGGTTACTAAGAAAAGGATTATTTTAGGTACAGTGCAAGTGCAGGTGATAGGGAGGTGATAGCACCTACGTACGAGCACTTTTAGATCAGGGATCGGAAGCTTCGTTCGTGTCGGAGTCGATTGTGCAGCTGTTAGGGCTCCAAAAGGAGCGCACTTGTGTGCCGCTGACAGGGATTGGCGCCAGTGCAGCGGGCACTGCGCGCTCGATGACGCAACTCGTTCTGAGGTCCAGATTCGAGTCGAACTTCGAGCTCAGGGCAGAAGCGCTCATTCTCCCTCGTCTTACGTCGCAGGTTCCAATCGACAGCATCAGCGATCTCGATCTTAAGCAGTTTGTAGGGCTCACTCTTGCAGATCCGAAATTCCTCGTCTAGAATAAGGTAGATATTATCCTAGGGGCCGACGTGTACGGGCAGTTGCTTCGATCAGGCTTGAGACGATTCCCTCACTCGCAGCTCGTCGCTCAAAATACAGCTTTCGGTTGGATCGTTTCAGGTGCTGTGCAGGTGGAGGCTTCACGGCGGGCGGAGTCGTCCACACCTCGCGAGCCAATGCAAGTATTGCATTGCGCGTCGATGCACGAGTTGGATCAAACTCTGAGCCGGCGGAATTGTCACGGAGTAACCTTTGGTGGCGCGGGTCTGGCTGGCTTTCGCAAGCTCCAGAGCAGTGGCCGCAGCCAGCAGAAAGTCAGCGAGTTCTCCACGCGCAAGTCGTCCTCAGAATCGGAGCTGTTGACTAGATTCTCTTCCTTGTCACGTTTAATCCGCGTTGTTGCATTCGCTAAGCGTTCATTTATCAATTATCGTAGACATAAGAAAGGTCAGGAGCTGCTTCCTCCGTTTCTTACTTCGTCAGAGTTAGCTGAAGCTCGCTGCGTAGTTATTCGTTTATCACAGGCGAGCAGTTTTGCAGCCGAGATTGGCATGCTGAAGGCAGGAAGGAGATTACAGAGTCGCAGTCGGTTCAGCAAGTTAAATCCATTTGTATGTAAGGATAATATTTTACGTGTAGGAGGCCGACTGTCACATTCTGATCTCTCCATTAATCAAAAATACCCTCCGATTCTAGCCCAGGATTCAGCTCTCAGTCTCTTATTCGTGCTATCTGCGCATTGACTTTGTCTGTACGGGGGTCCTACTCTAACGTCTAGCGTTTTGATGCAGCAGGTTTGGATTTGAGGTAGAAATAGATTAGTGAAATCCACGATTCACAAGTGCGTAACTTGTCAGCGTGTCAAGCCTCAATCTACTCAACAGTTGATGGGAGATCTTCCTGCCGATCGCGTGAACGCAGGTAGGCCGTTTGCTATTTCAGGTTTAGATTACGCGGGTCCTATTCAGGTTCGTACAACGAAGGGTTGTGGGCAGAAATCATACAAGGGATATATCGTCGTATTTGTTTGCTTCTCCACACGGACAATTCACTTGGAACTGGTTAGTGATCTAACAACTGCAGCGTTCATCAGTGCGTACCGTCGTTTTGTTGGCAGACGAGGTGTTTGCCAAAAACTCTACAGTGATAACGCCACTAACTTCCATGGAGCTAATAATGAGTTACAAGCTATGTTTCAGCGAGCGTCGGAATTCCATCGAAAGGTCGCTTCAGTTCTCGCGAATGACGGGACCGACTGGGTGTTTATTCCTCCTAGTGCTCCTTATTATGGGGGTTTATGGGAAGCTGGTGTTAAGTCGGTGAAGCATCACTTGAAGAGGGTTGTAGGTGAACACACTCTCGCCTTTGAGGAATTGTCGACGGTCCTGGTTGAAATAGAAGCTTGTCTCAACTCGCGACCACTAGGGGCGTTGAATTCCGACATCGAGGACCTCCATGCGCTGACGCCCTTTCACTTTCTAAATGGGAGTGCTTCAGTGTTACTTCCAGATGCTGATTTGCCAGACGTGCCTCAGAATCGGCTAGATCGCTTTCAGTTGCTTCAGCGGATTCGCAATCAGTTTTGGAAGCGGTGGTCGTCGGAGTATCTCCTCCATTTACAGCAGCGGGAGAAGTAGAGAGATCCAACGGAGAACTTTCGTGTAGATAGGCTTGTTCTCATAATAAATAAATAAATAAATAAAATAATAAATAAATAAATAAATAAAATAATAAATAAATAAATAAATAAATAAAAGAATTAATAAATAAATAAATAAATAAATAAATAAAATAATAAATAAATAAATAAAAGAATTAATAAATAAATAAATAAATAAAATAATAAATAAATAAATAAATAAATAAATAAAATAATAAATAAATAAAATAATAAATAAATAAAATAATAAATAAATAAGTAAAAGAATTAATAAATAATTAAATAAAATAATAAATAAATAAATAAATAAAATAATAAATAAATAAAGGAAATAAAAATAAAGGAAAAATAAGAAACATCAAAAGAGGAAAAACATGCGAACAAAAGAAAAGGAAGAAAAGGTAAACGAGATAAGTAGTTGGGAATCTACTATAGTAGGTGCCCTAATATATCGGAAGTCGTTTAAATAAAATGATTTAAATGAAATGAGATAAGTAAACGAATAAAAATATAATTAAGTATTATGAAAAGTAAAATAAATGTCTTTCACTGGTATGCGAAAGCGAGGCACAGTAGGGACAGTACTCACTATGGAGTAGTACCATCGCAGGCGCAGTTCTTGATCAGCTAAGAGCAATTACTGATCAGCTCTTATTTCCATAAAAGCCAATTATAATGATACTTTTTAGACTTTAAACACACATTTTTAAATAGTAAATAACTATATCTGCAATCTTAAAAATTTGTTTGCAGCAACAAGTTTAACGGAATAGTTTATTAAGAAAATGATCAGGAATTGGGTCCTGATCAGGGACTGGGTCTGTTACGGTAAAGGCAAAGTTAATTTTGTTCGAGTTAGTGAACAACGGATTTATGTACTCATGATCTGGGCTATGAACTGAGCCAAGAGATAATAAAAAGCTACATTTTTGGATATTTTCTGAAAGAATGGTTATCCTGGGTCATGTTATCAAAACATGTTTCCAGCATGTTTATTTGAAAAACTCTTTTCCCTGCTAAAAAAGACTCATTGAAGTCGATAGAAAAAAGTTCAATCGATTCTGAGTGTGAATCTTAATACCTATAATCACTATTGAATATAATTCCAAATCAAATATATTAATGTTAAATTGAAAGGTCGATTCAAAACGATTAGCGAAAAAGCATTGCAGTCGATTGGGGGTCAAAACAGTATGAATCGACTTAAATATCTATTTTTCATATTAATTTTATCGCATTCAATCGATTTGTATAACATTACGGTTTTAATTGTATTTTAATCGTATTTCGTTCCAATAATTGGTATTAAGATTCACACTCAGAATCGATTGAACTTTCTTCTATCGACTTGAATGCAGATTTTACGATTCATTGGATTGATTTTAATCGAATCGAATCGATTTCAATAAAATGACGCTTTTAATTGATGGTTTTAAATGTAGCGGAGGGTGGGACATGGCGTGGCAGGCGGGTTGGTTTGGCACCTCGATATTAAAACGATTAATAGATATTTTTAAGCAAATAATTGTGAAAATCTAAAGAAAAATACTTCTAGTTTTTGTCTGTGATCATAATATAGAAAAAGAAAGTCCAACTAATTAATTAAATGAGCTTGAAATTCAAAGTCGAAATAATAGGTTGGTTTAATTTTTCATTTGGCTGGTAGAACGCGAAAAAAGAATGCATCCGTTTGAAACAAAGTCTACTTGATAGTTTATACTTCCAACTTTCAGGCCTTGCTTAATATTTTACCTTGCAGTGCTCAGTAATTGTATATTAACAGTCGGAAAAAGCATTGGAAATGGGGAACGACGGGCACCTAGGTGGGGCACGAATAGCACACGAAATCTGTTGCGCGGCGCGTCAGCTGTTTGCCTCCTAACCTTTAAAAGTTTATAACGCTGAAAGATCGAATTTCGCTATTTTTCATTGCAAATCATATCATACAATGAAATATATGCACAGAACTTCTGATTTTATTAATTTTTCATTTGATTATTTACGTAATATTATAAATGTGAAAATACCTCATGAAAAGCCGTGCTCTACGTGCCCCACCGAGGTGCCACAGTTGCCCCCTAGTGGGGCACGTAGAGCAGTTTTGACTGACTTTACTTTTCGATTTATATAAATTAATGTGTCACAGAAAACACATATTCAACTGTCGCTTTCGATTCTTGATATAATTTCCTAACTTTTTGTACTTTTCAAATGTTCTCAGTGTCTATCATTTTTATATAATCCTTGTTAAAAGTTAGGGTGCTACTGATGCCCCACCCTCACCTATGTATCGACTTCAATGTCATTTTTGCGATTCATTGGATTGATTTTAATCGAATTGAATCAATTTCAGTAAAATGACGCTTTTAATTGGTTTTAAATGCTATAGTGAGCATTACCATAGATATTTAAAATCGATGCAACCTTTGTGTATTGACTACAATGTCATGTTTGCGATTCGTTTCATCGATTTTAATCGAATTTAATGTAGTAAATTTGCAGATCATTATTTTTAATCAATTTTTATAGTATTCTTCAATATGGCTTGAACCAATACATTGTTATAGTAAATTATAGTAGAATTCAAGCATCATATTTAATTGAGATATATTATAAAAATTAATCGCTTTTAATGACAGTCGATTTCAGCGCGTTAATTTTTATGACATTTAATAACATTTATAAATAAAATTAGAATTCAAATACCTTTGGAAATAACTATTTATTCTTTAAATAAACTTGTTTAAATACACTTTGTTGTTATTTTACTTTGTACCACAAAATGCATGAAATTTCATTATTTGAGATTTTTCCTGATGACCCGTTTGAAGTCGTGCGATACATTAAAAAAGTACACTCTGAAGATACAAAAAATACCCTTACGGTACCAATAGATAATGTACAGTGTAAAGGTTTTATTATAAATGTAAAAAACGCCCGTTATTTATCTATATTACCAAACAACGTAGAAATACAATAAAAATATTTGTTCATGTAAATATTCTGCTAAGAATCAGCATTTAAAAGCGATTGAATGGCTAATTTTCTTCAATAGTAGATCAAAAGCTAAAGTTACCAGATTACAAACGATTGAGCAGATTAAACTCAATTTAGATGGATGGGAATCGATTAATTATCTAATCCATCTCAATCAGTTTCAATCGGTTAAAACAATTATTATCTGGTGATATTGGATTGAGATTATTTTATTTATGAATTGATTTTTTATAATATCAGGGTATCTCTACTCAATAGTTCTAAACAAAAAGGCTTTATTGTAGACTTTATTAAACAGAGAATTTCAAACAAATGATCCACTTATACGACTTCAATAGAATTGACCATTAAAGTGAATCATTGAATCATACGGCAATCAAACACACGAAAAAATGACGGTAAACTCTCGGTTTTAAGAAACTAGTAACTATAGTAACTATTGGATTTCACGTAGAAGAAATATATTGAAAGAATACTATATTGTAAACTTATAATTTTATTAAACCTACAGTGAACAGAGCATTTTCATTCAACTGTATGATACATTTTTAACTTTGTAATAATATTCTTTGACAATATCGCTTTTGCGTGAAATCTAATAGTTACTAGTTTCTTCAAATACTAAGTTTCATTATTTTCTATAGCTCGTGTATTTGATTATTGCCCAAATGGTGTACTTTAAAGTATATTACGTGTTTATAATATTGCGTATATATGTCAAGATACTAAAGTCAGAGAACCTTCAGCGTGATTGTTAGAATTTATTTGCCTTTTTTACCGCAAATTTGCCATTTTGTAACAAGTGTTAAGTGACAAAAATTAATTTACAAGGTTTATTTAATATTTATTGTTATTTATTGTGAAAAAATATTAAACAGCTTTGCGGCCGCGTATAATATATATTATTAAGTATAGTTTCTAATTCAGTAAATGATGTGAACTGCAGACCTATAATTATATTCCTGCATATTTTATGAAATATTTATGTACCTATATTATTAGCCTGTACAATTAAATTCTTCCGAAAGGCCATATTTTCCAAAATGTGAAAAATTTTCGTACATCATCTTTCTTATACGAATACATCATGTATACTCGTATATGATGAGACTGTATGAAAACAGGTTTCAGCCTATTGCTTTTAAATATTAAATAAAATATTTGTCCAAAAAATGGTTAAGACTATTACGTATAAATCCATATTATTCTTATTAATCAATATAAAGATATACTACTAACAAGCGCACTATAAGTTCAGCAATTTGAACGACTATTTACTGCACAAAAGTTGGTACATTCAAATCGATGAATATGATTGAAATCCACAAACAAGTTTAAATTACAGTATTCAAATTGATTGACTTTCGTTTCCATGACTTAAGTTATAACTTATAAGTATATTATGTGACATTGCATATTTTATTTATTAAAACCAATAAACTATTACATCAATTAAAGTCAATCAAAATATATTACTAGGTTACGCTGAGTTTACGCATTCAAAAAGATTGGTGACCGTGTTCATTGAACTCAATTTAAATAGATAAAAAATTAATGCAAAACTTATATAATGGGATGGATTGAGTTTTCTGGCTATAGGTATTTATTAAATCCGATTGAAAAGAATCGCAAAAAACACATTTAAATCCTATTCATAAAATTGCGCGATTATATTGTACTGAAGTCGATTCTATCTTTAGGCATTCAAAAAGATTGATGATTGTGTTTATTGAATCCAATTCGAATGGATAAAACATGTATGCGAAAAATATTAATTGGGATCGATTCACTATTGTAACTATAGATATTTATTCAAACCGATTAAAAAGAATCGCAAAAAACACATTCATATCTTAGTCGATTCTATCTTTACGCATTCAACAAGATTGATGATCGTGTTTATTCAATTACATTCAAATAGATTAAAAATGTATGCAAAATTGCACATTGGGATCGATTTAGTTTTGTGGCTATAGGTATTTATTGCAATCGATCAAAAAGAATTGCGAAAAACACACTTAAATCTTATTCATAAAGTTGTGCGATTCAATTGTATTGAAATCGATTAATTTTAACGTAAAAAGTGATCATTAGCAACGAATAGATTAAAATCGATCCATCTCGATTAATTTTTAATCCGTCACTTTCAGCAAGTCGATAACATCGATTCAAAACTATTAAATTCGATTAAAATTCAATCGAATTTAATTCATTTTAATTCGTCTTTTTTAGCAGGGTTTACTATCACAAAACTTCCTCTTTGAGGAAGCAATATTCGTCAATAGAAGTCGAGAACTATTGCTTGCTCTTTTGTTGGATGCTGGACTCTATGAACCATTTTGGCGCATAAAGTACGTAGTTTTTGAGTTATTGGAGTCATTTTTGCGAGAAAGGTAAGAAGCAAAAGTTAAACCCCTACAACGACTCCTGATTTATTATTATTATTATTATAAAGGCTAAGTAGTAATGGCTAAGTAGTAAGCATCAACGGTGCACGCAGGGCAACGGATATCACATAGTCTTTATGTCGGCTATAGACGTGCTTGCATCATCACCATAGCTCTCATAACTACTTGTTGGGACTAGCTATCCGTAGCTGTGTAGTCCATAGCCTTGTTCACGTAGTCATGTCATCTTTCTCTATTGTATGTAAGTTGCATCCAATCTTCCTCATAACATCCTATTTCTCGTAGGTCGATTTTAATATTGTCCTCGGTCACCTTCGTCTCGGTGTATCCGTTGTTCTTGCTCCTGTCGGCTTCTCTGCGAGCACTCAAAGTGCTGCTCTTTCGTTACTCATCCTAGCTACATGCCTAGCCTACCCTAGTCTTCGGGATTTAATCACTCTGGTAATGTTTGGTTTCCCGTATAGCTCGTGTATTTCTTGGTTATGTAAAATTCTCCATTCTCTAGTAATCTCATCTATTTTGACCCCCAATATCTTTCTAAGGACTCTATTCCCAAATACTCTAAATCTATTTTCTTTCCGTTTGGTTAACGCCCACGTTTCGCATTCGTATAGAAGTACTGGTATTATGATAATTATATACATTTCTAATTTAGTCTTTCGCAATAGTAATCGTGATAGGCCTCTTCTTGATTTCTTTATGAGTTTCATTTTTGTGGTTTATTATCGCGCCAAGGTATTTAAAGTCGTCTACTTTTTGAAAGTGTTGCTGAAGACTTTCAAGTCGGTATCAGCAATTTCGGGCCTTGCTCTGAGTGACCATGTACTGGGTTTTCTCGTCTCTTAGTTCTAGGCCTATTTCTTTAGCTGTTTTTATTAGTATTTCTACGTTTTTTATTACGGTTTCTTTGTTTTCTCCTATAATATTTATGTCATCTGCGTATGCTAGCAATTGGGTTACGGAGCCATTTATTATAATTTCCTCTTTACTTTCTTGTACCGCCCGGCCACATATTCCAAAACTAAGTTAAATAGGAGGGTTGATGAGCATCTCCCTGCTGTTTTAAAGAAGAAAAATAATAAAGCACAGTAGAAATTACTCTGATTTACGATAGCGCAATTAATACAAATAACAATTTTTATGCAAATTTACATTTTCATTTAAAATACACGTAGTGTGTATATACATAGATAAATATATTGCACTCATGGAGTTCTAGAAGAGTTTGCTACATTAATTTTATTATTATATTCAAGACTTTATTATTTATGATATATCTTGTTTCGTATATTCAATCAATATAATACGATTCTTGCTGAGTACATCGACATGCGAAATATTACAAAATGATTTTTGGATAATACCTATCCAAGCAACAGATTTTCCTTGTCAAATAAATAAAAGTCCTTTCTCAAAATAATGTCTCTTCGTAAACAATGCAGTAGGTGCATTACTTTCGGCAATCACATTAGAAAATCACGTGCAGGATATTCAGGGTGCGCACGGCAGTTGGAAAAACGAGGCTCTCTATCTCTGAGTTGCGACGCGGGCGCGCGTACGGGGTCATACCGATTTGTCTGTGCCTATTACGTGATGCGCCGCGCAGACTAGGCCATACTTTCTTCTAAAAGAAAAAAAAAAGAAAAGAACAGCAGCGCGGCACAACTCTCTATAATGTCGTCTGGCGGCGGATACGCTGTAGTACATGCATGAGAGAGCGAGAGAGAGAGAGAGAGAGAGAGAGAGAGAGAGAGAGAGAGAAAGAGAGTGCGCGTAGGTAGCTCTTTCTCTTTCATGCATGTAAGCGCAACGTACCCAGACGTGAGATGCGCGCATCGCAACGTGATCCGCGATCGTGCAGATTACCATGCATCGGCGCGAGAGGCGCGAACGTCTGCTTCTACTCTGTAGGAATAGTCCTCGCAATTATCCGCGACAAAGACTCGCTGTAGACGAAGAAGCGATGCACGTACAGAGTGTATAGCATATTGTCCGCGCGCGAACAAGTCTCGTCTCGTCGCTTCTTAAAAGGTTCGCTGGCTTCGGGGAAAATCGGCCTCCGCGACTGCGGCGGAAGGATCGAACAGTCTCCGAGCTTTTACGCGACTCGCATGCGAGCGCGCGCACGTCGGTGCGTATTAGTATGCGCGAGATGAGCCGCATCTTGTACATCGGCCGCTTGATTCACCTCTATCTCGCGATTGTCTCTTTGCTTTTACTTCTTCTTCTTCTTCTTCTTCTTCTTCTTCTTCATGTTGAGAAAACTTCTGTTTGCTGATAGTTGCTACTACTCGCGCACCTCTTGTACTGGCTTTAATGCGATGTCATTTTTATTTTCCTTTGCAGCTTTGTTCGAATTTCTTCTACTTGCGCTTCTGCTACTTGCTCTTCTAGGATATACTATTTCGTAATTTAAACTTTTATTGAAAATCGCTTCGCCTCGTTACTCGCTAGCCGTGCGCTTTCCTTTTTTAAGCTTATGTGTTATGTTCAACTTCTCTTCAACTCGTCTTGTCTCAGAGAAATAGAACGCCCATTTACATGCTGTAGATCTTTGACATATATGAGATTTTTCAGAAGAATTTTTCACATTTTTTAATATTCTAATGGTGTTTATTAGCAGGAAATCTATTCATTTATTTTTATTTTCATGCAGTATGATTATACGGAATAGAAAATCATTTTAGCTTCTTTGTAAAAATAAACACATATTAAATATCAGTTATTCGCAGCTTCTATAATGCAAATATATATTTTATTGATTTTCAAAGTTTTTTTAAAGTTTTAAAAATATCATATGAGTTCATTGCGGTCTTGCCAAACTCGGAAGTATCTACTTACATGTTCATAATTACTTAGTGCCCACATGTGGTCTGCATACTGTTATATATTTTCAATCAGCTTATTTATTCAATTTTTTACTGATAAGAAATGCTATTTTGCTAAATTAAGTACGTAAATATTACATATTTATAATTTTATTAATAATTCAAAAAATTTTAAATATTTAATTTTGAAATTTTTTAGCAATATTACTTTGTACATAAAATTGAATGTTTTCTCTGTGCTTTCTCTTAATATCTTACATACTGTACTATGATAAAATTAACTTATTTCGTGCAACTTTGAGTTGTTTATAAAGCATAAAACTTATCAATGACTTTCCAGCCTACTAATTTCTGTAGGTATATTATCTGATATTGTATTTCCATGATTGTAATTTTAATAGGCACTGTTTCTTCTGGAAGTGAAAAAACCTATGTTACATTTCCATTTTATAAAATTATGTAAAATTATGTTGAAAGCTGTGTACAATACCTTTTCAATTATACAAATTGATGAATTTATTAAAAGGAAGAAATTATTTTATGATTGATGTTACGAGTAAAATAATATTTTGACGTTAAGGTAAAAAACGACATTAGCGCAAACTTCCATTTATACTGTTCTAAACGCCTGCACATAAGATCCATTGAAAAGCCCATTGTTCTAATATAACCGACCATTTACCACGCTGATAATCAACCCAAAAGTAGGTTAATCGCTGAACGAGAGTTATGTGCATCGAGGTACCGTCGAAGTGTAAAACGGAGCTTTTTCTTCCAAATAAGAGATTATTCACCTCTGCTCGCCCGACGCGTAAGAACGCTGAAAGAAAGAAACTGTTGTGAAATATAATACATACCTACAATTTAGTTATGAAAATGCTAATTTATAATGTTTTTATAAAGGTACTTTGTTCTAGAATTAGACAAATACTTACAATAAGAAAATACATAGAGTTTGTATTAGATAATAGAAAATTCAGTGATGTAGTATAGTATAATATAGTGCAGATTGATAATAAATACTGGCTATTTCAAATAATAGCTCAATTATTAAGGATTTATAATAAACGTTGTTAAAATGTATAATTGAATCCTTCAAGGTGTACCTATTAATAGAACATAATTTAATATTTAGAGAAAATGAATGAGAAAATGTAATCATTAATGTATGAGTATAAATGTTTTCACATAGTGAAACATCAATTGCTTATAAAATTGGTCGCTTCAATTGATTATATTATAGAGCCAGTGGAAAAACCTTGTCCCTCAAACAGAATTCACAGCAATACGAAAAGCGCTAAAAAGAGAGTATCTCGTGTCGTCTGTGATATAAAATTCGGAATTTAATTGAGCGATCGATTGATGGCCGGGTGGCAATCACCCTGTAGTACAACTAGTACAACAGAATTTCAGTAGCTATCGCTAAAAAAGGTGTGCGCGACTGGTCCAGGCGATTCAATTGGCCGCTCCGGGCTCCGAGCGCACCGCAGTAGCAGCAGCTCGAGTAAATTTAAATGAACGAAAATAAAAGCAGCGGCAGCGGCAGCGGCAGCAGCAGCGGCAGCGGTAGCACCTGCAGCAGCATCGGTGCAATGCTCTAGGTAGCCAGTCGGTGTTCGGTGTCCCGTTGCCGCGCGCACCACTCGATTAGAAGGGGAGCAGAACGCGTCGTGGCGGCCGGCGCGCGGAATTAAGCGAGAGACGACTATGCGGGAAATCGAGAGAAAAACGAGCAGCGGCGCTCTATTTGCGTATACGTGCGCGAGCTGCGGCACGCCAACAGGAGGAGGATGAGCCTGCGTATATAGCTTATGTGCGTGTGTGTGCGTATGTGTGCAAAGTACTACGAGTGCTGCGCAGCTCCGCAGTGGCCTGCACTTGCTCTCGAGCACGTTGACTCGCTCGCATCATGACCGCGTGATGTCTAATACTCGTCAACCTGCCTCATTCATCCTGCAGTGCTGCATTTTTTTCCAATAGTCTTAGGATTTTGTTAACATGAAAATATTGAACTACAAGATATATCTTGTAGTATTGCTTGTCCAGAATATATTTTTTTTATTTTAAGTATAGCAACTAATTTCATTGTAAAAATGCAGACGTACGGTATTAGAACTCATTATATTAAACAATTAGTTAATGCTTAATAAAAAATAAAATACCTAGGATAAATGAGTGAGTTACTATATTCTGTCTCAGTTACTATGCCCATCGATATTTTTGTTCAAAAAATAATTAAATCATAAAGCAACTCGATGACTTTTATATCGAGTTACTATATAATTTTATAACTTTATAAAGAAAAATATTGTGGGGTCCAGTAACTGATGCAGGCCTCAGTAACTGATTAATTAAGCCTAGTTTTTATAGTGAGAAGATACGCTCATAAATGGTAGTAGAATACTAGGGCTTGATTCACTTTAAGTATTAAAAAATTAATATTTCACATCTACTTTTCGTGCTACACAGATGGTTGACATGGTTAAGCTTTGTAATTTTATAGAGTAGAAATACAACTTGTAAAAGTAACAAATTAGATTAGAAATTTGTTTGTCAGTTAAATTTCAGACAATGTATATTTGATACGATAAATATATTAAGAGTACTCAAAACTATAAGCAAGAACCTAGCAAGATAAAATTGTTCTGTAAATATTCTATGTAGATAAACTTACATCATACAAAAGAAATTCGTACATTCACTTTATTAAAATGTTTTTTATATTTTTATTTGTACAAAATTTAATTACCCGATATTAATAGTGTATTTGCAGTAATGGATCAAATGGAAAATAGGCGATTTCTTCAGATTTTCTAGTTTTAACTTATTGAGCACAACAATTCGAACAGATTTCTACAATTCTGGGATTCACAATGTAGGGTAGTTTCTCTCTGCAACATTAATTCACAAGAAGAGATTTATCAGGGCTGTGTGTTACCGTCAGTAGTAAAGAAATAGCCTCTTTCGGATCATACGGACCCGCAGAGCTTGAACTAGCCATGATTAAAAGATTTTATTTGTACTTTTTAGACGAAATATTTGTTAATTTTAGCGTTATACATCAAACACTAGAAATTAAAATTTTAAATTAAAATAAATTCTTTTTTTTAAATGTACAGTTTTAATTTTTGCAAAACTCTTATATGTATTGACAACATATAGGAGAAGCCCGGAAAAGATGAGACGTCGTTATTTCTTGGCGATGACAATAGATACCATGAAAATACCGTTTAATATATAAGTAAAGAGTAATGCTATAACTAAACTGCAGTATGAGATTGCCTTTCAATCTCGACTTCCACAGTTGACATTTTTTTATTTTCCAGTCTTTTGTTGTGATTCAGTGAAGACAAAGTAAACTATTTATATTTGCACTAAGCATACTTTTTACATCCTCAATGTCTAGAAATCTTTTATTAATATAATATTTTAATACTGAATTATTATTTTTTATTCAATTAAATGGTCAATCGAATGCAATTGAATTGATATACAATACATCGTATGAAGGTCAATGAAATTATAATTCTGGGAACTGTGTTATGCAAATAAGACAAATACGTTATTTCAAAGTTTCATCATGTCTTTTGTTTTGTTTGGGCACATTTTGAACAAATAAAAAATTATATTATTATTTTTGTTAAATGAAGTGAGATAGAAAGATTTATAGAACTAATAGGGGAGACCGGGGCTACTTTAAAAACTTTTTGTTTAAAACTTTTTAGTCCTTATAATTTTTTTAAAATCATTTTTATTATCGGTGGTTATCAAATTTAGGCGCGAGTTTAGGCGTTTGGTTAATCTAGTCGTTTGAGTCGTCAAAATCTTTGTTTTAATAAGTTTTATATAAATAAGAACTTTTGTATAATGAATACCTTGTTTGAATAACTCGACACAACTTTTATACATTAGCAAAAGTTACAGAAAATAAATAAAAAATCGTAAGTTCCCGAAAGAAATTTCCTTTGTTGCTATATCGACATGTATTCTTCAATAAAAATGATCAATTTTGATGACCATTTCAGTGTACCGTATCAAAAATTACAAAAGACGTTGATCTTAAAAGATATTTGAATTTTATGACGTTGCCCCGTATTACAAGTAGTCCCGGTCTCCCCTATATATGAAATAAAGTACAATAATTAAGCTTAATATATATTACAACAGGTGTATATATTAGCATTTAGGAAAACAAAATAGACAATAAACTTACAAAGTCAATTAATGTATTCTAGGTATCAAGCTAATCCCTACCTTTTGTTTGATATACATAGTAGTCTTATAATATAACTCCCTAATAACACTAGTAAACTGTTTCATACTTAAAATTGGTCTAAAAAGTGACTTTAGTTCTTTATGGTTATATGTATCTCGGAATCCGAATATTAAGTGTACAATGAATAGAAATATATCAATAAAAAGGAAACGTGTCTT
Organism: Gastracanthus pulcherrimus; assembly: GCA_949152435.1. Lineage (NCBI taxonomy): Eukaryota > Metazoa > Arthropoda > Insecta > Hymenoptera > Pteromalidae > Gastracanthus > Gastracanthus pulcherrimus. Next base: position 46,719,285 of record OX424573.1, on the reverse strand, counting down.
GATTATTTATCACTTACTTTGTATATTATTTTATTACATATATAATTATAAATATAAGTCCACAAATGATAGAATTCAATTTTAAAAGAGTAGATGTTTCAATCAAGATTGAAAACTGCGATGTATTATTCGTTCTGTGCATGCGGTTGGAGTGGATACAAGAAACGATTAAAGCGCCCGGGGTGACGAAAATTGACAATAATGTTCAAACGTGAAGTATATATATATATATATGGGACGAAACGCATCAACCGGATCAGAGCTACGACCAAAATTAGGAGCAACCAAAAAATTCAATCGAGGGCTCATTTCAAAGCTTAGAGTCTCTACTTTCGAATGCCGAGTGCGCCTTTGAGAAATTCAAAATGGCTGCTCCAATATGGCGGCCGCAAGCTGGAGCTGAACGAAGTTTCTAGTAAAAAAAGCTTGTGAAAATAATTCTTCGCAACCAATCGGGTCGATCTTTGGCTCTAATAGTAGCTGATAGATCTCCTAGAAAGCAGACGTGGTAGGTTGACAACATTCAACATGGCGGATCCAATATGGCGGTCTAAAATTGAACATGGAAGTCAAATTTCCTAAAACCAATTGATTTGGACAAAATTTGGTATATGGGGGTTTTCGGGATCGACGATTACGAATTTCAGGCCGGATTAACAAAATTCAATTGCGGACGTATTTTTTGAAAAGCAACTGATTTGCACGAATTTTGGTATACGGAGGTTTATAGAATTAGCGATCACGAGTTTGAGGTCAGATTTACCAGTTCAAGATGACGAACTGAAGATGACGGACTGAAATTCTGATAATCAATCGATATTTAACGAATTTGCTATTGGAAAGGTTTTAAGTTGCGGATTACAACTTTAAGATTGAAATTCCAAAATTCTCCAATTCAATGTAGCAGATCTGGAATAGACGATCGAATATAGCGGCGATATTTTTGAAAATCGACCAATTGACACTACATTCGATGTAAGGGGGTTTTAACAGTCACTGACGATAAATTTGTGATAAGAACTTTGAAATGTTTACAGTCTAGGCTTCTTTGTTACTCAAAATTCAATTAGCTCAATAGTTTCGAAATTTTATCAAATACCAAAGCATATGTGCAGTGAAAATTATTTTTATGATCACTGTTTCTTTTCAACTTTTGAGATATTAATATTGTATAAGACTAGCATCTTTTGCATTAGAAAACCTTTTAATTTGAAGTTTATTTTCAGCACTGGGAATAAACGCATGACTAGTTTGAATTTTAGGTACAGTAGGTGGGTTAGGAAATTAGCTATTGAGCTTTCGTAAGATTTTTCGATGATCTTCCATGGTATAATGAAAAAACTGTATGTTTTGGAATCTTGACTTTGCCCAATTGAAGAGTGAAACTAAATTCAAAATGGCATCATTTGGATGAGCTTGTAAGCTGTAACGAGTCGCTGAGGATTTCAGGCATGCTCCAGCTCCATCACATGCACATTTACTATGCGCAGTAGCATTAAAGTGCCACTCTGCATCAATACCAAAATCACGCTTATGATGCATTAAAAAGTTCATTTGAGTCCTATTCTTGAAATGTTGTTTAATTTTTTTTACTTTTGGACATAATTTTTTTATGACTGGTATGACCTTTTCTTGCATCAAATAGACAGTTGCTGCATCATATTTAGTACATTCTGAGAGCAATATTATGGTGTAATGTTTTATTTCACTTTCAGATTGATAGTAAAATACTACAGGAAATACTGTACACTGATCGTTATTGATTATACTGATAGTGGAATCCCTGTGCTGCATCCTGTATTACATAAGCAAAATTTTCTGAAAAATCAGCGTATACCAGTACTTCATCTTCACGTAGATTTTCCTTTTTATTGGATAAAAATTCAGTTTGAGCCATGAAATTATGAGGGATGAGTAATTTCAAACGTTTGCACAATTCTTCAACAAAATCATCTGTGAAAAGACATTGTTGCACAAGAGTGCATCTATCTGTAGATTCCCACGTACTAAATATTATCTGTTCTGTTTCATGTTTTTCCAATAATTCAGTAACTAGTTCAGAAAATTCTTCCATTCTAGGACACTTTGGACAGTTCAGCAAAAAGCAATCAGTAGTATTCTTCCTACATAAAATGTTTTTTATGCAATCTTTATAGTCATTTAATTCTATTTCTGAACCTTCTGTTAGCTTCTTTAAGTTTATAGCATCGATCATTGTTTTTACATTTTGGTGAATTGGGTAAAGACAGAAGCTGTGCGTTCCTGAACTTCCAGCAATAATAAATAACGCACCATTTAGGCCGCAACTCACCAAATTTTGTTAATCCAATTTTGTGCATTGGATACTTTTCCTTAAACATTCTGTGCAACACCTTAATATCATAGAGAAGTAAATGTTTTGCCTTAATAACTCTTTGACCTTCGATTTTGACTGTGACAGTAACTTTTTTGTTAGGCATTAGCCGACTACTTTTCTCAGATTCATAAAATTCAATTATTTTTGAGACTACTTCTTCGTCCACATTCTTACCTTTCTTAAAAGTAGGAGTAGCTTTTCACGACTAGATTTTCTCAGAGCCTTAGATTCAAGTGCCAACCTATAAGAACAACCAAATTCTTGTGCAATTTCACGATCGGTCCAACACTCTGGTGCGATTGTAAGTATGGTCTTTCGCATCGGACTATTCTTAGGTAAACTATTAAATTCTTCCTTCAATCCATTCAAAAGTTCCTCAAGAGCATCCTCTCTAGATAATCGAGCTTTTTTCATAGGTGATTAATGGTCGACTTCAGAATCAATAACACTACTATCAAGAGACTCTTTTTCAGGTGCATCTTCTAAATAATTAGAATTAGTAGCATTACTAGTATGAGATTCATTTGTCTGTGACTTAGAGACAAATCTCCTACAACTTTGGCATATTTTGGAATTTTCATGTAAGTTTGGAAAAACACTCAATAAATTTTTGGAAATATTCCTTAAGTCTTTGCTAACATGACTTTTTACACTTAATGGATTACAACACCTTTTTGAATGTAACTTCTGCGTTTCTTTTCAATTGCAAGTATTACTCGCCATTTTCGAGGGAAAGACAGTTGCTGATTCTTCTCCGAGATTATAAGAATGTGCCGTAAGAAGAAATGGAAAATTTCACAAAAAAAGTAGAAAAAGAATCGGAAATCTCAGCAGCTACTTCGGAGATGATTGATATCGACCATTCGACAATGTAATAAGAGCATCCGCAATGGGAAATTCCCAAGCTATCCTGAAAAGGACCACTGAAAATGTACAACCGATGCGATATATATATATATATATATATATATATATATATATATATATATATATATATATATATATATCTGGATATATACAGATTGTGTAACGTCAAAAAACATGCAAATAAAGTATTTATATGAACATTAAACAGTCTAATAGCGTCTCTTTTTACAAGCAATCAATGGTTTAATATTGTACATCTCTATATTGTAAAAAAAGTATACAGAAAATAACTTTTATTTGGTTATTTCAATTTTATACAGATACCACATAAGAGGATAGTATATATTTTCCAACATTAATGCCGTTCTAGATGTCGTCACCTGACTGGTACGGAACGAATAACGAATGTTTAGGAACTAAAAAGTAGTTGATAACCTCAACAAACAAGAAAAACTGCTGGCAAATCATTAACACTTAGATTTCATAAATTAATAAATTATTTCAATATGAAATTATTTGTTCTTATATATTATTTTTAATTGCTATATTTCTTTCTAATTAATAGTTCAAAAAAGGTGTCCTTTTTTATCTAGTAATCGCAAGATAATACTAATATTACACATTTCATTTAAATTTAAGTTTCTATTTTAAGGTCAATATGACTATAGGACCTCTTTAAGATAGGGTTTTGGTGCTTTTTGGCCAAAATATAAAAAATTTTTTATTATATTTTCTTAATCTTTGTAACTGTAAGAATACTTTAAGACCCGTCAGATGTAAAAACTCGATGATTTGAAATAGTTACGTGCGCTCAAGTAAAATAATTTACATTAGATAGCATACAAAATTCAAACTTTAAATACGTTTCTCTCAACACTTATTTTTCTAACTATAAAAAGTGGTTGGCGTAAGAGGTTTTAATGAATCTGTTTGAAACTTTTAGGATAAGTTGTTTATGTTCTTTACAATAAAAGTTACAATTAATTTTGTTATAATTCTATTTTGGATAAAAAAATTTGTAATTGAAAAATCATTCTTTTTTGTTTGTTACATTGAATTAAGTATGTACACATTTTTTCAGACCATTTGATAAAAACTGTATGCGCCAATCACTTGTTGAAAATAGCATCAAATAAATGCAATAATGGCACACTGTAAGGGTAAAATAAGTTAAAACTTGCTGAAAATGTGTACATAGTATCATATAATAATAGTAAATATATCATCAAAATCTCATTGTGTTAAAATGAAACCAGAAGAGTTTTATTTTGTCGCCATAGTCCTACCTTAAACAAAAAATTACGTTTCGTATATAATAAAGGAGGGGAGATAGCTTATCAAAAAATTCGTGTCGGAGAAAATAGGTAATTTTATGCTCTTTCAAATGCATTTACACTGAAGCGATTATATTATTTCTAAAATACCAAAATAATTTACATTATCGATTTCCGAATGTCGTAAAATAGAGAAATCGTTTTAAAAAAACGGGTTGATGAATCTTAAATTTCTGTTCAATTCCGAATCTTCGTTAAAAAACTAAAAAAAATGAGCCACGGTTGGCAAAAAATGACCCTGCCGTTCACGAGATATAAGCAATCAAAAACATTAAAAAAAAACATAACCTCAAATAACTTGGAATATAAAGGTCGTTATAATCTAGGCAAAGAACTCAGTCAAGAGATAGTAAAAAGCTACCTCTCTGAAAATTTTCAAAAGGAATAGTGTCGTTTTACTCAAGTGATAACTCGCGATAGTAAGTCATAGAAAATCGACTTTTTTCACAAAATGATTTCTTTCTCGAAAATAGAAAAGGATAAAGACTTGAAAATTTTACAGAATATTTTTCTCCATATTCCTAATCACCTGAAAATTTTTCAAGCACTTTCCAACTTATATTTCTCAGACATAACCGTTTAAGGTGATGTTAAACCCCCTGTTACCGGTAAATACCGGGAACTACTTTTCTCGCGTAATTTTCAATATTGAGAAAATATCTCTATGGAAACTTATTGTTTTTGATTAGGACAACAACGTTCCATAGAGATATTTACTAAAAATTGAAAATTAAATGGAAAAAGTGGGTCTTCGTAATTATCGGTGACGGGTGGGTTTAGCATCACCTTAAATAAAAAATGACGTTTCTGTGTATAACAGAAAAAGGGAAATAGCTTATTTAAAATTTCGGGTCGGAAAAGATAGGTAATTTTATGCTCTTGTACTTGTAAATGGAATACATACAAGTAGTCCCAGCATAAGAAAAAAAAATGTTATAATGCAAGTAATACATTAAAAATAAAGTCTTATCGTTTTCTCGGTTTTTTACCAATTGGAATGATGACTGGAAAGTTTAGTATATTTATAATTAATTATTGTTTACCTATTATAGTACCTGATATCATTATCTGATATAGTACCAAATGTATTTGATACATGAAAGATGTAAAGAATTTTAATAAATGTGATGCAAGGATGCAATACGTAATACATCAGAATTTTAGTCTTGTTTTTACAAAAGCTCGATTTTCTCAGCTACAAGTTTTCCAGTATGCTAAAGCTGATTTGCGTCAACAAATTCAGTGAATTATTTAAAATCTATTTTTCAAATATTGTATGGTATATTTCGAACAAAAGTTAGCAATTTTTAATTTACTTTTATTGAATTACTAATGACATATAATAATATTAACCTCGCCTTCGGCTTGAGCACAAACAGTGCGTGGCGCGGCGGGGACTAGATTGAGGTTAGGAAGTTAATATAGCACTATTTTCTCTTTTCGGCGGTGAACGAGTACGAACTTTTTGGTAGATATGTTAAAAAATTGTATATTGCACGCGTGAATAAAGTGAGCCAGCGATTGCCAGCGTGTATGATGCCCTCGCAGTTACTGGCTCACTTTATTCCCTAGGTGCATAATATACTATTTTTTACGAAATAATATTTTTCACAGTAGTAGAAAAAGAAACTGACTAACAACTGAATTTGAATGAATATTGTTCTTGGTTTCGAATTACGAAAAAATACAAATTAGTTTATCCATAATTTAGGGTCGGAAAACAAACAATAAAAATTGTTTTTGTTCTCACACCATGTAGAAAAAGCAAAAAATACACACATATACCTAAACAAACGCACACACGCACACGCACACGTGCACGCACTTGATTCCAAATGTACTAAAACATATTTCTAACAGGTTTTTTCGAAAATATTGATTCTTACTATCACAAAGCTTCCTTTTTGAGGAAGCGAAATGTTATTATAGCACTTGAAGAAAATGTTGAAAACTAACAGTGGTGCACCTACTCTGAAAACATTAAGATTATGATATTTGTATGAAAGCATAAGATGATTTAGTACTTGCGCGCGCGATGTGCTGCGCGTCAAATGTCCAGATGACACAAGAGTCGCATAAAGAAGAGAGAGAGTTTGAATACGTACAGGACAAGTCGGACATACGGGTTTCTAAAAATAGAAAAGGAATAATACGAGAAAGCTGCGAGAAGAATAAAGGAAAAAAAAGATATTTAACGTTAAATGGCTTGTAAAACAAGCGGCTAGAACATCGCGCAATGTATGTGAGCGAAGCTAGGGACAGTAGAGCCTTTGAAAGTAAGGGGAGAAGCATCTGCGGCGAGTGTATACATACATGACGCGCGCGTGTATGATACAGTCACACACGCTGATCGAAAGGAAAACAAAACGAGCGGCAGCGGCAGATTGCCCGGCGGTCGTTCACACGAGGAACAGCTGTAGGTACCGGGTCATTTTAAAAGGGGTATGTACGAGCGCACTGCGAGCCTACACTCCACAGCCTGCAAGTATCTGTGCACTGCACCTGTGCACACTGCACGCGTGCGCGTATTTACGCAACTTGGCGGAGGTGCAGCGTGCAGCGGCAGCAGCGACCAGCAACCGCCCATCATTGGTCACATGCGATTTGTTGAAGCTCGAGCGCATATATAACAGCAGCAGCAGCAATGAGACACTATTTTCGGCAGACCTTTCGACGCTTCTCTCGTTCTTTCTCTTCGTACGTCTGTCTGCGGTTTCTTTTCTCCTCGACATCACGAGTCGAGAGAAGCCCGCACTCATTACGCGCGCTTGACCACTCGACCCCGGTGCTAGGCGCAAGTGGCACTAATTAGTCCCGGTAATTCATCATTATGATTATATTTTACGTAGACGGGCGAGCACGCGACGATGTGTGTAGCTGTCGCGGAAGATTGCCCGGGTAGGCGAGTAGCTTATGAGGCTCTCGAGTGCGGGGATATTGCACTCGGCGAATTACTGATGATTCCAATTTTACGCTGGTTAGGACTTTGAAGGCGACCTATTCGTTGTGTCATTGCAGGCTACTAGCTTTAGTTGAAATGCTTGTTACGTTTTCAAATTTCTTAAATTAACTGCAAGTGCATTCAAAAGCGTGCAATTACTACGCATCTAGCTTATAGAAGATAATAACACTTCTATTGTTTTTATAAATAAAACAAATTATTTTATCTAGGTATTTTATCTCAGGGATTTATTACAATTCATTTTAAGCACCTAAAATTGTGATAATTTTTTTAATACTGAGGTCCACTATTTTGTAGAACGAATCAATAAAATCAGTCTAAAGTATAGTAACATTTTCAAATCTTGGTTTTCGATATATATGGGTAAAAACTTAATTTATATGATAAACTATATTACCAAGCATGTGTACGTATTTATGGGTGACGATTACTTTATTTTTTTATTATAAAAGGATAATGTTGATAAGAATAATATAAAAAAGTACTTCGTAAATTAAAGTAATCTTTTCAATCGCGCACTTATATACTATAAAACAATGTTATATGTTTTAAATACAAATTACATTGAATCAATTTAAAGACATAAAGAAAAGTTGCGAAGTGCTTTGGCACTATGCTTTCTCAAAAATAATTTAATTAAAATTATTATATAAATAAGAAAGAGCTGCGAAGTACCGCCAATCATGGTTATTTTCCTTTTTAAACTATTTTCACTTAGTGATTTGTGCCCTACTGAAAGATGAATATGTTTCAATAAACATATTATCTTATATATTGTATATCAGGGTGACTTTGGTCAGCGATGTGTCATTGATTCTAAAATCTATTCCTATCTATAAAATTAAATGAAATCTACATCTATAATAGATTAAATTATTGTTGTTTTTTCTTTCATTGCAAATAATGCATAAGACACAAAAACGCATCAATTTTTAAAGTCACTCATTTAAAATTTTTACTTTTATTTAACATGTACTAGTTTACAAATTCCACCATCAAAATAGTATAAAAATTATGATATTTCTATGCTATAATATAGATAGATACAGATTCAGTATTGCAAAAATGAATTATGTCATTATTAAATCATTTATAAAAAATAAACAAAATAATAATATTTTTAATATAACATTATCTTTGGATTTTTTCATGCAATATATTTTCGCGCAAAGTTGACTAAAGTGTAGAATAGTAAATCTCATATATAATAATACTTAATTTTAATATCTCAGAAGATTATGAACCAAATCGTCTCAAAATATTCTTTGAAAATTTCAAGGCATTACATCAAGTATTATTCAAGTTATCGTTGTTCAAAAAAATGCATGCTTTTTACATTTTATTTTTTCTCACAAAAAATAAACCGTCTTGTTACCTAAAAGTTTACAGGAATATACCTGTATATGAGACAAGTATTCGGTAAACATTTCTTTGACTTTTGTCGTATAGTTTGTGAGTAGTAAAGGTTGAAAAAGAATTTTTGTCATACAGTATAACAACTGAAAAACGACTCATATAAAATCGTTTATGGCCCTAAAATGAAGGATTTTATGTGTACTTTATTGTATAAAAATTTCGCTTCTCAGAAACCAATTCTGCATTGAAAAATTTTAAAAACCCGAAATTTGAAAATTCTTATATTTTGAAAAATGGCCATCCTGGTAGAAAGTTAGAATCTGCTTAAGACTATGATTTAAGCAAGAACGTATTTTGTTTGCAAATTTAACCTATTTATATTTTGTTTAGAAAAGTTATTAGTTTTTAAAAATATACATTATTATACTTAATTGAATGTTCAATATAGTATGCGCCAAAATAAATATTTTTATCAACAAATAACAACTTACGAGATTATAGAAAAATGTATATGCAATACTAAAACTATTTTATAACTAATAATTTATTTTCCGAATATTAGTCAATCATAACTTAGTCAACAAAAATTTTGTGATTGATGTCGAAAATAAAATTTTGTAATAAAACTTCATTGTAAAACTACAAATATTTGGTTACCAATTCTCCAAATTTCGTCATATTTTACATTATTCTGTTTTTATTGTTATTTTTAAAATAACAATAATTATATGACTACGTGTATTCTATTATTTTTAACATAAATTTCTTTAATAAAGACATTTAAATTTTACTCGGGGCTTTGGTACTTTTTGTGTAAATAATACTTTTTAAATGCACGCGTCGTTATGTAAATAAATCGTTATGTAAATACGACATGTACTTTCATATAAAAAATTAGCAAAAATGTTCGTGAACCCCCTGCCCAGCTTTTCTTAAAAATCCGCTGGAATGACCCATATGTATTAATAAAAAATAACGTTTTAATTACATTTATGGCAGTAAAAATATTCAGTTACATAATCGCTCCGTGGTTCATTGTTGTATGTAAATCTATATATTTTGTGTAGGGTAAATGTGAGTATTACTGCGGAATTTTCGGTTAGGTTAAGTTTAACGTTGAAAATATTGCGCGTACGAACAAGTAATGATGTGATTCTTTTTCTAGATCAAATATAACCATTTCAAGAATCGATTCATCAAAAAGGAGGGTTCCACAACGTGTATTTTTTTAAATAAATGCTTTAGAAATATTCACTGTCGCTATTAGTATTCAATTCACAGGTTAGAACCCGCAGTAATACAAGTATAGGCGTGGTGTGTATTACTGTGATCGATTTCTGTATTTATACAAATGAATAAAAGAAAATAGGTTTCTTCTTCCATAGACATGCATATTCCCAAGAGTTAAGACGATAATAAATCATTTTTGTCCGCAAGAATACCCACTCTTACCCTATGTAAAATTTCATTAAAAATACATGGTTTCCTATAACTCATAAGAAATAATGTATTTACATAATATTTACACAAATATTGTGTAGTTACTAATTTTATATATGCTTAAGTTAAATTTGTGTAAAATAAAAAATTGCACATTTTTTACTCAAATATTTGTGTTATTATATAAACATTGAAAAATTAAAATTAAAAAATTTAGAATTTTTTATAAAATTGCTATACAATTAAAAACATTCGGCCATATTCGCTGAAATTTGTAAGCCCCTCCTAAATATCGATAACAAATATACATGCAAAATTTGGTTAGGTTTTACAGCGGAATATTCGAGCATATGTACGCACACACTCAAGTGTCTTATTCCAACTCCCCAAGTCAAATAATATATTTTTACGTCAAAGAAAGGCAAGGAAATTATATTACAACATTGCCTTCTCTTTGAGAAAGTAAAAATTGTTTCAACATAATATGAATAGGTATTCTATATTACTTTCAAGATCTAAGAAATAATTTCAAGTACCAAAAAATTCGATTTTCAATTCTTACAGAGGCCTTATCCCTTAATCCCAGGGAAAAATATTGTTTCCTCATAGACGAAGCTTTGTGATAGTAAAAAAATGTATTGCTAAAAGCATGTAAAAATTACATGTGCTTTGTTTACAAACACACCGCAGACCCCCGTCGTCGATTAGCACCACATGGGAGCACAAACATGGCGACGTTAAATAAAAAAAAAAAAAAGAGATACGTGTGTATGTGTGTCTATGTGTGTGTCTGGGTGTGTGCGTGTGTGCGTGTGTGTATGTGTATGCGTCTGTGTTTATTTGTGTGTGTGGCTGTGTGTGTGTCTGTGTGTGTGTCTGTTTTTATCTGTGTGTATGGAAGTGAAAATTAATATTTCAGGGATCATTTTTTTGTTTTTTTTAAGGAAGGAGGCTCAAAAATATCTTTTTTGCTTTTGATGCGTTTGTGTTTTAGCGGTTTTTCGATTTTTGAGTTTTAGTTTTTCGGGTTTTCTGGTACCTTAGATATAATATCATCGATTCAGTGATCATGCATTTGAAAGAGCTTAAAATTAGCTATATTTTCCGACCCGAAATTTTTGATAAGGTAATTAATTCCCTTGTTTTGTTATTCACGAAAGCGTCATCTTGGGACTAGTTATGCGTAGCTGTGTAGTTCATAGCCTTGTTCACACAGTCTCGCCATCTTTTTCTATTGTTTGCAAGTTGCATCCAATCCTCCTCATAATATCCTATTTTTCGTAGGTCCATTTTACTATTGTCCTCTCACCTTCATCTCGGTCTACCGGTCTATTTTCTCTGAAAAGCGAGACCAAAATTACACTTTTTGCCCGCAAATCACCTTTTTCCCTCAGAAAAAAAATGACTTCACTAAAAAATAGTCAAAATTCCTTTATTTTATCAAGTTCTATCAATTACCCCAATTTTCGATTGTTTTTTAACAGTCCAAAAAGTGGCCACAGTTGAGATGGGCATAAAGTACTGTACGTAACTCGAGAAAAAAGTCGATTTTTCCCTCGGATGATACTGCAGTAAACTCACCCGCGGGAAAAATATTCGACTTTTTGCCCTTGTTACATAATGTACTATTTTTAAGAGATAAAATTTTTTTACTTGAATTTTATTATTCTATTATAGTTCATCAACTTTCTTCAATGAATTCTGGAAGTGACTTATGTGTTTTTATTTTCGTATGAGCTTTCTAGTGTAAAAAATTGAGTTTACAACATTTTGAGTTATTATATTGTTGTACTGGAGATGCAATATAGGTATATATTTTAATTTTAAAAATGTAAAATTTTAGATTATAAAAAAAATTTATTTATAAATAAACATAAATAAATTAATTTATTCTAGATTTTATTTTAACTAATATATAAATACTGATGAGTAGCAATATTTTAATAATGTTTGTGATTGATAATATAATATCTACTAACAATTGAGAAGTAAAACTTTGGATTTAAAGAAAAACTTTGGAATAAAATGTGCAAGAAAATGGAAAAGCATTGGTATGCATAACGTTAATTCGAAATTAAAATATATCTTGAAATGTATAAAATTTTATGTTAAAGACATAAACTTTTACACTGACTCTAATCAGATAATCTTGCATGAACCATTTACTACAACTGTCTCCCTAACTTTTTCAATTTCTTAATTCTTCATTTTATCTTCATTTTCAGTCTCGCTTTTTACTTTATGATAGAAGTTTGCTGTATTAATTAATAATTTATTTTGTTTAATGTAAGTTTTTAGAGGTTGTTAATAGATACATTTTTTGGTTTTGATTTTATTTTTCAAAATTATTTGATATATTTCAATGTAAAATATTAAATATAGTTCTATTGTAAAATATATTATGATACATATATAACTTTATTTAATATTAATTCTTTCGTAGAACATAATTAGTAATTTATTTAATTTATTCTGAAATGGATTATGCTTTATAATAAAAGAGTTTATAAAAAAGATAAAGACGAATCGAATCTGATGCAGCTATAAAAAACCGTTACATATTGTTTTAATAGAATGCTTTCACAAAGATATTTAATACGTAATTTGATGAGTGGTGGTTTATAATAGTAGTTTATGCAACTAGTGCGTAAAATGAACTGTTTCGCACGGATGTTGATTGTCGCGCACGAGTCCCCGGTGAAGAGTGCCGCGATAGTCACACTAGTGTGAAAAAGTTATGCACGAGTTACATACAATACTCTTTGCCTAGGTATGCATAAAGTCCGCGTAACGGTATAGATAGAGTAGGTAACCGTATCTCGATGTTTCGTTAACATCAGTTCGACGGCGGACGTTTCGTCGAGAATTTCTCGATGTAATGGTAGAAAAAATGAAGGAAGAGGCGCAGGGGGAGCAAGGCAGGATCCAGAGACGGAGCCCCTGATAGGGGCGTAGCGTGCGAAGCCTCCCCCGCCGCAGCAAAAAATATTTATTTTGTCTTTTATTTATTACCAGAGTATAATACAATATATACATGTTATTACATCAAGACGTACATAAAATAAGTCTGATGTAACTTATATCCTATAGAGGTAGTCAAGCTACCTGTACATAGGTCCAGTTTAAACTTAAAGCTTAAATTTCTTAGAAACTACGAACTTAAAACCAAAGGAGACTTAAAACTAAGTTACAGTAACGTATACCGTAAAGTTAAACGTGGAAATATGGTCATATTTAGCTCCAAACAATTTTAAACCTATGAACTTAAAAAAATCTGAAAAAATTTACATGCATTCTGCATACTAGAAGGAACATTTTCTCTAAAATAAAACATATTTTTTTTTGTTTTCGATTTTCCAGTAAATTACCGATATATTCTCGATTTTTCAGAAAACAACATATTTTTATACATAAATGAAGAACTCTCTGGGAAATCGAAAATAAAAAAAAAATTCTCTTTTATTCCGAGAAAATGTTTGTTCTAGTATGCAGATTGCTTATATATATATATATATATATATATATATATATATATATATATATATATAAATGTAAATATGGTTATATTTATATATATATATATATATATATATATATATATATATATATATATAAATGTAAATATGGTTATATTTAGCTCCGAACAACTATAACATATGGGCTTAAGAAAATATGAAATAATTTATAAGCAATCTGCATACTAGAACAAACATTTTCCCGGAATAAAAGAGAATTTTTTTTTATTTTCGATTTCCCAGAGAGTTCTTCATTTATGTATAAAAATATGTTGTTTTCTGAAAAATCGAGAAAATAACCATGATTGGCGGTACTTCGCAGCTCTTTCTTATTTATATAATAATTTTAATTAAATTATTTTTGAGAAAGCATAGTGCCAAAGCACTTCGCAACTTTTCTTTATGTCTTTAAATTGATTCAATGTAATTTGTATTTAAAACATATAACATTGTTTTATAGTATATAAGTGCGCGATTGAAAAGATTACTTTAATTTACGAAGTACTTTTTTATATTATTCTTATCAACATTATCCTTTTATAATAAAAAAATAAAGTAATCGTCACCCATAAATACGTACACATGCTTGGTAATATAGTTTATCATATAAATATAAATATATATATGCATGATTCTCTGGAGAATCGAGATAAAAAGAAAAGATAAACTAATTTCGGCAAAATGTTCCTTTTAGTATGTAAAATAGTCGTGAATTTTTTCAGATTTTTTTAAGCCCATATATTTAACGTTGTTTGAAGCTAAATATGACTTTATTGCTAAAATGTGCATTTCAATAATTTTTTTAACAATATTACTTATGATTTTGATTTTTTTTATATAAATATTGCACTTCTGTCATTTTGCGACTGTGGTAGTCACTTTTGTACTGAAAAAAGCTATCTGCATGAGTTTTGGTGTAATGTTTCGAGTGATCAATCCCACTTTTATCGGAATTTTAAGTTTTAAATGAGTTTAATTAATCGAAAGGAGCAGTATAAGGTTTCAGAACTATTTTTTATGACAAATTCTGAAAATTTGCTAGAAAATCCCTTATTGTTATTTTTTAAGAGATTTAATTTTGTTGAATAAATGGAGGTTGAAATTTCTTGAATAAATGTAAAAAAATGACTAAATGCTCATATTCAGCCTTGATCAACTTTGAACCTAAGGGTTTCATTAAAAATGAAAATATTCATATATATTCTAAGTACCAAGAGGAAAATTTTTTTTTATCTCGATTTCCCAGAGAATCAACCATATATATGGGTCAATCCATGCCAAAACGCACACGACTCTGCCCAAAAATGGTAAAGACTTATAATAACTTGTATAGGGTCAAAATTTAGGGTTTTTTATGTAGAATCAATAGCTATGTGGCGCTTTTCAAAATTTTCAAAATGGCGGTCCCAAAAACCCGATTTTTTTTACCAGTTTTCCGAAAATTTTCCGATCAATCGTACATAAAAATATAGATAAAAGACGAAAATTGTGAGAAAGGTCATTTTATATGTTTTCGGGTACGCTGAATCCGAATCCGCTGACCGTTTAACCTTATCACTCCAGGATTTGCTCTAACCTAAAAAAATACCTCAAAAATGCTCAAACAGGCATGATTATGGCTAGATAAAGGTTTGTGACGATGCATTTGTTCGTTTCAAGGGTCGCGTATTTCAAATCCAAGGTCCGTTCAGCTCGTTCAGTCCAAAATTTGCCCCTAGCCTCAAAATATTTTTCAAAAACGCTCAAATAGGCATGATTACGGACAGATTAAGGATCGTGACCATAAATTTATACGTTTTCGAGATCGCTGATTTTAAGTTTAAGGTCCGTTTAGCCCGACAAGCCCAAAATTTGTCGCTAACCTCAAAAAGTACTTCAAAAATGCTCAGCGGGCATGATGACGGCCAGATGAAGAATCGTGACCATATATTTATACGTTTTTGGGATCACTGATTTCAAATCCGAAGTCCGTTTAGTTCCATCAGCTAAAAATTTGTTTTTAACCTAAAAAAATACCTGACAAACGCTCAAATGGGCAGGTTCATGGCCAGAAATGGACGGTTATACTTTAAATCTCTACAACAACTTCCTTTTTATCACTTGAAAATTTTCTGATAATAATACTTTTGTTTCGTAGTGGAATAAAACAGTGATTGCTTGAAATTTGTGGGACAGAAGGAGCCTCGTTAAATCGTCTTTTTAATCTTCTTTGAGTGTTGCTATGTGTTACTTTTGAATAATAAAAGAACTTTATATTTTTTATTGAATGGCATGCCCACTCATAAAGCTGCTTAGCTGTTAAAATGCTGTTGATTGCTGATGCTTGGAGGCTTTCGTTCCTAGCTCCTATTTTAAGAGTTGCACCAAGGCCATCATGCGGGCCTATTCCGTGAGCCGTCGCGCAAAAATGCCATTCTGCTTTGATACCAAAATCATTTTCATGATTACATAAATTTTGGATATTAAATCGATTTTTAAAATGTTGTTTTGCTCCATCAGAAAAGTAGATAATCTTTGTAACTTTGTGTTGTTTCTTTAGGTAATCAATTATCATCGAATTACACACATACACCGCTGCAGAGTCATGAGTATTTGATTCAGAAATCACGATTATATTTCCATGTTTTAATTCACCTTCATCTCGATAATAATAAACTACAGTATATACTGTGGCTTGATTATTATTATAGTGAAAAGCTTGAGCTGCTTTTTGAACAACGAAAGCAAAATTCTCTGAATAATCTGGTAGCACAAGAATTTCTCCTGACTTTAAGCTTCCCTTCAATTGCTTAAAATATTCTGATTGTTGTTTGTTAATATAATCATGAGGTTTTAATGATTTTAACCGATGACCGAGAAGTTCGAGGAAATTTTCAGTAGTTGTGTTTGATGTAATCATAGTTGTTCTATCTGTCGAATGCCAAGAGCTAAAAGTTATATCCTTTACGTCTGCTTTTTCCAAACCTGATTCAAGCTGGGATCTGAGCTTATAGTAATTAGGGCAGTTTTTGCATTCGTTAAGAAAACATTCTCTATTTGAGTTACGACATGAGATTAAGACAATCGGTATAGTTTTTTAATGGGAATTCCGATTTAGCCATCAGGTCAGATAAATTGATGGCATCGAGCAAAAGCTTGACATTCTCATGAATCACACATACGCAAACAATATGAGTACCATTACTTCCGGGTAAAACACAATTTTGAGGTCATAATTGGCAAAACTTTGAAAGACCTATAGTAGTATCTGGATGCTTTCCATAGAATTCGAAATATAATTCTTTTAAGCTAAACAATGCCAGTCTATTTTGTTTGAGGACTTTTTCTCCATCAATCTTAACAGATTTTTTATTTCTATATCCTGGGAGAATTCAACTGTTAAAATCACATTCATAGAATTGTTTCACTCTATTAACCGTAGTTTGTGGCAGCGATTTACCTATTTTTGGGGGTGGTCTAGAAAAAGAGCCACCATTGGCTTTTAATTCTTTAGCTTTTCTAATGGAATAAGTCGTAGTATTGAATAGAGAAGAAATCTTCTCTATTGACCATTTTGATGGCAGTATGGTTAGAATAGCTATCCTGTAGGGATCGTGCTCTGACAACGATGAAAATTTTTCTCTTAAACCTTCGATGATTTCATGGAGGTTTTCCTCAGCATTTGAAGAAGTCGAACTGTCAAGATCTAATTGCACATTCTTCTCTAGGCTATCTTCATTTGCACTGTTAGATACAGAAGTATTGTTCAAATTGTCATTCACGTTTTCATCATGAGTATCATCATTGTTGGAATTGTGGTTCACGTCTTCATTATGAGTATCATTACTAGTATATGATATTTTCCTACATCCACTGCAAATCATATTCTCTGCAGAAGCAAGCCCGAAATGTCTGCAAAGCCTAGCTGGTAGTGGTCGTAATGATTTGCCTATGTGAGCTACCAATTTGAACGGATTGCAACAGCGATCTGTTCGAAAAGACTTCTTCCTTTTTGAAGTCATGATCATAGAAAGCTAGCTCAAAGTCAATGCAAATACTGTGTTTATATGCGTGTGAGAACTATACGTCTATATGTACGAGTGCGTATTTATAGCCTTCAAAATAATCTCTGGTAAAATTTTACGATCATCAATGCTATATTGATTATATTTATCCGTTAGCCCGCCACTCAAACGTGATCTCTAACACGGAAAATATGACAACCCAAAATGCAAGCAAACCACGAAGCAGTAAAAAACGCTACCAGCCGCTTCCTTTGAAAGATTCCTTGACAATTTACCAATTATCACTGCTTCACTGATTATATTTTTTCGTTAACCCACTCAAACGTGATTTCTGTCTGTCGTATACTGTCCATCTGACGAATAGGACAACCGTGATTACATCGAACACAACTACTAAAAATTTTATTTAACTTCTTGGTCATCGGTTAAAATCATTAAAACCTCAAGATTATATTAACGAACAACAATCAGAATATTTCAATCAATTAAAGGTAAGCTTAAAGCTTAGAGGAATATTTGTGCCACCAGATTATTCAGAAAATGTTGTCCTTATGACTCACCGCTGATGAGTCATAAGTATTGACCATAAACCTGCCTATTTGGGCATTTGTCAGGTATTTTTTGAGGTTAAAAACAAATTTTTAGCTGATGGAACTAAACGGACTTCGGATTTGAAATCAGTGACCCCAAAAACGTATAAATATATGGTCACGATTCTTCATCTGGCCGTCATCATGCCCGCTGAGCATTTTTGAAGTACTTTTTGAGGTTAGCGACAAATTTTGGGCTTGTCGGGCTAAACGGACCTTAAACTTAAAATCAGCGATCTCGAAAACGTATAAATTTATGGTCACGATCCTTAATCTGTCCGTAATCATGCCTATTTGAGCGTTTTTGAAAAATATTTTGAGGCTAGGGGCAAATTTTGGACTGAACGAGCTGAACGGACCTTGGATTTGAAATACGCGACCCTTGAAACGAACAAATGCATCGTCACAAACCTTTATCTAGCCATAATCATGCCTGTTTGAGCATTTTTGAGGTATTTTTTTAGGTTAGAGCAAAACCTGGAGTGATAAGGTTAAACGGTCAGCGGATACGGATTCAGCGTACCCGAAAACGATTGATCGGAAAATTTTCGGAAAACTGGTCAGAAAATCGTGTTTTTGGGACCGCCATTTTGAAAATTTTGAAAAGCGCCACATAGCTATTGATTCTACATAAAAAACCCTAAATTTTGACCCTATACAAGTTTTTCTAAGTCTTTACCATTTTTGGGCAGAGCCGTGTGCGTTTTGGCATGGATTGACCCATATATATATGAATCTCTTTGAAATCGAGATAATATATATATATATATATATATATATATATATATATATATATATATATATATATATATATATATATATATATATATATATATATATATATATATATATATATATTTATATTTAGTAATTTAGTAATTTAAACTTATACAAAAATATAGCAGAAATTATGAAAAAGTATTGTTGTTTAAAATATTTTTTAATATATATAATACATACATACCATTTTCACAAATAAATTTAAGATAAGATAATATGGAACTAAGAAAATCTTAAAAATGTTCATTAAGTGTAATGATTCGAGTTAATTATTCAAAACAGTTTATGCAAATCATTTTAACTGCGAACCCAAATTTTAACTCTATTAAATTTTATTCCTAACAAATTGTATTGCAACATAAAAAATATATTGATTCACTAAAAAATGCTTTACAGTCTTCTTTTATTTTGAAACTATTATATATATAATTTTTTTACTATTTCAGTTATGTAATAAAAACAAGAGTATTAAAAAACAAAAAATTCGGACACCTATAACACAAATTTATTTAAAAAAACTAAAGAAAAATTTTCAACTATAAATAATCCTATGCCAAAGTATAGCATTTAAAAAGTAACTTAAAAAGTTTTGCATGTCAAGTTACATTTTTCTCTAATTGACAATAATAAATATTGCAAAACTATAATTGTTGATTAAATTTTATTTATGAATTAATACATTCTACTTTTAAAAATAAAATTTTTTCGTAATATTGATCGAGTTTATGAACAATGGATTCAATAATTACAAAAATATCATAAAAATAAAATTAAAATCTTCATAAAAAAATAAACAGAGCTTTGAAAGGCCAAAAATTACCGCATATTACTCATCAAGAAAATAATAATCAAGAAAAAAGCTACGTATTAAAAACACAGGCACACAAAAAGAGAATGTTCGGGCCCACAGACCAGACCACTCATTCTATATATTTTTTGGGACGCTCAATCCATTTCTGTAGTCAGTTTACCGTCATCATGTCAGGGTTTTTGGCAAAACTCAAAAAATGTCCGAAAAATCGCTAAATTTAGATCTTTTAATGACCCACTAAGAAAATCACTAGTTTCAAACAAACTCTTGCTTCCAATACTAATTCCATATGTTCTTTGCGTCACTGAATCGATGTTTAGTGTTAGTTTACCCCCACCACGTCAGTGTTTTTGGCAAAACTCAAAAAGTACCTTAAGAATCGCGGAAAATCGCTAAATTTGCATCTTTTTGCGGCACAAAAACCAGTATCAAATGAATTCGTACTTTCAATTCTAATTTAATATATTTTTTGGATCACTGAATCCATTTCTGCAGTCAGTTCCCATGAAGCTCAAGCTACCCGCCACGCACTACCCACCAGACATAGGCGTAGACGCTCGAGGGGCCCCAGCAAAATTAATTGTATATTTAATTATATAATGCATGTCAATAGATTATTTTGAATTAAAAATATTTAGAATGATCTAAGACTTAACCACTTTTGATTTGAGTGCTTTCGCTCAATAACCTTTCGTTGCCTTTTAAAACTTTTAGAATATATTCTCCTAATGCTATAGAACACTAAAGATGTTTAATACCAGTGGCAGAAAAGATTTCTGATAAAAAAGAAAATAAGGAAGTAAGATCGAAAAATCGCAGAATTCGCCAATTTTGAGAATTTAGGCGCTCTCGGTTGAAATATTCTCTGCAACTTTTTCCAGAGTTATCGTTGGCTTCTAAAACTTTTCGGCTATATTCTCCGAATGCTACAGAAGACGGAACACGTTTAAAACCCGTGGAAGAAAAGGTTTCTAATCAAATAATAAGAAGTGTGAAAAAAATGCACTAAAAAGTGTAAAATAATTCACGAAAATGTTCTCGAAGTCGGCGCCGAATTAGAAATTGACATATACCGTCACCTCTTTTTGTTTCATTGGGAATCTTATTCTTGACTAATTGTTTGATAGCGTAGTTTGCGTACCGGCGCTAGGTGGCGATGGCCTAAGCGCATTAAGATTATCCCGGGGATAATACATAAAAACTCGCGCCAGCAGTTACAATTGTAACAGTATTATTTGAATTAAGTATATGTGATAGTTTAGCCGATGACTATCATTTGAAGAAGATTGTTGCATTGGAAGTTCTTTTTAAAAGCATATTTTCTCAAACCAGTGCTTTCGATTACGAGTTATTAACTTTAAGGGGACGCCGGATATCTCTGTCCTTGTCTAATTGAGTTTTCATTCATAATTTTAAGAGAAATCATATTTTTCTTTAAATAATAGCTGTCCCCAATTTGTTTTACAGTAACCTAATTATATGTCCAAGCTGGTTTCATATGATTGTTTTGTTTTCGAGAAAACTTTGACAAACTTAGTATGTAAAGGTTAATCTCCACGTAGTTGGCCCTTTTAGTGTGTCAAAGTTTTCTCGAAAACAAAACAATCATATGAACCCAGCTTGGACATATATGTAGATTACTATAAAACGAAGCGGGGACAACTATTATTTAAAGAAAAATATGATTTCTCTTAAAATTATGAATGAAAATTCAATTAGACAAGGACAGAGATATCCGGCGTCCCCTTAAGTGGGATATGCGATAGTGGGACACATATTTCGTGCCAGGTTTAACGAAATTGGACCCATTTCAATATTATTTATAAATTATATTCTTGAATGGGACTACCGGAGGATAATTACCTTTCATATAAAAAAATTTCATCCGAATCGGTCGAGTATTTTCGGAATAATCGCTGGACAAACATAAAAAAAAAATACTCAAGAAAAAGCTATTAATTTTTTTTTTAAATAAATGAATATACAAATATAAGTTATAAAACAAAAATAAATCGATAAATCTTAAATTTTTTTCTTGATTTCAAATCTTTATCAAAAAGTGTATAAAATTAGCTTTGTTTGGTCAAACATTATGATCAAAATATTTTTAGAAAAGAAAATATCATAAAAATGAAAAAAACGTATAAAACAAAAACGATTTGATGAATCTTGGAAATTCTTTTTCATTTGAATTCATGATCAGAAGACGAAAAAAATAAGCGTTTATTGGTCAACAATTACGGTGTAATACCCAATAAATAAGCAATATAAATGTTTCTTTTTTTAAATATAACCTTGTATATCTCGAAAAATAAAAGTTCTCATCATCCGAACAAAGAATATATACAGAAAATCCCATAGAAAATCGATTTTTTTACAAAATGATTATGTTCTCAATCACAAAAAAATAAAATGCCTAAAAAATTTTACAGAATAATCTTCTCCATTGTCCTAATTGCCTCAATTTTTTTCAAAAACTGACCATCATATATTCAGAGAAATCACCGTTCAAACAAAACATAAAGTTTCCGTGTATAACAAAGAAAGAAAATACCATATAAGAAATTTCGGGTGGTAAAAGATAGGTAATTTTATGCTCTTTCAAATGCATTGTCACCTAATCGACGATATTATTTCTAACGTACCACAAAACCCTAAAAACTAAAAGCAAAAAATCGAAAAATCGCTGAAAGACAAAAAAAATCCGAAAACTATAAAAATTATTATTGTACCCCCTTCATTTAAAAAGAACAAATAAAATGAGCCCTGAAGCATTAATTGTTGCCGTGGATTACTCGAGATATGGATGCGTACACACACATACACACAAACACACACCCACTACCCACACACACACAGACACACACACAATGACAAATACACACAATTTCATCCATACAGACGCACACACACACACGCACACCCACACATACACATCCATACGGACATTTTCTAATTTTTGATTCCTTGTATCTCAAAACATGTTACTATAACATGTTTTTAGCAAAACTTTTTTTTATTATCACAAAGCTTTCTCTTTGAGGAAACAATAAGTAATTAATAACTGGTTTTTCAGGTGTACGTTATTATTTAGGGTGATGTTAAACCCTCGAATTATCTGCCAATACAAGGAACCGCCTTTTTTCATTTGCTTTTTAAATATGAGAAAATATACTCTCTGGAAAATTGTTGTTTTTGATTAGAACAGCAACTTTCCAGAGATATATTTACTAAAATCTGAAAAGTTGATGATAATATAAGTATATTATCTATGATTTATTTTATTTTTACTATTCAATTTCTTTACAATTTGATAACTTTTTTTACTCAATTGATTGTACGACTTGCAACAAATTAGAAGGTGAATTGATAAAGGTAATAGTTGTTTCTTTAGTCATTATCCCCCGTTGAATCGATTATCACTATTAGTTTTTATTAAATATCAATTTTTATTAATTTGTTTAAACACTAACTGTTTAAACAAATTATAAGAGATTATTCTTTTACAACAATTTTCATACTTTTGAGGAACTGATTTTTCCAATTTAACTTGCTATACTTATATTTGATTTATTCATACAAATGGATAACTTTTATTAGTAAATTTGTATCTTGTACTTCAATAGAAACCTCTATTCGAAACTTACATAAGCGATCGGTAGCTTTGCTTATGTGTGTATATGCTTAAGAGGATGTCGGAGCTAAAATCGTGTTTTTTCTTTTAGTGATTACTTTTGAAGAATAGAATGCATGGGAAAATCAAAAGGAGAGCCGCGTAGTGCTCTGTATAATAAAGCTTTTGCATGCAAGATAAAGTTGATCTGTTAAGTTATTTTTCTAATTAATTTGAAATACAATAGGTTGTTTACGCATGGAAACCTAACCTCAAGATTTTAATCCTACCAAACTTTTGCAAATAACTTTTTATAATGTTATTTTACAGTAAAATTCGGAGAAGACCCGTGTAGTGCTTACTATAATTAACCGACCTGTACAAGATAAAGTTAATCAGACTTGTAGTTTTTACATATGATTAGAAATACAAAATAGGTCGGACTGCAAAAGGGGGGGCGGGGCTCCGACATCCCCTTAACTAATTTTTGTTGTCACAATAATTCCAGAAACTTTTGAGAAACTCATTTTGTCAATTGGATTTACTAATTTGGATACAAATACTATCACAGTGATTTTAGAAATGATACACAACTGGAGCATATAAGAACTTAATTTTTTTAAATTATTCGACACAATACCTATAAATTTGATACATTCATATTTTAAAAATGCATACTAAGGTAAAAGTACCGGTTATGGAACGCTTTTTGGTCAATCCAAGATTGTCGTCTAATTTTTCATTATTAAGAATGTTAATAAAGAAAAGTATTGGGTATGGTTCGAAGGGCTGAGTATAGTAGATTCATTTACAACCTGCAAAATGCAAATTCGTTACGAATTCTTATTATTATAAATAAAAAACTAAAGCAACAGCATGTACCTATTATGAAACACCGTTTTCCTAGCTTGTCCCTGTGTTCCAAGATTGAAGCCCCTATTATGGAACGAATAATTATATGATAATATGACTTTACTCTTTAGATTTCGCTTGTAAGTGATATAAAGATTATTAATAATACATACAATGCACACGAGGAAGGAAGTAATCATTAAATTTACGCTCTTTTCTAAAAGTTATTTAGTAGCAATCAATGAACATATATAGGGTTAAGTATACCTATATGCACCGCTGAATTGACTGATGGTTGTAGGTTAGAATTTTCAAATTCAATATACATTAATACATTGAATTTTTCACATTTATGAGGCATAAATCATTCAAATATAATATTTATAACACTATGATATAAAAAACAATACCTTGTCAACTTAAATTATTATAGAAATGTTCGTGCAAAGGTGTTCAATAAATATGGACATAACGTAATTATATGTACCCATTATGAAACAGTCAAATATTTAATATAAATCGTATCAATATTAAAATAACATTGTTATAACTTGAATCTATGGACCGAAAACTATTATTTAAACTAATATACATCTTATAAAATTGTTTAGATTTATAAATACAGTGAAAAAACGAAGTTGTATGAATCAACTGTTATTGCTCAAAAAACGACGAATTTGTGCGACATTGAAGACACGGATGATAAAAGTTTTTTTTTCAATGTTACTGCTTGTGTAACAATATATATTCTTTTAAATTTGAGAACCATACATAATTATATATCCATGTGATTTTTATATTGGTTTATATATATCATATTCACATTTTATTTAATCACTATGTTTAGTGTTCCATGTTAGGAGCATGGTTTAGAAGGTGTCCCATAACCGGTACTTTTACCTTATAGCTTGGTGAGTATTAAGTATTTTGTCTAAAACTTCAGTAACTATCTATATGTAAACAGTATACGTAAAACTCCAAATAACCTTATGATAGCTTTTGAACACTCGACAGTCAGCTTCATAAGATATAAAATTAATAATAAAAGTTATTCATTCGTATGCTATCAAATTAAATACAAATGTTCAAATGAAAGCTGAATCTGTCGAGTGTTCAGAAGCTATCATAAGACGGTTTAGACTTTCACGTACACTAAGAGAATACATCGGTCAGACTTGCTGAACTGTTCGGTAGTTTTGACCGAAGTGAGTTCGGTAGTATGTATACGTCAAGAATAGCAGAACAAGTTCGGCAGCTGAGTCTCCGTGCGTCGCGCTAGACGCCTAACCTCACTTTTTCACAAATAATGAATGATTTAATGAATTTCTTATTTCTTGTTACTGTAACCTTTTTATATATGATTAGTTAGTCTAAGTTACATTTTCGATGTTCTACTTTAACCTTACTTCTGTTTTACCTTATCACAAACATGATAATGAGGCTACAATAAAGCGCAGCACCACACATCCCTTTTAATACACATCCGCCAAAACAGCCGAACTGTTCCGCAGTTTTTACCGAACTCGTCAGTAAGAATAACAGACTATGGCCTCCGCAAACTTAGCAATGCGACTTCGGCAAGCCTAACTAACCATTCTCTCAGTGTACACTATTTACATACAGTTTCTGTAGTTTTAGACAAAATATTTAATACTCGTCAAGCTATAGCATGCATTTTTAAAATATGAATGTATCAAATTTATAGGTATTGTGTCGAATAATTTAAATCAATTAAGTTCTTATATGCTCCAGTTGTGTATCATTTCTAAAATCACTGTGATAGTATTTGTATCTAAATTAGTAAATCTAATTGACAAAATCATTTTCTCAATAGTTTCTGGAATTATTGTGAATATAAATATGTTGAGCATACACACTTAAGTATAGCTAGTGTTGGCTAATATAGGTTTCGAATTATGGTTTCTGTTTAAATATAAGATACAAACTTACTCATAGAAATTATTCATTCGTATGATCAAATCAAATGCAAATGTTTAAATGGAAGCTTAATCTGTCAAGTGTTCAAATCCTATCATTAGGTGGTTTGGAGTTTTACGTATAATGTTTATATGACGTTTCTGAATTTTTAGACAAAATACTTATACTCATCGAACTATAGCATGCATTTTTAATACATGAATGTTTCAAATTTAGGTACTGTACTCTAAACCTAAAAGAATAAAAATTGACGTTAGAAGAATAAAAATAGCATTTTATTCTTTTTGCAAAGTATAAAACGCTGATTTTGTTCTTTAGCGAACTTGACAGTGGCATTAAAAGATTAAATCGTACAAATTATTTTTTTGTAAAGAATAAAATTCAGTTTTTATTCTTTTGTTTTAAGAGGACGTTGTATCTACTGTCCTTGTCTAAGCACATTTATGCTAATTATTCAAATAGTAATTTGTTAATTGAAAAAACAAAAGTCGCCTTCGATTCATCTTAAAATGTGGAATATTTTCAGACCTAAAAAAGTACCTAACATTGTTTCTTTTTCGAGAAAACTTCGGAATATGAAATCTAACCTTAATGTTAAACGAAAAGAATAAAAGTAAAATTTTATTCTTCACAAAAGAATAAAACCTGAATTTTATTCTTTACGAAAGAATAAAAGCTTAACTTTATTGTTTACAAAAGAATACAAGCTGAAGTTTATTCTTTATAAAAGAATAATTTGTACAATTTAATCTTTTAAGTCATTGTCAAATTCTCTAAAGAATAAAATCAGCGTATTATACTTTGCGAAAATAATAAAATGCTATTTTTATTCTTTCTAACGTCAATTTTTATTCTTTTAGGTTTAGAGTGGCGAAGAATACTTTAAAACAATTAAGCACGTTCTCCGGATTAAAATCGACCCTATGTATTAGCATTTATACAATTGTTACAAAGCCCGCATAGTTAAAATGAGATTGTTATATAAAATAAGAGTATTTCGTGTAATGGAAGAAAACATTTTTCAGGGGGACTTATAAGTCCATACACGTGTCTTAGTAAGTTTGAGCATGTACAAGTATAAACTATAGGCTGTAACTTTGCAGGTTATTCGATGTTATTTAATTTTTATACGGGTAAGTCCCAATGAAGTCTTTCAAGGAACAAAATGAGACCTTCAAAATTAACATCGTCTAACAAATAAAAAAGTCTCCACAGTTTTGTCAACTTTTTCTTTTTTAAAGTCTAAATTTGACGATATCTAATTTTACAATAACGGAATTTCGATAAAAAATATTTTTTTAGTTTGACAAAAACCCCTTATTTCATAATATATTAACTTTAATATCATTATGTGAGATTAAATTGTAGTAAAAAATGTTTGTTTTTTTATGACATATATCTACGCATACAACCTCCTTAAGACACTCAAATGTTGATATATTCCATTTCGGTTTTATTATATCAATCTCTGTAATAGGATTGTATCTAAATTAGTAAGTTCAATTAGCAAAATATTTTCTTCTTGGCTTTGTCCCTCGGTATATATGGTAATATATATGAAAAGACTTTATCGATCTGCCTCGGGAAGATCGATAAAGTCTTTTCATATACAATAATAAATATAATTCTCATCACTCTAGTGTAAGGTGTGCTGTATATTTGTCAGCCTCTACCAGACTGTATCAGTTAGAAAAAGTAAAAATTTTTACTATTGAAAAGGGAGAAAAAAAATTTTACTAAGCGTTTAAAGAAAAAAATGAATGAAAATATTTATTATAAGCTAGGGGATTCCTGTTTTACTTTCCCGTGCAAAAATGAACCTTCAGTAATATAGCCCTAGTTTTCCTTGCTATGTTGGACCAATTTTATTGTCCATTTGCATATAATGATAGGATATCGGATATCATTAATGATGATGGCCACCGTGATTTCTAGACCGAAATGCAATTTAATTATTATTACAAACACATTTTTTCATTATTTTTTTTCTTTACATTTCTTAGTAATTTTTTTTCTCCATTATCAATAGTAGAAATTTTTACTATTTTTAACTCATACAGTCTGATAGAAGCTGACAGATATACAGCACACCTTACACTAGAGTGATGAGAATTATATTTATTTTTATTTTTGCTCGTGGAGACTAATACCTTCTTAACTTAGATGATAATATATACCTGAGCAATAGAGTCACTTTGTCTATATTATTATTAACCTTCCAAATTCAAAGCAAATAAGCCAAATATGTGTATACGAGAGTTTTTGTGCTCATAGATTTCAAATCTAAAGTCTAAATTTAAAAGACTAAATGACGTAGCTAATTTGGAGGTTCTTCTGCGGTAAAGTTCTGTATTTTTAATAAACTTGAGAAAAATAATTATTTAGGATCAGTATTTTTCGCGGGCGAAACAGCAACTGGCAATGCTAGTAAAATATAAATACAATATAAGTTTTTAATCTAAAATGATACAGATTTTCAAATGTATGGGTAAAAGCATTCAATAACAACTTGTAACAAGGAGAAAATTAAACTATATCACGCCACATTTGTTATCGTAAATAAGGTATGAATCGCTCCAAGACGTGAAAATCCCTCTGTATAGTTTCTCTGCGCGTTTATAATACATACCTATAGGTATACTTTCACCGTACCAAAAATATCGCTGTTCAATTATGGTTAACGCGCGGGCAGTAAAGCCTGCACCTTGTATGCACTATGTATTATAAACTTATCCCAAGATTGATTTTCCGTCGCGTCGAAAGAACGAGCAGAACGATCTAAGTTTGACGTGAACTGCAGCGGCCGTCCGTCGACGTAATTGTCAGGGGGAAGGACATAAAGAGACCCGTTGCAGCGGCATGTTTCCGAGTATGATATCGCGCTGATGCATGCACGTGTGTACACGCACATGGCTCATACACATATTATTCAGACCCGGAAGACGCGACAAAGGCCTTTTCAATCGGTTTCCGGTGCAGAAGTTGGTGACAATTCGAACGGAACGACATGCGCGCACACCCACATGAAACGCGGTGAACGACGACTTGCCCTGTACACACACACACACACACACACACACGCACACGCACACGCGCACGCGCACGCGCACGCGCACACGCACACGCACACGCACACGCACACGCATACGCATACACACACACACACACACACACACAATCTACCGCTAATTTCAACCTCGTTTTTTGTTTGCCTACCTTTCCTTCTGACTTCTCGTTCACTCCTCTTTCTCTTTCGCTTGTTTTTGTATACCTGGAAGCATTTTTTATCCCATTTAAATCTCATCATACTTTCTTGAAAGTTGATAATTTCACGGGAATGAGGTCAACATGCTCTTATTACTGGAAGAAATACCTTATATAGGCCTTATGCAGATGACTTGAGACCATAATTTTTATTCACTCTCGACGATTTATTTTAAAGATCAACACTATTTAAAGCGCCGATATTTATAATTACTGCCATTATGGCGTTTGATTTACGAGTTTTTGATAATAACATATGATCGACATTATAATATATGAATTAAATGGTAAGTTTTATATTTTGTGGACACTTTCTTATATAACGTGGTAAAACCTAATTAAATTTTGCATGAACATTTGTTAACGTTGTTTAGATGGGGGCTTGCAAATTTCAGCGAATATGGTCAGATCTTTTTGATTTTATAGTTATTCTTCAAAAATCCTCCATTTTGAGACCAGAAACGGTGTAAAATATGCCGGTATTCATTTGTTATACTATGTGTTGAAGAATTATTTTTTAATCGAAAAATAGGGGTTATAATTCAATGAAAATTCTACTGTAGCGACCGGAAGTTCTTTGATAATACCTTGAAAACAGTAAGGATCAAGTACCTCGTCACGATAATAGATATAAAAAATGAGACCCATATAGAGATCAGAAAAATACTACACTCTAAAAATACTTGCCTTTATTCGGAAGCCAAAACTATAAATATGTGCAAAAATTATAACACCAATAGTTCTATACGGATGTGAGTTTTTGAAACTAGAGTTCTGAGAAAGATCTTTGGGGGTAAAATGGATGAGATTATTGCGACGTCTCTTACGAAAACTAGCACATTTCAGGTTTCTCGAAAAACACTAGTTCTTGTTCGCAATCTCCTACGAAAATTAGCAATTTTCAGAATTTTACTGCTAACCATTAATAGCTGGCCATAATAATAATAATAATACTAATAATAATTAGTGCCATGTAAAACTATACTACTGTAAATTTTCAAGTCATAAGATTCATTGCTTCTTGAGAAAACAAAAACAAAATGTCAAAACATTCATTTTTTGGACAAGGATAACTTGGGTGATTTATTATATAAATGGTATATTTTTAAAATGACTTAAGTCCAAATGTTGTCAATTTTGAGTTAATGGCTGATTTGTAATCTTTGCATATATATCTACAATACCCTGGTAGAAAATTATCTAGTTTTATCGAGGTCCTCGATTATTCCCATGGCAAACTAGATAGATCTACATAGTTCTAGATTAATTTTCCACCAGGGTATCCTAGAGTATTACAAATATTATCACGATTTTAACCCGCTAATATCCAGCGTTACTTCTGAGCACGATTTTAATCACTCACAAAAATTAGGAATCAATAATTTAGCGAGTTTAACCCGTTTGCTACTAAAGCAACTCTAAGAGAAAGCAATCATTCCATCAGAATGATTATTTGTTAAATTATTAATTTTTTAAATTTAAAATAAAATATCGATGCCGCATCGATCAAACCAATGCATACAGGGAAAGCAATGCATATGGCGATACTATTTTTACCTTAATAACATAAAATTAAATTTTTCTTCTGTAATTCTATCGACTGATAGTTGTTTACAAAAATATAAAGCAACAAATCTCCGTGCTAGTTATTACAATTAAATTAATTTAAGAGCCGATTTACTTAAAGTCAATTTTAAACTCTATCCCGCTAAAAATTATATTCAGAGCTTGTTTTTACTCAAATAAGTTATACGAGGTAGATGATATAACATTTTAAAGTTAACTTCCTATTTATTTTTTTGATAAAAAAAAGGTCTCTAGTCGTTATAGGGTTATCGTGCTAATTTCATACTAGTAAATTCTGTATACTTTTAAAAGAGCACAAGTCCGTGGACTTTATGTGGCTATTTTAAAAATATACAGAAATTTGGTCTTAAGAATACCTTATTTTTATAATATAAATAAGTATATAAATATTAACGGCTTTTGAATTGATATTAAAAACGCGATTGAAAACTAAGAAATAAGCTAATAACTATTTTTGCTTCCTCATACAGGAAGCTTTGTGATAGTAAAAAAGAGTTTTGCTAAAAACATGTTAGAAACATGTTTTGAGATACTGGGAATCAAAATACACTATTTTTAGAAAATGTCTGTATGGATGTGTGTCTGTATGAATGTGTGTATGTGCGTGTGCATGTACGTGTACATGTGCGTATGTGTGTGCGTGTGCGTGTGTGTGCGGGCGTGTGTGTGTACCAACATTACTCTGAATATAAACAGTCAAAATTAATGTTTCGGGGCTAATTTTTTTGTTCCTTTTTTTAAGAAGGCGGCACAAAAATACTTTTTTGTTTTTCGATGCGCTTTTGTTTTTTTAGCGGCTATTCGATTTTTGAATTTTAGTTTTTCGGATTTTTTGATACCTAAAAAATAATATCATCGATTGAGTAATAGTGCATTTGATAGGCCATAAAATTACCTATCTTTTCCGACCCGAAATTTTGAGTAAACTATTTCCTTTGTTTTGTTATACGAAATCGTCATTTTTTTCGAACGGTTATATCTGTGAAATAAAAGAAATAAAATTTTTCAAAAAAATTGGGATGTTTAGGAATTTGGTGAAGAATATTCTTTAAAGTTTTTGAGGCTTTAATTTATACGAAATATTTTATGTAAATCTCCAAGATGCCCTAGTATGTGAATACTAAAGTATCTATAATAAATAAAGCTCATCGCGCGATCGTTAAGTATAGAAAGAGGCTTCTGATTCTTTCTGGTTTCCTGCTGTCTATCTCTCTCGTTCTTTGTGTTTGCTCTCGCAATTGCAAAGTCGACAATTGTCCTGGCCTGAAACCGGCCAATCTAATTAAATTTACACTCTCGCGAACAGTAGCAGAATAGGAACAAACGTCAACATCGAACCACGGTTCACGTTGTTCACAGACAGCAGCCCCCATGTCACACTGATAAATATCACCGAATTCGAAAATGCAGATTCATTCCCGCAGTCAAGCGTGATTAACGGAGGGTTGCCGAGAGATATGCCGAGAGCAAGCGAGACAGATACAGACACAATCGTGCTTCCGACGTGCTCACAATTATACGCTCACGCGTCAGCTACTCTATACATCTCAGCTTGAGCTTCTACACAAATAGACACATATATATCTATATGGGTGGTTCTGAGCATAGTGTACAGTTTGACTTTCAAAGAAAAATGAAAAATATTTTCAACATTTTTTAACCAAATAGTCTATATTTCTTATCTACAAAATATCTATAGTGACTTAATAAAAACGTTGAGCCAGAAATAATTTTTATATTTTATGTATTTTTTATTAATATTTGGTAAGTCGACGAACTTACTTCCATTTGATGAAAACAAATGATATAAATATGTGTTGGTATGCATTTTTAAGAGATTAGATGTTGATTTCGAAGTTAAAATATTACAATTTGAGTTTAAAAATCGACGGCGATAATACTCAACTGTTCGTTGTGGAAGAAGTCTTAATACGTTTACTTGGGCTAAATATTATTAGTAAAACATAAAAAACTATAAATTAACATCTATAACAACTATAGTCATTTATAGCTTAGTGTATGTCAACATTCAATAATTAGCAGTTTGGATTGATAGGAATTAAATAAAACAAAACTAATTACGATCTTGTTATGTTGCGTCAGGCAGATGACACTGTCTAAACCTGTTGATTTCTTGTAAATTTTCTTCTTGCGTAACGTAAGTAAGGTGATATTCTCTAATTAATCATGTATCGTTTATAATTTTTAAACAAATAGTAGTTAAAAAATATTCAAATTTTACCTTCCAGGCAGATGACACTCGTTTGATGCCCTGTGAGCTTTTGTCCAGTAACACGTATGTATTTAAAAATTAAACTATGATGCACATTGTACATATCAAACTAAAAATAACTCACTAAATCCCTCATGTTTGGTAAAATTATATTTGATTTAATAAGTTTTAATAACGATTTTTCAAAGCGGCCAGGCAGATGACACATAGTCGGGAGACAAGAAATAGCTTAGGAAAACAGCATAATAAATAATTTTTTGGCTCTAATTAATTCTGTTCCCTTAATCGATGTTTGAAAAAGATTAATATTCCACAAGAAACTGTAAGATAGCGTAACTTATAAATAAAATACATTTAATTTTGTCTGTTCAAACTATCCTGGAGTCAAGAAATACTTGCCCTTTTAGGCCCTCCTAACGTTATTTTTGAAAAAAATAAAATCTAAAAACTAAATCTAAAGAATACCAGTTTTTAAAAATAATTAAATATACAATTTCGTAAAACTTGAAGAAGAAAATTTGTTTTTATCTTGTATAAATTTGCCTGGAACGTCAAATCGTACGCTATGCTCAAAATCACGCATATACGTTGGTTGTACAAGTCGTCGTCATCTCGCTCTCATGCGCGCAGCGTAATTACGCAAAACGATACGAGCGTTTTTCCGGCGTTCCCGGAATTCCACCAGCGAGAGCAGCAGTGCTGACTTTTCTCCTCTTCTTTGTAGCGATTTGCTGCAGGGCACCGCGCACAGCGAGAGATCTGTGCGTGAACGATACTCCACAGCAGGCAGATGAGATAAAAATACGGCAAGGGAGCAAGAGTAGCGAGCGAAGGAGTGAGAGAGATACGCGAGGGCGCCAAGAGCAATCGCTGATCAATAGGTGGACAGCGAGGGCAACAGGAGGGAGTACGAGA
Source organism: Gastracanthus pulcherrimus (assembly GCA_949152435.1). Taxonomy (NCBI): domain Eukaryota; kingdom Metazoa; phylum Arthropoda; class Insecta; order Hymenoptera; family Pteromalidae; genus Gastracanthus; species Gastracanthus pulcherrimus. The sequence continues at coordinate 46,684,868 of OX424573.1, read as the reverse complement.
GCTTTAGTGCGCCTGCGCACAGAGGGAAGAGACTTCTACCATTCGTCGCCACTCGCTGGATCGCAAACATCGGAAGCTCTGGCTCTGCTCCTCCGCGCCACTCTATATACCTATACTATGCGTAGACTATACCTATAGCTATTGCGATACCGAGCAAATAACTGCTCGAAACTCCGGAAAGTTATCCTGCTAACGTTTGGCTATTGCGGTCTTCGCGCCTCGGTTCCAATTCTCGCCAATGATTCGCTGATAGTAATATCGTTTTACCCTTACAAAAAGCGAACAGTAGGTACTGCTACTGCTCAGCTGCTGCTGCTGGGGATCGTATTTCAGGCTGAAGATCACATTTCCACGCTATGGGTGCGAGTTTTCCACACCAATAGCCTTTATACCATTAAGCTTAAAGTATGTTTACTACTCCACCATCGCCAAAGAAAATGAATGAACATGCTTGGCTCTGTGTAATCCTTTTAGCTTTACGTTATGAACATTGCTGCCACTACTTTACATTGTCAAAATCTTTGTGCTTAGAAGGAGATGATTAGGGTTGCGGGTCCTGAATTCATCAAACTTTAAGGATCTGTTTCTGGCACGAGTTATAGCTAAAAACACTAACACTGCCCATATACGTAATGTTTAAAAAATCACATACATGGGAAAATCTCCGGAACTTTTGATTTTAGTGTCCCACGTAATATTTTTTATGTAAATATCATTTAATGTAATATTTTAAAGTTTTATACTATTTAAGAACATTTAATAGAACACTTTAAATAAGAAAAATGGAAAAATAAAACTTCCGGAGCGATAATGCTAACAAAATAATATTTACATGGCATGTTACAATGATATTATCAATTAATACACACTTTTTAAAATTTTTTTATCAATTAATATTGAAGTTATTGAGAATAATACGTTTATTTTAAGTAAAATTAGGCTGTAGGGTAAGGTAAATGTACCAGTACCTGGCCACGTTCCGGTACCTGGCCAAACGCTCACATATTAGTTTCTATTGATTATTAGTTACCTCCTAATCAAAATACCTCGCGTGACAATATTCACAACTTCTTAAGACCAACTATTAAGAAATCCTACTTCGAGTTTAAGAGTTATTAATTGTTTTTCAATCATTTAATGCATTTAAACGTTTTCTAAGGTTATTTATTAGTATTTTAAGTAAACATGAAATGTTAATGTGTGAAAAAAAATAGTTTTTACGGTAATAAGTACGTGGCTATGTACTCGTACTTGAAAAACCGTATTTTCCTGATACCTGGCTAGCTATATGAATCACATTATAAATAAATATTCGCATAAAACATAGTTTACTTCGTGTAATAAGGTTCTCTATGGTGACTATCATCATTTTATTAATATACTGTGATGACATATTAGTGAAAATTTAACAATAATTCCTGTTTATGTTTGGCATCTCGGCATATTTTTTTAAGTCACGGGCGCACGCGTATGTTAATATGACATACGTTACGTAAGTACCACATACTTTTAGATTTTATTGAAAAAATTTTATAATTTGAATCAGAAATAAGTAAAATTAGGGTGGCTATGTATTGGGACAGCGGTGTCCAGGTATCTGGACGTATGATTTTGGCGTGACCAGGTACATTTCACTAGAATACATTTGTATAAATTACTCGGATTACAAGACGTATATCGATAATATAAAAAGTTTAACCGTGGATGACTCGAGTTATAGGGCTATATATACGTACACACACATACACACACATACACACACATACACACACAAACACACACGCACACATACACGCACACACTCACATACATGTACACGCACACGCACACCCACACACACACACACACACTCACATACACACACACACTCACGCACACGCACACGCACACACACCCACACACGCACACAAACACTCACACCCACACACGCACACAAACACACAGACACACACACAAACTCACGCACACGCACACGTACACACACATGCACGCAAATAGTATTTAGTTACCCAAACATAATATGCGTGCATAAAAACGTGTGCCACCTATAAAAACAAATTGGCGTCACTAGTTTATAAAAATCGTATTTTTTATGGCACTCCTGCGTAATAAGTAAAAATGCCTTGAAACATTGCATGATTCGTAGAATTTAATGTGCAAAATATATAAATATATAATTTTTCCAAAAGCAATGAAGGTAGTAAGGGTCATTTGGTTTATCAAAGAGAAAGCTTGGTACCGATGTAAATTTTCGGATCAGAGATATAGATAAATTTCGATGTCTTTGAGGTTTCTGAGTCAGAAAAATATGTTTTTAAAAAATATATGTCTGTATGTATGTATATATGTAGGGAAGAGAGTAGATAGGCTATAGGCATACTGGCTCACGCGGGTTCTGTATCACCCCCCTGCCCTCTCAAAGTGATCCAGAACCCGTTCGGATTCTAAATCACCCAGAATGATCCAGAATCCGAAATCGAGAGAGTGGGAGAGCTTCCCTTTCTCTCACGTGAACCAGAATGCCTATAGTGTTTTCTACTTTTTTTCTTTATTTTCTTTGCAAATGTTTACAGGAGTGATAGAATAATTTTATGAGTTTGACGGTGTGAAGTGCGCAGGCAGTCTTGTACTTTTAAAACATAATCATCTCTCATTAGCTTGAAACCAATCATGTCTACTGCATACTCCATCTTGGAATGAGTGTTGAAACGAAAGTGTGTTAGATAATATGCTGTTTAGACAAGCTTCTTGATATCCCCACTGATGGGATTGTACTGAACGATGCGATCGTGTAAGATCATGCAATAAGCTGAAGTGTTAGCTGGAAAGTCTTTTTTAGACTCAAACTCTAGACGTACATCGACAGGAGCGCTCTTTATAGATTCGTTTTGCCGGGAACAGTCAATAACTATGAGTGGTTCAAGGTTGATAAATTCAGACTTTGTCAGCAGTGGCTGTGGATCTCTTCCATAGTAGGTGATTTGAAAATTGGCATACATATCATAGAGAACAGCGAACTGATTCTTAGATATGTCGAGATTCATATTGTTATATGGATAATATTGAGAATTCAAGAAAAGTCTCACATTACTAATCTCACAATGGTCAAATCGACTGGCATTTTCAGTTTTCAAATTTTTTTTCTTGGTTTGTAGTCCGAGAATGACAAAACGAGGTTTTTCTAACTGATTTGAAGTTTTCACTGTCCAAACATGTTTATTCGTGCTCGGAAGTAGAGGATATTCAAATAACTCCCAAGATCGATAGCACATAGAGATAGGATTATCTTTGCCAATGAAATTCAGCAGCTGGATCTTTTGTTTATCAGATGCAATAACATATGGCATTAACCACTCTATCTTCGTTATTTTTACCTGGTAGTCTTCATATGTAGTTACACTATTTGCTATAGTACCTTCTTGAATTATTGCATTCAAGTCATTTCTTGATCTTGTGAGAATGAGTTCATGCTTCACATTAACTATAATTTTTTTATAGTCTTCTGCAAAGCCCAAGATCATACTCAGAGGAATGGAAACGTCAAAGTTGCCGTGTGCATCTACCAAAGTTTTGCTTTCTTCTCTAACGTCAAGCCAGCCTGCATTTTCTAACATGAGAGTCTGATTCGGATTGAATGATGTCCATCCTTTCATGAGACTGCTTAAACCAACATTTTTACTTTTATCTATCTCCACAGCATTAATTTCATAACGAATTTCATCAAACAAATGGCAAATGCCATTGTTCACGAATTTAGTTTTATTTAGTGCTGTTCCATCTGGTTTTTGCAGTTTTCCACATACATGGATAGAACTGCGCGATGGTAAGAGACATAGATCTTGATGTTGGATAGAAATACGAATTTCATCACTATTATCAAAGCTTAGTGTTGAGTAAGGTTGATGTGCGTGAACCTCGTAATGAGCAATAGATTCATCGAATACGACACCTGATTGAATGCTTAGAATTTCGTCCATTTTTCTGGAAGCAGCAGAGAATTATACACGTGAATTTACTCCACGAACTTTTAGACCTAGGCTTCTGAGGAACTGAATGCTCTTCCGTGTTAACGGTTTGAGTTTCTTCGGTCGACTGATGACCGATTGACATGTTGGTTGACTTATATGCACTCTAGAATTGTAAACGATGCCCATTATACAGATTTGATGTGGAGTCTAATAGTAATTTCTTCTCCACGGAAATTCACTAAATTTCCATCTTGATCTACGATTTGAATTTGAAGATGATCTATGCACTTGACACTGAGTGGTAGATATATGACATGAGATGGAACTTCCAAGATTTTATATCCTGGTGGAACTCTGGGAAAGAACTCATGGATTGTATGAACTTTTTTGTTGTTGATGTAAGCACCTGCGGTAATATTGCACTCCACTCTGAGTGCGTTGATTTTCAATATTTTCACAGGTAAATCAGAACTGTGATGAGTTTTTTCCTTGAGAATGCGAGGAGTAAAGCCAAGAAGACGACCTATTGAATCGTGAGGAGTGAGATCTAACGAATGACTGCAATTAATTTCACTTCTGAGAGTATTGTTGTTAGCTCTCAAAGAAAATTCAATTCCTTTAGATTTCAAAGTTTCTTGTAAAAATTTATTAATAGCATTAATCTCGTAACTGCCAGTAGGGATAGTAATAATATTTCCATTCACATGAAGTTTATTATTCGAATAGTCCACATTGGGAATCGAGTTGAATGTTAAAAGTTCAACTAAACCCAAAACAAAATTTTTATGCTGAGGTAGTTCAATTGAAGGAAAATATTGTGCCTCTAGAATAGAAGATTTTCCTGAAAGACTCAAAGTGAAACTGTCTTCCATGACTGATTGGAAGAGAATGATTCCCATTCGTTTGCAATCTTCTCTTTTATAGTCTTCCGGTTAAAAATTGAAGACAAAGATGACCACAAATGAATGAGTCAAAATTTTGATATCTTTTATAGTTATATTTTACTTCTTTCACGTTGAAATATAACATGAGCTCTATGGGAGGTTTCAGATCACCAAAACTGTCAAAGTAAATTACTTTGGAACCATGTTTTCGATAACACACCCAGTGAGTGCCTTTATTTTTCATGTCATCCAAGTTAACAATAGCAGATTCATTACTCCATGGACCATCGGAAGGCAGATTATTTCTCATAAAAACACCTCGGAAATGTGGAATTTGCAACATACGAGCATATTTTAGAAGATCATAGTCAGTCAGTGGACGATTTGGCAAAGTTAAATCGAAGTTTTTTTTTTTTTAGTAAGTTGACCATGACCAACATGAGGTTTCATAAATAATCCCATTCCAGTTTTATATGGTTTAAGATAGAGACCTTCGCCTAAAGCAATATCTTCCATTGCCTTATTATGTCTCTTACTTTCTTCATGGTTTTTCTGTGCAGCTTTAGCATCATTTACTGCTTTAGCTATTCCTGCAGCTCCCCCTGCCAGAGCACCGGTCGCACTTAGTCCTGCGAACAACGGTATGAGAAACGGAAGAACTCCACCAATTTTTGATGGAATTGGAAGAACACGTGGAATGATAACTTTCCTTTTACCACCAACTTTCTTAACAGCTTGACGTGCACCTTTCAAGGCGGATTGAATAACCTTGCGGGAACATTTACTTGGTGTCATTGATTTTTTAGCAGCCGTCACTAACTTACTAAATTTTAGACCCATTCCAGTTATTCCTTTTAATTTCATAGCATTTGTAACAGCAAAAGCATATGCTTTTTCACCAAGACTGGCATCCTTGGCTTTAACACGTTGCCAAGCTTTATCAGCGAGCTTCATGTCAGCTGCTTTACGGTCTCCATTTTTATCAGAGTACACTATGTCATGTTCTTTGCATGCCTGATCAAGCGGATTAATTCCAGGATCACCTCTTTTCAATCGTTTTTTCAATTTAGTTCCGGGACCACAGTATTGATATCCAGGAAGATGCATTTCAATCGGCAAGTTATTGATCACTTTATCAAGCAATCCATAACCTTTCGGTTGTTTCCGAGATTTATGTACGATCATCTCTCTTCGAGTGTTGTTTTAAAACTAAAGATCAAAATATAAAACATGCGTTTATATTTCCACAGTTCAATATCAAACTAGACTTTGACACGTGAACATGGATTTTAGCGAGCAGAACGTCAAACTCCCCGTCACAAACTTTGATTTCGGAAAACAGAAGAGAAGGAAGCGTCATGGAGAATTACTACCTGATACTATACGAGCAGTATTCTGCGGGCCATCTAACTGTGGAAAAACAAATAGTTTATTGGCTCTAATTACACATCCCAATGGTCTTAGATTTGAAAATTTGTATGTATACTCTAAATCCTTGAATCAGCCAAAGTATCAATTTCTCGAAAAAGTTTTGGAACCGATAAAAGGTGTATCATATCTACCTTTTAGTGAGCATGAATCTGTAGTATCTCCAGATGAAGCCCGACCAAATTCAATTATGATTTTTGATGATGTGGCTTGTGAGAAGCAGGACAACGTCAGAGCATTTTTCTGTATGGGAAGACATAAAAGTGTAGACAGCTTTTATCTATGTCAGTCGTACGCTCATATACCGAAACACCTCGTAAGGGACAATATTAATATGTTAGTAATTTATCGTCAAGACGATGTTAATCTAAAACATATCTATGAAGATCATGTCAATACTGATTTAACTTTCAATGAATTTCGAAATCTTTGTTCTGAATGCTGGAAGAATGATAAGTATGGATTTGTTGTTATCGACAAAGATAGAGTGATGGATGATGGTAGATACAGAAAAGGATTTGACTGTTTTGCAATAAAAAAGAAGTTATGAATCCGAAACTTACAGTTCAATTGTAGACAGCATCTCGTTAGCATGTCAGAATTCAAGAAAGAAAAGAATATTCTCAGCGAGCTCTTGCGAGCACGTGAGGCTATTAAACAAAAATACTCTTTATTGAAAAAGGAGAGAGAAGATTTTGAAAAAGTTATTGGTGATACATTGAAACCAGTCATTACACCACTCGAGAAGCTCGTCGATTCGAAAGTCGAAAGCTTGCCACCTTCTAATCACATTTTGAATATAGACAGCAACAGGAAACCGAGGAAGAAATTGAGATTCGATCGATCAAGTTATATAGTAAATGATATAAATGAGTCGGGTTCCGCATATGATGATGATGATGATGCAGATTTTTCTTCGATGGATGGCACAATGATGAATTCAACATTCAAATCTGCGCTTGAAGAAAATGAATCAAGTGACTTTTTATCATTGTTAAATGAAAGCCGCAGCAAAATCGATAACATATACGGAGTACGGAACGTCAATGGAGTGTATATGATTGGCGATTCAGAAATTCAATTTCATGATAAAATGGTAAAAGTGAGAGATAAAAGTTATCCTAAAAGTGGGGGTCTAATGGAATTACTCTTCAAGAAACAACCAGATGACAATCTTATAAGTTCAACAGATCGAAAAAATTATCGCAGCATCCTGGAAGCATCAAATGCTCATCGGAAAAGATACAGCAAAGATGAGAGTATACGCACTTCGAAGAGTAGAAAATATATGAATATCATAGGACCCATGTTCCGCAGCGATCGTAAAAATAAATCCACCACCGGAAGAGGCCTCATACCTAAATATAAAATAGCAAAGAAAAATTCTTCTATAGATCTAATCTACTGGGATGATCCAAACGAGCTTATCGAGCGACTGCGATTATTAGTTGCGGAACGATCTGCTGGAAATAACAATCACGACAATGAAATACAATCGATCATTGAGGAACTACGTGAAGCTGGACATATATATTGAAATGCATGTTTTCTTATAAGATCAGTAGCATCATGAGTCTCGACGTGTTCGGAAGAAAACTTGAGGGCACGCAAGAAGCGAGTCGCGGTCCACCAGGCATTGGTTATAATCTTACATTAGATGGTAATTTTGATTTACAAAATAAAAGGTTATGTAACCTTGCTTATCCAAGTCAGCCTAATGATGCAGTCACCTTGGAAGTGCTTCTGACAACTATAAGTAAAGAAGTTAGAAATCTAACTAACATAATGGCTGTAACGAAAGTTGACTTAGAGATTCCCATAAACACTGAATTAAATACAATCAATAAGGTTCTTTCCCATCTTAAAATTCGATTAGATAATCTTGAGACAAAATTGAAAGAATGCTTTGAAAAAAAAAAAAAATTCTGACTCAATAAAAGTTTTTCTTAAACCTTAAACATATTATCAAAAAAAAAAAAATGGAGCGACAAAAAATAGCTGAAGAGTTGCACAAACCAGCTCGCCGCATCTACAAGCGAAGAAAATATGATATACGTGGAATAGATGAGACTTGGCAAGCTGATCTTGTAGAAATGATTCCATACGCCAGCGAAAACAAAGGTTTTCGCTACTTACTTACTGTCATAGATACATTTTCAAAGTATGCATGGGCTATACCAATCAAGTCAAAGAGTGGTAATGATGTTACTCTAGCTATGGAGTCAATACTGAAACAAGAACGCGTACCGACAAATCTACAAACTGACCAAGGAAAAGAATTTTACAATTCAAACTTTCAGAAACTCATGAAGAAGTACAAGATAAACCTATACTCTTCGCATAGTAATCTTCATGCAAGCATATGTGAGCGTTTTAATAGAACGTTAAAAAATGCAATGTGGATAGAGTTCAGCAAACAAGGGAGCTATAAATGGTGGGATATCCTGCCTGAGTTGGTGAAAGCTTACAATTCAAGAAAACATCGGACAATAGGAATTGAGCCTAAAAATGTTACGCAGGCAAATGAAAGAGAGGTCAAGAAGCATTTTCCAAATGAAAAGTTACCTGTGAAAAAACCGAAATTTAAAGTAGGAGATAAAGTGCGGATAAGTAAGATAAAACATGTTTTTGAAAAAGGTTATACACCAAATTGGTCTACTGAAATTTTCACAATATCACGAGTTGTAAAAACCAATCCGGTAACTTATCATGTCAAAGATTATTATGATAAACCCATCTCTGGCGGCTTTTATGAAACGGAAATTCAGAAAACTATGTATCCAGAAATTTATCTAGTAGAAAAAGTTTTAAAGAAAAGTGGAAATCGTGCATATGTTAAATGGTTAGGCTTTAGTAATGAGCATAATAGTTGGATAGATAAAAAAAAAATTATTTGATTTAGCCAAGATTTAACCAAAAATATTAATGAAAACGCAATAATGTAGGTACTAGTAAATAAGAAAGCAATCATATTATGTTATTGTATTTATTTATGTATTATTATGTACAAGTTTTAATCTGAATAAAATAAGTATTATAATCAAAGCAAGCTGCGTATTTCATTCAAACTTAAAGGAAGATCCACCCTGATATGTCACAAATAAATTCATTTTATTTGCAGTATTGGAGAGTCTGTCAAAAAACTCTTGATCTCTTAGGATGGCTGATGAAATCTTCTCCGGTAAAAAGATTTGAAAACTTTCGTCGAGTTCGGCTACGACCTTCGTACCGAATCTCGTCTTCACCTCCTTAAGTGCTGTCACCATGTACTGATGATCTTTTTCCAAGTCTGTTACTTTCTTCCTTGGCAAGAAGTCGCGTTCAGCAATCTTATTAAGTGTAGATAGATCCATTCTGGAAAAAGTAAAAAAATAAGAACTTCTAATAGAGAAAAGATTTGTTAGAGCAAAAAAAAAAAAGAAAATTGGTGAGAATTAACTGTGAACTTACTTAGAAATTTAGTTGAGTCTTGGTTTCTTCCCAAAAGGATGATAATTCTCGAACTCTTCGATTGCTCGAATGTGCTCCTCGTCGTGGTCTGTCTGTTGATATAGTTCATTCCCCACCACAATTTCTGTCCTTTCCATTGCCTCCTGTAATATATCCCTTCTCTCTCCTCCCTCAGAGCGTATCCCCTCCATTGATGGATCCCAGTCATGCATAAACTCCTCTAACACATCATATTCAATTCTGATTTGTTCACCTTCATTGTCATAAAGTGTCATCCCCTCTCGCCTTTCACCATTTTCATTGGCTGCATCACCCCCACCTCGTATTTCCCCCTCTCTTTCATCTTCTGCAACATCCATCCCCACTTGCGTTGCCCCACTTTCATTGGATACTTCATACCCCCTCTCCACTTCCATCCCTACCACTATTTCTTGTTTTTCAGCATCCTCCTCTATTCGAAGTGCAGCTTGCGCCATCTGCTCATCCATGATTCGAAAATGACCCCAAGGTAAAGTGTCTGTACTCTGAGGCAATAAGAATCTCTTATCATCGTGAGGACTAAGAGCAATTTTATTCTGTCTTTCAGTATGCACTATGTGCAATTTTGAACGAATGTTGCATTGATCACGTTTTACAATAATAAGATCGTGAAGACATCTTCTATAATCCTCGAAAGTTATTGTCTTCTTCACAACGCTGGATTTTATACCTTTGGCTTTTTTCACTGTCTCTCCTCCATCAACTAAAATACTGTACATTTTGCTTCGTAAACCTATAAATTCCATCATGATCTTGCCACAGCATTCGTCTTTCATTAATCCTGGGACTTTTTTATTGACACGTGGAATGTTAAACTGATTATTCTCATCATAATCAGAAGTATCAAACCTGTGAATGTCTTCTTTCATTATTTTATACATATCAATGTCCTCAACTTCATATATCAAACTATCAGTATCTGTATAAAGAAGTTTACATTTTTCTCCTACTCTCTGTTTCATATACGAGTAATGGAAATCATAAACTAATGTCTTGGACAAATCAAGGATACAAAGACCAACGTATATCGGTTTCTTGATTGTGATACTTGTTCTCTTTAGCTGAATAGCAACTAAATTTTCATCAAAGATTGCACAGCTGTGAAAATGTGGTTGAGCTATGCGTGCTTCTGCCCCATATCTGCCTGTGAATTTATTTACTAATCGTACATCAACACGAGACCGCTCTCGCTCGATACACTTTCCATAGACAGCGTTAATTAATAATTTATAGAAGAGTTTTTCAAACTCATTCTTCGCTTGCTTTCTCTTCTCAGTATTTAATTCGACATAAGGTTTAAGCCAGGCCTTCTGCTCGAAACTCAGAATTCTATGCACCTTTTTCAAACGAAGTCCATTATCCAGCGCCTGTTTGAGTGTTCGATAGTGAATCACATACTTTTTCTTATCGTTCAGAGTAGTGAGAAGTTTGTTCTGCTTTGAGCCAGGTGGTGCACGGTGCTCTGCGCAGAAGGGGAAGTCTCGATGTTCATCATGTATTTCCTCAGGATACTCCAAGTCTACTTCAGCAATGTAACCTATATCTGAATCTGGTGGTGTATTGAAGAAGCTTGGATTCGCCTCAAAGTCAATCCATTTGAATTTTCCAATCGGTAAATGCTGTACCATCGCCCACCCATACAGATTATTTATATCAAAATATAAGAGTGTCTTCGTTTTCTGTTTCTCGTCGTATGAAGAACCCATGTATGGATTGTTTGCCTTAGCATATCGATTACAACACTGGCTTATTCCTCCCCGAATGCCTGCTTCAATAAACATTAGCATGTCAATATCTGTAAGAAGCTCTAATTCCACCTTTGTCATTTTAAGAGCTGCTGAAAATGTTAACCCTGGAGTCGTGTAAAAGTGAGCAGGACATAAATCATAAGCTTTAAGAGATGTCTCTCGAAAACTTTCGAAAACGTCAGCCAATAGTAGAACATCTGTTTTTAAGTAAAGATCTGAATACTCTCCCAATGTTTTTATATTGAACTTATCCCAGACTCGAACAGCATGCTTGTAGTCTTCTTCAGCAATATGGGAATCTGTTAGTTTATTATAAAACTCATTCTTTTCTGGCAATTTTGTAGACGATAGCTTATCAAATGCGTCTACATAATCATATGGAAATATACCTTTCCGTCTGAGAAGATCTATCATTTCATCTGTGAATCCATCTGATCGAAACTCTTTCACCGCTATAGGCACGTTTTGTAGATATGATGCGAGTTTTTCCAATGATGATGGTAGAAAACGCCAAGAATCTATGAATCTAAAGCTGATGTCGCAGTCATCTATGTATTTCGTGAACGAAATATATTTCTCCTTATTATGAGGTATTAGACTAACTCGTCCTTTCATCAATGTAGAAGTAGCGATCTCTTTCAAAATGAAGTGAGTATCATAATTGAGGTTATGAAAAACAACGGGAATGAATCTTGAGTTCTTATAATTCAAATTACATGAATTGTGAGCTGCACCTCTGAAACTGAAGAGAAAAAAGAATTCATTTTTTTTTTTTTCTTTGGGAATCACCAAAAATTAATTTTAAATATAACTAAACTAATAACATACCGTCCTGTAAAATGACAATGGTCTCGCACTGCAAGTTCTTCATCACGGATTGATTTTCGACATATATGACAAACAGTTGACCTCTGGAAAGATAATTCTTCTAGAGCTGTGAGTTTCATTGGTTTAGGATTCTTGTACAGATGATCTATCTTCTCACTTATTGATTTTAGTTCTCGAACAAACCATTCTGCAGGTGTCTCTTGATCTCCAAATTTTTGTCTGTAAGATTTATAGACAGATAATCTGTCATCAAAGCTGCATTTTGTGTAGTATCCTATGCTGTATGCTTCATGTAGTTGAAAAGCATTCTCATTCTCAGTAGGCTTCAATAAACATTCAAAATCAGCATAAATAACGAAAGGAACTTTTTCTCTCTTTTTGTAATCTTCGAATTTGAGAATGTTGTTCTTTGAGTCTGGCAGATTGATTCGGCAATTATTCATATTTTTACAATGATTTTCATGAATTTCCAATCTTTTTTCATTATAGAAAACTTGTAAACACCTTTCACAGTGGTATGATTTTCTATTAGCTTTAGACAGTTGAGAACCCAGAAGACGAGACATGCTTTTGATCCAAACGTAATGGTATTTAGGCATACTTTCATCACCATCAGCAAAATTATTTTCTTCATGCTCATCAATGTAAAAATCTTGAATGATAAGTAGATTTACATGTCTACTCTTCTTTTCTGGTTGATTATTATTTTCTGGTAGATTTACATGTTGATCTTCCTCTTCTGCTTGATTTTCTTGTTCAGCCTTCTTTTCTGACGTAACGTGACAAGGCGATACTTCAAATTTTGAACCATACTTTCTGAGCATGTATACATTTACTGAAATATTATTCAATTTTTCGAATTTTGAAATATCTTTCAGTTTTACTGGGAACTGTATATCACTAAAGATCAACTCGTTCTCATGTACACGATATTGATTAACTCTGTTGGAATTATATTTGCTGGGATATAATGCTGAAAGAATAGCATATTTGAAACACTGATTGTCATTGTTATGAACATTAACACATGCTTTTTTGTTTTCTATAAACTTTGGGAGAGGAATATAAGAACTGCCCTTGAATGGAGAATATTTTTTCATATTTATACACAAACTTTTAATACTCTTCAATGTCCAGCCGGAATCCTTTTCCTGAAATTCTTCTAGTTGTGTAAGAATGGGCTCTTTGATATAGTCTTTAAACCATTCCTCTAAATTTGTTGACATGTATACTGTAGCACTTTCACTCGTGAAATATTTAATATCGGTCGTTTCCTCTCCATTTTTCTGCATAGAAAATTCCGAGATAAAATCTGAATTTATTTTCACAGCATTGTATTCTTCTAAGCATTCTTGTGCCTTAACTTTGAAGAGCTTTTGTGCATCACTTAAGAAACTCACAATGTCTATGTGTTTTATATTTACAACTACGCCAGTCTTGATTCGATTTTGGAATGCCGACTGCACATCTCGCCACTCTACACTAGCTTCTGTTTTCTCAGATTGTAGATTACCTCCTCGTTGAAGATGTTGTTCAAATTCAACTTGCACGCACGAAAGATGAGTCATGCAAGTTTGACATTTCTGTTTCTCTCCTCTTGTAAGTTTAGATTTTGCAATTTTTTCATTTAATTCTTTTATGGTTGAATTACACATGTCCAACCAATAATGAATATCGTTATTACTTAAATCATTTACACTTTGTAAAGTATCACGAAGAAGCTGAACAAGGCGTTCAAAAAGATCGATGGATGCCATATTTGCTTTTTTCTCACTGTAATAGCACTAAAATAGACACTAGAATAGGACTTCACAAATGTGCACGATAGTCAAGACTAAAACTCGTTGACCGCGATAGATGAACTGTGCTTATCCAAGAAACTGCTTCCCTTTTTGTATGCAATGTCGACGTAAGTAGAGGTAGAAAATTCAAATAACTGACCAAGGATAAAATGAAGAAGAGGGAGATTTTCTTAGGTAGGGATGAATTTTCTTTCATTTGAACCAACTAAAATAGTTCTTTTTGGGAAGAGGAAGGAGATTTTTTAAGGGAGGGATGAATTTTCTTCCGTTTGAACCAACCAAAAAGCGGCTTTTCATCCCTCCAATCAAGAATATACTTTCTTTTTTGAACGACCAATCCTAAAAGAGCCTGAGGCGGAGTTTCTTGTTATAAAATCAGGATGAGAGAATTTTCCTATTCATTCTCCGAGTTCACTTCGTACTGAACTATCAACTACAGAGCTGTAAGATGGCTAGAACACGTGACTACGACTTGATGTTCAGAAATGCCATACTGCAATTTCAAGAAGAGAATGTTTATATTTGTGACATTCAAGGTTTCCAAAGAATAGCAGAGGATTCTTTCATTTTCAAAGAAGTAAGTTTTCTCAATTTAAAGAAAACTGCTTTACCGACTGCATACCTCTTTAAACCTCCTATGAAATTGGAAGAACTGACAGCAGAAGAAAAATGTATGACTCACTGGGTGGAGAAGTATCATCATGGAATTGCATGGGACGCTGGTGATATTCCTTATCATCGTCTTCAACGAATTTTCCAAATTTGCTCGCAAGGGATTGAGAAATTATACGTTAAGGGAGAACAGAAAGTGCAATGGCTAAGAAATCTCATACCAAATGTGTAAGTGATATATAATATGACTCTACTTTCATACTTTTTCATACTATTTTTATACTTTTTTCATACTTTTTCATACTTTTTCATATTTTTATCATACTTTTTCATACTTTTTTCATACTTTTTCATACTTTTTCATTACTTTTTCATACTTTTTCATACTTTTTCATACTTTTATCATACTTTTTCATACTTTTTTCATACTTTTTCATACTTTTTCATACTTTTTCATACTTTTTCATACTTTTTCATACTTTTTCATACTTTTTCATACTTTTACTTTTCTATGCTCGTATTTCTTACGTTTTTGTTTTTATTTACAGATTAATTTCAAACGTTGAAGACTTTGGATGTCCATCACTAGAAACGTTATCGAGCGATAAGCATTACGTATGTTTTAATCACATTCTCTGCATTAGAAGGAAACCTATATGCGCTGTACATAATGTTATCTCAATACGAGCATGGCTACTAGATTATTTGGATGCTAAATTTGGCCAAGATGAAGTAGATATCATTTCTAAAAGGAATACATACTCATGTGTATATTGGAAATAAATTGTTATTAAATATTCTGTAAAAAAAGAGAAGCTTGATGATTGAATAAAAAAAAATTGAAAGTAAAATCATTTTACAATATTATTTTTTCACAAATATAAAATTAAAATATAATAGATAAATCTATAGCAAACATAGGGTACATGTGGGTGTTACTGCGGATATTTTATATTAATTAGAATAAAGCATTGTTCATCATATAGACAATATCGGGAAAAGGAAAATGGAGGAAATGACAAGGGGAATAAACGAAAACAAGTTGAAAAAATATTTTTTCATTATATTCAAAAAAACACTTATTACATTAAAAATTAATATATAATAAAATAATTATTTTTTACATAATATCTATTCTATGAATGTCACATCTTCTACGATGCGAGGTTTTACTATTGATGGTCGCGGTGGTGGTGGTGGTGGAGGTGATGGTAGTGATGGTGATGCTACTGTTGCTGCTATCTTCGTTTTGTCCTGCACTCGGCTGTGCATTCGCAGCCAATCTCGTTTCGCTTGCTTACTTTGAAGCGAAGCTTTGTCGTCCTTCACTAGATCTGAAAAAATAAAAATGGCAAAAAAAAAATAGTTTTAAAATATAATATAATATAAATATTAAAATAAAATGAAATTTAAAATTTTTGTATTTCTTACCAATCTTTGTCGACCTGGAAGGTGACTTCATCGTATGCAAATGGGGTGGCGTGGAAGGCGTTTTCGGCCTTGGCTGGTTTTCAGCTTCATCTATAAAAGAAAAGAAAAAAAACAAATTATTAGATTATTATTTATTAAGATAAAGTAGGTAGTACTTGGACACTTTTTAAAACGAAAATACGGAATCAGTGTTTATAGAGCCGAAACTCAATATTTTTCCCAAATCTTTAATCTAATCGTTAATTCGGCATGTTTTACTATTATTAGTACAAGAAAAAATACGCTTACATACTTTTTTATACTACTAAAGTAAGTTTAAAAATTCAACTATACGTCACAGTAGTTGGACATCATATGCCAAGCTGGTCCCAGTACTTGGACATAGTTAGGACCCAGTAGTTGGACATATGAATTAAATGTGTCCAACTCCTGGGTTCAGAAAAAGCAGTGGGCGTAAACTTGGACAATACATTCGGCATATTACAGTTCTCGACATAACCTTAAAATGTTATATTTACATTTATAACAAATTTAAGACGTAAATTAAGATAATTTTGGTTAAATTATATACTACACATCATAAACTATCCGAATGAATGCCAACGAATACATATTTTTATCATCTTTATCAGTAATTACAATTTTTTTCACGGTCCAAGTACTGGTCACAATTTTCGTTTTGTCCAAGTACTGGGCACTTTACCTTATTTAAGTTTTACATAAAAAAAAAATTAATAAAAAAATAGTTACCTTCAGCTTTCCTCTTTCGCTCGTTGTTGCTGTTGCCGCTGCTGCTGCTCGGCGATGAAATTTTTGGAATCCGACCAACATCTTGTATATTTTTTCCTTTCGCAGCCTTTAAGCTGCCCCTTGAGCTCGAGCTAGAGCTGGAACTAGAGCTCGAGCTGGAACTCGAGCTGGAACTCGAGCTGGATCTCGAGCTCGACCTTGATCTCGGCGAGCGAGCAACCGGTGCGCTCTCTTGAGGTAATATTCCCTCGTATAACTGTTGCATAGCAGCAACAGGGGGTAGTGGTGGTACTGAAAAATAAATAAACATTTAACATGATATTATTTTAATTATTATTAATAAAATTCTATAAAATGATACTTACATGAATGTATCGCATCCATTGCCCACGACACATGGTCAAGCATCATGAGCAATGTGGGCCCGTTAGAAATAAGCCATCGGATACGATCCCGCATCATTTGCAAATTCGTCTTGCTATTTGCCATCTCGAATTTTTTTTTCAAATTTCAAGTTCGTATAATTTTTTGAAATTTGAAAGTTTACTGACTGACCCTAGTTTGCGCCCTAGAATTTATATCGTCAGAAGAGCTTACCCCTTCTTTCACTTATTCAAGAAATTCTGCGATTGGTTAAAAATTCTCCTCCCTTAATTAGAAAAACGCCTGCCTTGCAGAAATTTTCCTCCCAGAATTTTTTAAGAACCACCTCCCTGTCGGTCACATCCACGCCTACACATTTTTTTCGTGAAAGTTTCTACAATCTTGATGACGAGAAAGTGCATCTCTAGAAGCTGGCGTCAAAGTTGTTGGGAAAAGTGCGACCTGCGCGAAGTCCTTCAACATGTACCAAGCCTTGCTGTAATAAATCGTTTCTCGCCGAAAAACTGGCAGCGTATAGGCCTAAAAAAAAAAGCAAGCGTGCGCGCAGTAAGCCTTTCTCCAAGGGTCGTGTATTGTTGGAGACAATTTACTACTACCCGCGCAAGGACCTTCAACATGCGCTATGCCTTACTGTAATAAATCGTTTCTCGCCGAAAAACTGTCAGTGTTTTAGCTCGAAAATTGACTTTTCGAATCCATGCGCGCAGTATGCCTTTCTCAAAAGGTTGCTTATTACTGGGAAAAGTGCCACCTGCGCGAAGTCCTTCAACCTGTACCAAGCCTTGCTGTAATAAATCTTTTCTCGCCGAAAAGCTGACAGCGTATAGGCCTAAAAAAAGCAAGCGTGCGCGCAGTAAGCCTTTCTCCAAGGGTCGTGTATTGTTGGGGACAATTTACTACTACCTGCACAATGACCTTCCACACGCGCTATGCCTTACTGTAATAAATCGTTTCTCGCCGAAAAACTGTCAGTGTTTTAGCTCGAAAATTGACTTTTCGAACCCATGCGCGCAGTATGCCTTTCTCAAAAGGTTGTTTATTGCGGGGAAAAGTGCCACCTGCGCGAAGTTCTTCAACCTGTACCAAGCCTTGCTGTAATAAATCTTTTCTCGCCGATAAGCTGACAGCGTATAGGCCTAAAAAAAAAAGCAAGCGTGCGCGCAGTAAGCCTTTCTCCAAGGGTCGTGTATTGTTGGGGACAATTTACTACTACCTGCACAAGGACCTTTAACACACGCTATGACATACTGTAGTATAGCGTGTATTGCGGAGAAAAACTGACAGTGTTTTGGCTCGAAAGTAGACTTTTCGAATGTATGCGCGCAGTATGCCTTTCTCAAAAGGTTATTTATTGCTGGAATGTAATTTACTACTACCTGCGCGAGGACCTTCAAACTTGCGCCTCCGCACAGTAAGTTCTCGAAGGCCGTTTACTGATGCAATCTTCCTGCTATCTGCGCGCATCTACAGCGCATACCTGCGACGATGACGTGTATTGCTAGCAAAGTCAGTGAGCAACGTTCCATCTATTTTTAAAAGCAGAGGAAAGAAAGGCTGACCCTTTCTTTTCATTCTTTTCGGCTACTTTCCATTTCCTACGCTTGCCATCTGTTTCTTCGAAAAGAGGAGCAAAGAGCTCTTCCCTCTCTTCGGGTGGGAGTAAAACGCTTACGTATTCGGGCCTACAGAGTGGGGATAGAAAAAATCAGACACGAATTCTAGATCACATTAAGAGGGGACAGTTCAGAGGCGGGGCTTAAAACACACACAATACGAATCCGGTAAAAATTGGAGAAGGGACCAGGCATAGGCCTTATACACACTACAAATTCTGTATCACTTTGAGAGGGGGTAAATCCATTGGAGGGGCTTAAAACATACAATACGAATGCTCAAAAATTGGAGAAGGGACCAGGCATAGGCCTTATACACACGACCGATTCTGTATCACTTTGAGAGGGGGTAAATCCAGGGGAGGGGCTTAAAAAATACAATACGAATGCTCAAAAATTGGAGAAGGGGACAAACCGGGATAGGCCTTATACACACGACCGATTCTGTATCACTTTGGCATGATACAGAACCCGCGTGAGCCAGTATGCCTACAGCCTATCTACTGAAGAGTACCCCAGTATAAACATCCATAGATATTTTAGCTATAACTTTGGAGTACCAAGGTACAAATAAAAATTTCAAAATGTTATTGGTTGTATGAATGGACGTTTGTGACATAGTTAATTAGTTTTGGCCAAAGTTAATAATCCGAGTTTAGGACATCTACAGTTACGAAGGAGTATTATTTGTTTAAGTATTTAAAAATGGTGCTTCAAAGATAGGTAAAAATTATAAAATAGAATGTTGTTTAAATTAAACACTATTTTACTTCAAACCATATCATATATGAAATGCTTAGTATTTAACTATCTTATGTATTGGATATGTGTTTAATCTTTACGAAATAACTTGACTCGGAGAATAATGGCATTTTCGTTTTCATCGCAATAACTTTCAGTCGGTTCATTTTAAAATAAGAACCTCTGGTCATATTTCATAGAATAACATGCATATAACCCAACATCCCCTTATTATTACTTATAGTTATTTATTCGTAAAGTAATACATTAATAAACAAAAAAAATTGTTTTCAAAAGTGTTTTCTTATCTTTTTGTTACGTGTAAATGTTTGAGCGTTTTATAAAAATGAATTACGATGAAAGATTATCATTCCTTATGACTATATAAATATAAAAAGTCATGTAAAGTAAGTGTGCTGGCATTTATAAAAAAAAATATTTTCTTTTTGCAAAAATGAAAGGTTCTAGAGATTTTCAAATATAGATATGGGATTTGCGCGAGGTAGGTTGATTAAAAAAACTACTGGTGCTGAGCTTCATTTTAAGGTATAAGTAGCAGACCCTAAAAGTTTTATGAAAATTCAGGATTCGCATCCCTGATCGTCTTCTTGTTAGTTAAGTTAAATTGAAACTTTAGGATGCTTCAGACTTCTAGAATTATTTTTTTATTATATAATATGGTAACAATTTTGAAATAACTGAATATATGATCTATACAGTTATATTCCCTGGTGACTGGTCGTTTATATATCTACTAGGCATGTTGGGGCCACAATTATATGTCAGCCATCCCTAGGTCCATTTGAATTATAGAAAATAGATATTAATATTTTTTTCAGATGATTACTAATAAGGTTATGTAGTTTTAACTTAAGTATTAAACAATATGCTTAAGAAGAAAAGATTAAATGATAATATTATAGCCAAATATGTGAGTCAAAGGGTCCTCAATTAAAAAATAAAAATGATTTTCAATTATATTTATTATATATATACTATAATTATATGACATCTAACGTATTTTTAATAAAAAATCGTATTATCCGTGAATCTATCAAAAAAGGTATTTGTAGTTAACAAACCGCAAACGTGTAAAAGTTACAATCGCTTTAAATCATAATTCCGATAATTTCCTATTTATTATTTACGTGACTTTTTTATATTTTTTATTTGAGAGAAAACCTCATCGTTTTTAGTAGAGATGTATGGATAGTAAAATACGTGGATAGTAGAGTGTGTGGATAATGGGATGCATGTATAGTGGGGTGCGTGGTAGCACGATCAGTGTGTGTATATATTAAAAGCAAATAATCAATGTTTTTCTCTTCATACTCTCATACTGTCATATTATATTTAACTGTCTTTTCTTCTCTCATATTCACTTTCGCACTGTATTCCTCTATCATTTACGCACACTCTCACTCAATCATATACGCATTGACTCACTCACACAATCATTCGCATACGCACTCATTTGCTAGATTCCTCACGTCCTAACTCATGCACTTCCTTACCAGAAAAACACCGAAAATTACACCCAAAATGACACCTAAAAGAGCACCGAAATCAACACCTAAAACAGAGTGTGATTTCGTACGCCCAAAGAACATCCAATTTAAGTGTACACCAAAGTTTGGATGTACGCTGGGTGCACTTAAAAATAAAGCAGTTCACTATTATTAAAAAAATATAAAAAGAAATTTTAACATTTATTAGTCATACTAGGAGTATTATTATTAATAGTTTGGCATTATAAAAAAAGAAAAAAAGTAATTAGCCTTCTTTTGCAATTTTGTCTAAGCGCTCACCCTTCCAAGTACTAACTGTAGCCAACGCTATTTAACTTCTTTGATCAATAGTTGCTGTAACCATTCACTACACCACGATGGTGATTCCGAATCAGTAGCGTTATTAGCGAACGAATTCTTCGTTGCAAATACGATTGTACCTCATAATACAGTTCAGTTGAAGACTCTTTATATTTATTATATATTTATATTACGTATTTCAGTAATAGTTTATAAATCTGATGTATACGCATAATATGTATATATGTTATGTTACACTCAAAATTAGGTGTTGACACAAAAAAATTGGGTGTTTTTTTTCATATAAGAGAGTATAAGTTAAATTAAATATAAAGGTTACACAGACACAATGCGAATATGCAAAAATGCTTTCGCTTTAAATATTAAGGTGATGCTAAAGCCACCTATCACCGGCAAATACAAGGATCCACTTTTCTCATTTAATTTTCAATTTTTAGTAAATATCTCTATGGAAAGTTGTTGTTCCAATCAAAAAGAACAACTTTCCATAGAGATATTTTCTTAAAATTGAAAAATGCATGAAAAAAGTGGTTCCCCGTCTTTACCAATAACACAGGGTTTAACATCACCTTAATTGATATGTACATAAAGTTAAAAATCTGAATTTTCTGTAAACTACCATATCGTTTTGAAATAATATTTCCATTGTTCGAAATTTTTACGGTCACTTTAGATTACAATTCTTTATATTCTAAAGAATTGTTAATTATTTTGTTCACTTCATATAAATATACTTTCTTTCTTTACTATCCTATCTTTATGAATATCTTCCTAAATTGTATGAAATTTTTTCTAATTCTTCTCTCTATTTTAACAAAAGAGAGAACTATCAGCTACGTATTTACCAAAATGTTATTGTTTATCAGATTATGCCGCTTGAACTTCCTTAAATGATGCATATTTATGCTTAAAAAATTATTAATATTCAGAATACAAACTAATTTAAAAAAATGATCACTAACATTTTTTTATATTAAGTTGTTCTCTAAAAAATGTTTTTTTTTTATTTTTAACGAAAAAGTGAACTATTTATTTTTAAGTATGTTCATGTCAAAAGGAGTCAAATAACTATTGGAAATTTTTCTTTTGTAAACGTACTACCTAGCATCATGCATACCGCAAAGTTTCTCCAAATACTATGGTATTGCAGATAATGTTAATATATTATTATGTCGCACAGAATCAAGATTTTTAGGTTTTACAGTAAAAATAATTTTACAGTTAAGAAATTTTTGGAATCATTGCTTTAACCCATTTCTTCCCAAGTAGCCATTTTATAGTCGATTGTTTTTTTGCCTAGAAAATTGTCGAAAAAATTTTCCAACGGAAATTTCCAAATTCTGACTTTAGAATCGGAAAGAGCGGACAATTTTACTCCAGAAAAGTGCTATTGGTTATTATTATTCTTTTTCGACAATTTTTTAGGCAAAAAACCAATTGACGATAAAATGGCTGCTTGGGAAGAAATGGGTTAAAAGAGAAAATTTGTTTTCACTCATAAAAAAATCTTTTTGGCTTAGTCTGGTCTTTCTTATTATAAGAAATATTAATTGTATTAGCGTTAAGCTGCGACATTATAAAGGCTAAAAAACATTGATATAAAATATTTCTGATAAAAGATTTTCACTTATAGATTTTAGTTATTTTTTATCCGAAAGAAAGAGGTTAGAATCGAAATGTATTTTTTCACGAGATAATAAGAAGTTAATAATAGCAATGTTTTTTTAGCTGCTGTAGCATAAAATAGTTTTTAATATATTTCGCGTTATAGCCATATACGTCCTCCAGAATACATGTAATTTAAGAGAATGTGATAGGAAAGACAAGATTCATACGTTGTCGACTGTATAGTTTTTTATTTTTAAATTAATTTGTAAACATTTTTACGGTAGACCGATACGTCAGACTCTCTTTTTATCAATAAACAATGAATACAAATCTATTAGCGATTCCATTCATTTTATCACTACAAAGTTTGGACCCCTGTTATAAATAACCGTATCCATCAGTCAGGAACCTAAACTTTTTAAAAATATAATGAATGGAATCGTTTGAAATTTTTTTGAGTTATTGTTTATTGATAAATGAAAGAGTCTAACGTATCGTCTTTGCCATACAAATATATACAAATTTTTTAAAAAATAAAAATATAGTGTCGGTAACGTAGGAATCTTTCCTTCCCATTCGCATCTCCTTATAATATTGTTAAAAAATGAAATTAAATTCAACATCAAATACTTCTAATTTATGTCTTGCTAAGTTTTATTTAAATTGTAAGTTTACGGAGCATCATGCTTAAAAGTTATGTATCCTGTAAGACAAATATAATATAAAAATAAAATTTATCTTGGGCTTTTATTTATTGTGAGCTCACTCAATCATACACATACACACGCCCTCATTCTTGCATCCACCAATGCATGTACTTAATCATGTACAATCTGACACATTCACATGCTCACTCACTCATATAATCACTCACCCACTCATGCACGCACTCACTCACTCTCATATTCGATCACTTCCTCGCATAGTTACTCACTAAATCACTCACTCCTTTACTGACATATTTACGCATGTAATCTTTCCCGTACTTATTGACTTAACGCTCATAAGAACGTGAGTTCTCGCGCTTTCGCGCAATAGCTCTCTCACTTACTTAATCACATACTTACACATTCGCTGATGTTCTTACTCACACACTCAATCACGCATTGTCTTAACCCCATTTCCCTTCCTTTTACCCCTTTATTTTCTTATCAATATGCTTTTCCAATTTACGGCGATACACGATTACTTCAATAGTCTTACAAATCAAGTACAAAAACTATACATACATGCACATATATATGTATTTAGGCATGTATAATATATATAAGTGCTATCTTCTTTAATTTAATCACCGCACCCTCCGCCGCCCCTTCAACTTCCTTCTTTCCCCCTTATTTCTCACTATATACTTTTCCGATTTATTACGTTATACGACTATTTCGATTAGATAGTCTTACAAATCAAGCATAATAACTATACATACAAATACGTAAATATGTATTTAGATACGTATACTATACATAAGTACAGTCTTCTTTCATTTTATGACACCCCCCCCCCCACCTCCCACCCTCGCTTTTTTCTTATTATATACTTTTCCTTTATATTGCGTTACATGATTATTTCGATAGTTTTACAAATCAAGTATAATACCTATACATACGATCACATAAATATGTATTAAGACATGTGAATTATACACAAGTGCTGCCTACATTAATTTTATCAGCTCACCCCCCTCCTCCCGCCACCTTATTTCCCTTCTTTTTTCTAATTTTGTACTTTTCCGATTTATTGCGTTACACGACTTTTTCGATAGTCGTACAAATCAAGCACAATAACTACACATACAAACACATAATTATGTTTATAGCACTGTGTAATCTAAATCCGCACTTAAATCACACCTATCCGTGACTTAAGTAGTCCATTATTGCACCGTCCTTAATGTCCTCGCTATGCTCGGGCGCTTACCTCACGATGCAATACTGGACTCCTCAAGACACGGCTAGGCGTGACAGCGGATTTAGGCAAGCAGAGCTATAAAATAGTATACGATACTCGTGTCAAAAGTCGTCCTTCAAAGCACGGCGTTTAGCTAATACACGTGCTGTAAAGGACTACTTAGGTCATACGTATCGTAATGTACTAATTTAGACATGTGTACTATACATAAGTGCCGCCTACATTCATTTTATCATCTCCCCCCTCCCCCTCATCATTTCCTCTCTTTTTAATAATTTACACTTTTCCGATTTATTGCGTTACACGACTTTTCTAATTTACACTTTTCCAATTTATTGCGTTACAAATAGCCATCACTCTTTTATATAGGATAATAGGCGGTGACTTGTTCAAATATTCAAAAAAGCTAATGAAGTGGACTACTTTCCTATAGTATAAAATATTTTGTTCCTCATTATGAAGAATGCTAATTGAATAAAAGGCTGCATTCAGTGAAATAAAAATGTGAAAATATGAAAAAGCTAAGTAATTTATTTAACCTTTTGAGTGCCGACATTTGGGGTACGTGATTCCTCTAAGAAAATGCATAAAAAAGGTATATTATTGTATATCATAGATTGACCATGTGCGAAGTGTCGATCATGGGTCGAGCCACTATATTGGCTTTCCGGTCCGGATGGGTAATGCAAATGTTAGATTTTCCCATTTTGAAAAAAATTTCTCATTCGACTTAAAATTTAAATTGAACAAAAACTGAAATACTTTTTCTTGAGCCATTAATAGTGGCTTTTCGGTACTTTAAAGGTTAAGAGGACATAGCCACCTTTGAGTTACATTTTTACTGACTACATGCCAAGTAATAAAGGTAAATAAAGATATTTATTAGTTTAATTTTTAACTGTTTTAGTCATAGACGGTCTTCTGTGACCCACTTTGTTTTATATCAACTCATTACATTTGCTTACACTTTCACCACTTTATAACTAACTTATTTTATTTTAGTTTTAACTTGTTTAGACATTTATAAATATTAGAAAGTTGGTATTCATAAATTATTCATAAAATTATTATTAATAATAAACAAGTCACAAAATAAAGTAATTTTTTTAGAAAAAAATTCGTAACTGAAAAGGTTAAATGGGTTTGAGAGTCAATTGAAATTTCAAATTTCCCACCTTGATTTTTACCGACCGAGAAGTAAATAATTACATATAGATAATTATAAAAATACTTATATGTAGATGAAATCCTAACTCTGTTGACCTTTATTGAGTTACTAATACATACCTGTACGAACTTTAAGGAGTCGAAATTATCAGAACCCTAAAATAATCGGTACGAGTACTAACTACTTTAGCCGAATGCAGAATGCAACTATCAAAGACAGGTCCTGAATCGAAAAGTCACAGAATCCCTTAATTAAATCAATTCAATTCGATTATAATGATTAGATCTAATGAAAATCGCGCTTCTTTTAAGAATATGTTAATTTTTATACACCTTCAGTAAAAAGTGTTAAAGAAATTAATTTTGATTCGCTAAAATAGTAACTTTTTGAAGAAAGTTGATACATGTTTCGAGTTTGCGTTTTTTCTTAAAAATAGCTATAGAATTGTTTTCAAAGACATAGATCAAAAGAAAATCACATGTACTTTGCACTTTCAGAATATGTATCTACATTTGATACATCTTCAATACAAACTAACGCAAACAATTATTTATGTTCTGATAAAAAATAGCTACTTATTGAAAATAGTGGTACTATCGTTCTTTAAATTATCTTTTTTCGTAGCGTTGTTATTTTAAACAAAAACAACAACGTTCAAGACAGATATTTTCTCAATTTAAAAACTAAATATAAAAAAGTGGTTTCCCGCATTTGTCGGTAACAGGAGGGTTTAATTAATAAAAAGTTATTGAAAAAATTTTGTGGTGATTAGAAATATGTAGAAGAATATTCAGTAGAAATTTCAAGTCTTTACCCTTTTTCTTTTTTAAAGAAGAAAATAATTTTGTAGAAATATAAATTTTTTATTCTCAAGGATTACTAGCGTAAATCAGTAGCATTGTATCCGAAACTTTAAAAAACAGTAGTTTTTCACTATCTTTTGTCTGATTTCTTTGTCTAGATCATAATGACCTTTATACTCCGAGATATTTCTTGTTATATATTATTTCTTAAAACATAGTATTAATTGCTTATATCTCGAGGACGACACGGTCATTATTAAAATCTTTTTTTTCGATTTTTAATGAAGATTTGGAATTGAAAAGAAAATTTTAAGAATCATCGACTCATTTTTGTTTTATAACGATTTTTCTATTTTACGATATTCTGAAATCATCGAGTTATATTATTTTGGTATGTTAGAAATAATATGATTGCTTCAGTGTAAATGCATTTCATAGAGCATAAAATTTCCTATCTTTGTCGAAATGAAATTCTTTATAAGCTATCTCCATTCGTTTGTTATACACTAAAACGTAATTTTTTATTTAAACACCGATATCTCGGAAACACATAATGGAAAATCTTTAAAATAAATAGAGCTGAAAAAGATAGATTTTCACCGTCTCTTAGCTGAGATCTTCTCAGAAAAAGACAGAAATCAAAAGGAAATCACGCGTAATTTAAGAATTTATGTTTATCTTTTATATATTTTCCATACAACCCTGGTAGAATAGCTAAAAAAGGTGTATTTTTTATCATTGATTGTTGTCAAAAGATAAATTACAAAAAATTATAAGCTTATGATCATAAATTATCGATTTCACAACATCGTAAAATAGAAAAATCGTTATAAAACAAAAATAACTCGGGGAATCTTTATTTTTTATTTGATTTCAAAGTAAGACTTTCAAAATTCAAATCGGTAAAAAATAAAAAACTGCTGCCAATTCATTGGCACCTAGCTTCCTCAAACTAAATAAATTGTTCCAATACCAATTTCTGTATTCTAATATATTAATTTTAAATTTCTATATTTCTTTCTAATTAATAGTTCAAAATAGGTATGTTATTCTATCACTGATTGATTATCAAAAGTTACATTACAAATAATTGTATTCAAAATAGACTAATCGATATAAAACAAAAACAAATCAATGAATTTTTAATGTTTTTCTTGATCTCGTATCTTTATGAAAAGAAACAATATAAAATTTGTTTGTTAAATAAAAAATGACCGCGATATTCTCGAGATATAAGCAATCAAAATTAAAAAAAAATATAACCTCAAAATGTAATCTTGAATAATAAAATATCTCATAGTCAGGCAACAGAAAGTAGAAGCTTTTTATTTTAAAGATTTTCCATCATATATTTTATCAAAAAACGTCCTGAATATTATCCATTCAGCTTCAAAATCTGATCAGTTCTTTAGTTCAAACATACCTAATATGTCTGCATAATTTCAGCGCGTTAACATACTTCCCTGTAAGAGTTACGGTGGACACAAATTTTTGTTTCATACATACATGAATGTATGTATGTACATACACACACACTTATACATGTATACATGCAGATAGACATTTTTTAAAAACATATTTTTCTGACCTTGGAACCCCAAAAGCATAAAAAATTATCAAAATCGCCGATCCCAAAATTGTCATCGTTACAAATCTTTCTCTTTGAGAAAGCAAAAGGAGGTGGTTGTCAATTCGACCGGTATCTTTTTTTTAAATCTGTTCACGCATAACTCCTCAACTGATGTATTGGTTTCGATGATTCTTTTTTTATCTGATACAGTATATTCCCCTCGTGGTCCCATAAAATTTGAGTTGGTACTAGGTCAATACTACCAGTACTGGACATATAAATATTTTATATCATCATTTCTTTCATTATTGTTTCCTGAATTTTGGTGCATAACTGCTTTCAGACAAATAATGTATCATCTTTGTTTCGTAGATATGTTTACATAATTTATTATAAAAATGGATTTCAGGTGGGTTCGTGAACCATCTTGAATTATTATGAATTATCGTGAATGCTCATCTATGATTATACAAGATAATGCTCAAAATTTGTTCAATCTGTACATGCTTGTGCTTGATTGCAAAATATCTTTTTATACCAAATTATTACCTCAAAGCAGCCTTTGACAAAATAGATAGAGAATAATTGTGGAAAAATATGAAAGAAAAAGGCATAAAAGAAGAACTGGTGGACAGAATATAAGATATGTACAAGGAAACAAGAAGTGAGGTAAAGGTGAATAATAAGTACGCAGTGGCATTTTGGACAGAAAGGGGAGTAAGACAAGGATATCCATTGAGTCGACTATTGTTTATACTGTTCATCTCAGAAGTAGTCAAGTATATGATGAATAATCATGAAATGGAAGAAGATACGGAGAGAATAAATAGATATGTGTTTTATTTGCTCAGAACAAAAAGAAAAAAAAAAGTTTTTTTTCATACAGCAATTATATTACAGCTAGATATACAGCATATATACAAATCGATAGTCAATACATAATAATATATCAATACTATACAGCATATAGTATATACAAATCGACAGTCGATACATAATAATATATTTTAGTCATATTAGTTACATTTGGTTTAGATCACAGATTATCGTCATTTTAGTTACATTTGGTTTAGATCACAGATCATCGTCATTTTGGTAAGATTGCTGCGCATTCTCGTGTTAATATCTATCGCGTCAAACGCTTAAAATATCGATCATTCATTATACACCATTCACTCATTCTATTCTCTCTTATAAATACATTCATACATATTGATACATATTTCGCCCTCCAATAATCATTCAATCCGCTAACCGTTATTGTGTAGGTCCCCGCGGGTCGAGAGATGTGATTTCCAACGGCAATTCTAGAATGCTTATGAAAACAACTAACTAGATTTATAAGGGAAAAGAAGCTAGAACTAAATGTAGAGAAGTAAAAAATGATGACTTTCAGAAAAAGAGGAAGGAAAGGTGCAATGGAAATGGCAGAAACAAGATATAGAAGAAGTAAAATAATTCAAGTGTTTAGGATACACGTTCCAAAGTAATTATGAACGCGAGACATAATAAACACTTCGAATTAAAAAAAAACTACTGTATAAAAAGTGACAAACTACATTTATTTGATGGTAAAAATGTATAGAGAATACGAAAAATGAGTAAAGAAGTATGTTAAAGAAATATTTATCAAATAAAAAGTACCCTTATTTTAGAATGCCTAAAAAAGTTTTGTGATTATATTAAGCGTGACAAATCTTAAAGAAACAATTTGTGTAAAGGATTTTGAGACTTTTTTATCAAAAGATAAAGACTTCTTCTGTTGTAAGCAATTTATTTTTTTTAGACTAACGTAATTTATGATGAATAATAGGCTTTCAAAAAGAGGTATTTATTGAGGCAAGATGAACACACAAAGTGATGCAAAATGAACATTTGTATCTCATAAATTTAATAGCACCAGGATTTATATCTCGGTATTACAATTGTTTGAATAAAGAAATAAATAAATAGAGAAAAATAAATTTACTTTGCTATAATAAATGTTATTTGAAAAAACTAATGAGCTATAGAAAAATTGTGTCATAATGTGAGGCAATATGAACACTTTCAGCTCGTAGGCCTAACCTCAAAATGTATCACTATTATAAATTTCGTAAATGAGGCTAAATCAACTTATAATGATTATTTTATGATTCACATTTATTATGGAACATAAATTTTTATAATTTAATGGTTTAAAACAGTTTTACTACCAAAATAAAGAGGTGTTCATTTTTCCTCACCGTGTGTTCATATTGCCTCCTAGTGAGGTAAAATGAACTCTTTTCCATTTGACAAAATGCTTCTCTTTCAATCTAATGATTAATTATTTCTACATTTCTTTTTTTCAAGTGGCGTTTCGAACTCGAAAGTTCATCGCCTCATCTACGCAAACCTTCCACGTTTCCCTATTTTGTGCCAAACCCATCCATTTCGCGCCTTCCCGCCCAATTTCAGTTACGTCTGCTTTTACGTTATCCTCCCATCTGCGTCTAGGTCTACCTAGAGGTCGCGTTGCTTTCGGTTTTCCTTTCATTATGCGCGCTGCCGTACGATAATCGCCCATTCTTGCCACGTGCCCTGCCCATCTTAGTCTCCGTGATTTTATTATTCTGTTAATATTTGGTGACGCGTACAAATTATGTAGCTCTCTTATTCTCAAATACCCTAAAACGATTTTCTTCCGCTTTAATGAGCGCCCAGGTTTCGCACCCGAACAAGTTTACCGGCATTATTATAGTCCTATATATCCTTATTTTGACATTTTTCGACAGTAGCTTTGACTTAAGTAATCTATTCACAGCGTAGAAGCAGGCATTACCCGAATGAAGTCTCTTATTAATCTCGGCTTTAATTTCGTTTCGATCATTTATAGTTGTACCTAAATATCTGAATTCGCTAACCTTTTCAAAAGTGAAATTTCCGACTCTGAGATCCCCCTCTCCTCCGCGAATGCCCAGTTTCTCCATGATCATATATTTCGTTTTCGATTCGCTCACTTCTAACCCCGTGCCTTTAGCCGCATTTATAAGGATTTCCGCGTTTCTCGCCACCGTTTCACCATGATCTCCTACTATATCCAAGTCATCCGCATAGCCTAAAATCTGCGTTGTTCCGTTGAGTGTTGCGCCTAGCTCGCTAGCCTGCATTTTCTAACAACATACTCTAGCGTCAAATTAAAGAGTACCGTTGAAAGTCCGTCACCTTGCTTCAAACCGTCGCGTATCATGAACGATTCGGATACATTACCGCCTACTCGGACCTTTCCAGTGCTTCCGTTCAGACATATTTTAATTAATTTTACGAGTTTTTTTGGTACGCCAAGGAGCACTAGGATTTCATACATTTTGCTTCGTTTGACAGAGTCGTACGCTTTCTTAAAGTCTACAAATAGCTGGTGTATAGTTTCGCAATATTCCCACTTTTTCTCTAATAATTGTCTTATGGTAAACATTTGATCGCTCGTCGACCTGTTGCGCGGGAATCCACACTGATAATCTCCTATTATATCTTCCGTGAATGGTGTGAGTCTGGCCTGTATTACGTTTGACAGAACTTTGTAGCAGGTAGCTAAAAGTGAGATTCCTCGGTATTTATTGCAGTCTGTTTTATCTCCCTTTTTATAGATCGGTATGATAATGGATTCTTTCCAATTTTCTGGTATTGTTTCATTTCTCCAAATAGCACATACAAGATCAAAAATTTTAGATGTAAGCGCAGTGCCCCCATATTTAAGTAGTTCAGCTGGTATAGAATCGTTTCCTGCGGCCTTATTGTTTTTTAGGTTTTTAATTGCGGCCTCTACTTCTTTGTAGGTCGTTTCGTTCATATGGAGTTCAGCAGTGTGGATTTCGTCTCCTATTTCCTCGGAGTTTATGCACGTTTAATAACTTATCGAATTATGTATATGGCCACAGGTTTTCTTCTATCATGGCTGGTTCTGTAATTAATCTTTCATATTCTTTGACAATCTTCGGCGGTCTTCCTCGTGTTTTTTTAATTGCTATAGTTTCCTTTTCCTCTACAACAGCTGAGTCTATTTGTTCTACAGGGAATTTTAACAACCACATTTCTTTACATAAATTTTCATTGGTTACAGTCCAATTTTTAATGTCATCTGCCTTGTATACATCTCCAAAAACCTGTTGTTCTATAAATTTAACATTTCTATTTTCGTATACTTTCCCATCTTCTAGACAAAGCAGTAGATAGCCTGTATCAGTGAATCCAACCAGAGCTGTCTTGAACGCCAGTTGACCAAATTTTGTGTCTGGTTTCTCCTGAGTTTTCGCAAATGCTATGCATCCAAACCGTCTTAGATGATTTATCCTTACTCTTGCCTCAGGATTCAGTGTCAGAAGTGGAAAATTATATTCCAAAGACTTATGCGGTGTGAGGTTATAGATGTACACAGCCGCTGTCAACGCTAAGTCCCAGTAATTTGCTGGCAGTTGTGAGTCAAACATGAGTGCTCTCACTATTTTTTGAATTGTTTGATTGTATCTTTCTGCCAAACCGTTCAGTTGTGGAGTGTATGGACAGACCGTTCTGAGTTCTGCTCCGTATTTTTGTAATACTCGGAGAGTCTTATCGCTTGTGAATTCAGTTCCTTGATCACAGTCAAGATAGCAGAACTTGTGACCTTCACCACAAGTATTTCTACATTTCTTTACAAAATCATCAATGCACTCTGAGGCATCTGATTTCTTTTCAACTGGGTATGCCATAGCAAACCGCGAATAATTGTCTATGACTGCTACTATGAATCTATATTTTTTCGGATGAGTCATAGGAGTTATCGGACCCATCGTATCTGTACTTACCCTTTGCAAGGGTTTTGTGGCTTTATCCCTATCGTTAGCAAACTTTAACTTGTTCATTTTAGCTATTTTACAAATTTCGCAATCTATCAAACAATTACCATGATCTGAGCTTTTGTAATTTTGAATGTCTGGATAAATGTTAATTAATCGTTTCAATTTATCATGAGATGTGTGGCCTAACCTCATATGCCATATATTCATTGTGTTTTTAACACCTTCCATATTTTCTGAATTATTCGGGTGATTTTGATCGGCGAATCTAACTCTTTTAACTGGCTTATCCAGGTTTTTATTTACTATCAAAAAAGCCTCCTTTTTAGCTTCTACTAGATTGACTTTAGTCGTTCTTAATTCTACTATCCAGAATGGATCTTTAAAGAGTCCTTCTATTATAACTTTATTCGTGACTTTATCAAATATATTTACTGTCTTATTATCCAGGTAAACACCTAAACCTGGATCAGTAAATTTCTTTAATGATAGTAAGTTTCTACTCAGATCTTTCGCGTAAATTATTCTTTCGAGTTCAATTATTTCACCGTTATTTAATTCAACTTTGACGTTCCCTTGAGCTTGAGATTCTAATCGTGCCTTTTTATCTTTGTTTGCGCATCCTATAAAACCTTTTATTTTATTATCTAATTTTTTAAAGATAATTCGTGAATTTGTCAAATTAATGTTCTGTGGCACCCGAATCCAGAATGAATTTATCAAAATCGTAATTACACATACTACCATCATTTTTCTCAATCAAATTAACCGCATTGTTACAATGTATTCGACTATTCATACCTTCCATTTTCTTGGGTATCGGCGACCGGAATCGACATGGTCCCGGACTCCTTGATATCGACCTCTCACGTCTCGGTGAGCGTGACTCAGTTTTCCTAGACTTCCTTCTTGGCGAGTCCCCATGACCATTATCGTGTCGCCGCTTGCCTGCCTGGCCAACTTTTCTCTTATTGGGCTCCTTGCAGTCCGCTGCAATGTGCCCAAACTCGTTGCAGTTAAAGCATTTGACCTTTTTGTGTTTGCAGTCGTTCTTCAGGTGGTCTGAAACGGAAGTCTCTTTCGGTTTTGTCCTACTCGCATCAATCTGAAAAATGAAATCTTTTAGTTGATTATAATAATATTTCTTGCCTGAGCCATGTACAGCTATATTTTCAGCTGTAACAAGTTCCGGAAAGACATGCAACACTGCATTGTATAGAAGGCTTTTCTTCTCTCCATCGGAGACTTGTCTGATATCTTCGATGCATTCATACTCTCTTAAGAGATTTTCAAACTTTAAACAGAACTCAAACGCTGTTTCTTTATCCTTGTTCATCTTTGCGTTAAACAGACGTTTTTGAGCTGTATGTGGATTAATCCTGTATTCATTACGTTTTATTTCTTTTAATTTTTTCAATAACTTCACAGGATCTTTTATGTTCATTGTATACAAATGATACTTTTCGTCTATTCTATTCAGAATAATTTCTCTTACAATGTTTTTATCATGCAGCAGTTCCTCATTGGATACACAGCAGCTGGTCTCTTCATCGAATAGATAAAACAGTTTTCTGGATCGCAGTTCTGAAAAATGAAAATCTTCAAAAGGTGCAAAGAGCTTGTTCTGAGTCTGTACGACCGTGTTATATTTGACTGCTTGACTCTGCTATCACTGGAACTGCTGTTTTGAAGCGCGTTAGACGCCTCTCTCCAACTGCAATTCTGTAGGAGACTGTCAGTAGAGAACAATGTATTATTTTTGTCACTTACAATTTTTGTCTTATTATTTAATAAGCGCGAGGGACTCAACCCCAGTCGCTTCGTCGCCTCAATCCTCCAATCCTCATACGGTATCTCCTTGTAGCAGTCCGTTGCGGAATGGAACAGACCAGCAGGCCCTGTGCCTGCGTCCCAGTTATCCTCGTCGTCTGATTTCGCAGCTGGACTGTGCCTTGGCCGTGGATTGAGCGTAGAAGAAGCTGCGGCCGCCGGCAGTGGCTCGTCCTGATCCATCGACTCCATGTCGTCAGTCCCGTCGACCAGCACCTCCCTTTGACCGGTTGATTTCTCAAATGAGAATGGTACGTCCAGCCTCACATTTCCAATCACACGGGGCCCTCGTTGCACTCGTGGAGGCTCCTCCCAATCTCTGGCAGCTGCTGGTCGGCTAGATGGCTCAAGGCGAGTGTTGCGGATGGCCTCAGTCAAGCACTCCATATCCTTGTGTATAGAGCCACTCAGTGCCGAGATGGCATTGGTGCTTTTAACAGTGCAACCAATTAACGTTTCCACGCTGTTTTTCAATGCATTCATCAAACTCGATTGCGTGTTTGAATTCTCATTAAACTTGGCAGTGAGCGAACTCAGCTGTGCTTGTAAATCAGCGTTGGTGGCACCTAACGCACTGCTCTCACCACTGTGGCTTGTAGGTCTCCTCAACACTGCCACCTTAGCTTGCGAGTTGGCCAGAGCCTGCAGTAAGCGCCCTGCCTCCTCCATTTTCAACAGATTCTTATCTGAAACATAAACATAACCGTTAGTCTGTTGTGTTGAGGGAGAACCAGTGCTACTGAACACTAAGGCTTTGTGCACAAGTCCCGTGTCAGTAACTGAGCAGTGGGCGATCTTACGAAAAGCTCAGCCCACCACCCTAGTCCCTTTCAGTCGAGTGTGTGATAACATTATCTCGCTTACAGAGACCCACAGGGCTAGGTGTTAGGCAAGCAAGCTTGTGTGGCCCGGTTTTTTTTTAAAAAATGCATTTTTCGATAGAAATGCCGTGGTGCATGGCCATGCTACATGTTCGTGGTTAACCCCACAAGCTTGCATAGACTTTGCTTAACTTGACTTTAAATCGTTATTAAATTGACTTAAACAATTTTATATAAATACATATATAATCATCTATGAACATTCATATTCATTAACTACATGCGTTTACTTCATACCAAGTAAGAACTTATCCTCTTGTCCCATGTAAACCCAGACGTCTCCTTCATACAGTTTTACGTACAACGTCTTGTTGGAGCACTCTTTAGCCAGATCGTAATAGCCTATAATCTTAAGCTTTAATGCGTCGAAATCGGGTCCCAATTGGCCTGTAATGTTTAACGTTCAGTATATGATTCGCACGTATTATAATCGAATCATCATCATGTCATCACATAACCTCAAAATCACGTGTGGCTTTATGTCATGTGCTCAGTAGCAGAGACATCAAGTACGCTGCGGTCACAACACGCGAGCGTGCAAGCACGGCGCGTGCATAGACTCACACAGAACACGAGATGCAGGCCGCACTATAGCGCAGGCCGTATAGGTGCAGTCGTTTCCCCCGTGTGCACGACCGCTGGCTCGAGCGCCAAGCGCGCCGCATGCGTCTCGGCTCTCAAGCAAGCCTTATGGTGGTGTATCGTCGCACGACGATACCCAGCGCCTCCCGACTTCAGGGAGCATAGAGAGTATAGAGTTCTCTCTGTCTCTCTCTCCCTCCGTTTCCTGTTCCAACCTGTTCGGTGGAAGAGAGACGGACAACCGACGCTTTCCTTAAAGTTATGCACATGCATACATATATATATATATATACATATATGTACATTCCCCTAGTTTCAATTCTCGGAACCAGAATTGCGTTCGCGCGCTTTCTTGTTCAGAAATGCTTTTTCTTTTCCGACTTTTTCATGTATTCATGTGTATGTATACACATATATACATATATACACACACATATATATATATATATATATATATATATATATATATATATATATATATATATATATATATATATATATATATATATATATATATATATATATATATATATATATATATATATATATATATATATATATATATACACCCCTTACTTTAGTTCTCAGAAATAAACTCGCGTTCACGCGCTTTCTTGTTAGGAAATCTTTTCTTTTTTTTTCTCGACTTTTTCTTTTTTTCTTTATAAATCTCTTCTTAACTCAACGTGTTTTAATCGTATTTAACTTGAAGTTATTGGAATCGTTTTTACATTAAGCAACCGCACTTTTATTTATATATATATATATATATATATATATATATATATATATATATATATATATATATATATATAAATAAAAGTGCGGTTGCTTAATGTAAAAACGATTCCAATAACTTCAAGTTAAATACGATTAAAACACGTTGAGTTAAGAAGAGATTTATAAAGAAAAAAAGAAAAAGTCGAGAAAAAAAAAGAAAAGATTTCCTAACAAGAAAGCGCGTGAACGCGAGTTTATTTCTGAGAACTAAAGTAAGGGGTGTATATATATATATATATACACCCCTTACACAGAAATAAACTCGCGTTCGCGCGCTTTCTTGTTCAGAAATGCTTTTTCTTTTCCGACTTTTTCATGTATTCATGTGTATGTATACACATATATACATATATACACACACATATATATATATATATATATATATATATATATATATATATATATATATATATATATATATATATATATATATATATATATATATATATAAATAAAAGTGCGGTTGCTTAATGTAAAAACGATTCCAATAACTTCAAGTTAAATACGATTAAAACACGTTGAGTTAAGAAGAGATTTATAAAGAAAAAAAGAAAAAGTCGAGAAAAAAACAGAAAAGATTTCCTAACAAGAAAGCGCGTGAACGCGAGTTTATTTCTGAGAACTAAAGTAAGGGGTGTATATATATATATATATACACCCCTTACTTTAGTTCTCAGAAATAAACTCGCGTTCACGCGCTTTCTTGTTAGGAAATCTTTTCTTTTTTTTTCTCGACTTTTTCTTTTTATATATATATACACCCCTTACTTTAGTTCTCAGAAATAAACTCGCGTTCACGCGCTTTCTTGTTAGGAAATCTTTTCTTTTTTTTTCTCGACTTTTTCTTTTTTTTTTTATAAATCTCTTCTTAACTCAACGTGTTTTAATCGTATTTAACTTGAAGTTATTGGAATCGTTTTTACATTAAGCAACCGCACTTTTCACTTATGTTTTATTAATGTAACAAGTACCTACATAACTTATCCTCCGGCTTTTGCCACCTGTACACAGACGACGTCGTCAGGTCTTGTTGAGCGTCTTTTCTTGTGTACATTTCTACCTGGTAGGATTTTTCTGCACAATTGGAAAATCCCTCGTGACTGATTTTGGCTCGAAGAGTGAAGCACCCGTTGCACTGCTTACCGTTGCTTCTCCTCCCCTTTCCTCTCGGCCGAACACAAAACTCTCAGCAAACCGTAACCGCGTCCCGCGTGAGCCCTCTCTTCAACCTATCTTTCGCGCAGTGGAAGCGTGCTGAGGCCCGTAACCTATTATTATTATTACAATCTACTGCACTGCGCGTTGGATAGGTTGATCAAAAAGAAACTAGACACAGAGACGATAATTATGGTGTTAACAGAAACGTGGCTTTATTGAGATAGAGATGCTTGCGTTTCGAGCGTCCGAGTCTTTCTGATAGCAGAGCGTGGTTTTTGTAGCACACGTGATAGAGCGCGTAGAGCGCCAACGCCGCACCAGTTGAAACAAGAGCGAACGGGGACACAGGCACGGGGCAACTTGAGGAAGCGCGCCAAGGGCTAACGCATATAGCCACAATTCCAACAAATAGTCTTTCCATAATTTCAATAGTTCATTTTCGCTTGTCACGAGGTTCTCATCCTTATCTTTCATTAACTGCGATCTACTCTGAAAACCCTTCCTAATAGCGTTTATTCCTTTGTACATCTCGCGCAGATTATTTTCCCTACTATTAGTTTCTATTTTTCTAATTTCATTTTTCTGATACTCGCGCTTCTTGTTTCTGTAAATCACACCCACTTGCTTTCTTATTTCATGGTATTCTTCTACGGCCCTACTGCTTTCATTGTGTACGCTATCTAATTTAGCCTTCTTGCGCCATTCAAACCAGAGTTCGCACTCTTCGTCAAACCATGGTTTGCTCTTCGGCCTTGTTTTCTTACCCAGTACTTCGTTCGCGGCCCCTTTTATAGTTTTTTCGATAGCCCCCCATAACTTGTTCGGATCGTCATCTACTTCCGTCTGTGCATCCGTTTCCTCGAGCACCTGAAATCGGTTGCTAACTTCTACTTGGTACTAGATTCGCTCTACCCCACTTCGTAGTTTTCCAATATCAAAGGTTTCTACTTTGTTCGCTCGCTTACTATTTTGACCGGTTACTAACCTGGCTCTTAATTTGGCCTCTACTAGATAATGATCCGAGTCGCAATCCGCCCCCCTATAAGTCCTTACGTCGAGTACATTGGTGTGGCGCCTCTTATCAATACGAAAATGATCAATTTGATTGTGCGTGGCTCCGTCCGACGATGTTCACGTTGCCTTGTGTATATCCTTGTGCTTGAAGCACGTGGTCTTGACTATAAGATCTTTTGCGGCCGCGTTATTTATGACCCTAATACCGTTATCGTTGCTGGTTTCGTGCAGACTTTTTTTGCCTATAGTGGGCCTAAACATTTCCTCTCTCCCTATTTTAGCATTGAAATCCCCCACTACTATTTGGGTGTTGTAAGACGCGAATTGGTCGATTAATTGCTCTAAAGTTTCATAATAAAGATCTTTGACTTCTTCCTCTTTGTCCTCCGTAGGACAGTGGACGTTAATAACCACGTAATTATACCGCGCTCCTTCGATGATGATATACGAGAGTCGGTCATTCAGGAAATTGAAACTTTAAACGGAATGTATGATGTTTTTGTTAACAAGAAATCCGGTGCCTAGGGAATGCCCGCTCGCGCCCCCATATAAAAAGGTGAAGTTATCGGATCCTAGCATCGCGTTATCTTTCCATCGGGTTTCTTGTATTGCTACCAAATCTAAATTGCTCTGTGTAGACTACGTACATTCCAGGTTCCCACCCTTAAGTTCCTTTTGGTTTTGGTTTGGTTTTGTTTTCTTTGAGTCATCCGTCTAGTGGTGATAACCCTCATACCTCCCTAGAACTAAGTATGAGAGCTTTCCGGCTTTGACGAGGACATAGTCAACGACAGCAGGATATTTGGCCCATTTTTTGTTTGAAATGTTTGGTAAAAGAGATAGATTACAGAATAAGGTAGAAGAAGAAAGTAAGATAGGAGATTTTGTATAGTGTTTGTAGTTGTTGTGGTGCTTGCGTAGTGTTTCTAGATGAATGCGTTCGCCAGTGCGGGCTCATCACACCCATGCCTGGGCCTATCGGCTGTCCGCGACTGCTTATTCAGTTTATTCGCAGCTAACCTCTTTCTCAGGGGTCGTTCCTCTATCCGCAATCTGAGGACGCGCTGTGTAGTGGCGATAGGCACCCACCCGTCCGCTGTGGATGACTACGCCCACGACCCGCTTCGGGTAACGGCGTTGCAACAGAATTATTTCTACATAACATGGTTTATTTAAATCTTAGGTAATGATTTCTCGGATATTAGGGGATTTATAACGGCATTTTTTTGTATTAAGCTTTATTAATTTTTTTTAATCAAAATGTTCATTTTGCCTCAAAAATGCTCATTTTGCCCTGCTCTCCACTACATAAAGGAAGTACGCAGTGCAAATATGGTCAATCGAAGAAAAGAGAAGTGGAAGCAGTACAGGAAAGATATATGAAAGTAGTCTTAGGATATTTAGTAAGAGAGGAGACTAAAACAGAGAAAATGTACGTAGAAGCAGGAGAAGGGTATATGAAATACGAAAAGAAGATGAAGAGAAGAGAAAATAAGAAAATAAGATCAGAAAATAAGTTACTTAAGGAATGTAGAAAGGAAATCATCAGAGAAAGAAAGGAAAAACACAGAACACGATATAGTAAGAGAAGAACTGTACCAGAAAGCAGAAAGCAGATATGACAATGGAGAAAATTTAGTAGTAAGATGGAGAAGAGAAGTTGAAAAAGAAGAGAAAATGGCAAGAGAATGGAAACTAGATAATTCAACATATGGAAGAGAATATCTAAGATGGTGGGCGGGGAAGATACCTAAATATCTACAAGAAAGAGGGAAAGAAAAGAAGATAAAGACAGTAGCAAGATTTAGACTAGGAAACGAATGGCTAGCAAGCAGATACTGGAAGAATAACTGTCTTAGCAAAATGCTTTCTCAAAGAGAGGTCTTGATTAATCGACTTATAGAATCTTATAATGGAAATTCGCATTAAATAAATTAATACTAATATTAAATTATGATTTCAAGGTTCAGAATAACCTTAAAAGAATTATTTCGAAAAAAATTTATATAACGTATATTTTATATATTTTAGTAAACAGTGCTAAATAATTAATTTCGATTTGCTAAAATAGCTATTTTAGAAGAAAATGGATACATTCTTCAAATTCACTTTGTTATTCTTTAAAATATGTAGCTTAAATATAGTTTTAATAGATAAATAAAAAAAATTACGCGTTTTTTTAAGAATATATGACTATCTTTTATAAATCTTCAAAATACGCACACTCATACATATATATATATATATATATATATATATATATATATATATATGCAGACAGACATTTTTTTAAAATATATTTTTCTGACCTTGGAACCTCAACAACATCAAAATTTATCAAAATCGTCGATCCCAAAATTTTCATCGTTACAAAGTTTTCTCTTCAAGGTGGTTCTCTCATAATAATCGACCATAAAAATAAAAAATTATACAATGATTTGTTTACGTGTTACAATATCAGAAATGCTATAGTATAATACATACATAAATCATTGCATAAATGTTTATTTTTAAGGTCGATTTTCATGAAAGAACTACCTTAAGAAAGCAAAATAGACAACAAGAGAGGACGAATTGAAATAATGCAATATTTAATGGATGAAGAGGGAAATGAAATAGAATGGATGAAGAAAGTGATTAGTAAAATCAATTGAAAGGCAAAGGTCAAGAAGAAGAAAGAAGATAGTGTATCAAAATGCAGAAAATGAAGTAAATGATGTATATTTATTTATATGTAAATTTAAATGTTGTAGATATAATCAAATGCGATACTCATGTACTCTGAAAGAAACCATTATTTTGAATAAATAAAATTACAACATTTTGAAGAAATGTTTGTAATTCGTTGCAAAATATCTTTTTATACCAAATTATTTTCGATATTCTTAAAAGTGCGGTCTTGAAGAGTTTGAAAAAAGATACCTATTGAAAAACAAGATCATTATATTAGACCTTCCTTAACGAAAGTTAAGTGGGGTAATTGAGGATCGAAGATTCAAATTTTGTGAAAATGAGTAACCTAATTATGCTTCTATTAATATATTATGTCTCTTTATTATCTGTTTACATATAATACAATTACACATTTGATACACATTTTATAAAATAAGGCATATGATATTGAATTGTGTTTAATAAAATTCTTATATTAAAAACCTTTTAAAACTTTCTTGTAATATTCTCTATTTCATCAAATATTCAATGTTATTGAATTATTAAACTTCGACGCGTTTATCATATTACAAGTTTATGATTGTTTGAGTTAATTCTTCGATAAGCTGCTTCAGGAAAATTCTTATTACAAAATTCTCTTGTTCATTTTGCTATAAAGTTTTTAAAATCTTTATCCCTAGAGTAAATCTACCAGACATTGTACGAGATGAGCTGCAGTACCGTTACAAGTCTGCAAAGAGGCCCATATACTAACAGCCTCATGTTTAGTCAGTGGTACAGCAATGTTTAAGTTTAAGAGCTTAACATTTTAGCATTATTAATCTCTTTCATACGAGGCATTTCCGCCTACTGTAATGAATACAACATTATATATCATTTAAAATCATGCCAAAAATATCAAGAATAAAGAACATCCTATCTTACTATTTTTGACACTTTCAGAACTTCAAATAACAAATTAAAACTTACTTGTACGGTACATGAGATATGAGGCAGAAATGTATCATAATGGTTTAGAATAAATGCAGTTGTGTGATTTGCGACTAAAGAGGTGTTCCACTTAATTTATGCAAAAGTATTTTTCTTTAGCTGAACTAACGATCGATTCCTTAAGTCGCATCGATAGTGACAAGAGCACGCAGTTGGGCATTTTGTCGTTATGAAAAGCGTAGATCGGAGATAAGCGATGTATCCTTCCCCAATCTAGCACTAGAACATTACATAAACACACAGCTGAT
This sequence comes from Gastracanthus pulcherrimus, assembly GCA_949152435.1. NCBI lineage: Eukaryota > Metazoa > Arthropoda > Insecta > Hymenoptera > Pteromalidae > Gastracanthus > Gastracanthus pulcherrimus. The sequence goes on along the minus strand of OX424573.1, from coordinate 46,641,352 downwards.
AAATGAATTACGCGGTATGTTTGTGAGACTTTCCGGACGCGAATCATATATACGTAAAAGGTTCTGAGAACGCGTGCAGCTCTATTCCCCTAATCTGCAATAGGGGCATCCTCTTCTCTCTTCCGGCTCGCGATCGCAGTCTCGAAGCCTCATATCTCTCTCTCTCTCTCTCTGTCTCTATCTTACATTCCCGCCTCCTCCGTCGAGTCGGCGCGCCGGCCTCGTCTGTGCAAACTTTCGCTCCCGGGAGAGCGCGGAGGTGTGGGGGCCGTGGAGGTAGGGAGCGAGTGTAAGGCAGCTGCGGATGGGGAGCAGGAGGAAGCCCATTGTGGCCAGCGGTGCTGAAAGCTCGGCGGCGCATAGTCATACTCCTCATCCTCCTTCACCCCTCAGCCCTGCGGCTGGCTTGCAGTGGAGCGCTGCAGAGCCGGGGCGCGTCCCACTGGCATCCCTTATTCATGGCCCAGAGAAAAGACAGAGGCGCGCGCGCTCGGCTCTTCTTTTGAGGCTTCTCACCCCGCGACTCGCTCACGCTTTAACCAAGCTCCATCGCTCCCTATGCAGCTCGCGCCACAGACTAATTTCCGGATTGATAATTTTTTTAACGCCTCGCCTTCACTCTTCTTCAGAGCTTTGACCAGAGAATCTGCCTTCTCTAGATCCGCTTACCTACACCGGTTGTATCTGCTGCTGCTGCTGTCTAAGAATTTCATTGCTTTTCTTACATAAACAGCTGAGCCTGTATTTGGCTTTAGAATGCGATTTGGTAACTCTCGAAAAAGTAGAGCTAAAAGTTTCGTAGGAATGTTAAATTATACAGATCCTAGAATTGTAAAAAATGCACATAAATCAATGTATAAAAATGATCGATTCAATAATTAAATGTAATTTTATCAATAATAAAAGAATATCATAATCAATCACACATAATAATTCGATAGATAAATATAAAATACAATTACTAATCCAATTTGAGTGTTGGAAATAAAGTGACGATCCAGATAGTGTAAAAGTACAAGTACATCATTCAGTGTAGTAACCACAATTCAACTTTTGTATGTAAAATTGAATTTCTAAAGCTCATGTAATGTAGTGGGTTATTTTGGTATTTTTCTGCTTATTAAAATAGACGTTTTCGAATAAATTAAATTACAAGTATAATAGATAAGAAAATGAGTGACTAGAAATTCTCCTTACAATTATTTTAACTTGCATATTTCCAACCTATCTACAAACTCTAAAGCTGGAAATCGAGAATGTGAAATTACACATGCGAATTGAAAATTGCATTAATCGATAATGTAAAAACTGCTGTTCCAGTAGTGGTCGCTTTATATCCACACTTCAGCAATCGGATGTTACATTTGCTCTCTTGCAGTGTACGTGCACGCGCAGTAGAACAAGTCAAATAGTGTCAGACACGCCTCTTATTTTATCTACTTTCTCTCAAGTTTTCAATCAAAACATTTTCTTGTTAGTCTAATTGATATAGGTTAAAAACATAATAGAGAGTTCGAACAGTTTATCCGAACAATTTGCATTCGCTTATTGATAGTGATAGGTATCCCGCGGGAGGTCGCGTGCATCTGAATAGCCTTTATGCTCCTCGCAATAACCAGATAGTCCGCGAGTGATCACCGAGAAGCTGCAGCCGCAGCAGTGGTGGCTTGCACGCGGATGCTTGGGTGGTAGAGGGAGGCGTCTCGCTGTGCACAGGCATCAGCATGCAGCAGCAGGCGCGTCCTCCGAGACAGTTGAGCTGAAGTGCGAGCAAGACGGAGAGCACGTATATCCTATGCGAGTCTGTCTCTCCAAGGAGAACGGAGTATGCGAGCGGTGAGAGGCACTTCGATTAGGACCTCCGCAGTCTAATGTAAGCTCGCAACCGCTACAACTACGCTCGACATTACGCCCGCACGTAAGATGGAACAGCGTGTTGCTGCAAGCCTGTACTTACTCCTTTCTTATTACTGCTTACTCTACCAAACTTATTTCAACTTGATTTCTTCCTTTTTTTAACTTTCATGCGTACGTCAACAATTTATTATTATATTTGCCAGAATAACACGATAAATCTTAATTTCACCATGTAACATGCTGATTATTTACGTAAATTATTTACGCAGAGTGGCCCAAGTTTTTACAAAAGCTTTTCTGCAAAAAGAGCGTGATTACTTCGCATCGACCAATATATTATTTACGTGTGTCAACATCCTTAATTCATGACTTATTATTATTATATTATATATTAATATTAATAATTTGCTTACAAGCACTTTTTATTTATAAGCTATAATTTCACTTTTTCATTTGTTCATTTGATATTTATGATCAAATCTTCCATTTAAAGATTCAAAGACTTCCTAATAAACCAGAGAGCTGAAAGTTTCAGAACATGCGTAAAGTGGAGGACAATACACTTTAGCGCGTCTTCTTGTGTGTGTGTGTGTGCGAGTGCGAGTGCGTATGCGTGTGTGCATGCGTGAGTGTGCTTGTGTATGTGTGTGTATGTGTGCGTGTGCTCTTTAAAAACGAAACAGTGCAAAGTATGTCACTGCCACTGAATTAATAAGAAATGTTATGTGACGTGCGGCACCCAGCCACTAGACGGTTCCCACGATGGGGAACCACGTGTAGTGTTGACAGGGCACTCGTTGCTCTGCCTGCCCCGACAACACCGTCCTGGACTTGCGTCTCGGAGAATCACGAGTCCGAGCGACGGAGACGTGTTATAGCAAAAGCGAGAACGCGCTTGCTACGTCGAGCAGACTGCTACGTCGAGCAGCATGCTGCAGCGAGCTGCAGCACAACTTCAGTAGCCGCACGACTAGCGTTGACCTAACAACCCGATCTCTCTCTCTCTCTCTCTCTCTCTCTCTCTCTCTCTCTCTCAGTCAGCCAGAGAATAAAGTCAGTTCACCACCAAATGCGTTGTTGTTCCTCTCACCCACAGCCTAGCGCTCCTTTCTCCGTAACAGTAGCATCCTTGTGGGGATTTTAAGTTCAGTGCCGGGAACACTAGTATCGGACTGACAAAGCTACTGGAGTATCAATTTTTTTTTAAGAGAAACAAATACGAAGAGGAAATGAAAGTGAAGTGTAATACTAACAGCCTAAAAAATTTTCTAAACAAAGAAAGGTGGCTACTGAACCAACACACTCCTACGTGAGAGAGAGAGAGAGAGAGAGAGAGAGAGAGAGAGAGAGAGAGAGAGAGAGAGAGAAGAGAGATTTGTTAGTTATTCTGCCTTGGGGTAAAACCCCGTCTGGCCAAAGTAAGATTACAATTAATTACATAAAATACACTTTCCAAAAATAACTGATAATGGAATTACAATTTTAATTTCACTTTTGCTCTCTCCGCTATTAATTTGGCAGAAGAGCTAATTACAAGTCTATATTTATTTCGTTGTTAATTTGAAGGTACCTAACGCACACATAAAAATATAAGCAAAGTAACAATTTCCGCAAGTTAAAAGTTCGTACATACAGTATAATATATAGAAATTACACGCTGTATTACAGTAACAGACCTTCATTTTGCACTCGAGTCTCCCAATCTGCTATATCTCGTAATCGGAGAGCAGTCACGAGAAAGATCTTAAATTCGCAAACTGCGGTTGGGATGAACTCGACCACGTTTAGCGAGTTAAGCAGCATCGAAGCCTGAATGTAGAAGGACTGCATCAAGGCTTCGGTACGGGGGGCTGGGTACAACAACGCTTGCAGGGGATTCCGTTCTGAGCGTCGCTGGAAAGAATCAATGTTTAACCGCGAGAACCGAATCGCGAGATATGATGGATTTTCAGAAGCAATTATGTTATACGCCAAGGTGCCGATGAAATATTCTCTGCGGCGTCGAACCGATAGCCAGCCAAGCTCCAGTCTGTATGGGGTGACGTGTGCGCGACGAGGAATATTTCCCAATATAAAACGTATATACGCATTTTGCGCTCGCTGGAGTTTAAGATCACGCGTCGCATCTAGGTGATTATACACCACGCACGCATAATCAAATCGCGGAAAAATCAGACTCTCTATTAAATTTTTCTTAATATCCCTATCCCTAGAGATAGCATACTTGTAGAATTTCAGTGTGTATAAGGTGGCATACACCTTCTTTGCAACATGCTTGGCGTGCATTTGCCATTCTAATGTTGGTATAAGCCATACCCCCAAATTACGTACTTCAAGTACATACGGAAGAGAATGGTCGTCAATGACAATGCGAGGAATAGTACTTAAATTAATCAAGGAGACATACGCTTGACTACCCAAGATCATAACTTTTGTTTTAGCAGGGTTTAGGACAAGGCAATTGTCCCTTGCCCATTGGGCCACTGCTTGAGCATCGCGATTAATCTCTACAATGCCCTGAAGAATGTCGCATGGATAGCAGTGGTGTATCAGCTGCGTGTCGTCAGCGAATATCATATGCTTTGAAAATCTTAAAACATTCGGAAGATCGTTTATATATATTGCGAACAGTAACGGACCAAGCACACTGCCTTGCGGGACGCCAGAATTAGCTCTGAGCCAATCGGAAATCGAACCGCCTTCATCAACTACTGCCTGGAGCCGATCCGCTAGATAATTAAAAAACCAGCGTAGAACTCTGTCAGACACGTTTAGTGCACGAAGTTTGGTAAGCAATAACGTATGTGGGATGTATCAAAGGCTTTAGAGAAGTCAAATAAGATCAGAATAGAAATCATTCGTTTATCAATCGCAAGCCTAATGTCATCCAATACACCCAAGAGGGCAGTTTGAGTGCTGTGGCCGGTTCTGAAACCTGCCTGCCTTGGATCAAGCAGTCTGTGAACTTTAAGGTAGCCCAACAGCTGTTGATGAACCAAGCGTTCTAGAACTTTCGACAATTCCGAAAGTTGAGCAATAGGCCTCGTATCAGATGGTGAAAGAGGTGTCTTGACTTTTGCGAGCGGTACGAGAAGAGCCTTTTTCCACGACGTCGGAAAAGTAGCAGTAGCTAAACACGCGTTAAATAAATCTGTTAGCGGATCTAAAATATTTTGAAGACCGATTTTTAGCATCGGGACTGTAAGACGTCGAGTCCTAATGCCTTGGATAGGGCACGAAAAAGCGCGTCTTGCACCTCCGTTTTTGTAACTGGGCGAAAATCAAAGCGAGGAGCATCAGGAATATTGCGCGGTCGATTGCAAATAGCTTGATAATCAGATTCAGTGAGCGGTGGAGAGCGATTTACTGTATCTGCGTAGTGTAAATTCAACACGTGTGCACTGAAATACAGAAAAGGCGATGGAAGGTTCGAGCCAGTTACTCGCATACGTCGTAGTTCTCGCCATTTTCCTTTAGCATCAACCGCCCCATTGAGCTTGCCTGCTAGAAATCGATTTTTTGCTGTATCTAGAGAGTTTGAAATTCGCGATCGTAGGGCTCTAAAATGGTCATAGTCGCTACTGCATCCCGAGAAGCGGGCATTTTGAAAGGCTTTGTCTCTTTGCTTCATTAGCGCGCGTATAGTGGGTGAGACCCAAGGTTTTCGTTTGGAAGATAGTACAATTTGCCTTCGCGGTGCAGCGGCATCATAAGCCAAAATGAGTGCCGATGTAATATGATTTTCGAGTTCATTAACATCAGCCTTGCACGGGCCAAAATGTGTTAGAAAATAAGGAGGGAGATGGAGGGATGGCAGCAATTTTCGCGCGTAATACTGCAGTAAGTGCTTTATGGTCTGCATTTTTTAGATTTCGCGTAATTATTGTCCTAGTGCAGACCGCAGGTCTGACTATACGTAAAGTGAGTATTACTAAGTCATGCTCCGCTATGAATGGTGCATCACTCTTTTGATAATTTATAACAGAATCTGTGTTATTGACAATAAATAAATCGAGCCAGGTATGAGAAGACGGGTTTCGCCAGAATACATGATGTGGTGGCTCGGATGGTACTAGGAAAAGAGAACGAGATTCAATTTGTTCGCGTAGGTTACACGACGCGGCGTTATGTAGGCACATATTTATATTAAAATCCCCTGTAATAACGACATTAATATAATGCGGTAAGAGGGTGGAAGTACATTAAAAAAGTGGACAGGATAGGCGGTTGAGGGGCGGCGATAAACTACAGCAAGAAGTATTTTTGTTGAAGAGTTTATTAATTCTAAAATAATAAATTCCGGCGTGTTGTCAAAAGTCGCATCAGATTGCGCTAGTATTTTCACAACAAAATTATTTCTAACATAACAGCCGACGCCTCCGCCCTCCTTTCCAGCTCGATCCGCTCTAAAAAAGTTAAAACCATCTAAGGCAAGATGCGAATCAGGCTTATCTTTTTGCAGGAACATTTCCGTGATTGCCAGTACATCGAAAATGTGACCGGCGCATTTTTCTTCAATTAAAGCGAAATGAGCGCGAGTAGTGAGCCTGTTCGCATTTATGTGACCTACATACTAATGAATCCGTTCGCCTCCCAGTAATCGACCGAGCCGCAGACCGTCAATCTTCAACACCTCTAACTGGGAGAGTCCCTAAGTCATCTTCTGAATGGATAGGGATAAGCGGAGACTCACGTGTTTCTCTCATACATACAATCATGTTTTTAATGATCGGCCTCGCATAATGCAGTGTTTCATGAGCTTGAAGAGCTTTGCGATACAGTGCGTATACTGGCTTGGGCCAGAGAGCACTTATATAAATTTTTCTCTTTCCTCCGACACCGAAGAGCGTTTGCGCATCCGTTTTATCGAGTAATTTCGCATTTTTGAGCACCGAATTACGAATAGTTGCAGACATAAATTTAAGCACGATAGATTGCGATTTAGCAGCGGGAACATTCGCCGGTGCGCCGGTGGCATTCTCCTGAGAATCAGGGACACTCGCCTGTGTGCCAGGTGCTACCGCAGATTCTTTCTGAACCCATTCTCTTACTTCAAGCACGTGATTAATAAGCCCCTTGAAACCAATAGCCGAAAGTACGCGATCTGCTGCTGTTGGCATAGTCAGCTCGATCTGCGCTGGAATTTTCGAAATTACTACTTCACACGGATCCTCAGTAATAATGCTACGCGACAATGATACAATTTCTGAGCGCAGGGCAGTCACGTCAGCACGGTGTTCTTGATCCGCTTTATTTATTTTCTGTTCAAAAGCAGTAACGCGATTTGAAAGACTGATTATAGCAGTTTCTGTGCAGTCAACAGTTTCAGAAGTTTTATTGAATTTCTCAAGATATTTTTTAAAATATTCCGGAACATCTGAATCTGACATGCTGGCGACTGCTAACGACGGAGAAAATGTTTGCCTGCGATTTCCCGACTCTAAAGCAGTATTATCAACGAGAAATGAAGGCAGCGACTCAGTGCACTGCTCTGTAACTATTGATACGAGTGACGGTGATGGGGGAGAAGTAGATTGTTTCGCTGAACCGCTGTTTGACGAAGACGATACTCTATCGGACAAAGGAAAGGCTAGGTGAGAGCCTGACGTCACGCTCGGCTGCGAACGCGAAGGTGTACTAACAGCTGATCGAATACTTGTGCAACAACGCAATATATTATATTCGTTTATGAGCACAGGATTAACGCATGTTACGTGATAGACGTAATTACAGCTTTCACACTGTATGGAAAGCTCTTCACCACGTACTATGGAACGCTCGCATAAGCTACATTGACGTCTACTCATCACTGCACGCACGCATTTATCGATAGAAGCATAACCGGTCGTTGCAATGGCTCTGCCAAATTTAAACGCATTACATATACATATATAAATCTATTTACTACACGTCAATTCTCACACGCACAGTACCGACACTCGCAGAGCAGATCGCAGGTGATGACATCTGTATATAAAGCGGAGAACTTAAACCCCAGTTCGGCGTAGGCGACTTGTTATCTACTGGAGAACCTCGGTGTCGTGGAGAACAGTGTTTCCAAATTCCAAGAAGATCTCGGCTTTCTCCGAAACTCGGGCATGCGCAGATATCAATACCAGCATGTGTGCAAATCGGCGTGGAAATAACCTCCAAAGCAGTGAACGCTCCGATTTTCAAAATGAAAAATGAAATGCAAGCACCTACTGTCTTTAAAAAATACTGTTAAATAACAGCAACAGTGAAGGCTTGCACTAACTCGCTTGCAAGGATCTGCAAATAAAAACGCCCGAAGGCAAAAAACGCAGAAAATGTTTGTTTCAGACGGAGTGAAAAATTCGTGTAAACTTCTACTTACAGAGAGAGAGTGGGAGAGCGAGAGAGAGAGAGAGAGAGAGAGAGAGAGAGAGAGAGAGAGAGATAGATATAATATTTATTTGTAAATATTTACAAAACATTTGATACATGTCTTTTCACTTAAAATTTAATATCATATTGTTACTTAACCTAAAATAATTGCACATATGCGACGTCAGGTACATAAAGTATTGCACTTCGTTGTCAAATAAAAGTCATGATCTCTACATCGTTCTTATTATATCTATCAGTCATTGGATAAATTGCATACATACATTAACAGTCGTTTTCATTCATACTAATAAATACATGCATACTCTTTAAAATTATTTTGTTGATTGATTAAAAATAAAATAAATAAATGAAAATACATAAATATATCAATGAATTTGAATTTAACAATACAAGATAAGTTATCCCAAAAAATTAAACAAATACGAAAATAGTAAAATCAACAATGACAATTAATCCAAGCATGCTAAATATTTATTGACCGCCACCTTGAAGACTTTCAATGATGGTAACGTTCGTATATGTGAAGGGAGTGAATTCCACAAATGTGCACCTTGTACTTGAAAAGATCTTACTCCAGTTTCAGTACGCATCTGCGGAATAGAGAGTTCTTTAACCTCACCTCTTACAGGGCGTTTCGATTCGTTCTTTTAGAGAGAGAGAGATAGATAGATAGATAGATATAATATTTATTTGTAAATATTTACAAAAAGTTTACATATAATTTACATTTTTTACATTTTTTAATGTCACACGTTGTCAGTTTCTTAAAATTACATATCACGTCGTTACTTAACTAAAATTAATTGCACATATGTGAAGTCAGGTATATAAAGTATTGCGCTTTGTTGTCAGTTATAAAATTTGTTTTTTCTAAATCGTACTTATTATACCTATCAGTCGCTTGAATAAAATTATATACATACATTAACAATCGTTTCCATTCATACTAATAAATACATGCATACTTTTTTAAAATTGTTTTGTCAAATTAATAATTAAATACATTCACACTTAATTAACACTGAAAATATTTAATAAATAAATAAATAAAATAATAAATAAATGCGTCGAATACATAAATAAACAAGATAAATAATTAAATTAAATAAATAAATAAATAAATTTAAATAAATAAATAAATAAATTTAAATAAATAAATAAGTTAAATAAATAAATAAATAAATTTTAATAAATAAATAAATTAAATAAATAAGTTTTAATAAATAAATAAATTAAATAAATAAATAATTTAAATAAATAAAAAGCCTAAATATATAATCGACTCATTCTTATCTCTAAACCTACTCCTCACCATGTAATTGTTTAAGGTGCCTGCTAAACGCCGTTTTAAATTTACAAAAAGATGGCAGGCACCTCACACTGCTCGGGAGCGAATTCCAGAGGTGCGCACCTTGAACTCTGAATGAAAAAAGGCCCTTATCGGTGCGCGACCCCGGAACCGAGAGCTCTTTCATACCACCCCTACTTGAAGTCCTGGCCTGGTTTTTTTCAAAGAGGGCAGTAAGATACGGTGGCTGCCGCATGACAACCGCTTTGTAAAGCAGCAGCCCCATAAAATACTCCCTCCTCACCTTCAATTCTAACCAGTCCAGTTTTTTCCTGTAGGCGGTGATATGCTCATCCCGCCTAACACCACATATGTATCTCACACATGCATTCTGCAGACGTTGTAGTCGTGTCTGGAGCTCCCCTGACACATCAAGAAGAACCACTGAGCAATAATCTAAGTGAGGTAGTACCAGTGCACATGCCAGCTGCTTCCTCAGTATCTCTGTGGTGCTTGAACGGAAAAGTTTTAAGCTATACAAAGCCCTATTTACCTTTCTACTGACCGCATTCAGTTGCGGCTTCCATGTCAACCCTCCGTCCATCACCACGCCGAGGTTGGTGACTGTATCGACAAAGGGAACGTGTACGCCGGTCTGTATCTCAATGCCTTGCAAGTCGAGGCTCTGAACCTGTTTGATGTTGTGATCAGATCCAAAAATGATCGCCTTTGTCTTGCCGACATTGAGGCGCAGGCCAGCTGACGTTGCCCAGTTCGACACTGCTTGTGCTACAGCCGACATGCGACCGATACCATCACGAAGACCTTTCAGGGTCACTTGTGTGTAGGTTTGCAAGTCGTCAGCGTAAAGTATGTGTTCGACACCATCTAAGTCGAGTGCGTCTTGTAAGTCGTTTATGTACAGGCTGAAAAGCAGGGGTCCCAGGACTGAGCCCTGTGGAACGCCAAGATTGGTGGTTAGCCAACCTGAATCCCCGTTTGTGATTGTGACGACTTTCTGTCGTCTCCCCATGATATATGACTTAAGCCACAGGAGAACACTCCTGGAGAATCCCATGCGCATCAGCTTACGCAGCAGTTTAGTGTGTGAGATGGTGTCGAATGCTTTGCTAAAATCAAACATTAACAAAATAGTCAACAGTTTTTTGTTGTTGTCAATGCCTGATCTTATGTCCTCCGTCAGTTTCAGTAGTGCTGTCTGTGTACTGTGATTCTGTCGAAAACCAGTCTGCATCGGGTCCAAAGTATTATTTTCTCGTAAGAAGTTGGTTATTTGGTCGTGTACGATTTTTTCAAGGACCTTAGAAAGGAAGCTCAGCAGGGCAATTGGTCGGAAATCTGACACCGTAGATGGGACAGGTTTCTTCTTCAAAGGCACCAACCGAGCTCCCCTCCAAGCTCCCGGAAAAATGCCACTGGACAGAGAGGAGTTAAAGATCTTAACAATATGATCTCCCACAAACGGAAGAGCCTTAGCCACTATACTTTGGGGAATGTCGTCTTCCCCTCTGGCTTGTGATGAGAAGTGGGCAACAGCCAGAACCACGTCCGAGAAGCTGACTTCTCGGAAAACAAAACCGTCATCACTGGCAGTGGTCAGGACGCTGTCAAGTTCTTCATCACCCTCATTTTGGGAGATCGACACCCCTGCAAAGTGGGCATTGAGCTCTTCCGGTGAGAAACCATGAAGCTCCTCTCTTGTCTTTGGCAGAAGGCCCAGAGCCTTGAGCTCTTTCCAGATATCTTTCTTATTATTAATCGCTTCAGAAATTTTATTTTGTAAAAATCTTTCCCTTGTTTCCTTCGTTCGTAATTCAGCTTCAGCTGCAAGGCCCTGATACTCCCGCCACAGTCTGTCGTCATTGGTCCTCGAATAGCGTCTTCGTACGGAGTCACGTTTTTTGTAAAGATGTATTAGCTCAGCATCAACCCATGGTGGATTTGTTTTCTTTTTCGGTATGAATTCTTTTAACGGTGCAATTTTATCTATCACAGCCATGAGGTTGACACTGAGGCACTCTAATTGACTGTCAGAGAGAGAGAGAGAGAGAGAGAGAGAGAGAGAGAGAGAGAGAGAGAGAGAGAGAGAGAGAGAGAGAGAGATTTTTTAGATTTATTTGTTTATTTCCACCCTGGGACTGAAATTGTCCCATAGGGCATAAGGAACAATATGTACATTAGGAATATACAATATGTAGTAATATAATAATATAATATGTAACGTGATCGGTACGCTCGCAATAATAGTGTTTAACAATAGTATGTACAGGTTCGAACAATATTCGCTGTAAAAAATAAAATATAAATAAAAAATATAAATATAATAAGACATAAAGTAATCTGATCTGAACGGCTCTTTGGCCGCAAAATATGACGCAATAACAATATAAAAATATATAAAGATATGTAAGTAAAATTAAGGCTAAAATTAAAATTAAAGCAGTAATATGTACGTAGCATTAAAGCTACTAGGAACCTTTTGTATTTAGAATTTTTGAGTTTACTTGTGTGCGAGATCAGACTGAACATCACAACTGTTGAGGTAACTTAGTAATAAGGATTTGATGGTTTGGAGAGAGGTAGTTTTGGGAGGCAGGGAGGTAATGTGTTCTGGTAGGCTGTTCCAAAAATATGAGGCGGCTATTACGAAGGAATTGGCATATAAGGAAGTTTTTAAGTTACGGATGAGGAGGGGTTCAGTGCGGAGTCGAGCTGATCTACGCACATCACTATCTGCCGTGAGTATGAAGTTAGACTTCAAATAATCTGGACAACCAGTCTTAAGTACAGTAAACGTCAGCGCACCCATGAAGTACTCTCTTCAGGCCTTCACCGTGAGCCACCCTAGCCGTTTGCGATAGAGGGTAACATGAGCCATCCAGGGAATGGTACCAAAAACAAAGCGGGTGCATGCATTCTGCGCCCGCTGAAGCTTCAGGTTCTGTTCACCAGTTAGGTCATGGTAGACAAGGCAGGCATAATCAAAGTGAGGGAGGATAAGTGAGTGCACAAGTGATTTACGGACACCAAATGAAAGAGCACGTTGATGAGGGCGTAGCTGTCTGAGGGTGCGAAACACTTGCTGACAGATGTGTGACACTTGCCTTCCCCAATTGAGATCAGGAGTCAACCAGACACCCAAATTTTTTACTTCATTGACAAAAGAGATGGGAGTGCCATTGACTGTAACCTTAGGTAAGAGTTCTAAATCGATCAATGAGATGTTTAATGTGCTACCAAAGAGCATTGCTTTCGTTTTGGACAGATTTAGAGTGAGTCCATTGCAAGAGGCCCATTTGGCAATCGCAGCACAATCCTCAGATACCTTGTTAATGGTGTCAATGAGATCATGGCGTTTGCAGCTTCTGTAAATTTGAGTGTCATCAGCGTAGATCATATGTCTGGTGAATTTCAGTACCATGGGGAGATCATTGATGAAGATGGCGAACAATAGTGGGCCTAGGACGGAGCCCTGGGGAACGCCAGCCCAAGTATCAATCCAGTCCGATATGCGGCCACCTTCATCAATAACAGCCTGGCATCTATCAGCAAGGTAAGAAATGAACCACTGTATGGAGTGATCACTGATTCTAAATGATCGAAGTTTATGAATTAATATGTGATGGGGAATCGTATCAAATGCCTTGGAAAAATCAAATAAGACTAAGATTGTGAAACCAGAGTTATCCATTTCGAATCTTATGTCATCAAGAACGCCGAGCAGAGCAGTTTGAGTACTGTGACCTGCTCTAAAGCCAGCTTGCCGTGGGATGAAAAGGTTGTGTTTCTCAATGTGACACAGAAGTTGCTTTGATAGAATCTTCTCTAACAACTTAGAGCACTCAGACAACCTAGCAATGGGTCGTAGCTCAGATATGTCGGATGGAGCTGGTACTTTGGGAATAGGAGTAATAAGAGTCGGTTTCCAAAGCGCTGGATAAGATGCATTGGTGACTGATAAATTGAAAATTGTGGTGAGTGTTTCGAGAATGGTGGGACATGATAGTGAAAGGTGTTTAATAGTGATTGCATCAAGCCCGTAAGTCTTGGACTTGGCTGAGGCAAGTGCTTCAGAGATATCACTGGGGGTGATGTTAGAGAAAGTTAGTAAATGTATATGAGACGGAGCTGAGGGGAGGGGTGGTAGTGGAAGTGCAGGAGATGATCTAGATACGTTGGCGACGGATGCAAAATGATTATTGATATCATTGTGTGAAAAGAGCGAAAAAGGCGAGGTTGATCGAGAGGATGTTATGCCTAGCCTGTTGAGAGAACTCCATAGACGATTTGAGCGTTGTGCTCTGGCTATTTCATTAGCATAATAAGTGTTTTTTGAATTTCGAAGCATTTGTAGGATCCTTGCACGCAGAGCTCGATATTCAGTAAGTTGCTGTCCCCTGTCACGTGCTCTCTTATAAGCTCTATCGCGTTCTTTCATGGCGGAGCGGATGTCAGATGAGACCCATGGTTTTCGGCGATTACATATATTAACGGAACGAAATGGTGCAAATTTATTAAGGGAGCAAGTGACAGCATTTTTAAATCGAGTGATTAATTGATTAATATTATTGTGTTGTTTACCATCATTCAAATTATTGGATAAATCAGCGAGATACTGAGCTCTGTTGAGACCACGGAGATCACGAGTTTTAATTTGACGAGAAATATTGCGCATAATAGGTATAGTCAATTCTATACTGTCGTGCCCATAGGTAAATGGAGCATCTGATTTGCTATATCTTATAACCGCTGAAGGCGAATGTACAATAAATAGGTCGAGCCATGTGTGAGATTGAAGACGTAGTGCGTTGATCGTATGGTGAGTTGGCCCAGAAGGAACAAGGTACAGAGCATTCGATCGAATGATGTCATACATGTATTTGGCTTCGTATGACGCAGTAGATAACATGTTCACATTGAAATCACCCGTGATACGAGGGTAGTTCAATAAGTCTTTAGAATAAAGTATAAAAACAATTTTTTTTGGGTAAATTTTTTTTTATTTTTCAACATAATCTCCTTGGAGCTCTATACACTTGGTCAATCGCTTTTTAAGTTTTTTTAATCCTTCAGAAAAGTGCGTTTTCGGAAGTTCCTCAAAAGAAGCACTTACAGAGGCAATGACGTCTTCGTTGTCCGTAAATCTCTGTCTACCGAGCCATTTTTTCAAGTTTGGAAATAAGAAAAAGTCACTGGGGGCTAAATCTGGTGAATACGGTGGGTGTTCGACCAATTCGAATTTTAGTTCTTCAATTTTAGCCATTGAAACGAAGCATGTGTGAACTCGGGCGTTGTCGTGATGAAAGAGAATTTTTTTTCTCGCCAAATGTGGTCGTTTTTTTTTAATTTCTTCTTTCAGCTGCTCTAATAATGATGCATAATATTCACCAGTAATTGTTTTACCCTTTTCCAAGTAGTCAATAAGTATAATTCCACGTGCATCCCAAAAAACTGTAGCCATAACCTTACCAGCTGACTTTACGGTCTTTGCCTTCTTTGGAGCTGGTTCGCCTGTGGAAATCCACTGTTTGGATTGTTCCTTTGTCTCAGGAGTGTAGTGGTGTATCCATGTTTCATCCACAGTCACAAATCGACGAAAAAATTCCTCAGGATTCCGACTTATGCGCGCCAAAAGAGCCTCAGAGTTGACCACTCTATTGCGTTTATTCTCAGCTGAGAGCAAACGCGGCACCCATCTTGCCGATAGCTTTTTCATGCCTAATTTTTCATGTAGAATTGAAACAACTGCACCTATAGATATCCTTGTGGCCTCAGCTAACTCACGCACTTTTAATCTTCTATCCTTCAACACCATATCGTGGATTTTATTGATGATTTCGGGAGTAGTTGCTTCTACGGGCCTTCCTGAACGTGGTTCGTCACTTATTGATGTACGACCACGCTTAAATTCATTTACCCAGTTATAAACCGTTGCTAAGGCAGGGGCAGATGTGCCATGAACTGAGTCCAATTCATTTTTTATCTCATATGGAGTTAAACCCTTTAAATGAAAATGTTTAATTACCGCTCTGAACTCGTTTTTTTCCATTTTTCTTAACAAGCAATTTTTTTTTTTCAATTGGTTATAAAAACACGTAAACTCAGAAGATGTGGACTGTGACTGCACCATATATCTAGTCGGGAGTGGTGCTGACTGAAAACAGATGATTTGGAGCGATTCGCGCGCCATCTGTTGGTCATTCTAAAGACTTATTGAACTACCCTCGTAACTATACTGTCGTAACGTGTGAAAAAAGCTGAGAGTTTGTGAAAAAATTCGTGCGGCATTGCTGTTTTTGGTGGCCTATAAACTACTGAAAATAAGAGTGATTTGCAATCATGGGTGATTTCCATTATAATATACTCAGGGACGCTGTCATCACGGACATCGGACGTCGCAAGAGTCTTAAACTTAAAGTTATTGTTAATGTATATAGCGATTCCTCCACCTGCACGTCTTACGCGGTCGTGCCGAATCAGGGCATACCCGTCAATGGCCACAGATAAGTCTTTGTCCTCACTAGACAGTTTTGATTCTGTGATACCTACTATATGTTTGGGGTGAAGGTCAAGATATGCTTCTACTTCCTCGAAATGGGTTGTAAGACCATTGACGTTAGCATGCATGATTTCGACACAACCGAGGAGGACAGGGGGTGGGGAGTGTACCGTATTCGTATTAACCGATCTTAATTCTAAGAATTGTCGCTCGCGTTGGCATCTGTCGGAAAATGCGGTGAGACATTAGCACCTGACAGATCAGACATCTCAATAAGATCGCCGGACAAATTATTTGAGACCTGAGGGGCCCGTTTGCTAGCTTCTATTATCGGCTGGCAAGCTAGTAAGTCATAATCACTATTGATCGGAATAAGAGGAGATGCATTATCTTTGCACATGTGTACCACCAAGTTGATAACTCTGGGTCGTTTGTACCCTAGTTTACTAGATTGCGATCTGGCTTTTAATAAAAGATTGTATACATGCCTAGGGTACAAAGTTCGCAGAAATATCAACGAGGTGGAATCGTGACCGAACACCATTGCTGCTGTGAATGATTTTAAATTAAGCCGCGTGAAAACTGCGTGGTCACGAATATGAGCAGATTTAAATTTCACTACTACGCTGCGAAAATTTCTGGAACGTGATGATAATGAATTACCATTATGCGGGTGCGTATTGGACTCTTGAGACCGAAAAACAGGAGCTGGTTGTTGTCGGGTGTCCGATGATGTGGCCGAAGTCCGCGGAAAATCCTCCGCTGACAAAATATCCCCAACAAGATTTGGCAAATTCAAGGCTTCCAGAACCTTTATGGCAATCTGGTGCGGGATCAGCAAAATGTCAAGTGGGATACCGGAGATGATAAGTTCCGCAGAATCAAAAATAGCTGCAGGCGCTGGGGTTGCAGTGGTATTACCCAGTGAAGATCTGTTGGCAAGTGCTTCAACTTTCTGGTTCAACTTTTGGAGTTGTGCATTTTGCGACTCAGCTGTTTGGACACATTTTTGTATCTGTGATTGATGGTCTTCGAGTCTTGTGTTAATAGCAGTCAAGTCATGTAGCCTTTCTTCAATTAGGTTTTCTTGTCTCGTGCAAAATTGTTCGAACTGTTTTTGTTGCATTTCTTTTAATGCATTAAATTCTGCAGAAATCAGTTCCGTCTGCTGCAGCATAAGTTGCTTCATCATATTTAGCATATCATCAGCATTCTCGGATTTTTCGATTTGTTTGTCACTCGATGCAGTCGCTTTAGAGTAAACCGGTAATCCAAGCGCAGGCAAATTCGTGGAAGAGCTAGCGGCAGAGAGAGAGAGAGAGAGAGAGAGAGAGAGAGAGAGAGAGAGAGAGATACTAAACGCAACATAAAATGCAAGTAATCTAATGTTCAAACAACCTTCTATTCAGTTTTATTAAGGAATTATATTATAATATAATTATATAGGCCTACATTTCTCATAAAAAATCTAGTCTATAAAATAAGCTTTTATGCATATTATTTGTTGCTTTATGCAGTTACTTTTTTGCATCTTTATTAATTTGAACAATCTAAGAATACGAAGTAGTGAAGAAAAAAGAGTATAAACCTATTACTTTTTTGTCATTTCAATTTAAATTACTAAGTAGAATGGGGTACCGGTCACAATGTTATTTATATGACGCTCCAGAAAGTGAGGCTAAGAAAACGTTCCGCTGCGCTCTCAGGTAGGGTAACTTTGCTTAAGTGTTTTTGATTGAACAGTGGTTATGTTATTATATGTTTCACTATGTAAATGCGAATAATAATGCGACGGATCATATGAAAGTTCATGTAATTGATTTAATGAAATTTTTCACCTAGAAAAGTAACTTTTTAATAGTGATCGGAATTGTACCAAGGCTGACCGGTATTACCCTTTGACGTGGAGTAAATTCGGTTAAAATGCTTTTTTTATTTCGACTTATAGCTTCGATATCTTACATTTTTATATTAAACCAATAATAAATATTTATAGTCAATGGTTTGAACTAACATAATAATTATTTGAAGTTCAAAGAAACAATTTGAAAGTGGAAATAACAAGCACGTTTACTTAGGTGACCGGCAATACCCCATCCTCCCCTACTGTCTATCCTTTTTTCTTAACAAAACCATACAAGTATAACACATCAAAGCATACAGTTAGAACGCGAAAATTGTATCAACTTAACATATCATGAATTCATGCGATTTGAGTTATTAATAGCTATTGGTTTGTCACGATCTAAAACAATTTTACTGGACGCATTGGAGTGAGAAGGTGCTGACATCCTAACAACACTCGCATATGAGGCGATGAGGCGGTTGCCGGAGCGGGGTTCGACTCAGCCGCTACGGTGGCTGATTTACTCAAAGCTTTTTCGACATTTTCACAGGCTTTTTTAAGAGACGTCGTGTACGATTCCGTGACATTATCTAAGGCTAATTTACCTAAATACGCTCCTGCAACCCGAAAAAATGACTCAGAAAATTCGGAAATCGCAGTTCGAACCTTGTTACGTAATTTGCTTACTTCATCAGCTGTCAGCAGGTACGCGGAGCAGCCCGCGTAGTTGTCGTCGCCGTCGTCATCGTCCGAAGCCATGATGGTTCCGTTGATATCCAATAGATGGCGGCAGTTTCGGATATCAATCGACGATTAAGCCATCGACTCACCACTTGTCTAATGTGCAATTTCCAGGAAATCAAAGGTGATTCGTAGAATAAATCACAGATGCGCGCTGGAAGCGCAAACTGACGTGATGCTGGTGAACGCCGATGGAGCGAAAAAAGCTAACCTCAAAGGGGCTACGTCTCCAGAAATGATGGAAAAATTTTCACCAAACGGCCAAAAAACACCGAAATGTTTACTTCAGTCGATGATCCGCACAAAAGTGCATGCAAAGCACTGCAGAACAAAATTGCCCGGAGGCAAAGGCGGCAGAATTCGATCGACAAACAAAGACTATACGAAGAGCGACCAACTTACTTGCAAGAGAGATAGAGAGAGAGAGATAGAGAGAGAGAGAGAGAGAGAGAGAGAGAGAGAGAGAGAGAGAGAGAGAGAGAGAGAGAGAGAGATGAAATCAGTAATCCAGATAATCAAAGAGAACCAAAGATAAAGAAAAATAGGATTTGGAAGCTGCAGTTTGGCTAGAATTTGTAGTTAAATTAATAAAAAAATTGTAGTTAAGAAATTGAGATAAAAGCAAACGTTGTATTTCAATAATTGGGTGATTCTACCTTAAAGAGGATTTAAGTTAATAAGAAAAAGTGTAGTTAGGATATTGGAATTATCGCAGCTTAGCACACAGTTGGCAGTTAGAGATACTCTGTAGGGAAGTAGATCCATACGACCTAGACATTGTAGCTTTACAGGAAGTTACGAGGAAAGTTACGGTAAGGTAACGAATCAATAAGTACACACTGTTACACGGTAGATTAGAAAAGGCCGGACAGCTGGGAATAGGTTTGCTAATTAAGCACAACGACACCTCTTCCAGATATAGGGAAGAACTAAAAGACAGACTATATAGTACAGAATACAACAACAATAATAATAATAATAATAATGTATTAAATAGCTGAAAATAAGTAGAAACAATCTGCTACCTATTTTTCTCTTGTTATATCGTGTAATAATAAAATTTCAAAATAATATCAGAGATAGTGGGGTTGGGGACACGGGACACACATGATATTTCATGGCGCTTTTTATTTTTAATTCAAAATCAAATTAATCAATTATATTGAAACTTTGCATTAATGCTCTACATGTTAAATCTAATATATCTAATTTCAAGTTAAACCGATATATCGTTTTAATTTTATATAAAATAACAGGGACACGAGTTGGTCGACTTTTCGACTTTTACCCATAAAATGATAATATGTATTAAAAATCATTTTAACTGTGAATCTAAACTTTTAACTCTATTAAATTTTATTCCTTACAAATTTCATTGGATAAGAAAACATAAAAAATATATTGATTAAATAAAAACTGCTCTAAAGTCTTCTTTTATTTTGAAACTATTTAATACAAACATTTTTTTTACAAGTTCTTGGAGTAAACGCATACTTTTGAAATAAAAACAAGCCTAGAAAAATAAATTACTTACACCTATTAAACAAAATTTATTTTAAAAATTCATGAAAATTTTTCAACTATAAATAAACCTCTGCCAAAGTATAGTACTTAAAAAACAACTTAAAAAGTTTTGCACATTAAGTTACATTTTTTCTCAATTGACAATAATTAATTTTGCAACACTATAATTGTTGATTAAATTTTATATATGAATATAATAAATGCTACTCCTTTTACAAATAAATTTTTTTCGTAATTTTGTTCGGGTATATGAATAACTTATTTATTCATTTATTATAAACATATCATAAAAATGAGAAAACGGTATAAATAAAAAACAAATCGAATAATCTTAAATTTATTTTATTTAAAATCTTCATAAACAAATACAGATAGAGCTTTGAATGTCCGAAAATTACCGCATAATACTCGAGAAAGAGCTATTAAAAATTTTTTGAAGAAAGATTGAATATCATCAAAAAAAAAAAGGGTTATAAAAGAATGAATTGATAAATCTTAGAAATTATTCTTGATTTTAAATCTTCGTCAAAAAACGTAAAAAATTATCTTTGAATGACCAAATATTGCGTAATACGCAAAAAATCTAGGATCAAATATTTTTGAAAATGAAAATATAAAAAATGAAAAAACGGTATAAAACAAGAACGATTCAAGGAATCTTGAAAATTCTTTTTGATTTAAAATCTTCATTGAAAGACGAAAAAAAGAAGCGTTCATTAGTAAAAAATTACTGTGTACTACCCAAGAAATAAGCAATCAAACATATTTTGAAAAAAAAAAAAATATATAATCTCAAATATCTTATCAATTATCTATAATCGAAATTTTCAGAAGAAATAATGCCGTTTTACTCAAGTTATCGTTTGTCATAGAGAATCGATTTTTTTTTTACAAACGGGTTCTTTTCTGAAGCATAGAAAAATAAAATGTTTCAAAATGTTACAGAATAATCTTCTTCATTGTCCTAATTACTACAATTTTTTTCAAAAACTTTTCATCATATATTTCAGAGAAATTATTGTTTAAACAAAAAATGACGTTTCCGTGTCTAACAAAAGAAAAGAAACACCTTATCCAAAATTTCGGGCAGTACAAGATAGGTAATTTTATGCTCTTTCAAATGTATTTTCACTAGATCGATGATACTCGTATTATTTCTAACATACTAAAAAACCTCTAAAACTAAAATCCAAAAATCTAAAAACCGCTAAAAAACGAAAATGAATCCAAAAGCTAAAATAATTATTATTGTACACCCTTCGCTTAAAAAAACACAAATAATATAAGCCCTGAATGGAACACTTCTTTTTCACAAATATAATCAATATTTTTAAAAATATTAAAGATTTTTTTACAAAACATCGAATGGATCTCCAAAAAAAAATAAAAAAAATTTTAATGACAACGTACTCCGCTTCTTTTGTAATACATGTAAAAGGAGTCGAATAACCGTCGGTAAAAAATTTTTCGTTTATCATGTCACCTAGAATTGTGTGAGTAACAAAGTTACTTTAAGAAATATGATATTGAAAATAATGATTTATTGCGATGTGTAGGATCAACATTTCGAGGTTCTATAACTGTCAAATTTAAGATATTATTGTGAATTGATAGCATAAAAGTTTTCAGAATGATTTCTTTTAAACATAAAAAGTTTTGGACTCATAAAAAGAAATACTTTTTTTCAGTTTAACCTAGGCATACCCCCTTAAAGAGTTAAGAAAGTATTAAAAAATTAAAATCTAATAGATAAAAGAAATTATTAGAGATTGACAGATATTTTTTTAAATGAAAAATTTCTATGATTACAATATTCATTTGTACAAATCTTAATCACAATCTCCTTTCTACTAACTAAAGTACAAAATGTCCCTAAGACAGTAAGTTTTCCGAAGTAACAAGTAATAATAATAACAAGTATATAAAAACTTTTAAATTCACTATTTTTTAAAAAATAATAAAAAAACGATCTAATTTTTTTTGTAATTTTACCTAATACACTTTCAAATTAAATTTTCAATTATTATGTAACATCTAATTGTTCAATACTGAAAAAGAAAACTAAAAGAAGAATGAAATGCCTGTAAGAAAATAATCGGCTTGATATTTCACATCCCTTTAAATTTCAGCTAAAAACTGATTAATGTGTATCGAAAGAGAACATCAATAGAAATAAATATCAAAATATATTTTAGCTTGCAATGAAAACAATCGATTTCCATAAAACTTCATTAATAATATTTTATTAATCCTTTCATGTACGGTTTTGGTCACGTACAACACTTTTTTTATTATCGATTTATACGTCAATCTTCACTCTCGAAGTTTCTTAATTTATGCTTGGATTTATGTAATAAATCATGATATATAATTAGCCGACCCACAAAACCGAGTAACAAGATTAAAGTAAATTTAGTTTATTTTGAAAATTTCGTCCAATATATTGGACTTGTCATACAAAATGTTGTATTTTTGACTCCGGTTTCGTAATCAGCGACCCCAAAAAACCCCAGACTAATAAATTCTATTAAAATATATTGACGAGAAAAAATGAGCATAAAATTTAAATTTGCGGCAGTGCTACGAGGGTAGTTCAATAAGTCTTTAGAATGACCAACAGATGGCGCGCGAATCGCTCCAAATCATCTGTTTTCAGTCAGCACCACTCCCGACTAGATATATGGTGCAGTCACAGTCCACATCTTCTGAGTTTACGTGTTTTTATAACCAATTGAAAAAAAAAAAATTGCTTGTTAAGAAAAATGGAAAAAAACGAGTTCAGAGCGGTAATTAAACATTTTCATTTAAAGGGTTTAACTCCATATGAGATAAAAAATGAATTGGACTCAGTTCATGGCACATCTGCCCCTGCCTTAGCAACGGTTTATAACTGGGTAAATGAATTTAAGCGTGGTCGTACATCAATAAGTGACGAACCACGTTCAGGAAGGCCCGTAGAAGCAACTACTCCCGAAATCATCAATAAAATCCACGATATGGTGTTGAAGGATAGAAGATTAAAAGTGCGTGAGTTAGCTGAGGCCACAAGGATATCTATAGGTGCAGTTGTTTAAATTCTACATGAAAAATTAGGCATGAAAAAGCTATCGGCAAGATGGGTGCCGCGTTTGCTCTCAGCTGAGAATAAACGCAATAGAGTGGTCAACTCTGAGGCTCTTTTGGCGCGCATAAGTCGGAATCCTGAGGAATTTTTTCGTCGATTTGTGACTGTGGATGAAACATGGATACACCACTACACTCCTGAGACAAAGGAACAATCCAAACAGTGGATTTCCACAGGCGAACCAGCTCCAAAGAAGGCAAAGACCGCAAAGTCAGCTGGTAAGGTTATGGCTACAGTTTTTTGGGATGCACGTGGAATTATACTTATTGACTACTTGGAAAAGGGTAAAACAATTACTGGTGAGTATTATGCATCATTATTAGAGCAGCTGAAAGAAGAAATTAAAAAAAAACGACCACATTTGGCGAGAAAAAGAATTCTCTTTCATCACGACAACGCCCGAGTTCACACATGCTTCGTTTCAATGGCTAAAATTGAAGAACTAAAATTCGAATTGGTCGAACACCCACCGTATTCACCAGATTTAGCCCCCAGTGACTTTTTCTTATTTCCAAACTTGAAAAAATGGCTCGGTGGACAGAGATTTACGGACAACGAAGACGTCATTGCCTCTGTAAGTGCTTATTTTGAGGAACTTCCGAAAACGCACTTTTCTGAAGGATTAAAAAAACTTAAAAAGCGATTGACCAAGTGTATAGAGCTCCAAGGAGATTATGTTGAAAAATAAAAAAAAATTTACCCAAAAAAAATTGTTTTTATACTTTATTCTAAAGACTTATTGAACTACCCTCGTACTAACTTAAAATTGATCAGATTTCCCGCAAAATTTGCAGGTAGCCCCTTTTTGCGCCACAATTTGCAGATATAAGCCGCTTTATCCGCAAAATTTTAAGATAGCCGCTTATTTCACAAAATTTGCAGATAGCCGCTTTTCCTACGACAATTTGCACATAGCCGTTTGTTTGTTCAAACCATCTTAATATTAGGTACGATCGAATGTAGGATTTTTACATTATACAGTTAATATATCATAGTTTAAAGATGAAAAATTAAGAAAGTAGGTCTCATTGGTAAAAATGAGTTTGGGCCGTCTGCAGTGAAGATCGCGACGTCGTGATCATTTGCGACGAATTGCGACGAATAGCGACGAAACGCGACGAGTCGTGCAGAGCACGTTTCGAATCTCAAATAGCCGCAATTAGTCATACCGCTGATCGCAACGCGTTGAAACACATCGCGACGCATCGCGATTAATCTTGACAATCGTATAGGTATCTGTGCGCACAGAAATATGTGGAATATGTATGGGGAGTGTGTGGGGTTTGTGTGGACGACCTGTGGCATGAATGCAGGGTGTGTGGGATGTGTGTGGTGTGTGTAAGATATGCGGCGTTGTGTGGTATGTGCATAAAGTGAGTGTGGAATGGATGTAGGGTATGTTGGTGTGTGGCATGTGTGTGGTGTGCGTGTGGGATGGATGTATAGGGTATGTCGGTGTGTGCGGGGGATGTGTGGGATGGAGGTAGGGGTGTGTGCGTATGTTGGTTTATGTGTGTGAGATGTGTGGCGGTGTGTGGGATGTGTATAGAATGGGTGTGGGGCAGATGTTGGGTGTGTGGGATCTGCGTATCCAACGCATAGCGAATATCAACGCATAGCAACGAATCGCAACTGAGTCGCATAGCAACGAATCGCAACAAGGAGAGATCACGGAATTCGGGTCACCGATTTTGATGAAACTTTAGGAATTGTTTTCTGAAACCTAAAAGCGAAGCCTAATATTCGTGGTTTTATCCAATGACCCTTTGTACGGTAGATACAGCGTATTTAATTAACGTTGATAGTATATCTATATATATATTATTGATCTTTAGCATTGTCCATACGAGCAATGCTAATGTTTTTGTCACCATCTCAGATTTAAAGACCCATTGGATAGAACTACGGGTACTGCTTCATTTTTAGGTTCCAAATGTGGATCCCCAAAGTTTCATTAAAATCCAAGACCCAGACTCCATGGTCTCCCCTTATAAGTTGCATCGCTGATCGCAACTAAGTCGCAACGCTGATTGGAATGCGTTGTAACGCATCGCGTCGTATCGCGATTAATCTTGATGATCATAACTGTAAGTATGGAAGTGCGCGGAATATGTATAGGGAGTGTGTGGCATGTGTGTGGGGTTTATGTGGGTGTGTATGGGATGTGTGTGTTAGATGTGTATCGGTGTAGAACATTTTTACCGAAAAAACATAAAAAAAATTTTTTTGAAGTTGAAATCTTAGAGAGTTACATATATATGTATATATACATATATATGTATATATATAAAAAAAGGTATTTTTTTTATCATTGATTGTATGTCAAAAGATATATTACAAAAAATTATAAGCTTATGATAATAAATTGCATTATTGATTTCCGAATGTCGTAAAATAAAAAAAAATCGTTATAAAACCAAAACAAATTGATGTATCATAATTTTCTTTTCTGATTTCGTATCATTATCAAGAAACAAATAAAAATTCTTATTGTCTCAACAAAAAGAAACTCAAAGAACTCAGCTTAGTGATAGTGGAAGGCTACCTTTTTCACTAATTATATGTATATATAATTATATATATTATAACATATTCGAAAATTTGCGCTAAATCGCGACGCGCACAAAGGGATGAACAGCGCGGTGCCATATATTAAATTATTATAAACAATAAAAATTATTATTTATTCAATCCCGAAATACTCTGTTGTAATATATTACATATATATATACACATATATATATATATATATATATATATATATATATATATATATATATATATATATATATATATATAGTTTAATATATGGCACCGCGCTGTTCATCCCTTTGTGCGCGTCGCGATTTAGCGCAAATTTTCGAATATGTTATAATATATATAATTATATATACATATAATTAGTGAAAAAGGTAGCCTTCCACTATCACTAAGCTGAGTTCTTTGAGTTTCTTTTTGTTGAGACAATAAGAATTTTTATTTGTTTCTTGATAATGATACGAAATCAGAAAAGAAAATTATGATACATCGATTTGTTTTGGTTTTATAACGATTTTTTTTTATTTTACGACATTCGGAAATCAATAATGCAATTTATTATCATAAGCTTATAATTTTTTGTAATTTATCTTTTGACATACAATCAATGATAAAAAAATACCTTTTTTGAGCTATTAATTAGAAATAGATATAGCAATTTAAAATTAATGTATTAGGATAAAAAAATTAACATTTAGTAAAAAAAAAATTTATTAATGTCACAGACGAGCACGAGGCTCTCCGATGACGGCTCCGGTGCCTCTACTGATGATGCGCTATACTCAGCGTCGGCAGAATACGCCGTACCCGAATGTTTCTACACGCAGGGAACGCAACGTCTGTACCCCTGCCCGCGGGGCCGCTCGCCGTCGAGTTGCGTCGACGGGCGAGCGGGCAGATCACCGGCGACTTTTGAGAATAGCGGAGCTCCCACAGTCTTAGAGAATACAGCCACCTGTTCAGCAACCTCGTATTTCTTCTTTCGCCCCACCCTGTGCACGACCTTTCTTCCGTCACAATTGGCATCCCTTGTGATGCGGGAAATTATCGAATAAACCACATTCAGAAGTTGAAATAATCAGCATAGAAAAAACTGAGCCGCAAGCAGATGAAGCTGCAGACGAGAAATTAAAAGGAAGTCTCCAAAAATTAAAGTAGGAGAAACTTGCAGAGGAGATAGCTAAAAACGGAGCTCAGATCGTCGCCGGAACGTACGTCTGAACTTGATCAATTTTCGAGGCCGCTCAGATCTGGCTGTCATTAGTTTACACTAATAAGCAAGGTGATCAATCAGGCCTCAGCAGTCGAGCAAGCATCGGCGAGCCTTGCAAATTTACATAAGCCCACCTGGGCCCTCAAAGCCGACCTCGGCCAACAAAGGCCTACTTGGATCAACGCAGCAGCAAGAAGCATAGCCGCCAGGGTGAACCAGCCGCTGATGCGCTCGAGCAACGTAACAACACCAGCCATTACGCACAGCTCAGTTGCCGTTGCGGACCAGCCATCCAGGACTTCCGTAGAGCAGCTCAAGTAGCAGTCATCATGCATGCAACCGCCTTCTTCTGCATCGGCTACCGGTTAATCCTCTTTTGGTAATCGATCAGCTTGGCATTTTCGGATGCGCCGTAATCTGATTGTGTGGAAAGCAGTCAACGAGCGTAGGACAAGACCAATAATTCGAGCAATAGGTAAAACAAACAAAAAATCACTGCAGCAATGGCTCGACCCGGTATAATCGTGGCCACGAAAGATGCGTTCGGGGCGCGAAAAAATAAGTTACAAGAATGCGAGACTATCGCAGCGAACCCGCTATACCAGGCCGATGGGGGCGGCTCTCCTGATCAAATTGCTGATTTATCGGCGAGCTTACGACGCATGTACGATGAGGATAAACAGCGAGAGAAATATAAAGAAGTAAAAAGTCTAAACGATGAGTTGCAGGCGCATGATAAAGCCAGGCGTGAGCGGGTAGAAAAAATTTTAGAGTTTGCAGACCTAAAGGGCTGTAACGCGAAAGAGATCGAGTATATTAGAGAGATTATAGACGATAATAGTACGCGAGCGTGTTCGGCCGCGAAGAGGAACCGTTACCGGCGACACGATTATTGCAACACAATATTGCACTAAAATACGACAAAGTGATAAGAAGCCATTACTTCAGATTTCCTCCCGCGATTAAAGAACATATGAGACGCGAATTAGAACAGCTACGCGAGCAGAATAGTGTCGTGCCTTTGATCTGTAACTACTCCTCGGCCCTTTGGATCGTATCGAAAAAGCCCGACGCGATGGACAATAAAAGATTTCTATTAGTTACTGATTTTCGGGCGTTAATCTAGGAGACGGAGGGCAGCTGTCATCCGCTCCCCTTTACGAGCGACATACTTGAGCATCTCGCGTCGGCAACCTATATCACGGCAATGGACCTTAAGCAGGGCTATTACCAAATCGAGATCTATCCCGACTCCGCGTATTTGACAGCATTCTACGCACCAGGCGGGAAGCATGGCAATCAGTTACTAGAATACGAGCGTATGACAATCGGGCTTAAAGAAGCTATATTAACTTTTACTAAAGGTATGTCGTTAGCTATGGCTGGACTACAAAGAGAGAAAGTTGAAATTTAGCTTGACGATCTCATGGTTTTTATCAAAACCCTCGAGAAGCATAAAGTGTATTTACGCTAGACGCAAATATGACAGTAGAACCTAAAAAGTGTCCATTTCAAAAAGAGAAGCGCAAGTGCTCGATTATATTGTTGGGGATGGTTTTATCAAGACGGACTCGGAAAAAATCAAAGCAATGGCAAAGTATCCGGTGCTAACTGATGCCAAGAAGGTAAGGCAAGCCCTAAGTCTATTCAGTTACTATAGAAGGTTCATTAAAAATTTTTCCAAAGTAGCTCGCCCGTTATTCAAGCTATTGCAAAAAGGAGTAACATTTGTATGGGGCGCGGATGAGTAAGTCGCATTCGATAAATTAAAGAGATTGATGTGTAATGAGCCTATTTAAGAGTTTTTTTTTTATTTTAAAAGCTCTAGATTTATCGCAGCCATTTATCGTGATAACGGACTCGAGCGACTGGGCCCTGGGTGTGATTTTGAGTCAGGGAAAGCTAGGTTCGGATCAGCCGTGCGCATACGCGTCATGATGTCTGAAGGGAAGCGAATTGCGGTACCTGACATACGATAAAGAAATACTCGCGATCGTGTTCGCGAAGGAGCAGTTTCGGTATTATTTATATGGACGAAAATTGTTAATCGTAATCGATCACGAGGCGCTAAAACATTTTCACCAAACCAAGAAGCAGGATCTAAAATTTAACCGATTAAAGGCGGCATTGATCTGCTATGACTTCGATATTGTTTATCGGCCGGACACCAAAAACGCTAATGCCGACGCGCTATCATGTAACCCATTAATTGTGTCAGGCGAAGTAAACCCGGAATTACCGCGTATAGAGGTGTACAGTCTAGTCGACAAACAAGTCTAAGAAAATCCGGATACGGAAGCGGGTGCTCCACCCAGCAGATATTATCGATTGGTGCTGATCATGTTATTCACCTGAATCTAACCGGTCGGCAATTCGCGCCGAATTTACCTATAAGCGCGCCGTCGGGAGTGGCATAACCAACGAATCGCACTCGCGACCTATCACCAACAAGCAATGAGATCCAGGCTCTGCTTACGTTGCCGGCGTTCGACGAGAGAAAACGCGCGGGAAGGGAAGCACCAATCGAAACTAATCAATCGCATGATAACATTAGTAAAGAACCGGGATCAAAATCGAAGCAGCATGATCACCGCAACGAGAACATAGGGAACAGTAGTTCGTTTAGGTCTCCATCTCAGTGCAATTCTTTAGACAGTTTACTAAACACTAATGACGCTCCAGAGAGTGTCGCTCACACCTGAAGAGAAAGAGTTAGCAGCGAAAAGTATCAGCTCGCGATCGAACCACCGCGGACCAGTGCAGCTGCACCGATGCCGAGGTGCGGCGTCAGCAAAGATAACAGCGTTTGCACTGCCGATGGCAGAAATGTAGCCGCCGCTGTTGCCTTTGCACTTGAAAATGATAATATGAAACGCTACGGCATAGTTAGAGCAAGGCCGCCGCGAGGATAGCCTCCGCGGGCGATTTCCAAAGGTCAAGAACCTCCGCCTTTCGTACATTTACAATCGTTCAACGAGCACCCATTCCGTTTTAGGGAAAACTTGGTCTACCTAATTTCGGCAGATGAATTTATTTCGACCGAGATTTAAAAGGCGCTCATAGAACGAGGCTATTTAACC
Organism: Gastracanthus pulcherrimus; assembly: GCA_949152435.1. NCBI lineage: Eukaryota > Metazoa > Arthropoda > Insecta > Hymenoptera > Pteromalidae > Gastracanthus > Gastracanthus pulcherrimus. The sequence continues at coordinate 46,611,252 of OX424573.1, read as the reverse complement.
GAGTGCAAAGGCACAAAACCAATCGGAATTTATATAGAAAAACACTTCGATGACCGCCCACTGCGCGCAGACTTACGGAAATGCTTGCACACGCTGAAAAACGTAATAATGAAAGAAGGAATCGCGAGTTTCATAAAATCCGGGATCTCGCGATTGTAACACTAGCCGAGTGGGCGAATTTCATTGATTGGTTCGATATCACGTTCGCGAACAAGCGGATCGTCGCAATTCTGTATAAAAATAACTTACTAGTACCCCCAGTAAACGTACGTTTTAGACTAATAAAAGAATACCACGAGGCCGCCATGGGTGGTTACCGTGGTATGTGCAAAGCTTACATCAAAATCGCGAATAATTTTTACTGGCGCAATAAGCGCCCGGATGTAAATCAATTTGTCGCACGGTGCGCTACGTATCAAAGCAATAAACTAACACGCGTACAAACGCGCCTACCACTTTTGATTAGCAATACGCCGTCAACTCCATTCACGCAGATTGCACTTGATTTTTATGGGCCGTCGGACCCTACAAGCCATGGGAATACAAATATTTTGTCCACACAGGATATGTTAACAAAATACTTAATAATTAATGCGGACGCAGTAGCGTGCGTATTAACAAAGAAAATTACATGTATATTCGGACCGCCAGCGGCAATTAGAACTGATAAAGGCACGCATTTTCAGAATAGACAGCTAGAAGAAGTACTCGGTATTCTCCATTTGAATTACTTTTTGGTACGAAACCGAGAACCCCATCTAGCTTTCCGCGTAGCTCAAACGATTTAACGTATAACGAATATGTAAATAATATGACGAGCAATTTAACAGAACTCCAATCTACTGCCGAGATGAACCTTGTGCAATCGAAGTATAGTTCAAAGTATTATTACGACCGTAAACTTAACACTAAGCATTTCCGCGAAGAGAAAATTGTATTCTTATTAAATGAACCTAAAAAAGGGAAGTTTGCAAAGGAATACCTAGGCTCTTTTGAAATTATCAAAATCAACCGTAAAATAAACAACGTGATAATACAGATCATTAAAACGACGAAATCCGCGCACGCTAGTAAGTTAGAGCGTCCAAGCAAGTTTTTTACTATTTTTTATGTGGCGACGGACGCAACACGTACAAACAGAACAGATAAGGGGAAAGCATCCTCGCCTGTGTAAGAGAAAATTGATAAACGATAGATTTTGAGTGAAACCGGTGCGAACCAGCCGACAGAAATTCATGAACGGATCACGCAGCGCGCGCCTAGGCTATAGTAAGCGACGGCCGTGGCTAGCGTGAAATTAGTTAATAAGGGAAATTGTATACATTAATGAGGTCGCAAGTTTCGCTAAGTATGATCAATGCAATTAAGCGCTAACTAGCGCACTCAACTAACGATCCGGGCAATCGGATACACTAATCGGTAGCAGGAATAAAAACTAATGCCAGCTAAAATTTTAGGCTAGCCGTTAGAAGCCACCAGGAGGGGATCAACATCCCAAAGGACAGCCCGGATCAATTCATCCATCGCGTAGAAGAAATCGTAGGATTAGTGACGGAGAAAATCGCGACCCTCGCTACGTCCAGCACAGATTGAAGAATTATTCAAAAGGTCGACTTAAGACCGTACTTTACAGCAAGCGAGAGTCTAGCTAAGCATACCGCGATAGTATCGAAGGTGTGCGGCCCACGTTGCGAAATTGAGGGAATGCAACGAGGGGTTAAAGAAGCTGTGCACCAAGCAGAACGAGTTTTAGATCTTATATTGGTACACAATGTAAACGATGAATCGCGGCGCACGAGACGCTCTCTGCTATCGTTCGTCGGGACAATTCATAAATTCTTATACGAAACGCTAATAGAAGCCGACAAGGCCGAGATTCAGGAAGCTGTGAAGGTGATTGCAATTGATACGAAAACAATGGCGGCATTACTCGCCAATCAAACCGAAATCGATGATCGCACGCTGTCGGATTTGGTCAACAAATTAACGAGACTAGAGTTACAACTTCAGTTTTTATTAATATATCAATCGCGTTCGAAAACGATATAATAATGCAGAACGCAATTCAAACCGTAGAAGTCAATTTGATGCATATATTATTGGATGCAACAGATGGAGTGGTGCCCCCGCGAGTTATGCCACCAGAAATAATAAACCGCGGGGAAAAAATGGTGAAAAATATGGTCCTGAATGCAAGGTTTTCTCTGTCCGACGGAGATTTCTCAGCTATACCGGTGTGGAAAATCTCCAAATTAACTGTTTTATTCTATAATGGACATCTAGTATATCAATTAGCTATTCCGCTACTAGATATCCAGAATTTTAATCTTTTCAAAGCTTTTCAGCATGGCAGTTTATGTCTGGCCTGAATTTCACTACTTCGCGGTGAGCGAGTCAAACCGGTCGTACATCCCCATACCACAGGATAGAGTCATGAAACTTCCGAGCCGGTCCGAGAGATTCAGAATAACGTGGCGTGTGAAGTTAAAATAGCATCGGGCCTTACACCTGTAAACGCCGAAGACTTGTTATAAGTGAGAGTTGCGGGGTAAGGAAAAGGGGGGAGGAGAGGGGAGTTGCTCCGTTCAATCCGTCCGTACGTTTTTTGATTATTGCGATGGCCCTGAAAAGGGCCGGTTGTAACTAGAGATGGCTTCTAAGGTTTCCTAGCCTCGCGCTCGGGACTTTTTGGCGGTCTCGGCTGGAGGAGTCGAAGAGCCCGTCGGCGGCTCATACTGCGACTCCTTAGAGCCTCGGGGATGTGAAAAAGACGCACCCTAGGCGTCGACCGCGTCGTAATCGGGCCGAGCCTCCGCTTTACCGCTGCCAGCTTCCGCGGATCCCTCAGTGCCGCGATGCCTCTGGGCTCTCGACGAGCTGACCGAGGGGTCTCGGCTACTGGAGGTCGTGCCGGAAAGCGTGGCAAGACGAGCTGCGTCGGCTTGCGAAATAGCGCCTCCTTTCCGTCCGGCAGCTCGTCGTCCGGAGAGGGAAAGAGGCAAAGAACGTCCTCTTGTTCCTCTTCCTTCTCCAGGTCCAGATCTGCCTGGATTTCCACCGCAGTGGGCAGCGGTGTTGCGGGTCGTGGTACCACGAACACCAAACTGCGCACTTGGGGGGAAGGAAAACCCTCACTCGTCTGAGGCGAAGGAGGCGGTGGTGTCGGTGGCCGATTCTGCTTCTGTCGTCGGGGTCGGGGCCGGGGACGACGGGTATTTCGCCGTTTCCGCTGGCGTTCGGACCGACGACGAGGCTTCCGGCCGGTCTTTGGCGTTTGCATCCGCTTGGGGTTTTCTGAGTGGTCGGCTCCGTTGCTGGGAGTCGAATCAAATCTTAATCACGCTCTTGCGTTCTTTTATAGTGAGCTACGCGGGTGGCCCGAGAGGAGAGGGAGGAACGCGAGCAGAGGGCGCGAAAGTGTAAGCATTTGCGAATGCTTCTGCCTGTGTGCCTTACAATTGAACTTCCGTGAGAGTTAATTAAGAATTAACTCCCGGACCGGTCCAATTGTTCGACACGGGAAGATTACAGCCGTTAAAAGGCGCGTGCGGCTCTCGTTCAGAGAACAACGCCTTAGAACGGCTCTCCCGTCAGGACTTGCGTTCGACGTGATTAACGGAAAGATACTGCCTTCTTAATAAGACTTCCGTGGGAGCTAAGCCAGCCAGAAAGTCCGTTCGGCGCGACAGTACCCGGGTTAATCATCACGGGGAAAATGTGATGTGTGCCGAGCACCACAGGCTGACTACCTCAGGGGGATTTCTCTCAACCGAGGAGGTCCGGTCAGTGTGGTGCGTCGTGGCCGACTCTTAGAGGCACGCGCTCTCTAAGAGTCTGTCCCTGCGTAGCCACAACTGAACTTCCAGGAGTTAAATTATTAACTCCCGGCTCCAGGTTGTGGGATACGAGGAGAAAACGCTGCTAAAGGACGCTATCGACTCTCGTTAGAGAACGACGCCCTTAAGCAGCTCTCCTATCAGGGACTTCGTGCAACTGCCCCCGATCTCTTGACGCGCGTTCGTCAAGAGCCGTGATTAACTGAGGGATACTGCCCTCCTAATAAGGCTTCCTTGGGAGCTAAGCCCGCCAGAAAGCCCGTTCGGCACGACAATACCCGGGTTAACCACCACGGGGCGAGTAGGCACTTACCGTGCACCGCACACTAGCTACTTCGGGAGATTGCTCTCAACCGAGGAGGTCCGGCCCCTTACTTATAGTAAACGCGAGTCTTATAGTCGCGTTCCCGTCTCTTTTTCTCTCCCGCTGCGCTCTTTGAATACGCGTACCGGTTTAGGCAATGATAAGGACGTCCGTAACTTTTGGAAGTTGTTTATTCTTTTCTAGTGTCGGGGTCGAGGACTTGTCTCTGGGCTGGTCGGCCGAGAAGTCAGAAGTCAGACGGAGTCTCGAAACTCGATCTCTTATATACTATCCGGCTGCGCCGTGATTCGCTGCAGTTCGGGTAGAAGGGGAATATTATCGTGCGCAAGGCGCTATAAATATACTAAGTGTATAACAGACTGTGACATCTGATTACGTCGAACTAAGGGACACGTTTTGGCTTAGGCTTCACAAAGCCAATACGTGAATCTTTTCGACAGTTAGTAAAGACAATAGTTTTATACGGTGCCAGCGGGCAGAGCAGATGATATCGAAGATAAAGGGCGTGGAAGTACTCTAATTGCGCCCGGGATGCGCAGAGCATACCACGAACGCGTGCCTAACAGCCTCGCGCTCGCTGATATCTGACGCAGACATGTCGGTTTTCGAGACAATCTGGTTTAACATCTCCGAAATTATTACAAAATTGATTGAAATCAGCGAGAGCTTATTTGAGATCGAAAGCGCAATTGAGTCCGAAGTGAAGAACCGAGTGAATAGCTCACACGGAATAAAACTAGAAACGCTTGAAACCGGCACGGCGCGACGTGCTCGAGAGTTCCCACAGGCAGAGAACTCAACGTCTGCACCTCTGTCCGCGGGGCCGCTCGCCGTCGAGTTGCGTCGACGGGCGAGCGAGCAGATCATCGGCGACATTTTAGAAGAGGGGAGCTCCCGCAGTCTTAGAGAATACAGTCACATATTCAGCAACCTCGTATTTCTTCTTTCTCCCCACCCCATGCGCGACCCTTCTTCCGTCACATCAAATAGTTTCAAAATACGAGAAGACATGTAGACCACTTTTTAGTTAATCGATATATTTTGTATGTTTTGTTTTCCAATACAGTTTGTAAGGAATAAAATTTAATTGAGTTCAAATTTTGGTTCACAGTTAAAATGAGTTTAAATAAACTATTTTGAATGACTAACTCGAATAATTACACTTAATAATAGTACATTATGCAACAAGGGAATAAAGTCAAAGATTATTTGCAAGGGTGGATTTTTGTTTTGCTCGGGCAGCATACACCCGAGGGAATAGTTGCTTTTATTTCCATGTAGCATATACAACTTTATTTCCGACTTAACTGTGGCCACTTTATTGACTTTTATTGAAAATTTATATTAATATTAATATAAATATAAAATTGAAAAGAAGAGAGAAAGCCAAAGAAACTGAAAATTTACTTTATTCCCGCATTTGCGGGAGTAAAGTAAACTTGCGGGAATAAGGTAAATTTGCGGGAATAAAGTGCCATTTTCTACCCGCTTTTCAGGTGAATAACGTGACCATTATAGTTAAGACGTAAATAAGCATTTTTAAGATTTTCTTAGTTACATATTATTATCTTATATAACTTTATTTGTAAAAGTGGTATGCATGATGTACATTAATAAATATTTAATCAATAATATTTTTTCATAATCTATGCTATACTTGTGCATAAGTTTAAATTACAAAATTTAAATATATACATATATCTCGACCTATTAAAAAGCAATAGACTTGTCAATTTTATTTTTCACTACAGCATTAAATAGAATAAATAATTTCATATTGGAACAATTTATAAAGTTTGAGGAAGCTAAGTGCCAATGAATTGGCAACGGTTTTTTTTGTTCATCTACTTTCAAATCTAGTGCACAGAAGACTTGAGCAAATATGTGCAAATTTTATTAAATGTAATGCATTATCTGTAGTAATGCTTTCAATATTCAGTAAAAATAGCTTAAAAAAATCTATAAGTTTTATTTTTTGATGCCAAATATGTGTACAAAGTTTGGGAATAAAGATCGAATATTTAAAAAGTTTTTAATTGTGGTATACCCTACAAAGTATAAAGGATTGCTTGTTTGAAGAAGAAAAATTTCTTAAAATAAGATGTAACTAATTTAAGAACCCTTTTTTTCTTATTTCAAGACATGTTGAAAAGTTTCTTATTTTAAGAAACTGATTTTCTTATTTTACGACATCTGGTCGCATTGTTTACATTCGCAATATGTGAGGTCAGGTTTTTGCCTTTATTGGTGCCTTTCAGATTCTACAAAACTTCAAGTGCTAGAAAATGTAAAAATGACCTACTATACTTTGAATATCATTAATTTTCTTATGTCAAAAATATCGTATGGTCTTGGTCTCGCATAGCCTTACAAACCTCGCCGAAGTAAAAGTTTTGTGAATTTTGTGGCGACCACGAGATCGCCCGAAATAAGTAAATTTTATTTCATAATATATAAGTAACTACGTTTCTTACTTAATTTAAAATCTAATAACTGCAAATTAATATTTATGTGACTGAATTGTCGCGCATATAGTCTGCAGTCGTCTCTACCGTTTGGCAAAAAATTCCAATCATAAAAGATTAATAACTTGAAATTGCGCTACAATTTCTCATACAATTATTCTTATAAAAATAAAGTTTACAACGATACAAGTAGTTCCATCATAATATGACATATAAATACATATATAGACAAGATAATCCTAAAAAATGTATGTCTTGCAAACCCCATATGGAAAGTGCCTCTAGTACAAAGGAAGAAAAATTTGTAAATCCGAAACGTGCACATGAAATTGGCCTGAACGTAAGTCTCGCATATAAATCACCTGGGGCACATTACACAAATAAACCATAATTCCTAGCTGTCTTTGAGTAATGAATAATAGTCTGCTCTTTTTCTCCCTTCAATGTCTCTCAGTTTTTGTCTCTCTCTCTCTCTTTCTCTCTCTCTCTCGCTCTCTCTGGCTCTCTCTCTCTTCTCTCTTTGCCTCTCTTATGCTCGCTCGTCTTTCTTAGTAAACGGGCACGTGACGATCGTTAGCCTCGCGCGACTCGCCTTTGGCTCCCAAGTATTCTCGCCTCCTCTCCTTCCCTCTTTTCGTATTCATGTCTTCTCATCGACCAAAGAAGGATGAGAAATCAAGAATTCCATCGGCTTTTCAACGTACTACTCCCACGCCACTCGTTCGTTTTCTCTCTCTCTCTTTCTCTTCCCCCCTCTCTCCCTCTCTCCCCTCTGTCTCTCTCTCATCTCACTGGCTTTCATCCCCTGCGCGCGCACGACACTTCCGCTGTACAGCTTGCCTCCCGTTCTCAACCCCTCGAAGCTATCTCGCTGTACCCCTTCCCCTCTTTTCCAGCCATCTAATATAGTCGCGCATTCGTCCGTTAGCTCACTCATCGACCTAAAGATTCGATTCTTATTCCGAGATCAAGAGAGGGTAAGAGTTGCCCTTCATTGTCGTCCTCAGCATACCCTTTTCTACATTCATAATTCTTGTTTACGACTGCCTTTATTGAGCCAGGACTGAAGGATCGATAGACAAACGAATCGCAACAAAAATAGATGTTGAAGACTGGCTGTTAGTTCACGAAGATTGACCGCCAGGGAAAAATTATTTTTTCTCTCTTTCTTCGACGTTAGATATTTTGTAGATAGCAATAATTTACAAGTGTACAATGTCAAGGGAGCTCATATCACTCCATTCTCCTCTGCAACGATCAGACTCATAAAATTTAAAAAAGTTTAAGTATCATTTAGTTCCTTTAACTCATTTCAAACTAATTATCTGTTACTGAAAGTTTGATTAATGTTTTAACAAATAATTTTTCTGAATGTAAGTCCAAAATTTGTTGTATTTTTATAGACGAAACAATTAATTAACTATTGCACCATATACCCTTGCATTTTTTTATACAAATATTTTTCAGTTGCTCACTTTTTAATTAATTTTATTTCATAGCATCGTGAATAAATGTAGGTGAATAATTTTTATGCAAGTAATTATTTTGTTAAAAAATATCTATTTTATATACATTTTTGGTTCCTCATACAGGAAGTTTTGTAATGGTAAGGATTAATACACACTATTTTTATAAGACGTCTGTGTGTGTGTGCGTGTGTGTGTGTGCGTATGTGTACCACCATATGTCGAGTAATTTAATGTTAAATTTAATGTCTCAGGGCTCATTTTTTTTGTTTTTTTTTTAAGAAAGGCGGCTCAAAAATATTTTTGTTATGCGTTTTAATTTTGTTATCAGTTTTCGATTTTTGAGTTATAGTTTTTCGGTATTTTTAATACCTTGGAAATAATATCGTCGATTTAGTGATAATGCACTTGAAAGAGCTTAAAATTACCTATCTTTTCCGATATAAATTATTTCTTTAATCCATTTCCCTTTTTCTGTTGTACACGGAAACGTAATGTTGTTTTATTAAACGATTATATCTCGGAAATATATCAGGGAAATATATTGAAAAAGATTGAGGTGATCAGTAACACCGAGTACAATACTCAGTAATTTTTTTTAGCCATTTTATTTTTCTTTTGTACACGGAAACGTAATGTTGTTTTATTAAACGATTATATCTCGGAAATATATCAGGGAAATATATTGAAAAAAATTGAGATGATCAGTAACATCAAGTACAATATTCAGTAAATTTTTTGAGCCATTTTATTTTTCTTTTGTCGAAAGAAAAATCATATGGTAAAAAGAATGATTTTCTATGTCGAACAATAATTTGAGTAAAACGGTATTATTCTTTTTTAAATTTTCCAGAAAGGTAGCTTTAACTATCTCTTGGCTAAGATCTTTGCCCAGATCATGAGGACTTTTATTCTTCAAGATATTTGAGATTATGATTTTTTTCAACCTGTTTTTTGATCGCTTATATCTCGAGAACGGCGCGGTCAATTTTTGTCAACTGGAGCTCACTCCTTTTTATTACTTCAGGAGCATTCGAAATAAAATGAAATTTTAAGATTCATTTTAAGATTAACATTTTATCTGTAACTTTACTAATAGATAGGTGTTTACTATCTCTTGGCTGAGTTTCTTGCGCAGAACATTATGGCCTTTATATTTCGAGATATTTGAGGTTTTTTGGAAAAGCTGGGTATATCCACATAAATGAAGCCTTGTTAGCCAAACTTTTGAAAGAGTAAAAAATTTGAGTTTTGATTTCGTTTATAGTTTGATTAACACTGCCAAAAATTAAATCTTAATTTGTGGAAAAATAATTTTCAAAAATATGCGTTATATAGTACGTTATATATATAAAAAAATATTTAATTTTAATTTCCCTGGTAGAAATTTATGCCGTCCACTACACAGATCTATCTAGTTAAATCTCATGCCATGTAGATCTATGTAGGCAAACTAGACAGTTACTATAAAGGCATGTAACGGTTGTACCGTCTAGTGGCCCGCATTATTTGCCTTTATAAAAACTACACAGATATATCGAGGCACTAGTCTAATTTAATCAAGGCGTCAATGCAGATTTCCATATGCCGGGAACATTTCATTAATCAGGCTTTTCGTTTCTCCATGTTTGTTGTTCAAGTAAAATGTCCAAATTAATTAAAAGATAACTTAAATATGTAGAATGGCATTGTTATCGTTATCTAAATGTATTATTTGACAGCTTTATGCAGTATATACTATTCGCTTAGCTAATTTGCATCGATCAACTATCAACCGTATATTTGGTTATTAATAAATTAATTTGGTTAACAAAAGAGAATTATTATTAATCGTGAATATTAAATATAAAATAATATTATATAAAGAATTAAAAATGTTATACGCTTGTCGTTAAATTAAATTGTAAAATTTATAACATAGGGGAGGGTAAGACATAAGTTAACGAAATATCACACTTTTCTTCTAATTTTTATCTTGTCCCTCTTATAATTGATTTTTTACGATTACATAAATTATGTATTAAGTATTAAGCTAACTTTTCAATACTTTTTAGCTTCAAATTTTCATGTGTTATTGTTTACGTAATTGATACAAAAGCATAAAATAGTACTTTATTTTATTTATTAAAAATAATGTTACAATATTATTTATTAGGTGTATTTATAAATGTACAAGATTTTTTTATAAGAATGCATAATTATTCAGGTAGTTCCTCAATAAAATAAGGTGAATTTGATATGTCTGATGATTGGCTTCTTCTGCAACGATGGCCATCCCAATCCTTAGCATTAGTCAAACCTATTCATAATTTGCTGTTGAATTCTTTAGTTGAAGTTTCTAGATTATGCTTCTTCCTTTCTTCGACAGCAGCTTCTAATAAATATAATAAATATTTATTTGTAGTTTACGTACAAAATTTATGGTCTAATGCATAATTTGATAAATTTACCTTATAAACAAATAGCGTATGCTGTATTCTTTATCACTTCTCAACCATCAGCTTTTCTACAAAAGTTTAATTGTAGTGCAAGATCACGAGTTAATGTTAGCTTTAAAAGATTAATAATACTTTTAGACAATCCATCATCAACTCGTATATGAATACGCAAACGTTCAATCTGAAATAAAATTAGAATATTATTATTTATTTATAAAGTAAAAATATACTAGTATTAAAATAATACTTACGAAAACATTAAACATAGTTTCATCAGCTGAAAGTTTGGAATTAAAATCTCTTAATTCATCAATAGATTTTAAGGGGAATGGTATAACAAATTGTTCAGGAAATCCTATGAATGTGACAGTAGTTTCTGATGTTGATTCTCTCGCACCTGCCATCAGAATTCGTTGATTTCTTTTCAAGATGTTAATATCTTCTCGCTGAGCTTCTAGCACAAGTATAATAGTTTAACATAATACGGTAACATTACCTGAAAATTAAAAATTATTATTAGTTTCGCACGTAGATTAGATATAAATCCTTGCTGGATGTAGAATCACCCGAATAGCAATTCCAATTTTTGAAACTTACTCTCACAATTCTGACACATATTTTCTTTGTTACTAAATTCATTCTTCAAATTAGGAATGTTTGACGATTTTGAACGCGTATCTTTTAGGAGTCCAATTGCTGGCATAAATGATGAAGCATCTACATTTTATTAATTTTGTTATTAATTTGAATTGTTTTTTATTTATTTGACTGCATAACTCGTATATTATGCATTAATAATTAAACTTAATATATTTACCTTTTGGCACTTGATAAATAAAATTATGCTGAGAAGTCGAAGGTCTATCTTGGTATGAAGTAGTATTGGATTTATTTGTTGTAGATTCTGTGAGTAAAAGTAATGATAATAATTTGTAATATAACTGATAGTAATACAAGTGACAATAATTAAAATAATAATAATGCCTGTAAAACTATTTTCCTGCTAATACTTCTTTACTAGGCGTAATATGTGTACGGTAAACAGCATTGGAAACTGCGTTATGTACTTCGACGTTTGTGTCCGTACTTGTACTACAAGTAGTAGTTAAGGACTTTGGACTTTGATTCCAAGCATCATTGTCTGCGGGTGATTCAAAGTTTATACAGTTAAATAAGGGTATATAATAAATAAATGTAGATAAATATTTCACATAAAAGATTTTTTTAACAGATTGTTTATTTACCTATTACTGATGGCTCAATGACTACATCATGATCAGATGAAATAGAGTGATTGTTTTCATTCGCTAATTCAGGATCATGTTTAGGTGGACTGGTATAGCAGTGAATATTTACTGAGCTTGATTCAAAAACAACATTTTCTTTATGAGATTCTGAAAATCAATATGAATAAATTATACAATATATGAGAGAATAATTAGTAAATTAATTTTTTAAATTATACCTTTTGATGGTGTTTCATTAAGTGGAAGTGCAAGTCTTGTACGTATTAGTTCTTCAGATTTATCTGCATTGGAATTTTTCTTTATCAAATCTTTCTCTAACAAAATAAGTTGAAAAATAGAATATTTATTAATTGTCAAAAATATAAATTGGAACGAGCAAGTCATTGAGTAATAAGATACATACTTTTCTTTGCCGCTGAGTTCTGTGATTTCTATGATTTAATTTCTTTTGCCTTCTCTTTAATTTTATTCGTTTCACAAGTCAATTTGTCTTTCAATATTTCAGATTGAAGTTTTAATTGCCTTTGTTGAAATTGCTGTTCCAATTCTTTTCGTTTTACTGAAAAACTTTCATCTGAATCTAAAGAGAAAGCGTGCTCTTCACTGTCAAGACGCATCAGTTTTTGTAACCCTTCACTGTATGTTCCTAGAGGATAAACACAAAATATGTATACATTTTCTCTCCGGCGTATATCATTGAAGTGTAGGTCATCATACTCACTTGCAGAACCAAGAAAGCGAACATTAAATGGTGACCAGTTTTCCGGGACATCTTTACATTTTTTAATCCAATCAGCTATCATAATCATATCATGTTCAGAATAAGGAGCAGCTAAATACTGCACTACATATTTTGCTCGCTCGCCATCCCATTTAACCCAGTTTGAAGGAACAAGTTTTACATTTCTTTTACCTCTACCTCTGTTTAGAAATTCTACTAGAGTGTAAGGTCTTATTTCATCGCGCATCGAATCATCCTCAAGATCAGATACTAATTCTTCATCCTATAAATAATTTTTTAGGCTATGTAAGAATATAAATAAAAACATACTATAAACAAGTTAGATACATATATCAATTGAAAGGTACTATAATTTATGTAATATGTCAAGAATGAAATTTATTTTACTGTGTATATATATATATATATATATTACTGTATATTTTACTATATATATATATATATAAATATAAACTGAATAATCATGTCCATTGGGGGTTCGATTGAAGTTAATGGAGATGTTCCCGTATGATGAGCAGCATGCTGGAAATTTCTGAAAGTTTCGTCTGTTTTTTTGTCCGAATTACAATTGCAAGGTAAAAATACAGTTGTACCATTCACTTTTATTCTTTTTGCATTACATCTCTCGCATGCGTCAAAAGCAACATAACCTTTTACCATCTTTACCATAGCTCTTTTTTTTTTTTTTTTTTTTTTATTTAACGTCGCCATGTTTGTGCTCCCATGTGGTGCTAATCGACGACGGGGGTCTGCGGTGTGTTTGTAAACAAAGCACATGTAATTTTTACAGAGGTGCTTGTATCAATCGGCAGAGACTAGGATTCGAACCCGGGTCACCGGCGTGGGAATCCGACACTCTACCGACTGAGCCGCCGCAGGCCCTATTACCATAGCTCTTGCTGGAGTATCGCATACAAAATACTTTAATCTAACTAAAAAATGCTTGCCATTTATATTCACACCACTGGATTGAAGTGTGTTAATCTCTATAACAAAATCTTTTAGATATAAAAAACAATCTTTGCGCTTATGATTGCCATAATAAATTACCACCACAAAAGGCTCGTATAAATCTGGATCAAAATATACTTTGCACAGTATCGGCCACACATGTTTTGTATTTGCTTTAAAATCTGAACTCCATCAATATTAATTATCAATTCTATCACATTTGACTTGTTTATTTATTTATTTATTTAAACCAGAAAGATTTACAGGGTAGTTGAATGACCTGTAAAAGTCCTGTAGAGATAAATACGTTATCTGTACACAGGCCTGGCAATACAAAAAAAGAGATACAAAAGAAGAAAATATTTTAAAATTATATACTAAAACTTAGATCTAAACTTAAAACTACTTTAACTACAAACTACATAAAAAATTTTTGGTTTTAACATATAATATGTATTATAACAAATAATTTTTTCTTCAATTCATAACAGTAAAAATAAAAAAATGCGAAAGAAAACAGTAACCTCAACAATTTAATTTAATCCAATTTTTTATAATGTTCTTATGTGACAAATTATCTATATTTAAAATTTTTAATTCATTGGGAAAACTGTTGAAAGTTACTATAGCCTTTTTATAACAATTTTTATCACCAACTTTCTTCTTATAACTCGGTAAAATTAAATTCTTTTTCCTTGTTACACTCGTAGATTTGATATATTGCATTTATCGAAATTCCGTTATTGTAAAATTAGATATGGTCAACTAGAGAACAATTTGACAAAACAATGCAGACTCTTTTGTTTATTATCCGATTTTAATTTTAGAGGTCTCATTTTATTCCATGTAAAATTTCAGGGTGACTTACCTGTATAAAAATTGTATATCATCGGATAACCTGCAAAGTTATGTCCGATTATTTATAAAACTCATGTACGAACTTATAAACAATTGGATGTAACTTTGCAGGTTATTCGATAATATACAAATTTTCACATGGGTAAGTCCCCCTGAATTTTTTCAAGGAACAAAATGAAATCTTTAAAATTCAAATCGGATAACAAACAAAAAAGTCTCCACTGTTTTGTGGAGTCTTTCATTTGTTACCAATAAATACTTTTGCAATAATGGAATTTCGATAAAAAATTTTTTTAGTTAGACGAGGATACCTTGTTATATAATATATTGACTTAAATATCATTAAGAGTGATTAAATTATTGTAAAAAGTGTTTTTATTTTGAGGTCAATATGACGATAGAACCTCCTTATTGAATATTTTTGAAACTTTTAGGATAAGTTGTTAAAGTTCGTTACAATAAAGGTTGGCATTTTTCAGAAGAATACCTTGGTGGAAAATTCATCTAGAACTATGTATATCTATCTAGTTTGTCAAGGAAATAATCGAGGGCCTCGATAAAACTAGATCATTTTCTACCAGGGTATTGTAAAACAATTTATTGTGTTACTATTAAACAGTATAAATAAAGTTACATTTTTAAACAATTTATCTTGTTATAATTGTATTTTAAATAAATAAATTTTATTAAATTAAAAATTATGCCATGTGTTGTTTATTACATTGAGGTAAGTATGTGCACATTTTTTCAGACCATTTAAACAAAACTGTATGCGCCAATCACTTTTTGAAAATAATATCAAATAAATGTAATAATGGCACACTTTAAAGGTGGAGTAAGTTAAAACATGCTAAAAATTTGTACATAGCATCGTATAATAATAGTAAATATATTATCAACACCTCATTATGTTAAAATAAAAAAAATATATATAATATATGGGTCATTCTTATACTTTTTTAAAAAAGTGTGCGACCTACTAGAGTGTTCTGAATTTTCAAAAGAGGCCAAAAAGCGGCCTATTTTCAAAAAAATTGAGGGAGCTCCCATTAATACTAATTTGAACGTACCAAAAAAGATTTTTTCATCTTTTTACGAACATTAAGAAAAAAAATATTAGACCTCTTTGGCAGTTCAATCGGTCACATCTACGGAGCTGAATATAAACCTAAATTTTGTATTTTCTTATGTTCGATTGCTTGTCATTTAATGAAATCGATACGGATTTAGGTCTATCATGTGTCAAATTCTTCGTCTTTAAAAGACCTTGAATTTCTTGATTGGTACATTTAACACAGTTTCTTACAGTTAAAGATACAGATTCTAAAAAATAGATACTTTTTGGAAAATCGTTAATTTGGCCCCTGTAACTTTTTCTCTCAGCCCCTTTTGAGCTCTAACTTTCAGGAAACATAGTTCAAACATCCTACAAAACAATGTTTTTCGTTTGGTGTTGTATATTGAACGTATAGCATAACTGTGAATTTATTTCCGCTTACTTTTTTCACCTAAAGTAAACCTCACACTATTGTAGTCTGACGTAATTTATATGACGTATCAAGGGGCGCGGTAGCGCCCGCTTGCACGTACAAGTACCCACGGTATTATACATTAAAAACAATTCTGGGTATTGTCCAAATGAAAGCTGACATCGAAACCTTTAATGTGAGTGATCGGATCATCTTTGAGGATATTTAGATGAAAAGATACGCTCGATTCAAAATTACAAGAAAATTTAGGTGACCAAATGGGAGACCGCAAGTTGCTGACGACTTGCGCTCTTAAGTTACTGACAAGTTGCGGTCTCCCAGTTGGCTACCTAAATCTTCCTTAATTTGGAATCGAGCGTAACTTTTCATCGAAATATCCTCAAAGATTCTCCTACCACTCAAATTAAAGGTCTCAATGTCAACTTTAATTTGGACATGCGCAGACTTGTTTGTAATGTATAATACGTCAAGTAAATGACGTTTACTTTAGGTGTAAAAGCAATCTGGCAAACATTTTTAGGGCCAGTTTTACATAAGCCTAGTTTACATGACGTAGTTTAAGTTTGTACTACTGATTTTTATCAGACGGCGAGATAAGTCTTTTCACAAATGTACTAAAAAAGTGTTTTCCAACCATTTCTGCGAGATACGTCTTTTCCAACTTTTTCCACGAAATAAGTCTTTTTCAACTTTTTCCGGTGTTTGAGCTCAGATGAGTTACATATATATGTATAAATACAACACTCGCACATGCACGTATATACACACATCAATACATACATACATACATACATATATACACACATATATACATACATACATATATACATATATACATAGATATATACATACATACATACATACATACTTATATACATAGATATATACATACATACATACATACATACTTATATACATAGATATATACTTTCATACATACATACATACATACATACATACGTAGATATATACATACATACATACATACATGTATACATAGAGATATACATACATACATACATATATACATAGATATATACATACATACATACATATATACATAGATATATACATACATACATACATACATACATACATAGATATATACATATATACATACATACATATATACATAGATATATACATACATACATACATACATACATATATACATATATACATAGATATATACATACATACATACATACATACATATATACATAGATATATACATACGTAGATATATACATAGATATATACATACATACATACATACATATATACATAGATATATACATACATACATACATACATACATACATGCATACATACATACATACATACATCCACGAGGGGGAGGCTGTACCCCCATGTGGCGCGTCCTCGGGTGGCGGATTGAGGAGTGCTCGCTATAGGCACATAATACTACATACGTAGTACTGCCTGCAGAGGGTAGGAGAAAAATAAAATATCTCCCGCGGACCAAAAGCCAAACGAAGATCTGTTTAAAATCACCACAAGAAACGAGGATGGATCTTCAAAGCATGGCTGACCAGACGCTCGCTGGTTGCCGCAGCGCGACTTAACTTCGACTGTTGAGGGTGGAGGATGTGAGATAAACTGGGCTCTGACACTCCCAGGCTGCCGGTAAGTACAGGAGCCCGGGGCGGTTTAGCCGACATGCCCTAGCTGCTCTATCAACCGGCGAAAATCCTGATGGCTATGGTGGTGCCGGGTGGCGCCCGGACAGGGCCCCGTCATGGTCAGAAGGGGGGCCCCGCTACCCCCCTCCGGATACTTTACGAGGACGACTTGCGCTGGGGCACGAGGCCAGAATACACGTCTACGAAGCCAGAATTGAGAGTGAAATATAAGTGGAAAGTAGGTGAGAGAAGAGAGAAGGGGAAAAAAAAAAAAAAAAAAAAGAAATATGATACGTACACCAGCAAGGACAAACGTAGGGACTTCGGATACCCTAAAAAGTGTCATTGAAACTGGGTTCCCTACCCAGAAACCAGGCAGCAACAACAGCCTGGTAAACGAGCAGGGAGTGAAACTAGTCAGTAACAACTGCCTGGAAAGCACTTCAGACGGAGAGTTGATAACACCTCTGTCCCCCATTGTCCATGTGACGGAGTATGGAAGTGGAGGTATAGAGGACAGAATAAGAGAAGATCAAGAAAAGGAGCAGGATAAAGAGACTCGATCGTTCAAGCTCCTCAAAGAGCAAGTCGAAGCTCTGGTGGCGTTTATCTTGGGTAAGAAAAACATACACACAGAGTTGAAGACTATGGCGAAGGCTACTAGCAGAGCGCTACAGGACTTTACGAAGGCCAAAGCAGGTACTCAGTCGAAGGATAGAAGTAGCAAGGATCGAGAGAGCCAAACCTCTCCCTCCTTCGTTCAGAAACAGATGGACCAGACTCCGAACAAGCATCGGAGAACATCACCGCAGCAGGTCACGGCGGCCAGGAAGAAGGCACAAAGGACGACAACATCGCAGTCCCCACCACCGCCCTCCACAGTCAGAGAGACACCTTGGCAGGTAAAGGAAACGAGGAAGATAAAGAAAAAGAAGAAAAAAGAAGACGGGATGAGTGACACTGGTGTCTTAAGCCAAAAAGGCACTAAAAAATCTAAAACGACACGGGCAAGACCAACCCGACCGGAGGCCCTTATTATAAAGGCCGCCGAAGGGACCTCTTACGCTGATATCTTGAGAAAGATGAAGGCGGAACCCAAATTGACGGCACTCGGCGAATGCGTAAACAGGGTACGCAGGACTGCGGCTGGGGACCTGCTTTTGGAACTCCAACGCACAGCGGAAGGGAAGGCTACGGAACTCCGGCAAGCGGTGCAAGAAGTGCTAGATGGGGGTACCAAAATAAGGACCCTACAAGACGTAGTGGCCTTTGAAATAAAGGATCTCGACGTACTAACTAGCAAGGAGGACATTCTAGAGGCGCTACGCAGGGAGTTCCAAAGTAGCGACGCGTCCACATTGGACGAGATTGTAGTAAAATCATTGCGTAAGGCATACGGTGACACGCAGACCGCGGTCACCCAAATGCCAGCAAAAATGGCTCAACAGATGATAGCTAAGCGCAAAATCAAGATAGGCTGGGTAGTCTGCCGAATACGGCAGATGGAAAGGAATATACGTCCACTTAGATGTTATAAGTGTCTAGGATTTGGACATATCGCCAAAAGTTGCAAGGCAGCACAGGACCGAAGTAACCTCTGCTACAAATGTGGAAATATAGACCATAAAGCAAGAGAGTGTAAGAATCAACCAAATTGCGTACTCTGCTGTGAAAGGAGCGCAGGAGGAAAAACTGATCATGCAGCCGGTAGCTACACATGTCCTATCTACAGAGCTGCATTAGAAGAGTTAAAAGAAAAAAAAAAAAGATAATGAAGATAGTGCAGTTAAACCTAAATCACTGCGAGACAGCACAGGACCTACTTAACCAGTACGTTCGAGAGACGAAGGTTGATGTGGCCATCATATGTGAACAATACAGAGATCTGGACCAGCCATCATGGGACACGGACGACACTGGCAAAGCAGCGATCTGGACATGTGGCGACGTAGCTTTCCAGGAAAAAATGATGACTCGTGAGGAAGGATTTGTACGGGCGAAGGTAGCAGGTATATACGTATACAGCTGCTATGCCCCGCCTAATGCGCCAATTGAACAGTTCGAAAGACTGTTAGATCGACTCGTACAGGATATGGCGGGAAGAAAGCCAGTAATAATAGCAGGCGATTTTAACGCATGGGCCGTAGAGTGGGGCAGCCAAAGGACTAATCAAAGAGGACAGGTGCTGCTGGAAACATTCGCACTCCTAGATTTGGTACTAGTTAATCAGGGTTGTACCAACACTTTTAGAAGAGGGGACACAGGATCTATAGTAGATCTGACATATGTTAGCAGCTGTTTAATTGACTCAGTCGACACGTGGATCGTGAGTGAACACTACACCAATAGTGATCACCAGGCCATAATTATGGAGATAGGAAGATCAAAGCAGGGTTCCAGCGCGAGTACAAGGACCAATAGAATCGGTTGGAAAGTGAAAGACTATGATAAGGAGATGTTTCTGTTGGCACTGGAGGAAATACAACTGTTTGGGACAGCGGACAGCAAGGCTAAACAGGTGATGAAAAATATCACCCGAGCCTGCGACGCAGCTATGCCAAGAAGAGTGCCCAACCAAAGACGACCACCAGTATACTGGTGGAATAGTGAGGCGGATAGCGCTCGTAGCGAGTGCCATCGGACTAGGAGACAGGAGCAGCGGGCAAGAAAGAAATACTATAAAACTGGAAGAGGCCAGGAATTAGTAGATGCCTACCACCAGGAAATGAAGGACGCTAAGCGAAAGCTTAAGAAGACAATCCGTACCAATAAGCGACGGTGCCTGAAGGAATTACAGGACGAGGTTAATAAAGACCCCTGGGGTAGACCTTATAAAATAGTAATGAAGAAGATCAAAGGAAGCTACGCACCCCCTCCCAAGTGCCCACAATTATTAGATCGAGTAGTGACTAAACTGTTCCCCACACAACGGGACGAACCGTGTGTTATAGAATCAGAGGCAAACGAAGAAGCTATTCCTCCAGTCACAATGGAGGAACTGCTAAGCGCTTGCAAGAGGGTTGGAAACAACAAGGCTCCAGGCCTGGATGGCATTCCCAATATAGCATTGAAACATGCTATATTCGCCCAACCAGAGATCTTCATAGACTTGTACAACACATGTCTAAAAGAGGGAATATTTCCCGCCGACTGGAAGAGACAACGACTTGTGCTACTACCAAAGGGAAAGAAGCCACCTGAGGACGCTTCATCATACAGACCGCTCTGCATGCTGGACACCTCAGGCAAGATTCTGGAACGCATAATTTGCGTCAGAATGGATCAGGCAATAGAAGAAAAAGGGGGACTTGCGGAACACCAATACGGCTTTCGGAGGAAACGATCAACTCTAGACGCAGTGAACATAGTGATTGACACTGCGCGCGCAGCGATAGAGGGAAAGAGATGGAAAGGAGGAGCAAAGGAGTATTGCGCTGTCGTCACTCTGGACGTCAAAAATGCATTCAACTCGGCCAAATGGACCAAAATACACGAGGCATTTCGTAAACAAGAAGTGCCTTTATATATAAGAAGGATGATGTCCGACTACTTGAAGGACAGAATCTTATTATATGACACTGACAATGGCACCAAGACCTATGAAGTAACAGGAGGAGTACCCCAGGGATCAGTGCTTGGTTCACCGACTTGGAACAGCTTGTACGATGGGGTACTAAGGCTACAGTTACCCAAAGGGGCGACAGTGATAGGATTCGCTGATGACATAGCACTAGTCGTGGTAGCGAAAAGCATAGAAGATATAACAGAGATAGCTGACGAGGCTATTCGTATAATACGCGAATGGCTGACAGAGACAGGACTGGAATTGGCCAGTCATAAAACCGAAGTTCTTCTTATTTCTAGTAGGAAGAAAATGGAGAAAATAACGCTAATAGTGGATGGACACAAGATTGTTTCTCAACCAACCATTAAGTACCTGGGCATTACCATTGATGCAAGACTTACATTTAAGCAGCATCTTGAAACAGTGAGTGATAAAGCAGCAAAAGTTGGCGCTGCTTTATCTCGATTGATGCCAAATGTAGGAGGGCCAACGCAAGGTAGAAGGTTGCTCTTAGTCAGTGTAATCACATCGATTATGTTGTACGGGGCTCCTATATGGGCAGATGCCATGTTAGTGAAAACGTACGCAAACAAGCTGTCGACTGTATACAGACGAAGTGCACTTAGGGTCGCGTCTGCTTATCGTACGGTATCAGATGAGGCTGCCTGTATTATAGCAGGCATGCCGCCTATTGACCTCCTAGCAATGGAGAGAAAGAATGTCTTCGAGACAAAGCGACAACAAAATGACAACACTCAGAAGGACATCTGGGATTCCGCGAAGAAGCAGACACTGACTGAGTGGCAAAAAAGATGGGACTCCAGTGGCAAGGGGCGATGGACACATCGCCTCATACCAAGGATAGAGGGCTGGACCGAAAGAAGACATGGGGAAGTAAATTACTACCTCACACAGTTTTTGACCGGGCACGGATGCTTCCGGGCGTACCTGCACCGATTCAAATTAGAAGACCGTCCAAACTGCCCAGTGTGTATGGACGCTGACGAGGATGCGGAGCATGTCTTCTGTGACTGCTCACGATACCAACAGGAAAGAGAAGAACTTGAGAGCTATCTCCAGACCAGAGTAACACCTGAGTCGATTATGGAGGCTATGCTGACTTCGGAGGATGGATGGTGCACAGTAAACAACTATGCAGCAGATATACTTAAGAAGGTCAGAAAAGACGAAGAAGGAAGAAGAAAAAGACGAGAGATGCTGAATGAAGCTGGCGACCGGACGATGCGGTAAGAAGTAGAAGGCACACAACACGGAAGACTACTAATGACGGTAATGGGAGAACCAGTGATGCCGACCACATTCACAGAAGAGGGCAGGAGCCCAATGACCCCCGCGAAGCATTGCTTGGCGGTAGTACCGCGGGGAGGTCAACTCAGAAGAAAGGGCACGGTTCACTTTACTAAGGGTCAAAAAGTGAACGGAGGGGATCCGGTTGCGGTGGGGCGTAAAAACCCTGGCGTATACTGGAAGGTTTAGTGAGTGCGAGTCTCACACACGGTGGTACTTCACTATATCATGTCATGGTCCATAATGGATTTGCCTTAAACCTCTCTCTCTATAAGAAAAAAAAAAAAAAAACATACATACATACATACATACAGACATACATACATACATACATACATACATACATACATACATACATACATACATACATACATACATACATATAAAAAGCGTAATTATTCTGAAAGTACTATTTAACTCTCGTCATATATTCTGGATAACGTCTCTTTTATATGCATATGAAGCGAAACTACATTTGTCCGTTCTTCGACAAGGTGCAAACACACGTTTGTTAGGTTGTAAAATCAGCCTACTAGAGTGTTTAGGCACACCTAAACTTGTGGTATCATTCTGATGGTACTTGATGTTTAGGGTCGCCTAAACCCACTTAGAGGCTGATTTTCGAAAATTTACTTTTGCGCCCGCCGGTCCAAAAACGGCCACTTTAGTTCCGCTATATGGGTATGAATTAACGCGTTTTCGTACAAGTGTGACAAAAATTCTTTTATATCACTCTAACCTCAAAATCACAACTTTGGTAGGATTTATCGGCGCTCGTATTATAAAATATGGTTCGAAAGTAGTACGTAAGTAGTCGATATGTATCATTAAGATATCGTTGTCCAACACAATGCAATTTTTTAACATTTTATATTTTATCTTAATAAGCAATGAGTCTTATGACTTGAAAATTTGCAGGAATATAGTTCGATATAAATCTAATATTCAGTACAAATTTTATTAAACTTTATCCTTTGATTTTTGAGTTATAGAGGTTAGAAAAAAATTCCTTAACACACGGTATAAAAAATAAAAGTCGGTATATTTTGCATCGTTTTCGATCTTAAATTGAAGGATTATATGAGTACATTATTGTGAAAAAAATTCGCTTCCCAAAAAACATTTCGTCATCAATAAATTTTCAAAAAATCTAAAATCGCAAATTATTAAAATTTAAAAAATGGCTATAAAGTCCAAATTAATCGACCACATTCGCTGAAATTTTTAAGCCACTCTTAAGTATAAATAACAAACATGCATGCAAAGTTTGGTCAGGTTTTACCGCGGAATATTCGAATGCAGATGAGCGACACAGACACACTCACCCACACGCACATATACACTCACACACGCACACCCACATGTACATGCAAACCCACACCCACACACACACACACACACACACTCACACACACACACACACACACACACATTCATACAGCGGATATTTTTGTAAAGTAGCGTATTCGAACTCCCCGAAGTCATATAGTATGTTTTTACGTTAAAAAATGACAACAAATTTTTTTTATCAGAACAATACTTTCTCTTTGAGAAAGCAAAAAACTATACAAAATCTTAATTTTATTAACGTTTTAAAAAAGTGTAACAGTTTTGAATGTCTTCAGAACATCTTAACTGTAACTCGTATCAGTTTTTGAGACTTATGAAGAGATATCTTTTTAATGTAAAAGAAAGATTTTTTTATTTTTATGCAGGTAATAGTTAAATATATTAAATGAATTTTTTAAAAATTAAAATAAGATCTTTGAGAGTATGCCATTAATTGATAATGATTCACTATATAAAATTGATCGATCAACACACTTAACAAACAGAAATGTACGAATTCAAATTGATTTTAGTTAAAAGTGCATCGAGTGCCACTAAAACGTCCGAGAGTAAACGTTTAAAAGATATGGAAATCTCGATACGTGCGAGACAGAGGAATAGAACTTCAGTAGTGAAATACGCTTTAGCCAATTGGAGTATACGCAGCTCTGAAAAATCTATTGAAATCCACACGAGATACGGGCAACGGCTCTCTGGAGATAGAAGAAAGGAAGTAGGCGAGTGAGGCGAAGGGCCAGCGGGCACGCGTCTGTGCAGCTAGAGTGAATCTTACAAATGATTAAGTGGCAAAAGAGAGTACAAAAGACAGCACGAGTGGCGCTCTCGACGTTAAATCCCTCGACCATCCCAGCGTGGCTCGCAGCGCGTACAATAAAGTCGAGGAGGTATTTAAAACGTCAATTCGTTCGTTGTCTGGCAGTTCTACAGCTGACCGCTTTTAATTACGCTCTCTTAAACTGCCGTTCTCTCCCCCCTCTCTATCACTCTATATCCCCTGCTTCCCAATAAAATTCCAGCCCCGAGGAATAGAGGTAGAGAAGAGACTGAGCGAAGACGAGACAAACGGAAGGACGCGCAGAGCATTGCCTGAGAAAAGTCAACTTTCTTGAGGACACGCACCAGTACACAAACGACCACACACACAACTCCTCGAAAGGGACGAGGGCGAGGGAAACCACTAGGACGAAAGGGGAAGTGAGAGTAGAACAGACGAAAAGAACTCGGCTAAAGTAAACAGCGATCTGACGATATGCTGTCATACGAAGTTGAACATCGCCGATTCCGAGACAATTTCTCTCGCTTCTCTTTATTTTTTCATTTAAAACTTTTCTCGATTATCTCTCTAAAAATTGTATAGCCTTGTTCTGCTTTCTTATTGTACAACATGCGTGAGAACCATGTTTTAATTGCGTCACTATAATTGAAGATTCATAAACAAAATTGCTTGTTTCGTTTTGAAAATCATTTGATGATAAGAATACAACTGCACTGAGAGAAAGGATTGTTTGTAGTAAAGAATTAGTGCATTTGAAATTTTGTTTATACTTATAGTTAAGTAGTTCTCCGGTTTTAAATCGGCACTATGTATTAACATTTATATAATTGTTATAAATCCCTCATAGTTAAAATGACATTGTAATATGGAATAATTGTTATTACGTGTAATGAAAAAAAAAATTTTAGGCAAAAATTTGAATCTTGCACACGGTGCGGCTGAACTAGTTTTATATGAAAAGTGAAACAAAATGGAATTTTTTGTAGATTATTGTAGTATGGCACTCTATGAACTCTTTAAGATCAAAATCAAAAACATTTGTCGCGCCTTTAAAAAAAAAATTAATTTTTATGTTAACCCATTTTAATGCCAAACCTATGGATACTAGAATATTGCGGATGCTAAAACAGAGATTTTGTGGTGAAAACAAGTTTTCTAGGGGTAAAAGTGGCCGTTTCTTCGATTTCCGACATTATTTTTCTTAGACGACCTCAAATAAAGTAAGTATCGAGGGTGAAAATGGGGTGGAATTGAAAAACATTTTTCTACCATTATTCAGTGGTTTGTTGGAGGCGAAGACATTATATCTTCTGGAAGAAAATTATTTTTTAGTGTGAAAATTGTATGAAAGTTGTTTATTACCGTTCTCGGGTAGAAAACAAAAGCCATGGACGGAAAGTAGGTATTTTCCACCCTAGGACGGTAAAAGAATGCACTTTCCGTGTGCAGCATAGGTAGAAGGCGATTAACGCTCGTGCTGGTTACAACCTTTGTCTCGGCACCCTTCGACATCCCTCGATTCACCTTCAGTTTCCCTGGGGCCGCTCGGGTGGTCTCGACTCGGTCTGCAGTACGAACTTGCGCTAATCGCCTAATTTCCCCTCTTGATACACAATACACTATTTTGTAACGAATATGATGATCCTAAATGTTTCAACGATTATTTCTTGATCACAACACCTTTGTAACGTAAGGGTTGAGGATGGATTTTATTCAACTGACATACAAAAATTACATACTTTTCATTTTTTATAGTTATCTCACTTTTACAATTCCTTCAAGGAGCTTGTGACATACAATAGAGAGGATGGCTTTTGTAAGAATGGAATCATCTTGGGTCATCAATTCATCAATTTTCTTCTGGAAAATATAATCGTTGGAAGAAATAGTTTTTACCTCTAGGAAAATGCGGAATTATAGCACAAAAATGTTTTTATGCCCATCTGAAAATGGCCACTTATTTCCCTGAAAAGCGAGACCAAAATTACAATTTTTCCCCGCAAAAATGATTAGCGGGAAAAAAGTGACTTCACTAGAAACTAGTCCAAATTCCTTTATTTCATCAAGTTCTACCAATAACTCTAATTTTCGATTGTTTTTTAACAATATTGTCTTTTAATGGTTCATTAGTCCCGCTTTCCAAGTCAAAAAGTGGCCACAGTTGAGATGGGTATAAAGTATTATATGTAACTCGAGAAAAAAGTCGATTTTTCTTCAGGTGATACTGTACAGTAAACTCACCCACGGGAAAAATATTTGACTTTTTGCTCTTGTTACATAATTTACTATTTTATATTTATATAGTCGATTATTCAATTTTTGGTCGACTACAAGGCGTGAATTTAAATTTTTTAATTGACTGTTAAATCCCTTCTATCGACTCGCAAGAAGCAAAATCTGAGTTAGCCTATTCTTCAAGCAATCACCCAGTTAGCATTTTCTTCGGCTCAACCGTCGATATGTTAGATAGCAGTGAAATTTTAAATGAATAATTTTCAAAAATGTTGCGATTTTGTGTCTTATGCATTTTTGCAATGAAATAAAAAAAACGCCACCAATTCATTGGCATTAAGCTTTCTCAAATCTTATAAATTGTTCCAGAATAAAATTATTTATTCTATTTAATTCTGTGGTGCATAATTCTATGTAACTCAAAGCAAGATAATACACTTATATGATTAAATGCTTTTACACTAAATTGATCATAATGTATATCTAACATAAAGAACATAGAAAAAATAAATCTCAAAAATCGAAAAATCGTAAAATAGCTAAAACAACAAACAAACTAACGAAAAAATACTGACATTCGAAAAATATTGTATTTTTATTGCACATGTTTCGAAATATGTTTGTAATTTAAATTTGCGGAACTTATGTTAATAAATTAAATGGTTGATTACAGAATATTGTAAAATAGAAAAATGGTTATAAAACAAAAACAAGTCAATGAATCTTGAAATTTGTTTTTAATTTTGAATTTTCAGTTAAATAAGAAAGATATGAGCACTGTTCGTTAAAAAATGACCGCGATGTTCTTGAGATATAAACGATAAAAGAAAAATATCAATAAACACGTAACCTCAAATATCTCAGAAAATAAAAGATCTCATGATCTGGGCTAAGATACAGCTCATGAGATAGTAAAAATTACCTTTTTGAAAAGTTTCAAATAAAATGCTGCCGATTTACTACAGCTATCGTTGGAGAAAGAAAATCGATTTTTCTTACAAAATTATACTTTTCTCGACAAAAGATAAAAATCAAGACTCAAAAATTTTACTGAATATTCTTCTCCATATTCCTTAACATATTAAATTATTAAAAAAAATTCCTAATTTCTAAAAATTTTCTATTGAATTTGACGTCAATGTCACATTTGTGTCCAAGCTATATCTCGGCAACATCTACATGGATCGAAATGAAACTTTGTTAGTATATTCTTTATGACAATACGGGATCAAATGGCTATGTGGGGTATTTTATTTTTATTGAAGAGCATAAATACGAGCGCGTTATAAATCGTGATTATTGCAGTTTGATTATTTGAGTTATACGGATGTGAAACGTGGGCGTTAACGAAACGGGATGAAAATAGATTTAGAGTATTTGAGAATGGTATCCTTAGAAAGATATTTGGGAGCAAGATAAATGAGATTACTAGAGAATGGAGAATTTTACATAACCTAGAAATACACGAACCAGAGTGATTAAATCTCGAAGACTAGAGGGGGTTGGGCATGTACCGAGGATGGGTAACGAAAGAGAATCACTTAGAGTGCTCGCAGGGAAGCCGACAGGAGCAAGAACCCCAGGTAGACCGAGACGAAGGTGGGAGGACAATATTAAAATGGACATACGAGAAATAGGATGTTATAAGGAGGATTGGATGCAACTCGCAAACAATACAGAAAGACGGCGTGACTGTGTGAGCAAGGCTATGAACTACACAGCTATATACAGCTAGTCCCAACAAGTAGTTATGATAGCTATGGTGATGATGCAAGCACGTCTACAGCCGACATAAAAACTATGTGATAGCTGTTGCCCTGCAGACACCGTTCATGCTTATCATTACTATAATATACATTAATATAATATATAACATAATATGATTAAAGTTGGCGCGTGTAATAAAAACAGAGGCTGACAGAGACTTCACGTAGACACGATAATCTTTCTGCAATTGGTGCACAATTTCATATTCTACAGCAAGTCGAGTCGCGCCTCCTCGCGTATAGGCTTAGCATAGAAGCACTTACAACACTTCAAATAAATAAAATTAAAAAAATGCGAGCAAAAACCTTTGCTTAAAATATACATTTCAGTCGCTCTAAAATGGAGAAAAATAATTATAAGGAAAAAGTAGTAAGATAGAAATTGGCATTGAATCGTATTACATCGCAAATAGCAGAATAAACTGAATATCTGGAAATGGAAAGAAAATCGGAGGTTTGTATGTCCAAATCGTCCCTCGATTTTCTTTCCATTTCCAGATATTTCATTTTTTTGCAAAGGTTTTTACTCGCATTTTTATATTTTCGAGATGTAACCGTTTAAACAAAACAGGACGTTTTTGTGTATAATAATTAAAGCAGGGAATAATCTTATCCAAACTTTCAGGTATAAAAAGTTAGGTAACTTTGTGTTATTTTAAATGCATTGTCACTGAATCGCTAATATTATTTCTAACCTATAAAATATAAACGAAAAACAAAAACTCAAAAATTGAAAAACCGCAATTAAACTAAAACGCATCAAAAAATAAAAAATACATAACATTTCAGTGTCTATCATTTAAAAAAAAACAAAAAGTAAACCCTGAATCATTCATTTTGGCCGTGAATATTCCATGAGTAATACTCATCCACATTCATCTCCCCCCCCCACACACACGCGCGCACACATACACACATACACACACAGACAGTATAGACACACACATACATATGCGCACACATACACACACACATACATTTACACACATACACACACACATAATACACACGCACACTATCGGTTTCGAATTAGTGTTCAGAAAAATCTGAAATTTTATATACTAGTACGTTTTGACCTCAAACTTACTCATATAAATTTTTAGAAATCCACTAACCCAGAAAAAAGATATTAAAAATTTTATATATACGTTTTTAACACGTAGTCTTATGGGACAGTTGCAATAATGAAATTCATGAAAACTGCTGTTCTGATTTCAACGTAATTTTGAGAAATATATAGGCATTTAATATCCCATAAATATAATGCAAAAATCCAAATGTTGATCACGCTCACTCAACCATTTATGCACACGATTTGGCCTACCACGGAAGTCGAAAAAAACCAAACACACATTTGACTCACGTAGTACCAATAGTACTTCCTTAAATCACAGATTTTTATGAAAAGCTGGGGGGTCTATAAGGCCGGTTTTTGACCCAAATTATATTTGAGCCAAAAAATTCGAAAAAAATTCCTACAGTGTCTACTATAAATAAGAAGTCAATTCCACCCTAAACGGACCACCCCACCCACCCCTATTCACTCTCACCACCCTTCCCAAAACCTTATAAATGTATTTTTCAGGATTCTTTTATCGGATTTTTTACAGTTTGACCTTCAAATGATTTTGAACCTGATGTGATAGGAGTTAACGGACCTCGAATTCGGATTCAGCGACCCCAAAAACCTATGGATGTATTTTTCTGGATTTTTCATCGGCTTTTTTACAGTTTGACCTTCAAATGACTTTGAACCTGGCGTGATGGAGGTCAACGGACCTCGGATTCGGAATCAGCGATCTCAAAAACCTCAGGATACCCTATCCAAGTCTGGTGCTCAAGCTTACATATTTTGTATTTACATACCCTGCACATAAATAATTAATAAAACCACCCCCTCTACCCTCCTTCAGGGGGTGGGGGTAAAAAGGCTAAAAATGGTGAATAAGAGTGAAGGTAGTTCATAGAGAGGTCATAGTGTACTTTATTAAGCAAATACA
The DNA here is from genome assembly GCA_949152435.1 of Gastracanthus pulcherrimus. Classification (NCBI taxonomy): domain Eukaryota; kingdom Metazoa; phylum Arthropoda; class Insecta; order Hymenoptera; family Pteromalidae; genus Gastracanthus; species Gastracanthus pulcherrimus. The sequence goes on along the minus strand of OX424573.1, from coordinate 46,580,795 downwards.
AGTTTGACAGTGTCGAATCTTTCCAAAAACGCTGTATACAACCGGTGAAGTTTTCATTTTTTGAAGGGGTGGTGTGGGTGAATAGGGGGGCCGAAGGTGGTCCGTTTAGGGTCGAAGTGACATTTTATTTTTGGTAGACACTGTAGGAATTTTTTTCGAATTTTTTGGCTCAAATCTAATTTGGGTCAAAAACCAGTCTTAGAGACCCCCCACCTTTAGCTGCTGTTTTCTTTTACTTATTAATTCTCTAACGCCCAGGAGCCTTTCTTCATTGTAAAAATAAATAGGAAATGACTTATTAACTTTAAGTTGTCCCTGGCATCTACACCGAATAGCTTATTCACCAAAAAAAGCTCTAAATATATTTTTAGAGTAAAGTAACTAAAATTTCAAAATTTCAAAATTTTACAAAATATACAATATTTTCAAAATTTCAAAATTTTACAAAATATACAATATTTTCAAAATTTCAAAATTTTACAAAATATACAATATTTTCAAATTTTTCAAAACTTTTAAAAATTATCAAAATTTTTGAAAATTTTCATAATTTTTAAGATATGGTATATTTTAAAAATTTTTATAATTTCGAAATTTTAGTTTGTATTAACAATGGGTGAGTGGGTCCCACTTTACAAGTCAAAGACACAAATGCGAGAATAAAATACTTTTCAGAAGTTTTTTTAACTTTTTGAGTGTTTGGCAAATAAATCTATCCTAGATCTTTATTAAATTTAATGAATGGGCGTGGACGATTTGAGGAAAAGCACTCTACAAATATCTTATGGCCGAAAAAAATAAATCTTATAGATTTGCACATTAAGGTGGCTTCAGCGACTTTTTCAAAAACATGTATGTCTTTCAAACTTTCCAAAAATATTCTTTGAATATTATACTGTTGATCTGTGTAAATAAAATCTAGAGTCATCGACTAAATCATTGAAAAAAATGAACTTATAAAAAGTCACATCTAACACATTACCTTATGGATGAGGCCATTTATCACGTTTATAAAATTATAAATACATATTTCTTAAGAAATAGAATATGTAATTAAAGATTTTTTTATGCAGAAACTAATGACGTCATCATAGTTATGTGTTAACGACCAAATAAAAAAGATATTAAGGATAAATGGTAAAAACGTGCTTCTGCGCATGCATACCGAAAGTTAAGTCAACAACTTAGCGCTCTTTTTACGTATTAGCAAAATAATGTTTTGTTATAGAAATTCAAAAGTAGTTTACAATATTGGTTAGTTTACCCATGGGCTCTCGCTGGATGTGGTATCCACCGCTGAAGCCACCTTAAGCGGACAAGACATCATGAAACCCTAAAAAAATTGTTTTTTATGAATTTATAAAAACTGTTTCTTTTAAAACTATCATTCTACAAATTTTTTGACTATAAATAAATAATACCTTTATGTTGGACGATATAAAATCTTAAGTTTTGAATCCTTTACGTTACAATAAATTATCATTGTTAATACCGTATTTATTGGAGGAACTTTGCAGCGTGTATGACTCTACATTGTATAATAAACGAAATTAATTTTTTTAATTCTTTTGACATGTACAAAAACTTAAGTAAAAAACTTTTTCGTTAAAAATGTTATTAATCATTTTTCAGAAAGCAAACCAAATCAGAAAATGTTTTTATTAAGTATTTTGAAAAAGTTAGATTGTTTTCTGACAAATAATTATTACCGGCAGAAGCCGAAATCAGGTAATTTGTGAAATGTCTAAATTTAATTAGGCATTTCGGGCTTCTCCGAAATTCGGGTTTTCCCTAATATTGATTAGGCGAAATGCAAAAAGACTAAGTTCTATTGGGTAAAGTCTGAAACTATCTAAAATCTATGAATGTTTAATATATTATTATCTTGCGGATCAAGAGAGAAAGAGGGAAAAATATAAGTAATATTGAATTAGAAAATTATTTTTTGGGTTTAATCCAGGCCAGCCTCCTTAAGATTTTATGAATCTTGCATGCTCCATATCAGTTCTATATTGGTGCGCTATTAACATTTTACATTCGTTTTATTATTTTTCATTTCATTATTGACAATCTTTCTAAGCAAAATTCCATTCTCCGAGAAAAACTCTGCATAACATATTGAAGACTGTCCATGATTATAATCTGTTGAAGCAACATTCAGAGTCTCACTATACATATATGATATTGCCATCGTAACTTACTGCGAATTTGAACTCAAGAATCCTTTTAAAAACCTTGATATAGAAGTACAAAAGATTATATCCGATATCTAGCTATATATCAAATTGCGTCTTCGTCTGCAATAAGAAAAAATGAAAAATAATGTGAAGGAAGATGAAATAAGAAGCTCCGGAAGAAGAAGAATGGCTTGGATGTTTCTACCTTGTCGAGTTGGTACGGAAGTTGGTGAATTTTTCCCCGAGCATCCTTTGACTTGATTTTTTGCGCAAACTGATCGGGACCGAATGAGGGACATTCGAGAAGCCGAAAAAAGCGTTATACGCGCCAGCGGCGGCATTGCGGGCTGAAAAAAGGCGGAAGGAAGGAAGCGCGCGCACAGCTGATGGATCGAGTTGCGCGAGAAAGCTGCTGCAGACGCGCGGAGAGCTGGGCGAAGATGGATGATTGTTGTTGCTGCTGCATGATCGTCGGTGAAAAAGGCCCCCCGCAGTGCGCCTCCTTACGTCCTCTGCACGCAGCTCGCTCTCTCTCTCTCTCTCTCTCTCTCTCTCTCTCGCGTCCGTTAAATTAATTAAGGGCGAACATGTCCGCGGGGCTCGGCAACAATCGTCACCTATATCAGCACACCGGTCTTTCACACCGATCAGCAACAGCTCGTTTTTAACGGATACGCACGCCGCGAGAAATCGCGAGATAACTGCCATCGGATTTATTGACTTTAGCTGTATGATTGGCGCGTCGCAGCCCTCGAGCTACGTGTTTATGGATTTTTCTATTTAAACCTACATGATACGGCTGCTACTCTGCCGCTGCATGCTGCTGTTAGCACGCGGGGAAAATGCCCGGAATCACTTTTATTGAATCGTCGCGTGTTAAAATGTCGTTTATTTTTTCAATGGCTATTTATTTACTTGGTGGTTCTCGGGTTTTTCCAGGAAGTAACGAGATTTAATTATTTATTATATGGCGAATTTATTTAGGATTCCTCTTCTGCAAAGTTCTATAATTTGTAGTTACTTTTCTCTAAAGAGAAACTTTAAATCTATTTGTGTTTTTAACAACCATTGAAAGTATCTTAAGAATAGTTTCATCTATCTCGTTTTGAAGGATTTAAAATTTATTGATAATACTTTTAAAAATAAAAATAAATCATTCATTATGTATATATTATCTATTTATTTTATATCAATTTGAATAAGTATATTTTGTCAAGCGTAAAGGAAAAAAATTCTTTAGATCCCTCTGAGCAATAGGTATAATCATCTTCGTAGATATAGTAAATGTGAAAAAAATAGGTTTATGTTTGCCACTCATTCTCAATAATAATAATATTTTGCGCTAAAAAATTATCAATGTTAGATATTGATACATAGTTTACGCGGATCTGGGTTCAAGTTGCAATCCTTCATAAAATCAATAAGACAAATCATTTAAACTTAAATATCAGCTGATCGCTATGCTCCAAACAGCTCCAACTTCACAATCGTGCTGGTCGTGCAGACTCTCAGCTGAGCAACAACAGCAGCAGCGACATATTCTTTCAAGAATATTACAGAGTATTAATCGTTGATTTTCTTTAGATATTAAGTGAAAAATCATTTCAAAAGTTAGACTATTATTTTTCTTTTTATTTATTGTTTCTCATTTGAAATATAATTATAAGAAAGTTTAAAACTTCGTTCGACTAACCTTTCTAAGTTTTCTGATAATATATTATGTGGGTTCTCGGAAAAACGACCTAAGGGGCACATCACCTTTGAATGCAAAAACTAAACAATTTTGTATGAGTCCATAAAAATTCTTTCTTTCAAAAACAATCATTCTGAAAATTATTTTACTATAAATACTTGGTAATATCTTTAATTTCACCGTTATAAAACCTCAAAACTTTAATCCAGCACATCACGTAAAAGCACCTTAGCTATTGAATTCCTAATTCACTATCCACAAGATTCCAAGTGAATCGATGAACCAAATTTCTTCAAATATGGGGATATTACTTTTCAATGCATTAGTTATGGTATGAATTGAGGAAATTAATTTTGAATACGTGACATTCTTTTGCATACATACTAATGCCTTTAAATTTAATTTTACCATATATATGTATGTAGACCTTTTTCTACGTATTCAAAATTAATATTATCTATTCATACCATGACTAATGTATTGAAAAGTAATATCCCCAAACCTGGAGAAATTGGGTCTATCGGTTCACCTGGAATCGTGTAGATTTGGACTTTAATAACTTTGCTGATTTTATATGACATGATGGATTAAGATTTTGACGGTTTATAACTGTGAAACTAAAAATATTACCAAGTATTAATAGTAAAATAATTTTCAGCATGATAGACTTTGAAAGAATGAATTTTTATGAACTAATAATAAAAATTTTTGTTTTTGGGTTCAAAAGTGGTCTGCTTCTTTAAGGAGGGTCTTTCGCTAGATATAGGGTATAAAACAAAAAATCGTATGAGAGTTTACAAAGATCCTATGATAAAACTAATTATATAAACTTAATAATACTCCAAAACTATATTTAAAAAAAAATTTTCCAAAAAAAATCGAGACGTCACAAGTGTAAATATTGTCAATATAAAAAATATTTAGTTAAGCCCCAATTATTTTTTTATTTCTTAACTAATTTTAATGTATCGGAGCTTATTTTTCCCTTAAACATTACTCTACAAAGTTAAATAAAGAAAATTTGAAACTAATATACCTGAAAAAGTGATTATTATTAATGGAAAGAAAATGAATAGAAAAACTTGTCAAAATCGTGAAAAAACAACAGGGAGCCACCTTAACTCCATTTTTTAACAATTGAGTTTTGAGCGATTTTGGTAGTCTTACATAGTATGTTTGCTTCTTCCGAGAGGAAGCTTTCTAATAGTAAAAAAACAGTTTTCTTAAAAACATGTTAGTAACATATTTTAGGCCATTGGCAATCAAAATACACTATTTTTAGAAAATGTCTGTATGGATATGTGTGTGTATGTGTGTGTGTGTATACGTGTGTGCGTATGTGCGTGTATGTGCGTGTCCGTGTGTGTGTGTATGTATGTGGATCAACTTTACTCTGAATAGTCTGAATGCACGGTGAAAATTAATATTTCGGCTCTCATTTTTTTTTGTTTTTCTTGAAGGACGGCGGCGCAAAAAATGTTGTGTTTTTGATTCGATTTTGTCTTTTAGCGGTTTTACTATTTTTGAGTTTTATTTTTTTGGATTTCTTGATATCGTAGAAATAATATCATCGATTGACTGATAATGCATTTGAAAGAGTATAAAATTACCTATCTTTTCAGATCCGAAATTTTGAATAAGCTATTTTCCTGGTTTTGTTTATTCACGAAATCATCATTTGTTTTCAAACGGTTATATCTGTGAAATATAACAAGGAAAATGTTTTAAAAAAAATTGTGATCTTAGGAATATGGAAAAAATAATCTTTAGCATTTTTGAGGCTTTATTCTTCTCTGTTGAAGAGAGAAAAATCTTTATGTAAAAAAATTGGATTTTTATTCAGTAGCGAATTCTGGAGAAAAACGGCATCATTTGATCAGAAACTTTCCTAAACGTTAGCTCTTTAGAATCTCTTAAACGAGTTCTAAGTACAGATCACAAAGACCTTTATATTTCAAGATATTTGAGATTATGTGTTTTTTTAAATTTTTTTTGATCGAGTATATCTCGAGAATGACACGGTCATTTTTTACCAAGCAGGGCTCATTTTTTTCGTTTTTTAATGAAGATTCGAATATAAAAAGAAATTTCAAGATTCATCGTCTCGTTTTTTATGTTAAAAATATTATGATCAATTTAGTGTAAATACATTAAACGGAGCATAAAATTATCTATCTTTTACAACCGCATATTTTAGATAGGCTCTTTCACTTCTTTTGGCATACACGAAAAAAGTCATATTTAGTTTAATCGGTTATATCTCTATGATGGTAAATCATTTTTAGGTACCAGAAACCACTTCCCATAGCCTCATCGAAAACCGTTTCCCACAGGTTGTGGACTTTCCTTGTGAGTTTAATCTTTTTTGCGTTAATTTGTATTCTCTTAGGCTTAGAGTGTAATATTTGTTTAAGTAGTACTAAGGCCACTTGGGCGAGACGCCGCCAGTATTTATTTTCCCCATCCCCTCCTTGACACGTATTGAAGAAGGGCCCGACATGAGGGCCGGTGTCAAGATCGCGGTTGAGCGTTGTAGTCGTGCAGCTGTTAATGACCAGGGAGAGACATTAAATAAATAATTAATTGATAAATAAATAAAAAATAAAAAACGACGTATAATTCTGAATGAATATATATACATATATATATATATATATATATATATATATATATATATATATATATATATATATATATATATATATATATATATATATATATATAATGTTTTAAAAAAAAAGCAAAAAAAAACTTGAGCGGTTACAAAGGTCTAATCACAATGACAACGTACGAGAGAAAGTTATAATGGATAATAATAATAATTATTTACCCTACAATCCTAGAGTAATGTAAAAATTTATTGGAAAAATCTTAATGCTCGATATATAATACGCGTATACCACGTTTTCACCTCATTCTCCTACGTAAGCCCGGACAAGATGGGTCAAGAACAGAGCAGCAGCAGCAAAAGCGAGAATTCTTCACTTCTTCAGGATAAGAATAAGAAAGAAGGAGATAAGAAGGCAGCGGACACTTCACAATGGAAAAAATACACAGAGAAATATTTTAGCAATACTAACTCTTTGCCCGAAAAAAAGGCTACAAAAGATTATAATTTAATCGTAAAAACGGCCCTTCTTAGGGCCCCAATGCCGTATTATACGTAGAACACACTCATTTTTCATAGTTAACTCAGGGGAAAAAGCAAATTATTTATGCTTTATAATTGATAATTTTTTATATTTATTATTTATTTATTTATTCATTTATATATATTATATATATATATATATATATTATTACGGCAGTACTTCGTACAAAAATGTTACGCTTGATGAAGCTAGTTAGAATATATTGAAAGACGCTATAATAGCTATATATATATATAATATAAATGAATAAATAAATAAATAATAAATATAAAAAATTATCAATTATAAAGCATAAATAATTTGCTTTTTCCCCTGAGTTAACTATGAAAAATGAGTGTGTTCTACGTATAATACGGCATTGGGGCCCTAAGAAGGGCCGTTTTTACGATTAAATTATAATCTTTTGTAGCCGTTTTTTTCGGGCAAAGAGTTAGTATTGCTAAAATATTTCTCTGTGTATTTTTTCCATTGTGAAGTGTCCGCTGCCTTCTTATCTCCTTCTTTCTTATTCTTATCCTGAAGAAGTGAAGAATTCTCGCTTTTGCTGCTGCTGCTCTGTTCTTGACCCATCTTTATATATATATATATATATATATATATATATATATATATATATATATATATATATATATATATATATATATATATAACATTTTTGTACTGCCGTTGATTAGCTTGATATCGTGATGGTAGTAGCCAGTGCTGTGCTCTAATCTTACGCAGAGTCGTTTCGTGTTAGATTTGTTGAGAGCATACGTCGTTGACAGCCAAAGATTCGGCAATTCGCTCGTCACTTTCCGTATTTCACGCGCTTGACAAGTAGCCATGGTTATTTCTTTAACAAAAAAAAACAAACTGAGAATTTTACACTACTTGAACACAATTGGACACACGGACAAAACTGCTTGTAATGTGCAGCACGAGAGACGATGTGGTCGTTTCGCCCCGCGTGCTATTACTGGCCAGAAAACTCGATCGTCGACGCATGACGGTCTATGATGGTTTTCTCCCCACCTCCCCTCCCCTCCAACGTGAATAATAAGAGTGGGGGGAATATGGTAAAAGAAGCCAGGTGCTACTCATTTTTTACGACCGTTATTCTGTCAATAAAAGTGTGGTTATGGTGTACAATTTTGAAACGACCCGTAGGCTATACAAATTTATAATAAAACTGTTAACGGACTTTCAAAGAAGTAAAAAGTATAGTATTCGTCGGACGTTAATTTAAGAAAAATTAAATTGAAAATAATAATGAATGGCGTGGGATGTAGGATATGTAGGTCGAAGGGTACGTAAATAATTTATTAAACTTGTATTGATGTATATATATTTATTCAACCATTTACGGCTACAAATACAAAAGACAATCATATATTTAATGTGTTAAGTGCATCTTAATCTAGAGGTACAAGATTGATTACAGAGGCCTGAACCTAAAGAGCGCTCGTTCGTGAATGTAAGGGCTCTTTTACATTTTTTATACTTAATCTTATTACAAATTTTTTATAAAACCTTATAGATAGTGCGTCATTTTTTCTGGTGTTTTGTGAGAAGAAACGACAAAATTTTTCGAGGTTCGTACCCCGACACATGTGATGCAGAAACTTTACAAAAATTTTACAGTTTTCACGAAGACGATCAAAATGGTGCTTTGAAACCAGTGGAACCCCATAACTGTCAAAGTATATCCGGATTCTATTTTTGTCGATATATATAGCTACCCAATGAGTTCCAGTCTTCGTATGATCGTCGGTATTGCAGACTATGGCTGCTGGTGCCATCATGATACGTGGAATTCGATCAGCCACGTATACACCGATTGTCCTGGCTTTCAGACCCTCGAGGGCTCTCATTATCTCCCTTGTATTCATGTTGACTTTTCTTCGTCCGTACTATCGTATTCCGAGCTGGCACCGTCTACCTCGTCTTGCCCCTCAAAGGGAGAGCCAAATCTTACAGGACAGGAGCTTCTCCCCCAGACGAGATCTTGAAGGGCGTGATAAAAAAAGTCACTGCTTTTTTCCGATATATTTTGTTGCTTTTCCTCGGGTAGTAGTGAATAAAACCACTCTCGTAACAGATGTGACCTCTGCAGAGCACAATACCCCTTTTTACACTCATTACCCTGGCAGCCGTGAAAAATGCACACATGCTTACAAGAAAACTTTCTTTGTAAATCGGTGAAACCTTCGGTCGTATATTCCTCGATATTTACGACGGGGCGAGCCATTATCGATTGAATATATCGTGCCATTATCGATTGAATATATCGTGCCTTTTCCGACTTTCTAACGTATATTTTAGTAGTATTTCTTGCGATATTGTAAAAATGATGGTGTAATTTGCTTATGGTGATATCGCTGTCGAACCATTATATACCATGCATTCGTAACGAAATGTAATCGTTAGTGGTCTTTACGCTGTTCGGCAATTCTTCATAGGGATGAGGTGGTCTGATTATCCAATGGCCAATGACATGATATAAATAGAGTAACAACCGATACTTCTTTCGGTAAAAAATTATTGTCTTTATCTTTGAAACCTTGGATATCTATTATGTAATTCATGATAATGACACGGCTCTAATCACAAATTTTTATTTTACATGCACTTTATAGTGGTAATACGAGGGTAGTAAGTCGACTAGTTTGTGGAGGGTTCGTTTCACAAGTTATAACCTTCTATCCCCCCTCCGCTACAGTGTACGCCCCCTTTCACTAGCGCCTCCAGCGTTGAAATCCGTAATAATTTGCCTGTTTGAATCGATTTCCAAAACGTTGTCAAATTCATCGTAAACGATACAATTGACCGTCTCCGTAAGAGCTTCTTCTTCTACACCCGACCGCACGAAGCTCTAGTGAGATGAAAAGTGGGCCGATAAATCGGGTGTCAGATCGAATGCGAATAGACAATAGCCCAGTGGATAACTATTGCGCCCAATGTCGAGGCCCTCGTTGAGATAGTGTATGTTCAATGTACAATTGGTTGGTTCCCGTAAAGCGTGGCTGCAAGGGTTTGCTAGGTATTTGTACACCATCCACATATAGCGAGAGAAAATTTGTGGAATAATGTTGAAAATTAAAGGGATTCATCCGTCGGTTGCCGTTGAATGCACGATTTTGTACAAAACCTAAGATTATCCTCTTGGGTTCGAGAACGCCTCTGTGCATGGTAAACGACTTTACCTCGACTCTGGTAATCGGGTACTTGGCCATGGTTTTTGACAGAGTATTGGCTTGCGCTAGAAGAACGCCGGGGCTTATTTTTCCGCACCGGACAATAAACGTTGCTTCCTTGATTCGTACGGAAAATTTTCCATTGTCGGAGAAATCCATGAGGCAAAAGACATCTTTGCTACGCACTAGCCTCACTCTCATTTCAACGCCGTTGAGTAAAAATTTGGATTGGTTCAAGATGTCCGCGTGGAGGTGGGCCAAAACGTCGAATGATTTGCCGCCTAGAGAGCAATATTGTCGATTGAGAGCACTAATATTGGCGCCTGCAGTGGTGCGGGGTATGGCCGGCGACGTGTCCAAACATCCTGGAGAATCGCCGTACCACAATCCAGAAGTCAGATGTGAATGTATTGCCGGAGAAGCGTAATTTAACAGTGTTTCTATATAGGCTCTATAAGAATAGGCGTTGTTTGTAGGAGAAACTAATTTTTGATTGAAAAATATGTGAAATGTAGCATGGTGTGCTCCTGATCTATGTAATGTTCCGTTGAACTCGGAACTAAAAATTCCAAAGGTGAATCACTTTTGCCACTGAGAGTCGATACAGGCTTATAGTGAAGAAAAGAGCTGCTTTCGATGGATATCTGTGTAAGTGGTAGAGTGAAGAGATCCAGCTCGCTCTTCATAGCCTGCACGCGTAGAAACGCCATTTTTCAGACTTATTTCGGTCCGAAAATGTCTGTGATACTTCTGACAGATTTTCTGGCCCTCCGGCGCCTGGGCGGTTTTTCCTTACTACTGTGTTTTTTCCGACAGCTTTCTTCTTGCGGAGCATGTTGCGTGCATTTACACGACTCTTTCTCGACTATCGTTTACGCTTGGACGCACGCGCTTTATATCCACTGCCTTTCATCATTTCGGATATTTTATTTGCTGCTTTTCTCTTGAAATTCTTACCAGACTCTTTGAAACGTGTGTCAAAGGATCTGGGAGGTCGTTTTTTCTGCACACATTGTAATCAGCGTTATCAATATGCGGATCAACACGTATGCTCGACTATATGTTCGAGTTGTTTTGTAACGCCTGCGTGTAAACAGAATGATTGTGAAATTTTGAAATATAATAAGTGTTTGCGAAGATTTTTTGGGAATGCATGCTTTTCAAATCATAAGACACCCGGGACGATCAAAGTAAAGAATAATGAACTTTGTAGTCTCGTAAAATTTACCAGACTTGTCAGAAACACGTTCACGTGTACCGTGGTAAACACGAGTACGGTATCCATCACTGCAAAGTATGTCGAGCGAGTCACTCGCTGAATGCACTATGCTTTATGCAGCCTGTGCGTAATTTTGAAAAAAGGGAAACGCCGATAAAAATAAAAAATATCTATACGTTTTTTACAATCTAGAATCGCGTCAAGATGTACCGTATAAAAATCATCCAGACACGCGTCTGCATATACCGAACTTGTGTGTAGTTCAGCAAGTGTGTACCGACTGTATCGATAGTGAAAGCGATTTAAACCAACGCTGCGATACTTATGTTATACGTGAATTTGTGTTTCGGCAAAACGTTATAAAACAGTTCGTTGATTTATACATTCGTGCAAAGTCTATTTTCGATAAAATTATATGTATCGCGCATAATGTCGGCGGTTTTGACGCGCAGTTCGTATTGAAGGAATTAGTCGAGGAGTGTAAAAATATTATACCAAAAGTAATACTCAACGGAAGAAACATAATTTTGATTCAATGTGGTCGCACCAAGTTTATAGATATTCTAAATTATTTTCACATGCGGTTGAGGGCGTTACCAAAAACATTTGGTCTACCACAGGGTGTGAAAAAAGGGTATTTTCGACACCTGTTCAATAAAGCTGAGAACAGAATTACGAGGGACCGATGTCCGTCCTGCATTATAACGCGCCCGATTATATGTCGGGGACAGAAAGAGAGGCTTTTTTTTCATGGTACAATGAGACCGTTCCTAATTATTTATTCTATTTTCAGAAGGAGCTTGTAAATTATTGTCGCGCTAATGTACATGTTTTGAGATTTGCGTGTGTCGTTTTTAGAAAAATATTTTTGAACGTCGGTAAAATTTATCCTTTCGCCGAGGCACCGACTGTATCGAGTGCATGTTCCCTCATTTATAGAAAAAATTTTTTAACCTCGAACACAATAGGCATTATTCCTCCAACAGGATATCGTCGGAGGGATATATAATATAGAATATGCATTCTCAAAAATCTATAGAGTGACTGCTCTAGTGTGAGCGCGAATTCGGCCGAGCAATCATTCACGCTGGTAGAGAGCGAGAGTTTAGGTTACCCGAAGGTTTCCTCGTAGACGGGTACTTACAGCCACGGCAGGCGGGTAAAAAAAGCATAGTGTTTGAGTACGAGGGCTTGTACACACACGGCTGTCCGAAATGTTTCGATAAAAATCGCGATAAACCTCTGTCTTACGGACGCTCTTTCTACGAGTCCTACGAAAATACCATCGCAAAACTGCAGAAAATCCGGGCCATGGTTACGAAGTTCGCGTCATGTGGGAGTGTCAGTGTGATGATATAAAAGTAACAAATCCTGAAATTGCGCGACACGTGAAAAATCATCCGGTAATGCGCCAGATAGCGTTAAATCCTCGCGACGCTTTTTTCGGTGGACGCACTGAAAATATTATTCCTTATTACAAAATCAAAGAGAACGAGAAAGTCAAATACACAGATATATGTTCTCTATATCCCTACGTGTGCAAGCGCGGTAAGTTTCCGATAGGTCATCCGCATATTTACGTGGGGGGGGGGGGGGGGGGGGGGAACTTGAATGTCGCGAGTTGACTGATGGCGATAATAACAAACTCGATCGTGTCGAGGGTCTAATCAAATGTAAAGTTCTTCCTCCGCGAAACTTATATCTACCTGTTTTATCTGTTAAGATGAACGGACGTTTGCTCTTTGCGCTTTGCCGATCTTGCTGCGAGGAAGCGCGAGAGAGTGACTGTACTCATGAAAACATTATCGAACGTGAGTTTACAGGCACGTGAGTAGCTGACGAACTGCGTAAAGCCCTTGAACTTGGCTATCGTATAACCGAGATATATATCGTTTGGCAGTACGAGACTACGCGTTTCGATGGCTACAGCGGTGGACTTTTGAACAAATTAAGCAAGAGTCCAGCGGTTATCCAGACTGGTGCGCGGACGATGCCTCGAAAGTCCGTTACTTACATGAATACAAGAGGGATGAGGGTATCGCACTGGATCAAAATTGTGTTTGAACAGTCTTTGGGGTAAGTTTGGTCAGCGCACAAATTTAAAACAGACAACGATTGTAAAGACGCGGGAAGCTTTTTTGAAACTTTTAACTTGCCCTTATAAAGAAGTTGATAGTGTCTTACCGGTAGGCGAAAAAATAATGTACGTCAACTGGCAATTTATAGAAGAAGCCGTGGCATCGTCCCCTCACACCAATGTCGTGATCGCCGCTTACACGACTACTCAAGCGCGATTAGAGCTTTACAGACACATTGAGCGTCTCCAAGGTAGATTATTGTACTGAGACACTGATTCGTGCATTTTTGTGAAAAACGAGAGCAATCCGAGTGAATACGGACGCCCTTTGGGAAATATTTTGGGCGATATGACGGATGAATTCAGAGGGTACGGTGAGGGTAGATACATAGAGACCATGATGTCTGCAGCTCCAAAATTTTACGCTTTTCGCGCAATCACGCCGGGCGGCGACATTGTAGAATGCTGCAAAGTAAAAGGTATAGGTTTGAATTTTAAAAACTCCTTAAAGATAAACTTTGATAGCGTAAAATCTTTGCTCGACAATAACTTTGAGGAAGAGCAAAACGAAGAAAACCCTAAAAAGATCATTAAAGTGGTTTTTAGGTCTATACGATGTACAGCTACGTACGAAGTTGTAACATGCACTGAATTTAAAACCTCTAGCACTGTTTTGAAAAAAGACGATGTATATCCAAAAGTTTTTCTCTACGTTTTGGCTATAAGCAATAAGGCTGTATAAATTTGTTCGTTGTTAGTAATTAATGCTGCGATCTAAATACTGTGTAAAAACAAAAAAAAGTGTAGATATACTTTTCAATAAATAACAATGTATTAAAAAATTTTCTGTATCAATAAATAATTTATGAATAACTATAATAACAATAATATATAAATAAAGAGATATAAACCAAATCCTTCTCCATTGAATCGTCAACACTAGCGGTGGGCGCATCAGCTGAAGTAGTCCACCGCTGCTAAATAATCAGCTGATTCATCGCCGTGATAAGCTGAAATAAAAATCAAAATAAGCTAGTCCTCGTGGTAGCTCGGCTGATGAACGGGTGCGCGTAATCAGCTAGTGCCCTCGCCGCCGCCACACTGGTCGTTGGGTGGTTCGATTGGTTAGTATCGTTTTTATAAAATTAACAAACCAGAGACTTTTTTACTCAGAATTCAGCATGGATACACGTTAGAAACACCCATTCACGTGCATTGTGTCGGGTCCCACGATGTGTGGAAAAACTGTCTTTGTGAAACGTTTTCTCGCTAAGCTGCCTCAGATGTGTAACGTGCGATTCGACCGCATTATCTTTTACTATGCTGAATGGCAAGACTTGTACCAAAATAAACTTAAAGTACCCGGTGATCGCGGCATAGAATTTTGAGAGGGTTTACCACAACCGAATGATTATTCGCAAGATAACGATAATCCATCGGAAGATTTCAAGTTGCAAAATTTATCGGTAGCAGTGACGCTCCTAGTAGGCTGATTGGAAACATTGACGTCTTAAAAATTGCCAAGAGATTGCTATCGCCCTGATGACGGAGTCATTATTTACACCTCCTCAAACGAGAGACGCAGTAAAAAAGGTGGCTCAAACTGCCCGCTTTAAATGTCTAAATACGAAAATCAATAATACGAGGCTGGTTACGCGGGTGCTCGAAATTTAATATGTATCAACGTATGTGGTAGATCGGAAGTGCACAATAAGAAAGAGAAAAAGCGTATCTACGAGTGGTTGAGCAATCAAGATTCTTACACACTTCACAGGCCTATACGTAAAAAATTTCCAAGACTGCACTACAACGTGTCTAACGTGGATGACGTTTGGGAGGCTGATTTGGGCCAGCTGACGTCATTCAAAAACGATAACGATAGTTTTTGCTACCTGCTCGTTGTCATTGACGTGCTCAGCAAGTTTGCATTTTTAGAGCCGCTACGCGATAAAACTGCTCAAGGTGTGGCTACGGAATTCGAAAAGATTCTCAAAAGAGTCAACGGGCGTGTACCCGTCTGCTTGCAAACAGACAAGGGAAAAGAATTTGTGGGTGGTGCGCTGCAGAGGGTTGTCAAGAAACACAACGTTTTGTTTCGAGCCGCTCGAAATTCCAACATCAAAGCATCCGTGGTCGAACGGCTCAATTGTACTTTAAAGGAACGCATGTGGCGATATTTTACGCGCCGCAACACTCATCGATATATCGATGTGGTACAAAAAATTGTTTACGCGTACTATAACACTCTGCACAGCTCTATAAGTATGAAACCTGCGGCTGTAAACCTGTACAATGCTGCTAAAGCTCGGGTATACCTACAGAGACGCACTCTTTTGAGTGACGAGAAACAAACATCATCGAAACACGCTAAATACAAGGTGGGTAACTATGTACGCATCAGTCGGTCTAAAGTGATCTTTGCGAAAGGGTTCGAAAAAAATTTTAGTGAAGAGATTTTCAAAGTGAAACGCGTTTCTCAAAAGCAAAACATTTACACGTACGAACTGCAAGATCTTGATGGTGACATTATCGACGGCTTTTTTTATAACGAAGAGCTTGTCTGTGTGGGATCCGCGCGGCTGCTAGCAGGCCAGCAATTCAAAATCGAACGCGTCATCAAAACGAAAGGTCGCGGATCTAAAAAACAATTGTTCGTAAAGTGGATCGGCTATCCCGACAAGTTTAACTCTTGGATAAACGCGTCCGACGTTCAAGCGCCTTAAAACATTGATAACGTGGAGTCTTTTTATTTGGTACTTCCAAGTAGTAGTAGTGTTGTCTACTATCCCGATAACGCGACTACATGCTTTACCACGCACATGTGCCGCGAAATAAGACTAACAGGTGATTGGCACGTGAGGCTAGCCGAGATTCACGTACCGTGTACGGTTATGTATATTCAAAAATCCGAGTCTTCTTACACGTTTAAATTGGGCAGAGAGACACACAAAGTTTCCGAAAACGATGAAATTTACAATTTCCCGCACGGTATATACGAGAGTATTGACACGTGAACATTACATACTCACACCCACAGAGTTTCAGAAAGGCTACTATACTTTGAAACGAACTTGCGCATGCAAAGAACCTCACTACACGAAATTTAACGAAAAAATTCGACGCATCTTTGGCTTTGAAGATTTTACACAGAGACAGACAGGAACTTTTGTCACATCAAACTCTGGTATAAATGCTAACGTGGATAGCAGACCAGCTTGTCTAGCCCGGGCTATACCAGATCAGCTGTACGTTTACACCGATATATGCACCCCCTACACTGTCGGTGATACACAACCAGCTCTTTTGCGCATAGTAGCTTCCGAAAGTTCAAAGTATAAATTCGGCACCAACATGGTAAAACAGTTTGCTCCGATACACTATATACGTTTGTTGCATCATTCTCTTCAAAATATCATTATCGATATAAGAGACCAACTTGGTTATAAAATACCATTTGAGTACGGAACTGACTGACGGTTACGCTTCATTTTAAGCGTAGCCAATAAACCATGCCGAAATGAGTCATTACGTGAATTATTACAACACGCAACGAGGTGGCGACAGTGGTATCAAAAACGTATCTGTAGGATCAGCGTACCAGCGAGGCTCCGGTATCGGCAGTTTCTTAGATTCGATTTTTCGACAAATCGCCCCTTACATCGCTAGCGGTGCAAAGGCTGTGGGAAAAGAGGTCGTTCGCGAAGGTTTTAACGTGCTGGCCGACGTCACGAATAACGGCTCCAATTTCAAAGAATCCTTTGACACACGTTTCAAAGAGTCTGGTAAGAATTTCAAGAGAAAAGCAGCGAATAAAATATCCGAAATGATGAAAGGCAGTGGATATAAAGCGCGTGCGTCCAAGCGTAAACGATAGTCGAGAAAGAGTCGTGTAAATGCACGCAACATGCTCCGCAAGAAGAAAGCTGTCGGAAAAAACGCAGTAGTAAGAAAAAACCGCTCAGGCGCCGGAGAGCCAGAAAATCTGTCAGAAGTATCACAGACATTTTCGGACCGAAATAAGTCTGAAAAATGGCGTTTCTACACGCGTGCAGTGGAGAGGGTATGAAGAGCGAGCTGGATATCCATCGAAAGCAGCTCTTTTCTTCACTATAAGCCTGTATCGACTCTCAGTGGCAAAAGTGATTCACCTTTGGAATTTTTAGTTCCGAGTTCAACGGAACATTACATAGATCAGGAGCACACCATGCTACATTTCACATATTTTTCAATCAAAAATTAGTTTCTCCTACAAACAACGCCTATTCTTATAGAGCCTATATAGAAACACTGTTAAATTACGCTTCTCCGGCAATACATTCACATCTGACTTCTGGATTGTGGTACGGCGATTCTCCAGGATGTTTGGACACGTCGCCGGCCATACCCCGCACCACTGCAGGCGCCAATATTAGTGCTCTCAATCGACAATATTGCTCTCTAGGCGGCAAATCATTCGACGTTTTGGCCCACCTCCACGCGGACATCTTGAACCAATCCAAATTTTTACTCAACGGCGTTGAAATGAGAGTGAGGCTAGTGCGTAGCAAAGATGTCTTTTGCCTCATGGATTTCTCCGACAATGGAAAATTTTCCGTACGAATCAAGGAAGCAACGTTTATTGTCCGGTGCGGAAAAATAAGCCCCGGCGTTCTTCTAGCGCAAGCCAATACTCTGTCAAAAACCATGGCCAAGTACCCGATTACCAGAGTCGAGGTAAAGTCGTTTACCATACACAGAGGCGTTCTCGAACCCAAGAGGATAATCTTAGGTTTTGTACAAAATCGTGCATTCAACGGCAACCGACGGATGAATCCCTTTAATTTTCAACATTATTCCACAAATTTTCTCTCGCTATATGTGGATGGTGTACAAATACCTAGCAAACCCTTGGCAGCCACGCTTTACGTGAACCAACCAACTGTACATTGAACATACACTATCTCAACGAGGGCCTCGACATTGGGCGCAATAGTTATCCACTGTGCTATTGTCTATTCGCATTCGTTCTGACACCCGATTTATCGGCCCACTTTTCATCTCACTGGAGCCTCGTGCGGTCGGGTGCACTGCGCATCGAAGTTCGATTCGAGGAAGCTCTTACGGAGACGGTCAATTGTATCGTTTACGATGAATTTGACAACGTTTTGGAAATCGATTCAAACAGGCAAATTATTACGAATTTCAACGCTGGAGGCGCTAGTGAAAGGGGGCGTACACTGTAGCGGAGGGGGGATAGAAGGTTATAACTTGTGAAACGAACCCTCCACAAACTAGTCGACTTACTACCCTCGTATTGCCACTATAAAGTGCATGTAAAATAAAAATTTGTGATTAGAGCCGTGTCATTATCATGAATTACATTATAGATACCCAAGGTTTCAGAGATAAAGACAATAATTTTTTACCGAAAGAAGTATCTGTTGTTACTCTATTTATATCATGTCATTGGCCATTGGATAATCAGACCACCTCATCCCTATGAAGAATTGCCGAGCAGCGTAAAGACCACTATCGATTACATTTCGTTACGAATGCATGGTATACAATGGTTCGATGGCGATATCACCATAAGCAAATTACATTATCATTTTTACAATATCGCAAGAAATGCTACTAAAATATACGTTAGAGAGTCGGAAAAGGCACGATATGTTCAATCGATAATGGCTCGCCCCGTCGTAAATATGGAGGAATATACGACCGAAGGCTTTACCGATTTACAAAGAAAGTTTTCTTGTAAACATGTGTGCATTTTTCACGGCTGCCAGGGTAATGAGTGTAAAAAGGGGTATTGTGCTCTGCAGAGGTCACATCTGTTACGATAGTGGTTTTATTCACTACTACCCGAGGAAAAGCAACAAAATATATCGGAAAAAAGCAGTGACTTATTTTATCACGCCCTTCAAGATCTTGTCTGGGGGAGAAGCTCCTGTCGCGTAAGATTTGGCTCTCGCTTTGAGGGGTAAGACGAGGTAGACGGTGCCAGCTCGGAATACGAGAGTACGGACGAAGAAAAGTCAACATGAATACAAGGGAGATAATGAGAGCCCTCGAGGGTCGGAAAGCCAGGACAATCGGTGTATACGCAGCTGATCGAATTCCACGTATCATGATAGCACCAGCAGCCATAGTCTGCAATACGGACGATCATACGAAGCCTGGAACTCATTGGGTAGCTATACATATCGACAAAAATAGAATCCGGACATACTTTGACAGTTATGGGGTTCCACCGGTTTCAAAGCACCATTTTCATCGTCTTCGTGAAAACTGTAAAAACTTTCGATGGAATTCCAAAACAGTTCAGAGCGTTGATTCAATGTGCTGTGGCCAGTATACCATAATGTTTCTGTATCACATGTGTCGGGGTACGAACCTCGACAAATTTTGTCGTTTCTTCTCACAAAACACCAGAAAAAATGACGCACTATCTATAAGGTTTTATAAAAAAATTTGTAATAAGATTAAGTATAAAAAATGTAAAAGGGCCCTTACGTTCACGAACGAGCGCTCTTTAGGTTCAGGCCTCTGTAATTAATCTTGTACCTCTAGATTAAGATGCACTGTATATACATACATCAATACAAGTTTAATAAATTATTTACGTATCCTTCGACCTACATATCCTACATCCCACGCCATTCATTATTATTTTCAATTTAATTTTTCTTAAATTAACGTCCGACGAATACTATACTTTTTACTTCTTTGAAAGTCCGTTAACAGTTTTATTATAAATTTGTATAGCCTACGGGTCGTTTCAAAATTGTACACCATAACCACACTTTTATTGACAGAATAACGGTCGTAAAAAATGAGTAGCACCTGGCTTCTTTTACCATATTCCCCCCACTCTTATTATTCACGTTGGAGGGGAGAGGAGGTGGGGAGAAAACCATCATGCGTCGACGATCGAGTTTTCTGGCCAGTATTAGCACGCAGGGCGAAACGACCACATCGTCTCTCGTTGCTGCACTTTACAAGCAGTTTTGTCCGCGTGTCCAATTGTGTTCAAGTGGTGTAAAATTCTCAGTTTGTTTTTTTTTGTTAAAGAAATAACCATGGCTACTTGTCAAGCGCGCGGTATACGGAAAGTGACGAGCGAATTGCCGAATCTTTGGCTGTCTACGACGTATGCTCTCAACAAATCTAACACGAAGCGACTCTGCGTAGGATTAGAGCACAGCACTGGCTACTACCATCACGATAACAAGCTAATCAACGGCAGTACTTCGTACCAGGGTTGCCAGACGCTGAGAAGCCTATGTCGCCACCTATCGGGAGAAAAATCGCCAGAAACCGCCAATTCAACCTATCAAAATCGCACAAAAAAAACGCACAGCATAAAATTAAATGAACAAATCTAATTAATAAATGATTGTTTTAGGAACCAATATAATTAACTTACAAATCGGTTTATTACATAAATTTATTTATTACAAATAAGTAACAGTTTTATGAGAGTGTGTATAAATGAATGTTTAAAATAAACATTCACTTATGCTAATACATGGACAATCTAATTCTGATACAAGGTTTTCTACTTCTATTTCTTCGACTATTTGAGACTTATTTTTTGATTCTTCTGTCTCAGATTCATATTTGTCTGCATATAAAATTTTTGCATTAAAATCTTTAAGCATATCTTTACTAGGAACAAAGTTTTAGCAACATGTTTTATTTGAATAAAAACGCATCCTAATCCTCAATATGTAATCTAACATTTGTAGTAACATCCTGTTACGAAATTTTGTGCGAATGCTGTTCATCACTGAAAACACGCATTCCACAACAGCGTTAGTGTACGGTAAGCTTAGTAAAGTAAGTACAAATGTTACAAGCTCTCGGAAAATAAATTTTCCCCCTGCATTCTTGAATATGTAAAGTTCTGCCCAAAATGCATTAGGGTCAGAAATCTTTTTCTCATCCAACACCTTTAACCAATTCACAGATAACAATTTATTATACTGAGATTCTAGTAAGCCAAATTCGTTTTGAATAGCAAAAATGTCTAAGAACGGCAAATCCTCAAACCGTAGTCTTGTAGGACTTAGACAAAATATGGGCGACAAAGTTTTTAACTTACGAAAATATTGTAAATTCTCAGGTAATCTTTGAGTTAACTGCATGCACAGTTTTTTAATATACTTAACAGTTCTACTTTCAATATCATCCTGCTCTTCTTTTTTTATTTTTTCTTTATTTTCTAACAATGCATACTTATATTCTATCCCAAATTCAACTTTGTCTAATAGTAACATACTGTTATCATTTTCTAGTGCGTCTGCAAGCTCTTCAATATTCTCTGATACATACGAAGGCTTCAATATTTTCTTTGCAAGTAGAATTATTAGATTAATGAGATCATCATAAGCACCGATTAAGTTAACGCTTTCACTTTGAAATGCAATTTTTACTTCATTAACTTCGTATAATATTGGTTTGATTATTCTTAAATATAAATAATTAGAAATATTATTGAGCATCATAGATATCTGCCTAGCGGTGTAGCATTTATCAGATTTCTGATTCGCTACTGCATTAAAAAAAGTTTGTAATTCGAAAAAATACTCAAGTATCACCTTTACCGCATTGAGACGCGCGAGCCAACGCGTATCCGCAAGTTTTACAAAAGAATGAAAATTTTTTGGCATTTCTCCATTGTCATCACAGGCTACATTAATAGCTTCCGATAAAACTTTGTATTGCGCTTTTCTCTTTGGGCTATTAGCAAACCAATTATATATCTGTCTTATTAAAAAATCACTGTGTGCCGGGAACTCGTCTGCTGCCGCAGACGCAGCTAAGTTTAAAGCGTGGCAAACACATTTTATTAATTGTAGTTTTGATGCATCTGCTTTAAGTAACGTATATAACGAATTTTACCGCATAGGTTCGTTCCACCATCGGTACCTAAACCACTTAACCCTTTCGTGCACATAAGAGTTACAGCTATGGTGCAGGGAAACTGTTTACATTTCATAGGGTCCCGAGCCGCGCTGAATCCGAATCCGACGTCAGATTTTGAAAATGCAAGATGGCGGATCCAATATGGCGGACGGGAAAGTAAAAAAATCGAGATTTTGAAAAACAAAAAATTTTTTCATATTCTACGTAAAAACACAAATAGATACTGTTTTTGGTGTTTTTTTTCGATATCTCTCTTAGTTCTTGAGTAAAAAATTCATTTTCAAAATCTGACCTCGGATTCGGGTTCAGCGCGGCTCGAAGTTTATGAATTTTTTACCCAAAAACTAAGAGAGATATCGAAAAAACACCAAAAACAGTATCTATTTGTGTTTTCACGTAGAATACGAAAAAATTTTTTGTTTATCAAAATCTCGATTTTTTACTTTCCCGTCCGCCATATTGGATCCGCCATATTGCATTTTCAAAATCTGACCTCGGATTCGGATTCAGCGCGGCTCGGGACCCTATGAAATGTAAACAGTTTCCCCGCACCATAGCTGTAACTCTTATGTGCACGAAAGGGTTAAATTTTGTATCGGTAAATGTATCTCCTTTAGAAAAGCTGTTACTAACGTGTACAATGTTTCTACATCTGCATTTTCTACCTCTATCATACCTAAATAGTTTGTGATAATCCTATTCTGAGTAATACTAAAATATTTTATGCACAAGCATAAATATTTATTTTTAAAACTAGTTTACTCGTCGACAATTATCGAATAAGGCATATATATCACCAACATCGTTGATTAAATCCTTCAACATATTCGGAGCTATCGCATACTTAAGCATATTTGTACATTTTGTTCTACGTAGTCTTAAATCACTCATTTTTAAATTTTTCAATACTTCGCATAGATGATCTGCTGATTTAATACTGCTGTGGCAGTCTAAACAAACTGCCAATTTCATGTCTCGAATTTTGTTTTCATCTTTGGAATCTATTTGATAATTTGTGATTTTTTTTTGTTTTACATGGATTCTTTCCATATTCTGCAAATGGATGTCCTTGGAACTATGTTTCTCCAAATCTTTATGGTAAGCTCTGTAACCCTTGTTGCAAACGTTACAGTGAGCTTGCTTCAAATAATCCTTACTTTTGGACAGCCAACCTTAAAAAATAAATTATTATTAGAAATAGTTACACAGGTTTATGCAACAGGTTTACAGAAGCCTTATGTATGTATATTACCTTTGACCCATGATTGTTTTTCCCAATCTGGGTTATACTTATAAGACCTTTGTTCCGTTTTACACATGTCGCTAGCATTGCGTTTACTGATGACTTTTGAATTGGCTGGCATTTTTTTAGTTATAATCGTCCTCGTCAATGGTGAAACTACTTGTAATTATAACAGTGTCAGCCAAGTTTTCAGTTTCGTCTGATACTTCCAATTGCAGAATCCAGTCAGATAAAGTGTTGAAAAGACTTTCGATAGTTGTTATATTATCTATTAGAATAAGTTGAATTTGAAATTTGTCTTTTTCTTCTTCGAATCTTTTTGACCAACGGAATATTTGATCTATAGTGTTTTTATTTGACTGTAAAATACGTTCGAAATCAAATATAACTTCTGCACAAAAAGTTTCTTAAAGAAATCTTAGTTTTAATTTAATTAAAAGACTTTGTTGGATGTGTAAATACTTGAGTAAATCAGCTTTCGTTAGACTCATCTGCAATTATAATAAATTAAAAAATAGTAAAAAAGATTTTTTTTAAACAAACTCATGTAATGTATATATTTGTATATAATGTATATATACATGTATGTATTTGTGTATGTATGTGTCTATAAATGAATGTGTGTTTCTTACTTACGGCCTTACCTTATAAATCAAGTTGCCGTTGATTACCCTTGGCTTATGATATCCAGTTGTCTATATTGAGCGGGTGAGCTGGACGATGACGAGGGACGAGCACCGCAGCGATATTCGAGTTTGACTAGCTCTTTCTATTTTCTTCCCGATCACTAAGCTTATAAGTACTGCATATTTACTAACTGCTTCACTTTATTTACAAACTAACGGTCCAGGCGTCGATCTACGACAATGTCGAATAGCGAACACTCGAGTCGAATCCCAAATTCCCAATGCGTTCGCGCTGCGAACAGCGAAGTCGTGTCGGCATGTCGAAATGAAATTCCCGGAATACGAACTACAACAGTACAAGTCACGAGTTCGCGACCCATACCTCTATACTTTCTGAGGGTAATCGGTCACCGAGACAGTCACAAGTCGGGCTGCGCTCGATATGCTGCACGGGGCCAGTACCGACTTGCGTCGACTTGTGACTGTCAGAATACGCTCAGAACATGTACATATTGCGAATAGCGTGAAGCCGCTAAAACTCAAAAGAAAAAACAACCTTTTTACTGTCTGACAGATATCGCCCAAAATCGCACCGTCTATGGCAAAAATCGCCAAAAAAATCGCAAGTCGCCAATCTAAAAATGTTGTCGCCCAAGTAGCCTATAAATCGCACATTTGGCGATAAATCGCACAGTCTGGCATCCCTGCTTCGTACAAAAATGTTACGCTTGATGAAGCTAGTTAGAATATATTGAAAGACCAATTTGACGCTATAATAGCTTATTTCGACAATTCTTATTCCTTCTACTATGAATTTGGACGTCCTAATAAAATTTTCTTGACGAATCACTACCTAACATTCACATCCTCGTACGGGACTAAATCCATCATGATCGACGAGAGACCACACTCCAGCAATAACCACGAGTATTTAGGAAAAGATCGGACAAACGAGCAGCCTCTCTGCAAGAAAAGAAAAAATTTCAACAATCCTCCAGGTATCGTTGTGCAGCAGTCAACGTTCCAAGGGTTCCGCGCACAAAGAGCACTCGTCGACCTTCAGCTTAACAT
Source organism: Gastracanthus pulcherrimus (assembly GCA_949152435.1). Classification (NCBI taxonomy): domain Eukaryota; kingdom Metazoa; phylum Arthropoda; class Insecta; order Hymenoptera; family Pteromalidae; genus Gastracanthus; species Gastracanthus pulcherrimus. Next base: position 46,555,451 of record OX424573.1, on the reverse strand, counting down.
TTTAAAGGAGCGAGTCGGTAAGGTCAATCGCACCGTTGACTACGTGCTTGAATATTTGAAAGACAAACTCGAAAAAGAACCAACAGAAAATGCAAATAACATTCTAAATGATCCTAAATTATTCAAACAATACTATTCGATACATACATTGATCTGTACAAAAGCGTATATCTAAAAATTGTAATATCCGAAATGCTTGCATTTCATTTACCTTTTATTGCGAATGACTTGAAAGATTATATGAAGACTGTATAAAAAATATTAATAATAAACACCAATCATAAGTTATATATTTTTCATAATTTATTCACACCCACTTCCTATAACTGTAACTGTAATTTGATGTCTGTGATTATTCGTATCTCAGCCAAAACATAAGATAGTCATGGGGATGTGCGCTGATAAACTCGCTTCTGCTCGCTTTGCTGACAGCGGTGTAAAGAAAGATAGCTACAAGGAATGTTAAAAAAAAAAGCAAAAAAACTTGAGCGGTTTCAAAGGTCTAATCACAATGACAACGTACGAGAGAAAGTTATAATTGATAATAATAATAATAATTATTTACCCTACAATCCTAGAGTAATGTAAAAATTTATTGGAAAAATCTTAATGCTCGATATATAATACGCGAATACCACTTATTCACCTCATTCATCTACGTAAGCCTGGACAAGATGGGCCAAGAACAGAGCAGCAGCAGCAAAAGCGAGAATTCTTCTTTTCTTCAGGGTAAGAATAAAAAAGAAGGAGATAAGATTGCAGCGAGCACTTCACAATGGAACAAATACACAGAGAAATATTCTAGCAATACTAACTCTGCCCGAAATAACGGCTATAAAAGATTATAATTTAATAGTAAAAACGGCCCTTCTCAGGGCCACAATGCCATATTATACGTAGAACACACTCATTTTGCATAGATAACTCAGGGGAAAAAGCAAATTATTTATGCTGTATATTTGATAATTTTTTATATTTATTATATATATATATATATATATATATATATATATATATATATATATATATATATATATATATATATATATATATATATATATATATATATATATTCGTTCAGCACTATACGTCGTTTTTTTATTTTTTATTTATTTCATCAATTAATTATTTATTTAATGACTCCCCCTGGTCATTAACACCTGCACGACTACAACGCTCAGCCGCGATCTTGACACTGGCCCGCATGTCGGGCCCTCCTTCAATACGCGTCAAGGAGGGGAGGGGGAAAATCAATACTGGCGGCGACTCGCCCAAGTGGCCTTAGTACTACTTCTTTATCACTGACATAGGGTTTTGACTTTTACTGATCTTTAGCCTTGTTTAGGGCGAAACTAATTGACTTTTTGTCACGCAAATGTTGGAAAACATTTAATTTTAGATAAAAAGGAAACTATTACAAAAATTTAAAACAGCTTAATAAAGTCTATTGTTTTTGTGAAACCTTCTTTATTATCAAGAATAAAGGTTAATAATTAGTATAAAAAATCGTTTTTTTGACCTAATACAATACTTGTATTTTATTCCGAGATACCGGAGAGCAATGAATGTTCCCATAATCGAAACCCATCCAGTTTTATTATGCAGGGTTATAGACTTACCACACCTATGTGTATGTAACATATCATATGCTGGTATCATGGAGCTCGGAACTCATCACCACATCAACACAAGCGCACCATCCTTCCCTGTAGTGGGCCAGGTGTATTCATACCTCCTAGTTTCTTCCGATTTCGGCTACCTATAGGTTTTGTTTTACGCTAGCCTCCCATCTTCATCTGCGCCTACCAAGTGGCCTTTTCCTGTCCGGTTTATCTATTAAAGAATAAAAAAACCGTTATAGACCATAAACAAATTGAAGAATCTTAAAAATTATTGTATGATCTAGGTGAATAATTCACAAGGGGGCAGACGGAGTTCGGCTCACAAATTTTGATAAACGCAAAGGATCGTTTTCTGGTACCTAAAAATGAAGCCTAATGTCGGTAGTTTTATTAACTGGGTCCTGAAAACCTGAGATAGAGCTAAAAACATACGTATTGCTCATATGTTCATTTAATAAATCTACGGGCATTGGGCTTCATTTTTAGGTATTAGAAGACGGTCTCCAAAGTTTCATCAAAATCCATGAGCCGGACTCCGTGCACTCCCCTTTTAAGTTAAGCGATACTAAAATGTAACCTTTCTGGAAATTTTCAAAAGCATTGCTGTAGTTTTACTCTTATCATAGTAGGCCATGGAAAATCGACTTTATTTATACAATTTTTTTTTTCTCGGCAAGAGGAAAATAAAAAAAGCTCAAAAATTGTACTGAATATTGTACTCCATGTTATTGATCATCTCAAATTATTTTAATGAAGTTCCATCATACGTAACAAAAAAACAAACAAAGCATGTATCTAACAGAGTTTTTTTGAAAATACTTCTTTTTACTATCACAAAGTTTTCTCTTCGAAAAAGCAAAAAAAGATATTATAAATTACAGGAGTTATAATGATTTTCTAGAGAAGCCTAAAGAAAAGTTTCTTCACGGAAGCATAATTCTGACTGCTCAGGTCATCAAAAATAAAAAATAAAAATGATGCTTAATCTACATGAGTTTGGCATAAAATATATCGCTTTTTGCATACAAAATTGCTTGTTTATTTATGTCGCAAAATTGTGATTTTACATATATCAAATCGATTCTAGTAGGAACGAGAAGTAAATATCTTCTGAATATACTGGCCAAATTTAAGACAAACCGTCAATAGATTTACTATATTGCGGTCGTTATTTCAAAAAGTGGTTTTGAGAGAAACACGCTCAACGTCGCCGATCGCACGGGTTTCTACTTATAGTCCAGTTATATTAATTTTTTTTAGGGAATCGCTTACAGAGGATATGTTGCAGTGGAATCTGGTAGAAGTAAGTGTCATAAACATAGGGAAAATAAATGAGCTTCGATAGAAGTGGTGCAACATTGTTTTTCGTGAACGTTTTCATTATTTAAACAATGTTGCACCGCTTCCCTCGAAGCTCATTTCTATTTCCAATGTTTATGACACTTTCTTCGACCAGATTCCACTGCAACATATCCTCTTTAAGCGATTCCCCAAAATGCTACTTTTTAAGTCTAATATGACTGGACTATTATGCACCGCTGCAGTTTAAGGTCAATAACTTTTTAAATATTTTGATAGCATAATGGGCATTGCCTAAGTGCTGGACCGGCACGTCCCCGAGTAAGAGCCACCGTGGTCACCTCCGGACACTAAGACTAAATATTTTGAAACGATCTACATTTCTTTAGGATTATGTTTTTGTTATGACATAGTATATGAAAATGCGAAAATTATACAATTGAGAAAAATATCGTAAACAAATAATATAAAATGTATCTCCTAGGTTTCAATACATACGTTATCGATTGCATAGAAATAGCACACTTATAAATTTGTAATTAAATCAGCAATTTGGTGACCTACATATGTCGCCGACTGTCAGATAATGCCAGTAAACATTAATTTTATCTAGTTCTTCATTATGAAAAACAGAATTGGAATTAAGTACAAATGGTTCTTAATATCTTATATTTGAAATATTACTTGATTTACTTACCATAAAGTATAATATTTTACAAATTTTGTCTCATGAATAAATAAGTATAATATTTCATTGATAGCATTCAAACAATATCATGTTATGCGATTTCTCACATTATCCAACATATTTCTACGCGTTGATTTATCGATTTATCTTTATGGTGTCATAATATTTTCTTTGAGATAGAGTGAAAAAGGCTATTAATCAATCATAAAACGGTGAATGCGTGTAGGTATATTTGCAGTAGTAGGGAGAGCTGGCGCAGATTTGGACAGGGTGAGTTATTTACAAAGCAAATATTTATGAATTCGCGCCGATCTTTTATATTGTCAAAGAACATTAAACATTCGGCGGAACATAAAGAAAATTTTAGCTTGGAAAAACATTACAAGACAAAATTGTATGCTTTGAATAATAAATCGTACGACAAATAGCTTGAAAAACTATAGAATTCAATGAATGCATATATGGAGTATTATTAAAATCTATTTTATTCCAACTCAATCGTAATAACCACTTTATTGACCTTAAATCGGGAGAAAAGTAACATATAATTCCCTCTTATCTTCTTTACTCTCGCAAATTTACTGTATTTTTGGCATTTTTTTCAATTGTGAAATATTTCTTTTTCTTTTAGTGGCTCCCACTATTCAAATCAAGAAAGTGGTCATAATTAAGTCGGAAATAAAGTTTTGTATGCAACACGGGAATAAAGTCGATTATTCCCTCGGGTGATTATTGCCCTCTCTTCACTCGGGCAGTACCACCCCCCCCCCGCGGGGCAATATAATACTCGACTATAATCTTCGACTTTATTCCCTTGTTACACAATGTACTATTATAGCACTGTGTGACTTAAACCCGCACTTAGGTCACGCTTATCCGTGACCTAAGTGGCGCTTTATTACACAGTGTAATAATTAATTCACATAGGCCACAGATCCCTACTATCCTATAATAAAAACTAAAAACACTCAAAATAAACGCTTTCGTTCATAATAATAGAAAGAAGAAGTAGTAAACCTGGTAAATACGGATGTCAAGAATCAGAGAATAATTATAAATCCTTAAAATAATGCTTCAAATTTAGAGGTTAGTTCAACTGATTGTATATGACAATTTGGCGCGTATTTTGAATATTCAATCTGAAATTTAATTTAAAATTCAGTATTAATTTTTTTTTCGTAATTAATATTATAAATTGATTAAAATTTAATTTAAAAAATTTCAAGATAGGGTAAAAAATATATTCTAATTAACTGGTAATAATAAACATTTATTATCTTTTCAAAAAACAAAATATCTTATTTATATAAGGTTCTATTCAAACAATGTATAAAAGTTGACATTGATTATTAATTAACTAATGAATTTTGGTTAAATAATAATTTGTTTATACGATTTCTAATTTCCTTAATTTATTTTTTATGTTTTTTGGATTATATTTTTATTTTTTTTATGCGGGGGGGCGAAGCCCGAAACCCCCCTCCTCTCCCGCCCGGCCCACCCCCGCTCCATACACCCTCCCCGATGTCGGTGGCGGGTTTATGTCACTCGTGCTACAAAATAGTATACGATACTCGTGACCTAAGTGTCCATAATTGCACGGCGCGACGGTATCGCCCTCGCTACGCTCGGGCGCTAACTACGCGCCGTGCAATTATGGGCCACTTAGGTCACATGTATCGTAATATACTATTACATTAAGAATTGTGAACAAATATTGCAGTTTTTAAGAAAGACAAATGATAGTTTGTTACATAATTATTTGTAATCGAGAAACTTTCTACCGTCTTAATTTAAGACTTGCACTAGAAAAAAATCTGATTGGCGATAAATACTGAACACTAAATTTATTGTGGTTAGGTTTATTTAATACAATTTTCTTTTTTATTGTATCGTTACATAATTTGCTTTTAGTATAACCAAACTGTTTATTATAGCAACTTACTACTTTGCTTTATCAAAGACGAAGCTTCGCGCTAGTAAAAAGAAAATATTCGATAAAATATGTTAACTCATTAGCACCATATGCATCCTGAAGGATACACAATTTTGCATCCTCATAGAGGAACCTTTGTGATGTTAAATAAAAGTTGTGCTAAAATCATTATAGAAATATGTTTTGAGACATTAGGTATCAAAATACACTATTTTTAGAAAATGACTGAATGGATATGTGTGTGTGTGTGCACGCGTGCTTGTGTGTGTGTCAGTGTGAGTCTGCGCGAACAGCCATTGTGATCGTTCACACGATCCCGCCGCGAGCGCAGGATCACACTGACACAAAAATTGCTAGAACTTCTTAACGACAATAGTGAGAGTGTGAGTATGTGTGTGTGGGTGCGTTTGCGTGTGCGTGTGCGTATGCGTGTGTGTGTGCGTGTGCGAGTGCGTGTGCGAGTTCGTGTGCGTGTGCGTGCGCGGATGCGTGTATGTGCGTATGCGTGTACGGTTGCGTGTGCGTGTGTATGGATATAAATACTCTGAATATACACGTTGAAAATTAATGTTTCATGGTTCATTTTCTTTTTAGATGCGTTTTTTTGTTTTTTACCGGATTACGATTTTTGAATTTTAGTTTCTCGGGTTCTTTGGTACCTTAGAAATAATATCATCGATTGATTGATAATGTATTTGAAAGAGCAAATAATTACCTATCTTTTCCGACCCGAAATTTTGAATAAGCTATTTCCCTTGATTTTTATATGTAAAATGGTTGTAAATTTTATTTTTTTAAGCCCATCTATTTAAAGTTGTTTGAATATGACTTTATTGCCAACATGTGCATTTTAATAATCTTTTTAACAATATTTCGTGTTATTTTCATTTTTTATATATAAATATTGCAGTTTTGTCATTTTGCGACTATGGCAGTCAGTTTTGTACTTAAAAAATCAGGGATGGGTACCTTTTTTAATTTTTAAAAAGTTAAGTTAGTAGTTAATCAAAATCAAAACTAATTAAGTTAAGTTAAGATTTACTAACTGAAAAATACTAGAGTTAAAAGTTAAATTAAAAAGTTAAAAGTTAAAAGTTAAGTTAAAAAGTTAAAAAGTTAAAGGTTAAAAGTTAATTTAAAAGTTAATTTTATTAAAACCAATGTTTATTATTTTAAAACTGAGATTTAAAATTTATTTTAAATTATAATACGCTACACTGATTTTTAAAAACAAAATATACGTTTAATAACAAACGGCAATAAATTATATTTTTAATCCTAATGAGTACTAAAAGATTTTGTTATCATGCTAAATTTTGTAATTAATTTTATATAGAAGCATTCATGACCTTTTAATTGGTTTTGTTGAAAACTTTAACTAATAAAAATATTTATATATGTAATTGTGAAATAATGAATGCTCAAGTAAATAGTATATCATCATCATGTATATCATTCGTATTTATTAAAACCATAAGTTATCATCGAAATCAATCTTATTAAAATATATACATATATATATATATATATAACTCGATTTTCAAAAGAATGGATTTAAGTGGTTATTCCAAGAAACCACAATCGAGTTTAATGTGGATTTTGTATATTCAAATGCACCTTTTTCATATAAAAATATAAAAAATATCAGAAGTATTACCCTATCGTCGAAATTAGTACAGTGCATAACCACTTAAGTCCATTTTATTGAAAGTTGTTCCCGGAATAACCACTTAAGTCCACTTTATTGAAAGTTGTTCCCGGAATAACCACTTAAGTCCATGGTATTGAAAGTTGATCCCGGAATAACCACTTAAGTCCATGCTTGATTACTCTAAACGTTTATTATGGTAGTTAAGTCGAAGCAGCGGCTCTTCGTCCTCCAAAGCTTCAGCGTCAGCGTCGTAGGGATTGGCCCCGCCTTGCTTGCAATCGGGAGTCCGTGTTCCTGCTGCGGAAATCTTCACGGAGTCCACTAAGGTTGTTGGAGAGAAGTCCTCGTACTCGTGTTCTCAGACTCGAAGCAGTCGAGGAATCGTACGTCTTTTGACACAATCACTTTCTTCACGTTGGGTATCCAGACTCGGTAGGCCTTGGAGTTGTCGTCGTAGCCCACAAAGATCCCTTTTTCACCTCTCGGATCGAACTTGCCTTTCCCTGGATTCTTATCCTTGATGATCACTTTAGTGCCGAACGTGTGCATAGTCGAGACATCGGACTGCTTCCTCATCCATCTCTCGTATGAAGTGTCGGAAGGAAGGCTCTTCGTTGTACCTCGGTTGTGTATGAAGTTGACTGTGGCGATAGTTTCTGCCCAAAAACCAGCAGACATACCTGACTGCAGCGTTTTTGCGCTCCGCGACCCCGTTCTGCTGTGGCGTGTGAGGCACGGTCAATCGTCGTTGAATGCCTGCCTTCTTGAGAATGTCGATAATCCGTTCGTTGCAGTACTCACGACCATTGTGGGACTGGAGCGCCTTGATTTTGTATCCTGACAACGTCTCGGCCATGCTCTTGAATTCTGCGAATTTGTCGACAACTTCTCCCTTGCAGTGCATGAAGTAAACTTGCCACCATCGGCTGTAGTCGTCAATAAACTTGGCGAAATACCATGGGCATCAGATAGATTCTGTCCTCATGGGTCCGCACACATCCGAGTCAACGATCTCTAGCGGTGCCTGCGAGACGCTCTCTTGGTGCGAATGGTGCATTTGCAATTTTGCCTAAAATGCATGTCTCGCATTTGTAGAGGCTCTTTTCAGGGTCAAAATTGAGGTCTACCGTACTTTTGCTCTTCAGCATATGTGTCATATCCTTAGAATTAAGATGTCCAAGACGGGTGTGTCATTCCTGCATTGTGCATTTTTTGTCAGTCACGGCAGTTGCGGCGCACGGTGCTCCTCGCTCCGCACGCAAATAGATCAGGTCACCTATGCGATCAGCTGTGAATACGCAGAGCCCTTCGAAGTCTATAATTACTGCGTGCTCCTTTTTAAAGGTCACCTCGTAATCGTTGTCGACGATTTTCGCTACCGAGAGTACCGAGACGAGGTTCGTGCGTAAATCCAGAACATAGAGGGTATTCTTCAGTGTGACAGTACTTCTGTCGTCGTCTGCTATCTTGAAGCGCACCTTGCCTTTCGCTTCCACATGCGTCGTGGAGTTGCTAACGAGCTTGAGACGGCAGTTGGCCTATGTCGTGTTCACAAAGTTATCCAAATCGTTACGTAGGTGTGAAGTGCATCCACTATCGATACACCATAACGATGGCGCTGGGCTCGCTTCTTCTAGCGCGTGAAAACAGTGGCCCTCAACTTTGGTTTTCGGCTGACTTCACGTCGTTCTTCTTTTTGAAACATTCCGACTATTTGTGCCCTTGTTTACCGCAATATCCGCACTTAAATTTTGGCTTGGGTTTCGATGCGCTCGGCTTGTTCGGGTTCGATGGATTCCCGCCTCCATTGTATTTATTCGCGGTTTTCTTCCCGCCAATAAACATGGCTGCTCCCGTGTCTGATTCGCTCTTTTGGCGCCTTGCACTGAATTCGTCAGTGATCTTTATCTTGAGGTTTTCTGTGGAAGGTAGTTAATCGTCGTGTGACTCAATTGCGCATCGGAAATTTTCGAAGCTGTTGGGCAGGCCGTATAGCAGCATGATGAACACGAGATCTTCATTTATGAGGATTTCCATCGACTGAAGCTTGTCGAGCGTGTCGAAAAAGTCAGCCAGGTGTTGCTTTATGTCGTTGCTTTCTTGCATCTTGTGTTACAATAGTTGCTTTAGAAGCGTAGCTTTTCTTGCAAGATCCCTTCGACGCGTATATCTGTTCTAATTTTAGCCAAATCTGATTCGATGTGGCACAGCCTTTGGTCTGCTTCAATTCGCCTGGGCTTATCGTTAGGATGAGGTAGACCTTGGCTTTCCGATCTGCCTGGACCCAATCCTTGAGCGTCTTTTCGGCTTCCGTCGTCTCAGCTGGCGTTGAGTTCGCTGGGATCACAGGCATCTTGCTTTCGCCCAAGACGTGTGACCATGTGTCGTTTTTGATGAATAGGGCCTCGGCTTGAATTTTCCACGTGTCGTAATTTTCGCGAGTGAGCAATTCTATTCGTGTCGTGTGCGTCGTGTGCGTAGTGTGCGCCATTTTGTGACTGTGCTACTCGCGACTATCGTATCGCATGCTGTGCTCCATTTCGCTTCATTTTGACACCGGATGATTCAGTCTTTTTGTTTTCGTTCGTGTATAATGGGCAGTGCGTTTCCTGGGCCCATAACCTGATAGGAAATACACGAATAACGAACTAACAATTACAAAAGGAGAGAGTATTTTATTTAGACAGTTGTCTGAACGAATGTAACTCAAAGACCGACTATATATGTATTTTACATGAGTTATAAGTTTAAAAACGCGACATCTGGGTTCGGTAAAGAAGGAAGTGATATAATAATATGAATTTAAATACTACAATATAATTATACAGTTTTCATTGATTACTAACATATTTCGCTATTTTCAGATAATTGCAATTCAAGCGCAACGTTCCTTTTCAAAACTTTAGGACAGTAGAAAACCATAACAAGAAAATTTTACACAGATGGCGCGCATGATCACTTTAATTAGCATTAACCTGGAGTATTAGGACTTTTTCAACTGCCAAAAATTGAGTAAAATAGAAGTACACTCTCTACCCGTCGTTTCTATGAATTAGTATTGAGTTAATTTAGCCTGCTAAGTATATCTATATATTACGCATATATAGATACACTTTATAAGTTAAATTTAAATGCTAATTCACGTTATTCGGACATATACAGAGTGTAGAAAAAGTAGAATACGGCTAAAAAGTACAGTTCCCGGCATAACAACTTAAGTCCATGTTCTCGGAATAACAACTTAACTTACGGTATTTACTCGTTCCTACAAACGTAACCATGTAATTCCTTTACTTATCAATATGATCAGAAAGGTATATTATAATCCATTAAACAAGCATAGTACTGTACTGTATCTCTTTAACTACGATCTTACAGATCAGTTCAAACATTAAAACCTGTTTTTCACAAAAACACAAAAAGTGGACTTAAGTGGTTATTTCCGGAAGCCACAGATATATAATACACATATCGCCGTTAAATCTATTATTTTAATAATTTATCTTATTCTATCTGAAACACCAATGCCCATTTATTTTCATGAGAATTATGGTAACACGCGTGCTTTAATATCAACAAAATCGTAATAACATTATTTCATCATATATATTCATCGTCGTTACATCTATGTATCATTATAATAATTTATGTTATTCAATCTGATATAACAATGCGCAGCTATCGTCACGTAGCTCGTACTGTGACACGCTGACATAGAAGCAGATTCAATAGAAAATATTGAATGATTTAATTGAATTGCTCAATTTTTATTTAATAAGTCTTAGACTTACGAAGACTAGCACATTTCAGATCTCTCAAAAACATCTAGGTCTTTACAAAGGATTCTTATAAAAAAACTAGCAGTATTTAAATTTTCTGATAAATACTAAAAGTTTCTTAGATTCTCTGAGAAAATGATTGTTTTTGTCTGAGATTTTGAAACTTGCTAATTTTCGTAGGAGGTTCCTGACAAGAACTAGTATTTTTTGAGAAATCTGAAATATGATAGTCTTCGTAAGGGGTATCGATGAATTTCATTTTAGAACAATTAATCTAGTTTGAGGAAGTTTGAGGAAGTGCCAATAAATTGGTAGCGTTTTCTTTTTCTTCTTTCTAAGATTTCTACGTAACAAACTCGGAATTCTGTAAACTAAATGTATGGATCAAATCAAAGGGAAGCATTTCCAATCTTGTAATGAGGGTTCAAATTATTTTAGCTCAAATAAAACGGAAAACTAAAAAAACCGCTGCCAATTCCTTTGGCACTTAGCTTCCTGAAACTAAATTAATTGTTCTAATATAAAGAATTTGTTATAATAAATTAATTTTAAATTGCTATATTTCTTTTTAATTAGAATCTCAAAAAATGTATGCTGATTTATCATTGATAGTTTATCAAAAGATAATTTTTTATTAAAAGTACATATTTAGTTTAAATTACATTTTTTCACGTCTCCTTATATTAGAGATACTGTTGTAGGCGCGTTGGGGTTATAATTATTAAAAATTTCCTTTTTTAAAGAGGAAGCTTTCTGTTCTATTTTTCATTATGATTTAAATTTACTTTTTCTTTTAATTCTTAAGATTCTTTTTATTTTCAATTTTTCATAAAAATACGAAATTAAAAAAATGTATATGAACTTAAATATCTTGAAAATTAAGGAATCTCATGGTCTAGAAACAGAAATCAGTTTAGTGATAGGAAAAAGTTACTTTTTCGAAAAGTTTTAGGTATAATGCCGCTGTTTTGCTACATCATACGTTTGCGAGATTTAACTGTTACTAAATATGATGTTTTTATAGCAAAAGAAAGTGTTGATTCAAAATTTGGGGTTAAAAAATGTACGTAATTTTATGCTTTTTCAAATGTAATTACACTAAATTTATCATAATATTTCTAACATATCCAAAAACTTGAAAAATTAAAATTAAAAATCGAAAAATCGAGTGATTTATTCTAATCCAACGGGTTTAACGTGTAATTAAATCGTTCTTGTGTATAACTTTTACCCAGGTTTATAAGAAATAAAACATAAAGGATACTGATATACATTCTTTCATTAATCTTCAAATATTTTATCAATCAATATTTTAAAATATCAATGAAAAAGTTATAAAAACAGAAATATAACCGACTATAAGTAATTTTATACCCTTTCCAATGCAAAATGAAGAGATAATAAAGCCCTCCTTGGTTCAGTGGGTAAGATGCTTGTCTACCGATATAAGACTCTCAAGTCGTCGAGGTTCGATTCCCGGCACAAATTCTCGAGAATTTTTTCTTCTAGTTTCTCGTCGGTAAAAGATCTTCGACTACGTATTGTGCTTTGATGCAGGACGTAACCGCCCATATAGCCTCCTCATAAGTGTCTGAGACGCCAGTAAGCAGGTGATGGGTTTCGTTCGACCTACATCGCACAACACAACAAACAAGTATATAAAATACAAATGTAAAATACAAAATGGCATATGCATTGTGACATATCGGAGTCCCAAAGAAGAGGAGACACATGGCCATTAAATAAAAAGAAAGAAAGAATTAAATAATCAAATTATTTCCAAAATACAAAAATAATTTACCTTATCGATTTCAGAATATCGTAAAATATCGTAAAATAAGGAAATCATTGTAGAACAAAAACAGATCAATGAATCTCAAAGTTTATTTTCAATTCAGAATCTTCATTAAAAAGAAAAAAAATGAGGCCAGGTTTGCAAAAAATGACCGCGCCGTTCTCGAGATATAAACGATAAAAAAAATTTATATAAAAACATAACCTCAAATAACTGTGCATGTAAAGGTCGTTATAATCTAGGCTTCTAACAGTCGCAAGAAATAATAAAAAGCTACCTTTCTGGAAATTTTCAGAAGCAATAATGACGTTCTACTCAAGTTATCCAGCGCCAAAAAAACGATGTTTTTTACAAAATTATTTCTTTCTCGAAAAAGGAAACGGATAAAGACTTGAAAGTTTTACAAAATATTCTTATCCATATTCCTAATCACCTCAAATTTTTTTAAAAAATGTCCATGTTATATTTCCCAGTTATCACCGTTTAAACAAAACACGACGTTTTTGTGTATAACAGAAAAAAAAAGAAAGAATGTTATTTAAAATTGCGGATCGAAAAAGAAAGGTAATTTTATGGTCTTTCAAATGCATAATAAATGAATTGCTGATATTATTTCAAACATACCAAAAAGCTAAAAAACAAAAATTTAAAAATCGAAATACCGCTCAAAGAACAAAGATATATAGAAAAACAACAAAAAACAACATATTTTGTGTACAAATTGTGAAGTCGGATTTTCAAAATTCCCAGTGGCAGATCCAATATGATGGTTGAAAATTGTATATGTACAGCGTTTGAAGGAAATTTTGCATATTTTTTGATATTTTGGATCCGCCATTTCGATTTTTAAAAATCTAATCCCAGATTACAAATGAGTGACGTGCCTTTAATGACATACATAACATATTTGGGATTCGATTGCACCCTTTGTTTTTAGTTTCAGACATTAACAGGTAAATTTTACTGTTCAAATAACGACACGTTATTTCGTGGTCCTACGACCTGTGGGCATTCTTTTTTGATGATTTCGGCAATATAAATGTAAAAATGCAGCAAAAGCGGATAATTAACTTGTATATTGAAGTCTGGGGAGCGCGAAATCAAGAGGCGGGAGGGAGGAAAGCTCATGTCGAGAGTCTCCGGAGAGCAACAGAGAGAGGTCGAAACGAAAAGAATGAGAAGAAAAGTGAGAAGATGAAAGTAAATCTTCTGAGACCCCCACCTCGACGAAAGCCTTAGTGGCCCCTTACAACCCCGCGGAGTTTGCTCACACTGCTGCAGCTGCACATTTTCTCGACGCTACGTCGCATTTCAATTTCAATCTTTACTTATGCTGCGAAGCAACAAAAAATAGGACGGACAAATTTCTTTGTCAAATAAGTCACCGCCGGCCTTGTTTGATGTAGACAGAGACCCTCGCCCCACCTCTCTCTCCCTCTCTCTCTCTCTCTCTCTCTCTCTCTCTCTCTCTATCTATCTATCTATCTATCTATCTAGCTATCTATCTATCTATATATCTATCTATCTATCTATCTATCTATCTATCTATCTATCTATCTATTTATCTCGACTTTAAGGAATTAAGTGTTGCGACAATTGAATAAACGACATTAACATAAATTGTTTGTTCATCTTATTTTGCATCACTTCACTTATAACTTGTTATATAATTGTTCTACAACGTGTTATTTTTCGAATATTATGAATATTTGCAAAATTAAAGAAAAAATATGAATATCTCTTTCAATACTTGTAAAGTAACTATCTAATAATTAATTAGTGGAATATTTGTAAGACGTTTGTACGAACATTCGAACTACAGGAGGACGGACAACGTCCAGGCTTCGATAAATATTTAATCTTAAGACGTTTAACATATTTATATAATTTTTAACAGTTTCATCTATAATTTGCTGTCAGAAGCAATGAAATGATTTTATCTAGTAATTATTGTCAGAAGAAATGATAATCAAAATTTATTTCCTACGAATATTATTTTATATTTAGAAAATCAATATTTTGTACTTAAGGCAAGTATTCTACTTCGGAACTTTCAAAAAATCGATTTCTTTTTTTTTTACATTTTTCGAAAGTATATGTATGTAAGACGATCTTTAAAACGGGAGATAAAACAGACTGCAATAACTACCGGGGAATCTCACTTTTAGCTACCTGCTACAAAGTTCTGTCAAACGTAATACAGGCCAGACTCACACCATTCGCGGAAGATATAATAGGAGATTATCAGTGTGGATTCCGGCGCAACAGGTCAACGAGCGATCAAATGTTTACCATAAGACAATTATTAGAGAAAAAGTGGGAATATTGCGAAACTGTACACCAGCTATTTGTGGACTTTAAGAAAGCGTACGACTCTGTCAAACGAAGCAAAATGTATGAAATCCTAGTGCTCCTTGGCGTACCAAAAAAACTCGTAAAATTAATTCAAATATGTCTGAACGGAAGCACTGGAAAGGTCCGAATAGGCGGTAATGTATCCGAATCGTTCATGATACGCGACGGTTTGAAGCAAGGTGACGGGCTTTCAAAGGTACTCTTTAACTTGACGCTAGAGCATGTTGTTAGAAAAATGCAGGCTAGCGAGCTAGGCGCAACACTCAACGGAACAACGCAGATTTTAGGCTATGCGGATGACTTGGATATAGTGGGAGATAACGGTGAAACGGTGGCGAGAAATGCGGAAATCCTTATAAACGCGGCTAAAGACACGGGGTTAGAAGTGAGCGAATCGAAAACGAAATATATGATCATGGAGAAACTGGGCATTCGCGAAGCAGAGGGGGATCTCAGAGTCGGAAATTTCATTTTTGAAAAGGTTAGCGAATTCAGATATTTAGGTACAACTATAAATGATCGAAACGAAATTAAAGCCGAGATTAATAAGAGACTTCATTCGGGTAATGCCTGTTTCTACGCTGTGAACAGATTACTTAAGTCAAAGCTACTGTCGAAAAATGTAAAAATAAGGATATATAGGACTATAATAATGCCGGTAATCTTGTATGGGTGCGAAACCTGGGCGCTCACTAAAGCGGAAGAAAATCGTTTTAGGGTATTTGAAAATAAGGTTCTGAGGAAAATATACGGGCCAAAGAAAGATGAGGAAACTGGGGAGTGGAGGAAACTGCAGAATGACGAGCTACATAATTTGTACGCGTCACCAAATATTAACAGAATAATAAAATCACGGAGACTAAGATGGGCAGGGCACGTGGCAAGAATGGGCGATGATCGTACAGCAGTGCGCATAATGAAAGGAAAACCGAAAGCAACGCGACCTCTTGGTAGACCTAGACGCAGATGGGAGGATAACGTAAAATCAGACGTAACTGAATTTGGGCGGGAAGGAGCGAAATGGATGGGGTTGGCACAAAATAGGGAAACGTGGAAGGCTTGCGTAGATGAGGCAATAAACTTTCGAATTCGAAATGCCACTTAAAAAAAAAAAATATGTATGTAAGAATATCATACTAAAATTTCAAGCCGATCCGGTCAGTCTAACTGTACTTATCCATCCTTCGAACGTATCTACCTGAGCGAGCTAATCCGACTTAAAACAACTTTAATCACGTTTTTCTCAAAACAACGTTTTTACACCCCATGTTAACAAAATCTCAAAAACTACTGAACTAATTCTTATGAAATTTAAACACATATTTTCTACACTTATATTAACCCATGAAACTAGAATTATATAACAATTTTCATTTTAACTATATTTTTTTGCCAAAAACAGCGAAAAAAAATGACGATTTCTATTTTTTAAGCCGCCATTTTGTTATTTTTACATGTATATTAAAATTCTAGTTTCATGTGTTGCTGGAGTTATACTGAATCTAAAACTATTTGATTTTTCTGTTTCAGGTCAACCATTATCGAGATTTCGTTAACACCGCACACCTATCTACTTTTCGAGGTCTTGACTTTAACTGCAGTTTTCGAATATAAAAAGTGCATAAAATGAATAAAAAAATTGTTTAGTGTATTTAAAAAGTATATTTTTTATGCTTTACAAACCCTACATTAATATATTTAATAATAATCTAAACAAAAAATTCATAAAAATACCTTTTTTCTCGAGCGTTCAAAGTAGAGTAAGCTTAGATTGCTAGTTTTAATTTGTACTGCCGTAAAAATATCCAAATTTTTCAGCTGCACTGCAGTTATAATGAAATAAAATTCATCTGAATGTACTCATATTGAACCTCAAGTGAGTTGAATGAATACCATAAATTCTCACCGTGAAAAGAACATGTTAACTATAAAACAATTTTGAATGTACAACTTTTTAATTACTTCTAAAATAGATAAACATTTATGTGCAAAGCATATATGAACTTTGACTATATACATTTCTCAAACATAACTACAGAACAACAAATTGAAATTTGTAAATATAAAAAAATATTCAAAAAAGTAATATTTTTCTTTACAAGTAGTAAGCTGCATAATTTTATTTTTCAATAAGCTGAAAAGTACTTAATAGCAAGTATTACCCTTGTATGTTTTACTAATTAATTAGTTTGAAATTTAAGTGTTAAGACTCCAGTTAAGGCTATTAAAACTTGCATCGCACGCGCGCACGTCGAACCTATTTCAATCCTTTACTACTTAAGCCCCGCTGTTACTACTTAAGCAAACAAGCGGAAGCTCGTTAATTAATATATTTAGCTGAATAATTTTCTTCCCTTATTGGATTGTGCGAAATAATCGAAATGCTTCATAGTAGCAAACTGTTGATCATATTTTCCTTTTATTACCCATAACATCCATGACGTATTTCCAAGCTTTTCCATTTTATGATTTATTGGTCGTTAACCATTAAATTTATATGAGTATCTTGCACTTCTTTCCGAAATATGCATTTCTGGATTACTGAATCTATGTAGTACTTATATTCATTGAAAACAAATACATATTAATGTGCTATAGGACCATATTCTACTAGAGTTCGTTTTTAAGGTCTTATTTTAAAGAAAGTTATGAAACCCAGAAAATAAAAATAAAAATAAATCCATATAGTTGCTCGTTGTATCAGTCAATCAGAAATGTTGAAATTGAGGCCTGAATAAATTCAGACATATCCTACGGGTGAATTGCAATGCAAAATCATTTTTATATTTTGTTCTCAAAAACGGATTATATCTGATATATATAAAAATCACTAAATATTTAGTTTCTTGAAAAAATATAAGAAAAAGCTGACCGGCATCATTGGCAGTATTTGTGATTATTCTAATGAATGATCGTTCAAGGGGAGTCTCTGCCTTAAAATATAAAATTTGGATCTTTAAGCATATGTAAGCATATATATATGTATACTGTGAAAACAGTTTGATCATCACACCGATAAAAAATACATTACGTAGACCTATGTTTTCGATCAAAATTTTATTTCGTTACCGTACCTAATATTATATTGTTCTTAGAGCAATACGTGATCCAGCAATGGAGTTTGTTACATGATTTTAATGAGTCAAAAATGTATTGCAAAACGGAAATTTCATGAGAATTGAGTGAGCGGCGAAGAAATATATTCAGTAGGAAGCGTAGTAGTAGTAGCGAATTCAATATCGCTAGCTGATGGGTTTCTTATGATAGAATCACTCTTATCGTTGATTTCGATTAGTGTTTACAAAGTTTAAGATTTGAGGTTAGAATTTTGATAGACTAAATCATAAACAAACTTTACGGCTGATATTGCTGTCATTACTATACCATACCTATACATAACAAAAGTAGTCACAGTAAATAATAGTATAGCTATGGTGATTAGACATTGTTCTTTTTATTGTAACTAAACGTAATACAGATAGTACAATCAAATTCTGGTTGTTCCAGCAAAACATTTTTCTCATATATCAGTAAAGTACGTTGTTTACAAAATTTAAAGTCATTATAAACTTTTTCTACAGAATTATCAAAAAACTTAATTTTTAAACTGTGACGGACGTAAACCACTCCATAACAAAAGGAAAATCCATCGATATCAAGAGCCTCTTGCATAACAATAGTGTTATGTACGCAATTCGAACACGTAAATGTTCGAATGTGCGTGAAGTTGTACTAATCGACGTATTAACAGCTGTTAGTTTGTTTTGTAAACAGTTAATCTGTGTTTGATAGTCAGCAGGAAAGGTTGTGACTTTCTTGTATAATGCAACCTTTTATTAATAACTTGCGTATGTGTGTTCTTGTGTAAAAGAGTGTGATTGTTATTTATTAAACCCCGAACCCGGTCGACCCGAAACCAACAAAACTACAGAAGCTGCAGTTACACTTCCATCCGTACCTAAAACGTGAATTCTCCGATGAATGAACAAATCTACATCAGTCACAAATATCCGCAGCCATCCGAGTATTGCAGCAAACCAAGGATTTAATGCAGGGAAGAGAACGAATTTTACAACAGTCTGAAAACGAAGTGTCGCTTGCCACAGAGGCTCGACAACATCAACAAGATGTTATGACCGAAATACGCCTTCGTGAGGAGAAGGAAGCTGAACTGACTGAATTCTCGCGTCGATTTGAACAA
This sequence comes from Gastracanthus pulcherrimus, assembly GCA_949152435.1. Taxonomy (NCBI): domain Eukaryota; kingdom Metazoa; phylum Arthropoda; class Insecta; order Hymenoptera; family Pteromalidae; genus Gastracanthus; species Gastracanthus pulcherrimus. Next base: position 46,536,125 of record OX424573.1, on the reverse strand, counting down.
CTAACTGAGCAGTTAAAGCGTTTCAAGGAAAAAATAATGACGATGCAAGTTTGACTTCAAGAAGTTACCCAGTTAAGGGGTCGGACATGGGTTAAACCCAAAAAAAGAATTTTTTTTACTAGTCCAGGAAACATTTTATGTTTAAAAGCAATCATTCTGAAAGTATATATATATATATATATATATATATATATATATATATATATATATATATATATATATATATATATATATATATATATATATATATATATATATATATAGACTATTTTCAATACTATATTTATCGAAGTTACTGTGTTCTACACACGATTGCAGGTGACATGATGAACGAACATTTTTTTGCGACGGTTATTCGGTTCCTTTTGATATGTACTACAGAGAGAGCGAAGCACTTTTTCGTTAAAATGTTTTTCATTATTTTTTTTCGGAGGCCTAACCTAATTTTGGAAAAATATTTATTTTATTTTATTTTTAAATCAGTTAGGTCTCCGAAAAAAAAATAATAAATAATATTTTAACGAAAAAGTGCTTCGCTCTTTTTGTAATATATGTCAATAGGAGTCGAATAAACGTCGAAAATAGTATATTGTATACCATGGGGAAAAGTAGGCTTATTTCGCCCGCGCGTGAGGTTTGCAATACGAGTTGAAGGCGAGCAAGCGCGAGCGGAAGGCGAGTGCGGATTGCGAGCTGATTGTTCTTTTGGGTTTAACCCAGGCCTGCTCTCTTAAGTCGTACACCATTAAATACTACTTTTTCCATCTGCACCTACACGGAAAAGAAGTTAGGTTAGAGCCTGTCCGGCGACGCGGATGGCAGCACCAACATAATTCGGCGCAACTGGTCTCTCTCTCTCTCTCTGCGCGAACTGCTCTCCCGTTCTGGCTGAAATTGTCTCCCAAACGTAGGAGCACTGTGTTTAGGAAAACCATTCTCCCGAAAAGGGCGCTCGGTTCGCTCGCAGATGGCGCCCATTTGCACCTCGCTGTCAAGCGGATGTATTCGCTATAGCAGGAGTACCAGTTGAGATAAAGGCGCTTCCAACATTCTTTCCGTGTATACAATCAGAAAATCTACAAGCACATTCAATCAATACACAAATATTAGAAATACCACACGAATTTGCAACCGTACAAGCAAGAATACAAATAAATGCAAATAATTTACGGAATATCTCATCAACGAATGTCGTCGTTGATAGTACTATTCCGTTAATATTAGACAGAAACACAAGAGCTACGAGTCTATATCTTGCTTTGGATTTAAATTAAAACCAGATATTTATGATGGTTTGACGTCTTTACGAGCATTTTTAAATCAATTTAAGGGGGCAGACCACCTTTGAGCCCAAAGACAAAACTTATTTGTATGAGTCCATAAAAATTCTTTCTTTCAAATGCAATCATTCTTTTGGAAGATCAGCGGAAGAAATTCTGGGAGAATTATTAAATTGGATTTGTAGAGTTTATCTAGATGATGTCATTATTATGGCAAGGACTTTCATAGAACTTTTAGAGAATCTAAAAAAGTAATTTCTAAATTTGAAGAAGCAAATTTGAAGTTACATCCAAAGAAATGCATTTTCTTTATTTATATTTTTGAGCCGATTTGGTTCATAATCTTCTGAGATATTGAGATTATTCAATTTAAACCATATTTCTTCACCCTGTATGTTACAAACAGAATTAATGTTAATTATTGTAAAATAATATCAGTGACGAATATAATGATGTTTAATTGATAATAAATAAATATGTAGTGTTAAATTGCTGCAAAGCAATAGCTACAGCATTATAAAAGAAGGAGAACCGAATGAAATCGGCTACACGTGAGCATGTATTTTTGTCTTAAGTGCGTTTTCCGTTGGCGCTCTCGACAACAGGAGTGAGTGCAACTTTGACACTCGATAAGTACAGACGTGTGACTAGCAGGAAAAACATTGACTTTTAGCGGAAATGCGTCACAGAAATATATTGGTTAGGCAATTGAATAAATACAATATTTAAAGCTTAATGTGTCATTGAATTATTAATATTTCCTCCCTTGAATCCTGCTTTGTGCTGGAACACTGTATAATACGACACCTCTATGCCTTATCCTGATGATTATTTTTAGATATTAAGTAATATCGTAATATGTATAAGATTTACTTTTTTACATATATAGCCTATTGCATATTATATAGCGCAAAAAGCTAAAAAATTGTAAAGATTATGTTACGCCAAAAATATTATTAGTTTTTGATTTTTAAGAAATGATTTAATAATAACATTTAGTAAACTGACCGCGCTCTCGAAATCTGATTGACTCAGGTATGAAAGAAAACATCGAGCTGCATCCTCGGAAATTAAAATTTTTTATTTTAATAAAATCATTTAAAGAAGATTTAGTAACAGATACTCAAAAATAAATCTATTATATGTATACTATGAGAATGTCAGGGGCATACGTACATACTTTTCATCATTAAAATCTGATATCTACGCATTTGATGTTTTTCTAGACATAATCGTCCTTACAGAGACAAGTTTACTCGAAGAATTTTACAGTACTGAGTTGGGTTTAAGTGAATTTAATATTTATAGAACAGATAGATCATCATTAATGAGTATTTGAAAGTCTGGTGGGGGCGTATCCGTAGCAGTAAGAAAAACAATATTAAGTTGCCCATATGTATTTAGAGTCAAAAACATAGAACATTTATTTGTAAAAATTTGGCCTGGGAACTTTAAGATTGGTGTATGCGCGACCTACATACCACCACAGTCACCTACCGAGATGTAGACTAGCCACACTGATGCCATAATAGTACATTATTAACAAGGGAATAATAGACTTTATTCACGTGTTGCATATGGGAGAATCGACAGAACTTTTAAACTATGGTGTAATGGAATAAAAACGTATTTGTACTTAAATTATCGAAGTTGAAAAAATTCTATAATTTGTATCAACATGAAATACTTATGACGATAGAGTATCAACCTGGTGTATTATACCTTAAAGTGATTTTAAGCGTTAAAAAGTGAGGAAATCTGAAAATTTGGCGCGTAAGTCACATTCATATTTGAATTTTTAACAATTTTATCCGAATGCCGCGACCTACATACCACCACAGTCACCTACCGAGATGTAGACTAGCCACATTGATGCCTTAATAGTACATTATTAACAAGGGAATAATAGACTTTATTCACATGTTGCATATGGGAGAATCGACAGAACTTTTAAACTATGGTGTAATGGAATAAAAACGTATTTGTACTTAAATTATCGAAGTTGAAAAAATTCTATAATTTGTATCAACATGAAATACTTATGACGATAGAGTATCAACCTGGTGTATTATACTTTAAAGTGATTTTAAGCGTTAAAAAGTAAGGAAATCTGAAAATTTGGCGCGTAAGTCACATACATATTTGAATTTTTAACAATTTTATCCGAATGCCGTGTTAGTTATTGATTTGAATCCGAGTGAATTAGTTAGCTATTATTATAATACAACTTTACCTGTCGAGAAATAGTACATTGTACAACAAGAGGAGTAAATGAGCTATTTCTAGTAAGGGTGAGGTGTGCAGCACGCGTCAGAGTCTCCGGCGTCAAAGAAAAAAGTCATTTTTCCCCGCTAAACGGGAGAAAATAGTACATTAATCAACAAGGGGCGAAAGTTGCAGGTTTTTCCCGCTGATGGGTTTACTGCCCGAGCGAAAAGATTTGTCCCGAGGGAAAAATCTACTTTCGTCTCGTGTTACATATAGTATTTTATTCCACTCTCGACCGTGGCCACTTATTGACCCTGAAATGTAGAGCCGACGCGTTTTTTTATATTTTTCTAGGTTGATCTAGATGAATGCGTATGCGCGCGCTCAAATAGAAAATATGTAAATAAAGATTTTATTTATTTGGTAATTACAATTTCTTTATTTTTTATAAAAAAAAAACACTAGATGTATATCAATTTATTATAAAACAAATAGAATTGTAAAAGAAAAATTGTAAAAGAATAAATTTCAATTTTACTTTTGTCCTGCAAATTTGACTTTCTCACCGCAAATGGGTTTACGGGAAATATATGCTACTTCGCTCCGATTTTCAGGGGCAAAACGTGACCATATTAGTCGAATGTGGAATAAAAGTTATTTTTCCTCGCTAAATGGACATTTCTTCACACTTTTTACAAACACACTCGACATGCGCGATTTTCTACGCTACTTTTAGGCATGAAAGAGGGTCCATTTCATACCTGCGTTGGAAATAGTACATTGTGCAACTAGGGGAGAAATGAGCTATTTCTAGCGAGGATGAGATATTCAGCACGAGTCTGAAATAGCGATTCTTCCCGTGTTACACACCGTACTTTTTTCAACAAAGGCATGATAGAGCCTTTTTTATGCATGAAAGTTGGGTAGGTGATCGCGTAGTTCGAGTCGTGCACAACGCAGTTGAAAATTGTTGTATTTTTAATATTTGCACCTTTTCCTATTCTGCTATCTTTTGATTTTAATCAAAATTCGCGCATGCGCAGTTACGCACTTGTGACTAGCATGAACAAAGGTTAAACCTGAAAACATCGGTCCTGAGCTTATTTCCTACATTTTTTCGCCGCTAAATAATATTTTTCACACTTTTTACAATCACGCTCGAAATGCGCGATTTTCTATGCTACTTTTAGGCATAAAAAGAGGCCTATTTGATGCCCGAGTTGAAAAAATTAGGTGCCACCCGTCAAAGAAAAGTTATAAACCCTTGAATATGTGTAACTCCATTTTCTTAATTTCTTTATTTTAACAAAGTTAACAATTTAACAAATGCGCCAACTTCGTAAATGGCAAACTATCAATATATGTTTATTGTCAATATCAAAATGAACATTTTGAGCCGTGTAAGATGTGTGTGCCACAAAAACTCTTGACATGACAGCACCCGAAACATTAATTTTCAAAACGTAACCTATACAAAAAATATATAGTTCATTATAGCACACCTATAATATCTTTTATTTTGACATGATTATAAGCGTAATCGTAAGTTCTTATGATATATCAACGTATAGGATGAGTCGCGTTAATTTTATTTGTATTATAAAAGTGTGAGAACGTTAAGGATGTCAGTAAAAACGGATTTTGAACGAAATATTACTTGGCAAGCGTATACATGAATATGTGGAAAAGGGGAGCGCTGCGATCGCTATTATTTTTCTTTAATTTTTTTTTCATGCAAAATAAAAAGTGCTGTGAATTTTCCCATATAGAACTTTACTCTCGACTTAACTGTAGCCACTGTATTGATTTTTAGAGTAGGACCCACAAAAAAAGAAAGAAATAGTTCAAAATTGAAAAAAAAATTGTAGGAAATAAAGTAAATTTGCGGTAATAAAGTAGATAAGAAGGAATTATATGTAACTTTTCTCCCGCTTATCAAGTCAATAAAATGGCCATTACGGTTGAGTCGGGAATAAATGAATTTTCTTGCTACGAACAGTAACTTTAAACCATTAATATTAGGAGACTACAATTTGCCTGGAATAATATGGGATAATACTAATAATGACTTAAACTTTAATTCGAACTCAGCCTCAACAGTTTTGTCAAGATCATCTGCTGAAATACTATGTAATACCTGTGCATTTTTAAGTCTGAAAAATTCTTCTCAGAACATCCTGACGAAGGATGTACATTAGGTGCTGATAAACTCATAGATAGTTAAATATTAAATATTTTTCTTTCAACAATTTAATTGCAAACCAGTGAGTTACCTTTTCTATGGTTAAGTATATTCAACGAAAAAAAGTATCGAGGGAAGTTTAAGACTCAGTGAACTTTCAACGAGACATTTGTTTGTTAACATTTGAAGAAGTTTCTCAGAAAATTACAGATCAATTGGATGAAAAGTGGCAAAGATAGAGCGATTTTGCCAAACTTGCACGCTCCGCGCGAACATTAGCGGGTCTGCGCGATACATGACGCTCGCAGCGTATGTCAGTCATATAATGCCGTTTACTTGAAGATTTGCTGTCCTTTTTTTTTAAAATACATACTTAATCAAATCATACTATTTAATACTGTCGATTTATAGTGTAGAAGTTAAGAAAAATAAGTATCTGCTGAAACAATAAGAAATTAAATAAACAAAGCAAAGGCAAAATCAAACGGCAGTTATTCATAAAGTTATTGAATTTTTAAATCTTTGTACGAAAGTTTTAGAAATTATTGTTAATTCTAAATGTTATATACACTAGATAATAAATGGTTATAATAAAGCGTTCAAATGAAATTCACACACATTAAAAAGAATATTGCAGCGTAAATGAATTGAATAGTAAATTACAATCTTTAAAAATATAAATTTCTGGGAAACATATAAATTTCACAGATTTTTGACATTGTTCAGTAAATTAGAAACTTCAAATAACTAATACTTATATTTATTTATATTTCTACATTAAGATTTATTTACAATTTAGTCGCAATACATACAACGCGTTTCAAAAACATATTACTTTTTTTTTCCTTTTATTGTTTTTGTTTTCTTTTCTTTTTTATTAATTTTTAATTCTAATTTTTGCTTTTGTTCGTCGCTTACTTTTCTTCTTTTTGTTGAGACAACTTCCGTTTTCCGAACTTTTTTGTTTCGTTTATTTCAGGATAACTTTTATCATGTTTCTTAAATTATTTCTTATTCTATGACTGACATACACTGAGCGTCATGTATCGCGCAGACCCGCTAATGTTCGCGCGCATCGTGCAAGTTTGGCAAAATCGCTCTATCTTTGCCACTTTTCATCCAATTCATCTGAAATTTTATGAGAAACTTCTTCAAATGTTAACAAACAAATGTCTCGTTGAAAGTTAGTTGAGTCTTAAACTTCCCTCGATACTTTTTTTCGTTGAACATACTTAACCATATAAAAGGTAGCTCACTGGTTTGCAATTAAATTGTTGAATGAAAAATATTTAATATTTAACTATCTATGAGTTTATTAGCAGCGCTAGACTATTTTACGAGTCTATGCAAAAGATAAGCAAGATCCGTTCATATTTGTCGGAGCTACAGCGAGCTAAGTTTAAAAAACGTGGTGCAAATAAGATTTAAAATTTTGCCGTTTTTATTTTTTTTTTTCAAATACTAAACATTGTACAAACAAAGTATATATATAAAAAGTTGCCATTTTTGATCCTCTGCACGATACTATTTTTTAAAATTCATTTCCGTAAAATTGCAAATTTTGGTCACCATGACGTCAATTTTGATATAACGACAGCCGGGCCGAGCGCTAAGGACGTTTTAGAATCGATGCCTTCAATTATAGAGTTGCATTCATCAATTACATCCAATGCACTAGTCAAGACTGATCACGAATCATTTACAATCTGCATTCCAATAATCGAGACCTCGGCGATATCATATTCGCAGAAAGTATTTAATTTCTACAAGACTGACTACCCTAAACTAAGCGAATACCTTCAGAGTATTAACTGGAATCAGAAATTCGAAAACTGTGGTACTAGTGAAATAGCTAAAGTAAAAGTACTTCAAGACGTAATACAAGAAGCCATCCTGAATGCAGTTCCTACCAAGTTACTTTACCAAAGAAAGCACGCGTCATGGTTCTCCAACAATTAAAAATAAACATTAGTGATAAGAAGCGTGCTCATATACAATATAAGATTAACTATTTTCTTAAAGATAAAGTAGAATTTAATAGTTTAAGGGGATGTCGGAGCCAAATGTAGATTCCTACATCGTATTTTCGTTATTTTAAATAAACTGTTTGTTTTAATTAATGATCTCGGACATCCGGCGTTTGAAATACCACAAAGAACACTAGATGACTTAGATAATCAATAAGAATTAAAAATTGAACAAGAATAATGAAAAATATGAAAATGTTTAAGGACGGTGTGTAAAAGACAGCCTAGAGTATGTTACAAAAATTATGTTAATAATGTTGAATTGGATTCACGTAAAGACAATAAATATTTTTGGAGATTTATTAATAATATAAAAGAAAAAAAGCTTTTTCCCAAAGTTACGTATAATGAAGGCATTAAAAAACTTAAACTCCTTGGAATTTTTCAATCTTTGTTACTATGAATTTGAATCATTCATTTCAGATAGGCAGCAATTTGTAAAGATAAAAGAACAAATTTCTGTATCAATTATTACCACATCTGGTGTACCTCAAGGTTTGCATCTAGGTCCTCTTTTATTTCTACTCTTTATTAACGATATTGGTCTTGTAATGAAACACTCTTATCTTCGTCTATATGCTGACGATCTAAAAATGTATAAAACTATTAGTTCTATCTTGATAACATACAATTTCAAGAGGACCTTGATGCGATATCACTGTGGTGTGATACAAATTGACTTTATAAATCACGTGATTCTTTTTTATTTCATAATAAACTATCGTATGAAAACACATATAAACTTTATTGTGAATAAATGTTTGAAATTGTTACGATTTATTATTAGATCTTCAAAAGACTTCAACAGACATAAAACTATTTTGCATCTTTTCAATATTGTTATTTTTTTTATTTTTTATTATTATTTAACGTCGCCATGTTTGTGCTTCCATGTGGTACTAATCGACGACGGGGGTCTGCGGTGTGTTTGTAAACAAAGCACATGTAATTTTTACAGTGGTGCTTGTATCAATCGGCAGAGACTAGGATTCGAACCCGGGTCACCGGCGTGGGAATCCGACACTCTACCGACTGAGCCGCCGCAGGCCCCAAAATAATATTGTTATTCTTACATTAATGTATGCATCTCAAATTTGATCACCAAACTACATATTTCTTATAAAAAAATTATGATTGCTCAGCTATCTCCAAAAAACTTTATATTTATACAAGATGCGATTTTTATTCACAAACTGTTAAACAATAATATTAAATGTTCAATTCTGCAATATTCTTTCTTTGAACGTAATATTAACTATAATCCTGTATCACACGTCTAATAAGATTCATTAACAACATTGAGAAAGAAGCTTGTATTACAGTCACGTCACTCATTGAATACGACAAAATTATATAAAAAAAGTACTTGAGATCATACAATTATTATAAGATAATTTAAATTATAACTTTTATTGACTTTTTAATACTACTGATTATCATCTTCACGTCGTTAAAAGTGAGGTGTCAAACCGTATTATAACAAATTTTCATCATTGAATAGAGCCTACAAAACGACCTCAAAAAAGATAGTATATTTCTAATCGCAATGCGCAAGATAGGTTTTTTGTAATCGTAACTCATGAGATAGGTCTTTTTTCATCGTAACTCATAAGATAAGTTTTCTCTCTTAGGATCCATCGATATTCAATAAAAATTTCATTGAATTATGTCATTTAATTTGCGAGTTATAGAAGCTAACAAAAAATTACAACCACACGGTATAATAAATGAAAAACGGTATATTTCGAATCTTTTCCGGTCTCTAATTTTATTGAAGGACGCTATGAGTACTTTATTGTGAAAATATTCGCCTCCCAAAGAAACATTTCTTCATCAAAAAATTTTCAAATAACCTAAATTTCAATTAACCGAAAATACAGAATCAGTGTTTGTAGAGCCAAAACTAAATATTTTTCCCAAATCTTGAATCTAATCGTTAATTCGGTATGTTTTACTGTTATTATTACAAGAAAAAATACGCTCACATACTTTTTTATACTAAAAAAGTAAGTTTAAAAATTCAACTATATGTCGCAGTAGTTTGACATCATATGTCAAGCTTGGACATAGTTAGGGTTCAGAAAAAGCAGTGGACGTAAACTAGGACAATACATTCGGCATATTACAGTTCTCGACATAACCTCAAAATATTATATTTACATTTATAAAAAATTTAAGACGTAAATTAACATAATTTTGGTTAAATTATATACTACACATCATAAACTATCCGAATGAATGCCAATGAATACATCTCTTTATCATCTTTGTCACTGTCCAAGTACTGGTCACAATTTTCGTTTGTCCAAGTACTGGGCACTTTACCTTATTACCAAACTCGGATGAGTGACACACTCATGCATGCACGCACCCCACGTACACATACACACACACACACACACATACCAAACAGCGGACATTTTTTGAGAGTAGCTATTCGAACTCCCCAAGTCATATAGTAAGGTAAAGTGCCCAGTACTTCGGATGAGTGCATTGTCCAAGTTTAATTCATATATCCAACTACTGGGTCCTAACTATGTCCAAGCTTGACATATGATGTCCAACTACTGCGACATATAGTTGGATTTTTAAACGTACTTTTTTAGTATAAAAAAGAATGTAAGTGTATTTTTTCTTGTACTAATAACAGTAAAACATGCCGAATTAACGATTAGATTATAGATTTGAGAAAAATATTGAGTTTTGGCTCTACAAACATTGATTCCATATTTTCGTTTCATAAAGTGTCCAAGTACTACCTACTTTACCTTATGTTTACCGTTAAAAAATGATAAAAAATGTATCCTATCAAAACAATGCTTTCTCAAAGCATTGCTCTCAAAGAGAAAGCATTGTTTGTTTTTTTCAAATGACATTTATATTTTAATAATTAAAATTATAATCTATAGTATTCCTCTATATTTTCAAAGTTTCACTTTTCCCAGGTGGTCATAAGCATACATTTTTTTAGTATGTACTTTATATTATTTCATAAACTAAACATTTTCTTTACCAATATTCAAATTTAGAAATTAATTCATTAATTGTAATTCCATATATACTTTTATATATTAAAAATATTGACAAGCTGATTGTAAGCTTGAAAAAGTAAAGTATGAGACGAATCTTAATCGAATAAAGTATATTTTGAATAGAAATACGTCGAGTTCTTTATGAGCAGAGAAAGGGGTTCCAAAAGAAGCATATACAATTAAAATGTACATTTTTCAACTCGAAAAATTCTGAGGGTAGTGAGTTTCCAGGACAATGAATCGAACGACTATACTATTCCCTTGACGAAATTTTGCCAGCTGTTTTCGCTCAAAGTTATTCGAAGCGCGTCTCGCGATGCAGCAGGAATAGCAGCAGTAGCGCAGTCGGAGCAAATTACATCTTATAACATTACTGTTCTCACAGGTATTTACGAGGTTTTTAATGTCAGGCCATGAAAGCTTAAAAGTACATAAACGTCTGGAATTATCCATGCAGAATCTGACTCGCTGTCATCGTCGTCGTCAAGAGGAGCGAGAAGTAGCAGAGAGATGCGGAAAATGCCCGATCCCGTTCCTAGATCTCTCGTAAATACGTCTCTCTCTCTCTATCTCTCTCTCTCTCTCTCTCTCTCTCTCTCTCTCGTCCCTACTTATATCTTGCCCTCGTTGCTTTGCACGTTCGTCTCATCCATGTCTTGCTTCTTCGCGCTCATCGTTTTCGTCTTATAAATTCTGCACTCAAAGAACAGCAAAAGTTGATGAACAATATTCCTCTCTCTCTCTCTCACTGCAAGAGCTGGTGTCATTTTTGTTGGAACTTTTCTTTATTGTGTAATTCGCTACAGTTTCAATTCAGTTTTACTGTCTTTTACGAAACTTTTTGTTACTCAAGTTAGCTCTTTTCATTTCCGAGAGTATAAATTTAGTTATGTTTACATTTGTTTACTTTTGGATTGGGTTACATTTAAAAGCACTGTAAAATTTATTTTACTCAAATCCCGCCCCCTGTCAATTCATGTATTTACCAAAGTAAAACCATATATATATATATATATATCTTTATATGCCCGTCACTCAATCAGAATCAAAACATGGATTATCCTATATTAATCTTATTGTTAGATAATAAACATTACGAACAAAAGTGTTATAAATATAGCTCGCGAAATGTATGGTTATCTTTTCATAAAGATGAGTTTGGAATTTAATTATTAAATGAAAGTTTTTGAAGACTATCTTATCGCTTTATTACATTTTACGTTTTGAAAGACAAACGCTTGTAACGATACAAATTTTGAAACTTGAGATTTTGATGAATTACAATGTTTTCGAGGTTGCTGAGTATGAGAAAGAGTACATAGTGCAACTAGGGGAAAAATTGGCTTTTTCTAAGAGAGGACGATGATTGAGCAAGAGTGGAAGTCGAGGGCGCTAAAGCCGTCCGGACCGTATACGAGTGCTCAAATCATCATCCGAGTCTGAAAAAGCCCTTTCCATACGTGTTACACACCGTATTCTTTTTAACTAGTGTGTGAATAGAGCCTTTTTCATGCATGCAAAGGGGAAATGGGTATTTCGGGTCGTCCACCAGACCTGCGAAATAAAAAGAATACATTTTTTCAAAATTTTGAATTTTTTTTCAACATTTAGATTTCAAATTTTGTAAAATATAAAATTTTGATATTATTTTCAGAGATTTTCAGGAGCGGGAGGGAATGATCATTCCGGCAAAGACGCTCGGAATGCCCAGTTTTCCATTCGTTTTGCTAGCATGGAAAAGGGTCTTTTTCACGCACGTGTTGAGAAAAATAGGTTTCTCAAAAATGTTTTTGTGTATACATTCTATATGCGTGTTTATAAAGTGATACATATTTTATCCACCATAACTGTCTGATACATTAATATTTTTTGGTCAAATTTTGCAGGTATGCTAAAGGTAAGAGTATGGAGTTCTATATATATGTGAAGAACTATAACAGATAGAAGGAGTGAGTTGCCTTATGTCTATTCCTTCACTTCATAAATATAGTCTCCGTTCCATTTTTTTGTGCATAGGTCCTAACTTAAAACTTATAAGATTGTAAAGCCAATCGGATAATAATATATCGACGGTTGAGTGGAAGAAGAGGCTAATTCGGCGTTCGCTCGAAGAAGAATTACTAATTATTTTTCGTATTTAATGTAGCCCTGCTTTACGCAATTTTCGAGTTAGCATCGTCTTCCACTCAACCATCGATATAACAGTTATTTCAATAAAATCAATCATTCTAAATAATGTAAAAAAATTAATAAACAATTTTTCAAATGGTTTTCGACGTATGAAAGTTACACATAAATTGATATCATATCAATTAAAATTTAAATAAAATTTTAAGGCAAAAATACGATTTTGAACTTTTTTATAAATTTTTAAATACCTAGCTAACAAGCAGCTTTCCAACGGATTACTATATTTCACTAAAGTTTTGTAAGCATTATAGGTACGACCAGACTTATAAATTGATGACATTTTAAAGCCAATTGAATATACTGTTACTTGTTTTAGTAAAAATATTCTTTTTTGGGTAATTTAAGAATACAATTTTAAAGAAACCTTTTATGATTTTATTTAACAGATGTAGGATTTCCAATTCGACAGAACTTGGATACTCAAATTAGATGCATAATTTCAAGCACCAATTTTCTTTTAGAACCAATTTTCAATAAATGAATCCTAAATTAACTCCTTTTTGAGAAAGAATTTTGCTAAAACAGTTAGTAGCGGTTTTTAATAAATGAAAAAGAGCAGTGTACTTTAAGGGGTACGGTATATTAGGAGAAAGGAATTTGCGAATAAAACCAATAATACTCGTAATAATATTATTTATAGCACAATAAGATCTTTATTAAGACAAAAAATGGACCCTCGTAAATTTAACTTCAATGTTCTACTACACCCGAAATATATCTACTTTCATACATTTTATATGTCACAAACTTTAATGGCGATTTTCTTTTAGTTTTCTCATCAGTTAGGAGAATAAACTTTGCTCAAATTAAAGGTCTATTTATATGTATAAAAAATATGGTTTCTTTGATGAGGTCTTTTATTTCCCCCAAGAGCAGTCATAATTTATCTGTAAGTTTCTTACACTTGTTTTGATGCGAGGGTACAAAGAAAGTTTTAAATAATATTTCGCGTCACATGATTGGAAAAAGCAGAGCTGCAAACGTCAAAACTTTAAAATACAAAAAGCCGTATTTCCACTACAATGTCGTAGAAGCTTTTTCGCGCCGCCCTGTAAAGATTTCCAATAACTTGTTATACGCGGTAAAAGGGCGCGCAATTAAAACGTCCAAGTATTCCCGACCTAAATCGTAGGCGTATAATTAAAAAACTTGCAGCTTTACGAAATCCCAAAAGAATAAGGAGAAAAAAGTATAACAAAAATTGGTAGGTTCACGGTGCAGTACATAACAAGATTTGCGTAAAAAGTGTTTAGCTAGTAGGAAGAGAAAGAAGAAGAGCCTCGCGAAGAATTGTCGCAAACATCCGCGGAAAGTTGAGCTCGCGCGCCTATAGCAGCGAGTATAGCAACCCCCCGAGCAATCTTGGCCTGGCGCGCTGTTTACGTCTGTCCACTTGAGGTTGTGCGCTCTATCCTCCCCCACGTACTTGCGTACACGCATAAATGGCCGTGTGCGTGAAGGAGAGAGGTAGAGAGAGGTAGAGAGAGCTGGAGAAAGTATAAGAGAAGAGGCAGTTCTGGGCGCATCCCTTTGTTCCCCCGTCGTCGACGTCGTCTTTTCCGTCGTCATCCCCTAATCGGCGCTGGCTGGCAAAAGCGAGCAGGATGGTGGGGAGCGCACTAGGCGGACTGTATAGACCGGTCCAAGCGAGCTTTCCCGAGGCTTGCCGAGCTTTTCCGAGTGCAGCGCTCGTGACGGCGGCTCGAACAAGGACAGAGAGAGGGAGAAGCGAGAGAGAGAGAGAGAGAGAGAGAGAGAGAGAGAGAGAGCGCGCGCGCACACTCGTTGCGATGTGCAATGTCGTCCGCGGTCTGAGGGGCTCCGCGCTCTTGGCTGCCTCGTTGCGTCGTCGTAGCCGCAGGTTCGACATCAGTCGCAGAGAAAGGCTGCGGATATCAGGAGGAAAGGCTGGAGAGCTGGAGAGCCGGAGAGCTGGTGAGCTGGCTGGCAAGCAATAGCAGGGGTCGAGCTTTCGCAGCTGGCGCGAGCGAGCAGGACGGAGAGCTTGCGGGCTCTCGCGATTGGCTCGCGGAGTGCGCGGGCGCAGCGCAGCGGCCGTCTCCCTCTCGCTCCGACTCGGTTGCTCGGGAGCGAGGAGTCTCGAGGGTGTGTCGTGCGCGCGTTCGCCAGTCTCTCCGTCCTTGTCTAGCGAGTGCAGGCTGCCTGGCTGGCGGTTCGCGTCAGCTGAAAGGAGCCTCGCAGCAGCAGTAGCCGAACGAGCGGTAGCCGAGCTCGCGCGCGCACCTCGAGCTATACAGAGAGAGAGAGAGAGAGAGAGAGAGAGAGAGAGCGCAGCGGGCGAGGCAAAAGCAGGCGACGGAGAAGAGCAGCTGGCTGCTCGGTGGCAGCGCTGGTGGTTGTTGTTGTGAGCAAGTGGCGGCGCCATGTCGAGGAGGAGCTGGCTGCCGTACCACCGCGAGACAGAAGCAGAAGCAGAAGCAGAAGCAGACGCAGAAGCAGAAGCAAAAGCAGAAGCAGAAGCACAAGCAGAAGAAGAAGCAGCAGCAGCAGTAGTAGTGGCCGTGTCTAGGCGGCCGAGCGCGCCGAGCCGCTGGCGTCGTGCCCCGGGAGGCCCGCGCAGTCTCGGCAACAGCAGCTGCTCCAGCCTCCAAAGCAGCAACGGCAACGAGTGAGCTGCAGTTGGAGAGTTCGCGGCCGCGTGTGTGTAGCTTACCGAGTGCAGTGTGTCGCGCGCACATCGCACCAGCAGCCGCAGCAGCAGCAGCAGTACTTGGGATAGGGCTGCGGAGATAGCCGAGACCTCGCCCCAGCAGGACGACGACGAGGACGAGGACGAGGGCGGCGAGGCCGAGGAGGGTGACGAAGAGCTGGACGGAGCGCAGGAGTCAGCATGCCCTGATTCGCCGAGACAAGCGCCTTCATGAACCTCCACTGGCCTGACTCGTCGAGTGAGTAACAAGTGACATACTGCGTACTCTCCCCCCTCCCCTTCCTCCCTCTCTCCCTCTCTCCCTCGCTTGAATCTTGAGTTAACCCCCTCGTGCCTATCGACGATCTCATATTCTCAACCGCGAGTGCGGTCTTATTTGGAGTGCAGCCGCGCAGCGGTGTTTTCGCGGCGACTCCGCGACTGCTCACTTTTCTTCCCCGCCGAGGGCCACTCGAGCCGCGGCGAGACAAAGAGCACACCCTGCACCCTGCATCCCGCTTATATGCATTTATTCCCAGGCCAGCTGCTTCGCCACTCGGCCGTTCTGCGTCGTACCGAGCACGCTCCACGCCAGCGACTCTTGTTGTTGTCAACGTTGTCGTAACGAGTTGGCCTTACGCGTACGCGCTCGGCCCCGAGTGCGTGTCCCACGTAGATAACGAGCTGGCCGACGATGAGGTTCCGTGGCTGCGCGCCGCGCACCACGACCCACCAGAAGGGAGGACAATTGATTTTTCACGCGGGAGATTTTCGGCTATACGGAGCACTCTCCGCTCTCTGCTTGCGGGGGGACAGTCAGACCGCTCAGTCTGCTCGCTGATCTATGTTTACCTCAAAACTCGCCTTTTTTCTTACCTTCTACGCCAACACGACGACGACCAATCTAAAGTCGGAGTATCTCTTTGCGTGTCTATGTGTCTGTGTTGACTCTGACAGTGTGTGCTTGCCTGGGCAAACAGAATTTTTGCCATTGTTGGTGCTAGATACCTAGACCTAGCAGAGAAGGCATCATCTTTTCAGCTTTTTGTCGGGTAAAAAGCGATAGAGTTTATGCGTAGTCAAGGACGAGCCGAGTCGATGTTTCGGACCATTTCGGACTTTCGCGATTACGACAGCTGCTTTGTTCATACCTACGGGTAAAATCAAACCTACAAAATTGATCCTCGTTTCGTTTCAAAGAATAATTCTGTCTGATAAGTTAATTAGTGCTAAAAGTTTCATAAACATTACGCTGGACTTCTTGATTGACTGCGGTATACTATGACTAACTAGTCGGTGAAATAAATTTCAATAAACATTAGCTATAAATTAAATGTTCAGGTCATCATTTGAAATAGAGAAAGCTAAACTAAATATATTTTTTCAAATTTTCATTCTCACTTTCATCCAAGATTACACAATTTTTTATTTTACACGCATGCATCGTTGCTAATAATTATTTAAAAACATATTAAACTAAACTATTATCTCAATTTTTACATTCTTTGTAAGTATATAAGGCTAATAATTTTTTTCCCTTTTCTACAAACGAGTAGTAAATATAAAAAATGAATTTGTAGATTAAAAATGTAATAATAAACGTAAGCTGAATAAAAGATACTGTGGATACGAACAATAAACAAATGATGATTGTACTAGGAGGATCATTAATTTGTGGTGGGAGAGATAAAGTTTTGTTCATTCCGTGACAGTGGAATAACCCGATTGGTGCTCAAAAGGTCAACAGGGACATCCAACGTAACTTTTGCGTAGTGTTGTACGTCTGTATACGTGTCCCTGAAAATCTGATAAACAAAATTATATACGAAGCGCAGAGCGCGATGGCGAATAAATTCAGCGTGGGTATCCTGCTCGAACGGAAACAGCCGCAGCAACAGTAGCCGTGGGTTAATGAATTCGGGCTGAGCCTTTTGTCGGGCTAATTGAAAGCAACCAAGTGCCTAATCCAAAGCGTCGCCTCAGTTCTATAACTGTTAATTAAAAGGTGCCAGCTATTATTTCTTGCAAAAAATGTCAAAGTTTATCTTCAATTACCTAAGGTTTTAATGGGACTGAGCTAACTTTCAATACTTATTAATGAGTATGAGTTTCAAAAAGCAGGAATAAAAGACAATTCGCTTCCTTCTCGTTTGATAATATTTTTTAAATCTCTTTTACCTTTTAAATCAAGTGGAATAACTTGATGAATTGTGAGGTACTTTGACTGCTGTTGCTTCCTTCAAGGGAATTTTGTAATTCAAATGAAGCCATTAAAATCGAAAAGTCTCTTGTTTTTCTGACGTTTCTTGAGTTATAATTTCGTTCAAGTTACCGAATCTTTAAACGCGCTAAAGAGGTTAAATTACGGCTTCGTAAAATCTCGAGAAAATAAACTAATTTCTAATCGATAAACTATTTTTTTCCCACTCGACTCTAACTCTATCTTACGTTTTCTAATTGGGTAATTCTAATTTACAATTTTTTTTTTATTTAAAACATAACAGTAATAATATTTTTGTTCAGCTAGAAAAAAGATAACAGTAATAATAATTACAGTAACTACTTTTCAGATACGTAAATTGATTACATTAACGCATAATGAAACGTATTTTATTTTACTAAGTTGAAACGTATTTTAGTTTATGCAGTATTTTAGTCCGTCACGAATTTGAAATTATTTGATCTTCGTATAACGAATGCGATAGAGAAAACATTTCATTACCAAAATTTTATTCATTAAATTAACTGTTGGTAATTAATGAAGCGTCAGGGCAGCCGATGGCATTAGAGAATTAATGATTGGATTTAATATAATTTATATTCTTTGTCTTTGGAGAGAATTGTGTTTTCAACAAGTTTTATTGTCAACGAGTTTGTATCGAAGACAGTGAATTGTAATGAATTGAATTGTAACGGATTCCGCTTCGATTTCCCGCCTTTGGCAATATCACTTCTGGTTATTACACTCTTTACGCAATAGGAACACATTGGTCTTTATTCAAATAATACATAATAAATTGAGTTCTATAGTTTCCTGGATCATTAAATTTAAACCTAGAATCACAATCAGCAAGTATAAATTGATGGATCTGATATAAAGAACCAGACAATAAGATTTATTCAAATTTTTCTACAACTTCGATTTTGCGGTTTTTGTATGGGTCACTGATTTTTACTTTAAGGTAAAAATTTAAAAGAACGTATTCAATTTACAACAGTAGAAAGCTAAATTTTTAAATATTTTGTGTACTTATAGTATAACAATATCATACTTAGAACTGAAAACAATGATTTAATCAGGTATGTTATCACCTTTCGTGATAACATATTCATTTACAGCTTTAATTTTTTTCATCTTATTGTATACGCTACATTCAACTAAAAAGTTTGGAATGAATATATTGCCCAATTTATCGCCAAATGACATTTGAGATTTGTAAATAATAATATTGGAGCGGAACAAAGTGTTATCTCCTATGTTTATACACAGGAGACAGCATATTGTTCTGTCAAAACGATGATACTTAACCGATTTTTCCGAATCCCCGGTAGACTATATTCTTAAAGTTTGATGTAATAATTTCGTAAACAACTAAAAGAATATTTAATTCAAGAAATACTGAAAAACAAAAAAAAATTCAAATAAAGTAATATTATATTTTTATGATGCTAATATTGATCAGGTCTATTACGTCTTTATTGTTTACTTTAACTGCCTAATAATCACAATTTATATACAATATGTAAGTACTTTTCTCTGAAACACGATTAATTAATGGTCGTATAATTTTATACATGCTCTATATCTTACATGTATTTGCTCATACTTTTTTCGATTCATGTAATTAAAATGATGAATTAAGAGATATCAGATTTCGATAGAAGCAAAAAACAATAAAAGGAATATATCGAGTGCGTATATGAGATAAGCCGATATAGAGTAGAGTTAGAACGAAAGAGGCGGCTAGCCTCAGAAATAAATTTCCATCTGAGCTGGCCAACCTAGAAAACTCTTGCTATCATTTAGCGCATGTGAAGAAAATGAATTTATGAGAAAGGGGGGAATACCAACGAAATATGACTTTGCTTGATCCCCCACGAGGAAACGCATCTCACTCATGCCATCGTTTAGAACACAAGTCATGAATTTAAATAAAATAAAGGTACAAGTCCACGAAAAATAACACGGATATACATTTTTTATGTATGGCTGACACACGACGATACATACTCATTACTATTTATATAAGTATATTTGAATATAAATGAACCGGCACCCACTTAATTTTAAATAATCAACAACTGGTTTAACCAGTGACTCATTTATCACTGATAATCAGTGAATATTCACTATTTCCCACTAAAGTTTCAATGTTTCTGATTAAGGGGATCTAACCACCTTAAAATTACAAATAAATTGGTTATATATTTTTAAGCATTGATAAATAATTCATCATATATTAACTATTTCTTTAGGTAAATTTGACCATTTTATCAAAATATAATGGAAAAATTTGTTATAATTTTTTTGATGGTCGGCAAATTTCTTTGTTTGGCTATAAACAACCTTATATATTTCTTACTCTGTCATAAGGTATTGGGAGTCAAATTGATCAGATTGCAGTTTTTGAGATTTCATTGTGTTCAAAATACATATAATTAGTATATGAATGTAGTATTTATGATAAAATTAAAAAAAATAATAATGATTCAGGCTTAAATAGACCATAATATTGTCCAATAATTATGTTTTCTAAATTCCCACACTCATTTTCTAATTATATGTATTTTGAACACTATAAGCCCTCAAAAACTCCAATCCGATCAGTTTGACTCCCAAAACCTTGCGGCAGAGCAAGAAATATACAAGCTTGTAATATAGCCAAACAAAGAAACCTATGGACCAAATAATTTATTCTCACCTAAAAACATATAATCTATTTATTTGTAATTTTAAGGTAGTTAGGTGTTCTTAATGGGGATCCCTGCCATCTTTTGACTAAAAAAATTGATTATTTTTATTTCTTTTTACGATTCTTTAAACTTTTCTAACACAGAAACGCATCTCATTTTTTTATTTTATCAAATCTTCTGTTTGAAAATGACATTCTAAAGTACGATTATACATTAAGGTAAATGTACTTTCGTTTAACAAAAACAGCTTTTGCTGCAGTTTTTGTTTTTCTTTATTCAAAACATGCCAGGTGAATTACGAGCTCTATACACTTGGTCAATCGCTTTTTAAGTTTTTTTAATCCTTCAGAAAAGTGCGTTTTCGGAAGTTCCTCAAAATAAGCACTTACAGAGGCAATGACGTCTTCGTTGTCCGTAAATCTCTGTCCACCGAGCCAATTTTTCAAGTTTGGAAATAAGAAAAAGTCACTGGGGGCTAAATCTGGTGAATACGGTGGGTGTTCGACCAATTCGAATTTTAGTTCTTCAATTTTAGCCATTGAAACGAAGCATGTGTGAACTCGGGCGTTGTCGTGATGAAAGAGAATTTTTTTCTCGCCAAATGTGGTCGTTTTTTTTAAATTTCTTCTTTCAGCTGCTCTAATAATGATGCATAATACTCACCAGTAATTGTTTTACCCTTTTCCAAGTAGTCAATAAGTATAATTCCACGTGCATCCCAAAAAACTGTAGCCATAACCTTACCAGCTGACTTTACGGTCTTTGCCTTCTTTGGAGCTGGTTCGCCTGTGGAAATCCACTGTTTGGATTGTTCCTTTGTCTCAGGAGTGTAGTGGTGTATCCATGTTTCATCCACAGTCACAAATCGACGAAAAAATTCCTCAGGATTCCGACTTATGCGCGCCAAAAGAGCCTCAGAGGCGACCACTCTATTGCGTTTATTCTCAGCTGAGAGCAAACGCGGCACCCATCTTGCCGATAGCTTTTTCATGCCTAATTTTTCATGTAGAATTGAAACAACTGCACCTATAGATATCCTTGTGGTCTCAGCTAACTCACGCACTTTTAATCTTCTATCCTTCAACACCATATCGTGGATTTTATTGATGATTTCGGGAGTAGTTGCTTCTACGGGCCTTCCTGAACGTGGTTCGTCACTTATTGATGTACGACCACGCTTAAATTCATTTACCCAGTTATAAACCGTTGCTAAGGCAGGGGCAGATGTGCCATGAACTGAGTCCAATTCATTTTTTATCTCATATGGAGTTAAACCCTTTAAATGAAAATGTTTAATTACCGCTCTGAACTCGTTTTTTCCATTTTTCTTAACAAGCAATTTTTTTTTTTCAATTGGTTATAAAATCACGGAAACTCAGAAGATGTGGACTGTGACTGCACCATATATCTAGTCGGGAGTGGTGCTGACTGAAAAGAGATGATTTGGAGCGATTCGCGCGCCATCTGTTGGTCATTCTAAAGACTTATTGAACTACCCTCGTAGCTTTTGTCGAAAGTTTTTGAAATTAATTTCACATATTCTTTTTAGCATTATGTATGAAGAAACTTGTGCATCGCTTAGGTGTTTATTATTGATCTAGATGAAATGAAAAATAATTATTTGTAAAAGAAAGCTATAAATTACGTAAAAACACTGTTTGCTTATTTAACTAAAATGATCTGATTTTTAATTATGGTTGCTTGTATTCAATTTTGATGAGAATGCACAGATATTTTTAAAATGGTATAAAAAGTAAGTAGGAATTTTTCTAGACTGTATAAAAGATTCTGTATGCACCAGAAACGTTGGTAATCTACTTCGTTTTGACTAAAAAAAATCATGAATTTTTGTTGTAGATCAATATATATATATATGGCAAAGTACGCAGAAATTTTTCAAAAAACTTTCACTTTTGGTTAAATAAACATATGTGAAAATTTTTAAAAATTCATAAACAAAGGATAATTTAGGAAAAATGGTAGGGATTCCCCTTAGGCAAGGTATGAATTGTCTGTTATAGTATACAGGGGAGACCCAAGCTACTTTGGAAACTTTTTGTTTAAAACTTTTTAGTTCTTATAATCTTTTTTAAAATCATTTTTATGACAGATGGTTATCAAGTTTATGTTTTTAGCTAGCTGAAACCAAATATTTTAGGTCTGCATGTTTGCAATTATTATTATTTTATTTGAATTATTTAAATAAACTTTTTTACGAAGTTGCCCCAAACTTGGGGCTAATTCATAAATTACATGTATTTAAATGGGGAAACTGGAATAAATCACCTTTTACTTGACTCCTATTTCCAATTGTTTGGAAACTTTAACAACCAATGTAAATCATTTAAGCTAGTAGAAAAAGTAAATTTTTACACAAAAAGGATGGTTATAGTGTATAAATATAGTAGGCAAGTGTTTTTATAAAGTATCCCTAACCTATAAGAATTTTTTGGGAACAAATCTTTGTTTTAATAAGTTTTATATAAATAAGAACTTTCGTATAATGAACTACTTGTTTGAATAACTTGACACAACTTTTAGACATTAGCAAAAGTTACAGAAAATAATTTAAAAAATCGTAAGTTTTCGAATAAAATTTCCTTTGTTGATATATTGACATATATTCTTAGGTAAAAATGTTCCATTTTGATGACCATTTCAGTGTACCGTATCAAAAATTATAAAAGATGTTGATATTAATAGTATATTATGCACCTAGGGACTAAAGTGAGCTATTAAATGCCTGCATGTGGTTCGTTCACACACACGCTGGCAATCGCTGGCTCACTTTATTCACGCGTGCTATATGTGATTTTTTAACGTACTTACCAAAATGTTCGAACTCGTTCACCGCCGTAGAGGGAAAATAGTGCTACATATTAATTTCCTAACCTCACGCTAGTTCCCGCCGCCACGCGCTGTTTGTGTCCGAGCCGAAGGCGAGGGCACATGCGCGTCGCGGCGGGGACTAGAGTGGGGGTAGGGATTTAATGTAGCGCATTTTTCCCGGCTCGGCGGGGAAAAAGTACGCACGTTATGACGAGGTGTGTTAAAAAAGATATTTGAATTTTATGAAGTTGCCCCGTATTCAAAGTAGCCTCGGTCTCCCCTACGTCTGGCTATATATACTTATTCGTTATTACTTAGTAAATAAAGATATCATATCATATCTTTTACTCTCATATTATTTTATTCTATATCTGTTTCAATACACATATAAATTAGATTTTAAGCAAGTAATATTTCATCAAGTTATTTTATCAATATAGATATTTCTCTTTATTCTGTGACGTTTCATGAAAGATAATATAAATTTTATTATGGTTCATACTACAGTCAGAGATCTCAAATCCTATAAGTATATCACCTTCACTACCTTTATCTCTTCGAAAAATTGCAGTTTAAGCTTATATAACGGAAGAGGAATATATACGTCTATACATTCTAAAGAACACTTTGTCTTTTTACTGCTACACGGTTAGACGTTTCGCTTCTTTCGTATTCTTTTTCATTATACCAGTTTTTATTTGAAATTTCACACTGTGGAAACTGATATCTTCTTTTTAGTTACGCTTGAAAATTGATACTATATTTGAGATTAGCTATATAAATAGATATACGTTATTATATTTATTTAAGATACTCACATTCTATTTATTTACTGTTTGAATAAATAGTTAACGTTATTTAAAAAAAATCGATTTCATTTAACCCCCCCCCCCCCCCCCCCTTAGCTTGCGCATTATATTATAATAATAAGAGAAAAAAATGTATGTACCTTTTTAGTCAGTCAAATTGAAGCTGAATAGTCTATCTTTAATAATGAGGATGATGAAAGTTCACATCGTAAATGATTGTTGAATTATACTTGATTGAAGCCAAGGATAGGGAAATTAATTAAATCGCAGGGGGTTTATAATAACTAATTCATGCCTATACATATTATAAGTGATTGTAGTTAAGGAGTGTGCATTGTGCAATTCCTACCTTTAGCTTTCATACTGCTCTATCAAATAACTCATACATAATCGACTATAATTACAAAATTCTTATATTTAGGCGAAAACCAAATTCAGTGATACCTTCGACATTGGAGTAAACTACAATTCTAAAACGTTTTATAAAATTTTACAGATTACGAATAATGCAGTCTACAATATGCAGTCTACAATATGCTTGAAAAGTTTTAGGTTGTCGACTTTAAGGGGATGTGTCATACCTACTTTATCCGCCGATAAAATATATTCGAAAATTTATATTAATTTTTCACAATAAATACACATCAGAATCCAATTTCCTTTTCACTCGAATTATTATCAGAATCGAAAATTAGCAATTACGTGATTATGAATTTTTCGTAAATAAAGCGATCCTCAACAGGAAATTTGATTCTGATGCATATGATTTGAGAACAACGAAATTTTCGAATACATTTTATCGGTGGGTAAAGTTGATCTGACGTATTTCATTAAAATCAAGAAAAAAATCACAAAGTTCGTTAAAGTTATATAAACTCTTATGTTGATTAAGTATTATACGTTCGATTTTTCATTGCACAGTCACCTAGAAACTAGATATTGCTACAAAATCTATGATCACGTATGAAAAGATATGTCAAATCAGATAATGTACAGAAAATACTGTGTTGACGACCTTTTGAAAAATTTATTAAATAATATATGTGAAAATTGTGAATATAATAAGGCTATCCTCGTTCTATAGAGAACAAAAAACTGCATTGAAGTTCCTATAATTTTTTAAAAATTGAAGTTCATGTGTGAATCATTTAAGAGTTTGATTACCAAGCGTCCCGCGAAAATACGTTTAAATGAGCGAACGAAAATTCCAGACTCCTTGAATGCTACTGTAGATAAACCTTAAGACATTTGGACTAGTAAATTTGAATTAGTATAAACGACGAGGTCGTCGTTTTCTGCGGCTTTGGTAGTGTCACGTGTATAATATGACGAGTCAGGAGAAATGCAGATGCAATAGGAGATATACTGGAAACGAACCATGGCGGCTGGTGCGGAGGAATAGCGCAGTGGTTAGCGTGCTCGCCTGTGAACGAGAGTCAAAAACAAGCTTAGGTTGAATCTTGCCTTGGGCGAATTAGCCGAATATTAAAACGTAACATGTATCATATTAAAAATTCTTTGCTCTAAAAAGGGTTACAGTAAAAAATTTGATTGTGTTCACAAACAGATATTTTAAAAAAATCTATATATTTTGATTCAGAACCTCGAAAGGATCGAAAGTCACCTAAATCTCGAATTTCAAAATTGTCATTGTTACGAAAAAGCTTTCTTTTTGAGAAAACGAAAATAATAATATTGAAGTCTTTTCGAAAGCGCAGGATAGACGAGCAATTAAATTAATTTTCATAAGTACTGGAAACAAACTTGAAATTAATGAAATATTTTGGCTTTTTGTACAAAATTTCCACTCGTAATTGTAAAAGAGAATATTTAAAATATTGCAATAGTGTAACTGTTAAATAGATTTTTTCATACATTTATTCAGGTAAAAGTTAAGATGCAAGTTCAAAATTATTTAGCCTTTCTTTCTTTATTGTATTTTCAGCTTTTTAAATAAAACTAGCAAAAAGCAAGGCTTTGTCAATCGCGAAGCTCATGACTCGTGCATAGTGATATAGTATTTAAATAATAAATATATAAGAAAGAGACACATACAAAAAGTAAAATTTTTTACATTTATTAAAATAAACCAACGACGATGGCAAATGCAACATTTATTTAACAAACTTCGAATTTTATATTTTTTTAGCAGATTTAAAATATAATGCATATTCTTGAAATCTATGAGTTGACAGCTATTGTTGCCGACTATTACTATGTTGTCTACTTCTAATTTCTTTTATAATAGATCATGTTAAAGATCTTTTCGATCAATTAAATTACAAATACGCGACATTTTTGTATACTATACTGGACCTCTCTTACACCGTACTGAATGAAATAAACAGTTGTTTCTACCCGGGAAGACCCAATCAGTATTTATTTGGCTCTCCAAAGCAAGCGCAGTAAAAATGAAGCTACTTGTACATCACTCGATCATAACAAAAAGAAGCCGTGATAGAGAAGGCTCGCTGTAGAAAAAAAAGAAACTAGAAAAGAGAGGGGAAAGTAGCTCGGTTCATTTAGCGGCAGCTCATTCGCGAGCTCGAGCTATTTGTAAGCGCCCCTACGAAACTCGTGAGCACTGTCAGACCGATGAAAATTTTCGAGAAAGCGCGCTACTCGCGAGCAGGCGAGCGAGAGGGGAAGCGAAAAAGAAAGAAAACAGGGAAGAATGGGGTGGGTATATGGGAGAGAGAGAGAGAGAGAGAGAGAGAGAGAGAGAGAGAGAGAGAGAGAGAGAGAGAGAGAGAGAGAGAGGGAGGGAGGGAGGGTAGCTTTGACGTCTGACTAGCGCAGCCCGTTTTCACTTGGGCCGTCCCGCTGCCACGTATCTCCTTGGCGACGCAGCTCCTCTCTTTGTCTCTCTCTCTCTCTCTCTCTCTCTCTCTCTCTTCGTCGTTCGCTATAGCGCGCAAGGCAGTTAATGCTCGTGCGAGAGAGCGGCATAACGATCCGAGGAGGCAAGGGAGGAAAATACGAAATAAGGAAAGTTTTATTGAAAGGAAAACGCGAGTCGGCAGCAACGGCAGCGCCGGACGCAGCTTATAGCCGTGATGGGATCGATGGCACTTCGTTTAGCACGAAATATACGACTACGCGCGCTCTAGACTTCCTCCTGCTGCACAACACGCGAGCTCTGTTTATCCTATTTTCTCATTGTTTTTACACTTTTTTCTCTTCTATTTTCTCACTGATTCTTTATTCTTCTCTCTATTTTTCACAAAGATTACTCAATTCTTCGTGTTTTAACGGGTTGCCCGGACGTGTAATTTCAAGCGCCACTGGCTTATTATTACAAGGGAATGTGTCAGTTAAAACGAACGGAGTCTAATAAAAATTCAAATTACATCTCTCTCTCTCTCTCTCTCTCTCTCTCTCTCTCTCTCTCTCTCTATATATATATATATATATATATATATATATATATATATATATATATATATATATACATACATACATATATGTTCTTAAACAGTATTTTTCTTAAATAATGCAACTTCACTTGCAGGATTTAAAAAATTCAAATGCATTCGACCAGAAGAATCTTACGTTCAGTATACATTATCAATATTAAAAACCATATATATTTCTACGAAATAGTCTCATTATTGTTAAGTAATATTTTTCGAATTTCTTGTTTAATTACTTCTTAAGTTATTGCGATGATCGTATTCATTATCGTTTTCATTTTTCGTTTAATATTCTAATTTCCTACGATTGTCTCATGCACCTGACAAGAATTTTAATGAGGCACAATTTGCCTTCGCTGTCTCTTCAAAATTTTTCTTCGTATTGCTATATACTATGCAATTCACGGTATTGGATGCATCAATAACTAGAGTACAATATAAAAATTCAATACGATTGAATGAGTGAAAATAAGATTGAATAAATAATATACTTATACTATTATAAAGAGCGAATAATATATATATATATATATATATATATATATATATATATATATATATATATATATATATATATATATATATATATCTATTATACTATAAAGAGTGTTTTTTCACAACAGAATATTGTAGTAAATTGAATTTAAATTTAGAAACCGCTATCAATTCATTGGCACTTAGCTTCCTCAAACTAAATATATTGTTCCAATATGAATGTCTTTATTCTAATACATTATATTAAATTGCTGTATTTCTTTCTTATTAATAGCTCAAATAAGGTGTTTTTTTATCATCGATTGTTGTCAAAAGATAAATTACAATGAATTATAAGCTTATGATCATAAATTGTATTATCGATTTCAAAATATCGTAGAATAGAAAAATCGTTGCAAAACAAAAACGAATCGCGGAATATTTAGAAAAATGCGTTTCTTTAATAAAAAATGACCGCGACATTTTCGAGATATGAGCAATCAAAATGAAAATAAATATAACCTCAAATATCTTGAAAGATAGTAGACCTTATAGTCTTGGCAAAGAGCTCAGCCAAGAGATAATGGTGATGGAAAGCTACATTTTTCAGCTCAATTTAATTTTAACATTTTTCGTCGTACGTTTCCGAGATGTCGCCTTTTAAATAAAAAATGCCGTTTTCGTGTATAAGAAATGAAGAAAAATAGCTTATAGAACATTTACAATACCAAAATAACTTACCTTTTTGGTTTCAGAATGTCGTAAAATAGAGAAATCATTGTAAAACAAAAACGGATCGATGAATCTCAAAAAACAGTTTAATTTTAAGCAATTTTTGGATTTTTACATAATATATTTTCAGATAAAAATGAAAAAAAAAACAACAAAGTATACAAAAAGTAACCATATCTACTATTTCTGAACTTTTTAACCTTAGTTTAAATGGACAATAAAAACCTACAACCTTAATTTTACCAAAACGTAAAAAGTCGACTTATTCGGTTATGCCGGGAAACCACCGAAATGTAGAGTACGTTTTTTAAAATATATAAAGTAAGCTTTTGAATAATAGTATATTACGCATCTAGGGAGGTAAAGAATTGCCACCCGCCTTTGGATCGGGTGGCATTTTACACGTGCTATGGGGTCGCCATTTTACCTCCCATGGTGCGTATACTATTTTTCCTCACACCAGCACCGAAAATACACATTTCTCTCCAGGCGCCCGGGAGGAAAAGTGGTACTTTCGGTGCAAGTGTGGGGAAAAATATTTTATCAAAATTTTATCTGCCGATAATATATATCAATATAATCGAAGAATTATATGGATCGCGTTTAATGAGAGAATTTATCGACTTAATGCTAACCCTTTTTATTAAGGATATTAACCTGCAGAGGCCTACACGTTCGAAGTAGATACATAGGTATAATTGTAGACTATAAAATAGCAAAACGCCTATATATATATATATAGTATAATTAAGTAATAGCGATGCAATGACGGAGCTTACCACAATTGGCTTTCGATTCACATGTACTGTGGCTCCGTAATATGTGCTATATAATCCTGGCGCGAAACTCTGTAATAGCTTTTCCACGGGATACAAACACACGCATGCAGTCTACAGGGGAGAAACAAACCGCTATTTTAGAGTAAGTATTGAACGCAAGTTCCGTAGGTGATTTAACGCACAATTGTACATATAATATAAAAGACAAATAAAATATAATGGCGGAATATTGATTATGATGAAATAGGGTATTGCGTACACGAAAGCAAAACATAGTTCATTGCAATTATAAAACACTTAATAATGTCTGATTATATAATAGATAAGAAAGTAAAATAAAATAAGTTGTGAAACTACGCTGATTTCTAGGAAAACAATGTAACACGATTCGATACAATAAACAGAGAATCGAAATTATAGAAAGTATTATAACAATACTTGGAAGTTATATATGAATCGTTCGGATGCATATAGTGAAACAAATTCACTTTTACTAATTTCGAGAAAAATGAGTTTAAAGTTTTTTGTTTATAATTAATTCCCTTACAAATACTGGCATTTGAACTGTGGTTTAATTAATGATTGAATTGTTTATAAATTATTCTTAAGTAATTGCATTATCAGTTTGGTTCTATTGCTTAAGTCGAGGCTTAAGTGGCAGTTCATTACAGTGAAAAAAATGATTTGTTTCATTATGGTTCTGAAACTTTGGTGCTATTTTTCAGAACCATAATGAAACAGATCCATTATAATTTCTAAAACAAGTAATTAAACCTAAAGTGTTGCAGTTTCGGTTATTTGACGCTATGTATCAATATGGCTGCAGTGAAAATATTATAGATTTTAAGATTCTATTGATATTTTTATAAGATATATCATAATATAAAATAAGATTTTTAAATAAAAGTATCACTTTCTAAAATAAATGTTAACAATTTTTTTAATTCTTTGGAGCCCAGCTATAGACCCGGAAAGGAGAAAATTATTTTCAGCTCTTAGTTAACTAAAAAATAATCCAAAACTTTGCATCAAATGTTTTTTTAAAGAAAAAACTTGCTCTAAATATAATTTTTAGACATGAACCTTAAAACCGGTTATTGGTCTCCCGCGCTTAAATTAAAGAAATTTTAATATCTAGGATAGTAAGAAATTAATTTAAGTGTTCTTTTATACAAGTACCTATTGAAAAGAGGGCAAAAATATCATTTCTCTTACAAGATTGTTGAAAAATTCTGCATCGCATACGCATATTGCTTTTATTCATATGCATTGCTTATTGCCAACATGTCATCGCCATTTAGAATTTCAAGGAAGCCACTTAGATTCTTATTTCAATCGAATAACGATACCAGTGGTTCAATCTCCATCCAAAAGATCAAGTCACATGTTGACTGAAAAGGGAACCATTAGCGAATGTTCACTTGTACACAATAACGTTTATAAGACATGAATTTGTGGTAAAATGGAAAATCATTTGTGTGAGTAAATTCCACGTAACATAAATTCCAATACAAAAGTGATCGAATGATCGAGGAACGCGCGAGTAAGAATGGCAGTAGCGGTCGATTCCGCGAGTTCGCCAGCTCGCGCCTCAGTTGGCGCTGCAGAGGGAATCGTGTGTAAAGCCGCGAAAGCCAGCGCAGGCGTAGCGGAAGATCGGCCATCAGCGACGAGCCAAAGCCCTAAGAAAAATAGCCTTACCTACCACATATAGCAGCATGCGGTTCGCCCTGTAGCTATACATACACACTTACACTCACACACACATACACACACACACACACATATTCACGCACGCACGCAAAAAACACACACACAGACACACACACACACAAAGATCCGAAACACCCAACGGAAGGAGTGTGCACAGTAGGTCCCGCTACTCTCGAGTGTTGCCATTGAAAACATGTCTTCGCTTGTACATCTTCCGCGTATGTCTTGTCGTCGGAATCTATTTTCACCTCACCGTTCTCGCCCTTATTCACATGTGAGCGCGGCTGGGCCAACTTTTGCAAACTTGGACGTGAGACTTGGGCATCGCACGAGGACGACTCGCCAACGACTTACGACCAACTTCCAGACTTCGCTTTCCGCCCGAGAACATACCATTCTCCTTCCTCCCACTCTGCATGATTCTATATCTTCTTACCCCCCCCCCCCTCCCCCACACCTGCCTCTCTGTCTTTCGCGCTTCTGTCTCTTTCTGTACGTCCTCGATATCGTCGCTATACGTGCGACTTTCGCACTTTTTTCTCCGAATATCTGGAATGGGAAAACTGTGCTGCGAATCAGGTCGAGCTGGCAAAAAGGGGCAGGCCGCCGCTTTACCTGGAGCGTGGAATCCCAGTTGGCAAAAACGAATCGTTCTTCTGCGCTTCGAAAGCAGCCGTTATGCCCTTTTTTCTATTCTTTATTACGAGTCATACGTTACAGCTTAGTAGCTTCAAGCGTTCACGAATTACTGGTATAAAAAGGCACAGAAATATCATTCGGATGATTGATTTGATATTTTCACTTGACTCGTGAGGGTGTTTGCGATAAAGCTTGAGTTTGGATGTACGATAAAACATCATAATGTACATAATATAAAAAATAATAAGATGGGTGCAGGTAGTGTGGCCACCTTCAGGATCTTTCGGTACCCAGTAAATACATATCAATTGGTCCTAATAAAAAGGACGCATCTCGCAAACTCCAATTATAAAAGACATATCTTTTTTTATGTTGTTATTTGTTACTTTTTAATACTGAAAATTGTTATAACATTGATTAAAAGATTACATTTAATATCATAAAAATAATAGCCGTAAATCAATTAGTATTAATAAATAAATTAGAGTTATATATTTTTATAATGTTTGGTTTTGTAGCCACTTTTCGAAATTCTAACATTTCTAAGTTTTTCTGCAAGCGATTTTTATACAGAATAAAGTACTCATAAAATCCTTCATTTTAAGACAAGAAATAATTCGATATATATCGTTGTTCATTTGTTATACTGTGTGATTAAGATTTTCTTTAAAACTTCTATAACTCGAAAACTGTGTAATATACTATGTAACTATGTAAGTCAATGAAATTTTTACTGAATATTAGTTTTAGATAGAACTACATTCTTGTAGATTTTCAAGTTAAAAGATTCATTACTTTCTGAGAAAAAATACAAAATGTACAAAATGAGTTTATTTTTTGTACAACGATAACACGAGTAATTGTTGATGTTTTGATTTTAATTTTGTTGTGATAATTTGTTGTGATAATCGTATACAATAAAAATCCAGCTGTAAACTAAGCTTTTGCATTCTAACATATTTTGTCAGAAATATATACTCTTATTTAAAAAAATTACACAAAACAAGTTTTTTTTTAAACAATTTTTTAAAGTTAGGAATTTTTATGTCCAAATTATTTTATAATAATTTTTTTTTGTGTTATCTTCATTCATTCATCGATTAGCATGTATCATTTGATTTAAAGAATAATTTTACTACAGAAATAGGGGAGATTGAATATAGGTATTATGATATAATGTATGATGGAGCAGTTGTAATAATTCGTTACCAAAATAACCTAATCTTTTGTACGATTTTTTAATTTTCTGACAATAACTTGAAATAACTTACTTTGATATGTTAAAGAATTAGGAGTAAAACACAATTTGAATTCGATTGACAGCTAATAGTACTAATATACTGTGTAATACAGAACAGAAATATATAAAATTCACTGTCATTGAATACTATAGAATTGATATAACTTTGAGAAAGAAGAGTACCAAATCAGTTGGAAGCGTTTGTTTGATATTGCGCCCACCACAGACTACCCGGGAAGAAAGAAATCAGTTTCGAAAAATAAGGGTTAGGGAAAAGTGGGGTAAGGCCCGGGCCTAAGATTTAATAAGAAACTTAAAAGATACATTCTAGGTTATTCAATTTATACACTAGAAGTGTGGTTATGTGACGTTTTCGACTCTGAAATCGGGGATTAAACACAAATAACTATCCGCCGGGTATGAGTAAAAGTTGTATACTGCACTCCGAAGCAGTAGCAATGAGGGCTATTGACGCCTGCGAGTTTACAAGGCACTCGCTGGTATCAATAGCCTACTTTACTCCCTTGGTGAATAATATACTATTGTTCTCATACAACTGAAAAACATAACTTAATACTTTTATACTTATACTTTAAAATAATTTTACATTAGAAAAATAAAGAATTATTACTTTAGATAGCTGTACATTAGGATTTTCAAAATGGTGTATGGTCCAGACTACCCGCTGATCCTAGCTACCCGACTCTCCCCAATACATGAAAAATCAACGTTTCGCTTTTTTGTTCGATACCTTTTAAATCAGTAAATTTTAAATACTGGCCACCAGATATGTCAAATAAAGCAACAATATATACCTTCACTATTTTCACTAGGTAAAAGGTTGTCTAATAGTAGTGGAAACCGGTAACACATAATTATTCATACTTCACGCATATTCATACTACATGAGACTGCCCTACATTGTAATAAACTTGTATATTAAGGGGGTTCGATAGATCTTCCGCACGGGGTGAGGAAAGGAGAGTCGCCCTACACCGCGCACCGGCTCCCCTCTCACCGCGCACCTCCCCGCGCAGCCAACAAGCTACTGTTTGTATTTACACTTTCGCTGAGTACGCGGAATCGGTGTTATCATTCGTTCTATATTTTCGCGTACATGGTCTTTAATACTTTTCCAATATTTTGCATTGTTTTTTATTTCTGTCTTATCATTTTTAAACAATCGCACTCTAAGTTTATTGTCAGTTTAAAAGTTGTTCGCATAACAGACTGTGTATAAGAGTCAAACTTGGAAGTCAGTTATCTTTAAAACATATTCAATTTTTAGAAACATCTAATCATTTTGACTTCACTATCGAACCTCCTTAAACAACGTTTTATTATAAGTTGTTGTTGACTAACATGCCGTTCAGACTTCCTTAACTAGCGTTACCTTAAAAAATAGATACCATCAAAA
This sequence comes from Gastracanthus pulcherrimus, assembly GCA_949152435.1. Lineage (NCBI taxonomy): Eukaryota > Metazoa > Arthropoda > Insecta > Hymenoptera > Pteromalidae > Gastracanthus > Gastracanthus pulcherrimus. The sequence goes on along the minus strand of OX424573.1, from coordinate 46,501,597 downwards.
CTAGCGCCCAAACTAACATAGATTAATCAACAAGACCTGTGATACTATTTTTAAATTTAAACTGTATCTATGTTTGAATCATACTAAAAGACATATACGCTTGTATATTTGTAAGTAGAAGTAGCTGTTATATGATCAGACGCGGATATTCGATATGCCTGCCATACCGAAAATTTATTTGTAACAACTCTTTAGAGTGTAAAATGAACCTTAGTAATGTGCCGTCCATTATTTACATGAAGCTACTATGGGTAGAGGAGGGGTGGTATACCTATTTCTTAAGGTAGGACTATGGTGAAAAAAGAATTCTTCAGTTATCGTATTAACATAATGAAGTTTTGATGTATTTACTATTATTATATGATGCTATGTACATATTTTCAGCAAGTTTTACGTTTTGTTGTTTTTTATGATATTTATTTAAAAATATATTTTTTTCCAAAATAAAATTATTACTACATACATTGTTTAAAAATGTAACTTTATGTATATTGTTTAGTAGTAATACAATAAATTGTGTTACAATATTATTATAAAAAATGCCAACTTTTATACTTAAGAACATAATCAACTTATCCTAAAAGTTTAAGCAAGTTTAATTAGAGCCTCTTGCGCCAGTCACTTTTTAAAGTTCGAAATAATTAGTGAGAAAACCGCGTTTAAACTTTCAATTTTGTATCTAATGTAAATTATTTTACTTTACCGCATATAACTTTTTAAAAACATCGAGTTTTTACACCTTACAGATATATATTTAAATATTCTTACAGTTACAAAGATGAAGTAAATAAAATAATTTTTTTTCAATATTTTGGCCAAAAAACACTAGAATTCTACTTTAAGGAATTTTACAGAGGTAGGGTGTTAAAACTATTTCTTACATAAGTTTTTTGCATTATTTATTAGATTACAATGTAATTATACTATCATACTATGTTGTATAGTGCGTTTCATAACTATAGAACCACCCCGATTTTTTATGAAATTTACAGCTATTAATATAGTAGGGGAGATATGCCACCCGGTGTCCCCCAAATTAAAATTAAAATACGGAATGTATTCCTTAAATGGAACTTTTTTAAGCATATCAACAGTTCTTTCACCTTCAATGATTACAATGAATTGTTAATAGACATAGAAAAATCATATTTTTGAGATGTTAAAAAGTTGTGCCCAGTATCGCCCACTATCAGCTTTTAGTGAAATTTTTTATCTAAATAATTAATAATTATTCTAAAAACACATTCACATGTTGGAAAATAGTATTTTTTATTAAAAATATGTACTTTAGCATTTGGTAGAAACAATAGAATCACTACTCTTACTCTCTTTGTGACATTTCATTTATCAGTCGTTATTCTATAGCTCTTTTGCATTTTTGCCCGTTTATTATCCCTTATATTCTCCGCACTTAGAGCGGTCAAACTTATTTTTCAATTCATATCTAAACGAGCTTTAAACAATAGTATTGGTTTCATATGTTTCCTCAAGGAGACTGCCATGGACATCCTCCTTTAAACTTTCAATAAATTGCTTATATAAAGACACAAACTTATTTTCACAATAAGTACTGAGCTTTTAAAATTAAATTTTGACGCTGGAAAAATTAGCCTAACGACCGTTTGGCCGCACAACTTTTGCAGCTTTGAATTTAAAGCAATTATCTCGGAGTATGTTTAATAGCACTATAATATGCAACAAATTACCGTACCTAAGGGCTTCCATGTAGTTGAGCTAGCAGTGGAAGAGAGGAACGGATGAGAGGAGCGGTACTAAGCAAGTCTCCCCTACCGTTCTAGAAATTATTGGATAGATAAAATAATATTTTTCGATAAATATGAGCTATAAAAAGATTTTTACACTTTTATTAATATTAATTATTATGAATACATAAATAAACAAAATAGTACATTTTTTTCTGTTTCGTAACTACAGAACCAACCCAAGAAAATAGCATTATTATAAATGTAATTACATAAAATTATTATAATAATATTTGTAAATAATTAGTATTTGATAAACATAGATATTGAAAGTTTAGAAGCCCCAAAAGAACTGAAATTTATTTTTCATAATGCAAAGGCTCAAATGATGAGTCTTCCACGAAGAAATAAAAACATCGCTGGAAGACAGAAGTGAAGTCACCAAACTCTTTGCTTTCTCGTATTAAATATCGTAAATATATATATGAGAGAGTAGTCGGTTTACTTAAAGTCAGGAATGAAATAGTGTATTAATTAGTATTATATAGTAATTGGTTATGTACTATGTAAACCACCTTTTGCTTTTGATTTGATACATCGGCTTTATAGTTTGATGTAAAGATTATGTAAAAACATTGTATAACGTAAACAATGTTTAGGTGAAGTGTATTGAAGGGGAAGATGAATAACTGCTTATGAGACAATAAATCTGAGAGAATGAAGAGAGAGTGTGTGAAAGAGAGATAGATAGAGAGATTTTTTAGTTTTGGGACCTGGTAGATGAAAAGTCAAATTTTGTATTAAAATTAGGGTACTTACACATGGTCCGAATAATTCCGGCCGGAATGGGCTCTCGACCAATCAATACTTCGTAAGAAAGACATGAAAGATAATTTTCGAGGTTTGGATTGGTTGAGAGTCCATTCCGGTCGAAATTTCTCGGACCATGTGTAAGTACCCTTATAGGCAGTTATTTTAAATAATTTATATGAGATAACACACCAAATTAAATGTTTGAACGCATGTATTTCGAAACTTATTTTTGTTATTTCGAAAGAACCTTCCGCAAACGTATTTGACTCAACCTGTTTAAAAAATCTTACAATATTTTTCAACCCTATATGAACAAAATGTAGATTTTAATTTTTAAGGAATACTGATGTTAAATATTTCTGTGGGTCCCTGACATAACGACATAATAAGTTCCTTTTTTTGAAAATTAAGTATACAGCCTTTCTTGTATCTTTAAATAGTATATTTTCTGATACAAATGTATAAGTTAGAAAAAATGTGAGAATAAGGAACTATATCTAGTATTATAAACTTTTCTAACATTAGTTTAAATGGGAAATAACAACTTAAAACCTTAATATCTCAAAAACATAATAAGTGAACTTATTTCGGTCTATGTCTTAAACCCACATTTGGAGTCGAAAAATATTGTTCAACTGTTTGAAAAAGATTTAGAACAATAAGGCTTGCACCGAGCACGTTTTAAAAAAAACTTCTATTTTAACAGAAAGATATTCTTTTCTTTCGATAAATTTTGGACAAATATTGATGATAAATGCTTAAAAAAATTGTGTAACCTTTAATCATGACAAAATTAGTTACCAAAGTTTCAATGTTGTTTGAAAAAATGGCGAGATTTTTAAAAAGTTGCTGGAGGATTATCTTAATTAATTTAGTAAAGTACGACAACAAATGATAATGAAGTAGAAATCAATTTTATTGATTTGATTTTATTGTTTTGTCATTTGTGGTGTTTCTTTCATGCGAACTATCGAAAATCATGGAGGTTATAGATTTATTAAATTACCTTAAGTTAATTTTATATGAGAATCGTGTAATTAAAAAATAAAATTATTATTTAGTTATCTTAAATATGTTAATTTTTTATTTAAAAAATTAATCCTGTATACAGCAAATATTTTCTTGACTATAGACTTTTGCAGCTTAGTGTAACAATGATTTTGTTATTCTTTATTTTTCGATGTATTAAGAACATAATTTTATACATATCAATGTATGTAATTTAAAAAGAAAATATAAATAAAAAATTCCATATAGAATTTCAATAGCTTGACGGTCAACCACCGCAATAATTTACACTCATTCACTTCCACTATAGATTGATTTTTATTCTAGGAATCGTTACCCTCTCATGCCTATCACATTTTCCGAAAACTTATACGAAATCCAAAGACAAAAGCTCCATTTCCAAATTCCTTGAGATCATTTGCTAGCACTCTTCATTTCTATTCACCAAAAGTGTATGACTACGTTAGAAAAGCTTTCATGAACTATTTACCAAACCCTAACAATCTTAACAAGTGGTATAGAAACGTTAATTGTTCGTTTGGAATAAGAATGCGGTTGTGTTGTGTAATTTGGTGATGGACGAAATGAAAGTAAAAAGTAAAGTAGAAGTTATAAACGAAAAAGAGTATGGATATATTGAATCGGTAAGGATAGTAATAAGGATTCCGTACCTAAAGCAGAAAATGCACTGGTTAAATTCTTTAACTGGCAAGGACAAAGCTACTATAATAAAAGATATTCTAACAGAGCTAAGGGAAACTGGAGTTACAATTACTTCTGTAACTTTTGATTAATTACAATCTAGCTTTATTCATCCTACTATACATACTATTTTATTCATGCCGTATCAAAAGAGTCTGCATTTATTCTTCCCGACGGATGTCATGTCTTAAAATTAATCAGGAATTCTTTGGCTAACCAAAACATGTACGACGCTGATAAAAACTTAACATCGTGGAAATTTTTAGAAAAATTAGTCGATTTTCAAGATTTACAAGGACTTCATCCAGGCACAAAGATTAGACGTCAGCACATCGATTATGAGCAAAATAAAATGAATGTACGTTTGGTTGCACAAAGGTTAAACGAAAGCGTGAGCGTCGGATTGCGATATTTAAAAGATGATCAAGGACTTTCTGAATTTGAAAACGTCGAATGGACTGCGAAATTTTGTTCGATAATAAATGAAGCCTTTGGTATATTAAACTTAAGAGAGAGATACAATAGAAATAAATCGAAAAATGGAATAGATGAATATAATATAACAGAAGTTACAACAAAAGTTAATGATATTGTTGAATATATTAAAGGTTTGCATTATAAAAGTGAAGATGAAAAAAATGTCCAGTAGTTAATTCTGCAAAAAATACTGGTTTTCTTGGAATGCTAATTTCCTTACAAAATGATTTAAAAATCTACGACACACATGTTAAAAAATTTAACGGTTACTTGTTAACGTATAAATTGTCACAGGACCATTTAGAACATATTTTAGCGCTCTAAGAAGCAAGGGAGGTTACAGCAATAATCCTACTTGCTATCAGTTTACTAATATTTTTAAAAAAACTTTTAGTGCATGCTGATGTAATAGAATCAAAACATGCCAACTGCATGTCTTCAGATAGTACGAATTTGTTAAATATATTGCCAAAAATAAAGAAACTTCAAGTAAGGATTCAGCAAATTATAGCTCACTTTTACAAATAAGTAATGTTCTATCAGAAAAAGATGATTTTTACGGCACAGGGACGAAAATACTGCTGGATTGGTAACGCGAAGACTTTTAGTAAGGAGTAAATGTTTTCAATCCCTTTTATTATTAACTCCCGATGTCAGTCATTCTAATCTATTAATAAAGAAAAATCGAGGAGGTTTAATTTCACCTTCTTCTGACGTAATTAAAAATTGCCAAATTATCGAAAAAAATTTCAGCCTTTTTTTCAGCCACAAGAAAAGGTATGTTTATGAAATTAGTCAACAGCATTATAAATAATATACTAGAATCCCTTTTGCAAATTCATAATTCAGAAGATCCATCGAAACACATTAATACTCAAACAAATAATCTTTAGTTATTTAAATGCTAGAATTAATCACTACAAAGCTCAAAGAAAACAATCAACAAAGAAAATTAGAAGAATCTTCACAAAGCTGATATTATTCCGTAATGAATAAGCGATATCTTTTTAATGGTAAAAAAACTTTAATTTGTAAATCTAAGAAAAACAAGTTTTATTATTACAAGTAAACAAAAAATGTATGTAATAGTTATGGCATTTGTGCTCTTTATTATAAATACCAAAACGTTCATTTTAATGTTTAATAACAATATACAGTTCCATTATAATTATTTTATTGACGTCCTATTATCACTAAATAAAACACTTTTCGTAAAAAAACTAATATGTTTTATTTTATTTTAATATTATCGATTTTGACTAAAATCGACATATCATTTGTTTATATTTTTATATTATTTATTGCATTATATAAATAAAGTAATGCATTTTTAATAAAATGCATATACTATAATTAAATTGAAAAAATTGTAATAAAAGTAAATAGTGAAACAATTACTACAAGCTTCAAACCCGGCTTCAAGGATTGCAAAATTCATGTGTGAGGTACATATGTGGTGTAAGAAGGGACGAGCACATCTCTCCCTACAGGAAGAAACTGGGCTGGTTGAATGTGGAGGATAGAAGGGTGTACTTTGCGGTGGTACTGCTTTATAAAGCAAATGCCATGGGACAGTCGCCGAACCTTGCGGTCCTTTTCGAATAAAATGAGTCCAGGACCTAAGGCAGGGATCCCAAGGAACTTGCAGTTCCAGGATCGCGGACTAACGTGGGCCTGAAATCATTCAGTGCCCAAGGTGCAGAATTCTCTCTACCTATAACTGAAAATGGTACATGTTCATCTTCCCTCCACCAGTGTTAAATTTTTAATTATATTAATTTGCTTATGTAATTTAAATAAAACATTTAATTTATTAATTGTAATCTTGAACGGATATGCGGTATTTTCAAGTGTTTTTGGTTATTGGTTATTCCACGGGCACGGAAAGCGGGGCGTGGTCTCCCCACTCCGTCCCTGTTAGAGAGTGAAAGGTACTACCCAAACTATCTCTTTCTCTCTCTACACTCGTCTACACTTTTCACAACAGCGTGCTTCCTCCAGCAGTATTCTCTAAGGGAAAAAAAATTATTTTCTTCGGACATAACAATTTAGGCATTTTTTCATTTTTGTTCGACTTGAATCAATGGATAAAGGCCAAATATTAGGTCAATGCTGTGCTAATATATTACTAATGATGTGTAGAAATAAAGAAATGATTACTTGGGATATATTAATAAATAATATTAAAATGATAAAAAGGTGTACAGCTCAGACACTAAAGGTTAAAAGTTCGGCGGATTTGCCCATATACGACTGTTATCTAAAAAAAAATTCTTTTGCCGGTTAGGACGCAACTGATTTTCAATTCTAGTAGTATAACCAATTGCAAAAACTTTCTTAGCACGAATAATTAAGTTTTAGTTATTTTATTCGCGATTTTACGCAGAAATTGCATAAGTGCTATTTAAAAAACCTTAAATTCGAGGTAGCCACCTTTAAATGTTAACGTTAAGGACCCAGCTTGCAGGAAAATTATTTTTTTGACAAACACCAACTTTTTAGAGGCTTACTTCTAATATTTGAAAACTTTTGGGAATTTTGAACTAACCTAGTGTACATGTGTGCCGTGCGGTATAGCTGATTAGTCGAATGACGTCATATAAGGTTTCGATGTTTTTACTTATAAGTTGGTGGTAAAATGCTTATGCGAAAGAGAAGGTTAATAGAACTATAATCTAGCGATAGCAGCATAATACCCATGATGAGTGTTAATACTGGAAGAGAGTCCATATTGACTATGTATACTTAGTAGTGTTCCCCTACTGCTCAATGAAGTGAATTTGGGTTTTGTCTATATATAATAGTACATTATGTAACAAGGACAGAAAGTTGAATATTTTTCCCGCGGGTGAGTTTACTGTAGAGTATCTTTTTTTTTTTAATTGGCATTTCGAACTCGAAAGTTCATCGCCTCATCTACGCAAGCCTTCCACGTTTCCCTATTTTGTGCCAACTCCATCCATTTCGCGCCCTCCCGCCCAATTTTAGTTACGTCTTTCGGTTTTTCTTTCATTATGCGCGCTGCCGTACGATCATCGCCCATTCTTGCCACGTGCCCTGCCCATCTTAGTCTCCGTGATTTTATTATTCTGTTAATATTTGGTGACGCGTACAAATTATGTAGCTCGTCATTGTACAGTTTCCTCCACTCCCCAGTTTCCTCATCTTTCTTTGGCCCGTATATTTTCCGCAGAACCTTATTTTCAAATACCCTAATACGATTTTCTTCCGCTTTAGTGAGCGCCCAGGTTTCGCACCCTTACAAGATTACCGGCATTATTATAGTCCTATATATCCTTATTTTGACATTTTTCGACAGTAGCTTTGACTTAAGTAATCTATTCACAGCGTAGAAGCAGGCGTTACCCGAATGAAGTCTCTTATTAATCTCGGCTTTAATTTATATATAGTTGTACCTAAATATCTGAATTCGCTAACCTTTTCAAAAGTGAAATTTCCGACTCTGATATCCCCCTCTTCTTCGCGAATGCCCAGTTTCTCCATGATCGTATATTTCGTTTTTGATTCGCTCACTTCGTTTTTCGCCACCGTTTCACCATTATCTCCCACTATATCCAAGTCATCCGCATAGCTTAAAATCTGCGTTGTTCCGTTGAGTGTTGCGCCTAGCTCGCTAGCCTGCATTTTTCTAGCGACACTTTTCGAACAACATACTCTAGCGTCAAGTTAAAGAGTACTGTTGAAAGCCCGTCACCTTGCTTCAAACCGTCGCGTATCATGAACGATTCGGATACATTACCGCCTACTCGGACCTTTCCAGCGCTTCCGTTAAGAGATATTTGAATTAATTTTACGAGTTTTTTTGGTACGCCAAGGAGCACTAGGATTTCATACATTTTGCTTCGTTTGACAGAGTCGCACGCTTTCTTAAAGTCCACAAATAGCTGGTGTATAGTTTCGCAATATTCCCACTTTTTCTCTAATAATTGTCTTACCGTAAACATTTGATCGCTCCTCGACCTGTTGCGCCGGAATCCACACTGATAATCTCCTATTATTTTGAGAGGTTGCTTATTATTATTCAATGTAAGGATTTTGTTTTGTGATATAAAATGTATAAAAAAATACTCTGGTTGGGGTACTATCCGGATGATACCACATGTTTAGGGGAACCTAAATACTATGATAGCCTGATTTATGTAAAATAAACCTTTAATTTGAATTGAAAAATTGAATCCGATTCAAAATCTCGATTCATTGGAATCAACAAAATTGAATCCAATTAAAAATTTCGATTCATTTGAATTGGGAAAATTTGAATCCCGATTCATGTATGAATCAGAAAGTTGAATCGCGATTCACAGTTTGGATTCATTTGAATCGGGAAAACTGAATCGAGATTCAAACTTCCATTTAAATGAATCGAGATTTTGAATCGGATTCAATTTTTTTGATACAATTTTATTTATGGTCAATGTGATATTTATGTGACAAATTATGAGATAGATAAAATATTCAGTGGCATTTGACAGTACATAAAAAATAAACAAATAAAAGTAATGCGCATTCATTTCAATAAAATGTTAATTATTGAATTTCAATACAAAAGATTGTTGATAAACATTTAAATGGACTGTGATCTGTATAGCTCTGAATTTTTATAATCTGTATAAAGCTTCATTCAATGCATTTGACAAAGTTATTCGTAGTCTTTGTGATCAATATAATAAATATGAAATAACTCGAATGTAAGCACTTGATGCTAACTCAATATCTTTATAAAAAGTGTATTATTATCAAACATTCTTTGCCAATCTCGATACATGTTAACAGAGACTCGATTACCTTTTCTGTATAGTGAAATTTTATCATCATTTTCGCATTAATGATCGCAAACATTATACGTATTTACTCGCTCCTGGGCAAATAGAAGTTTCTACGTAGACGACGACACAGAATGCAGCGTCCCGCGTTAAAATACTGTTTTGAGCGCATGTAATTATACAAAATGGTAGAATTTCAAGTGGCACTCAATTTTCCCTCGAAATGAGATATGCCGTGCGCAAGTACGAGCGTCTAGTACTTTAGTGCCTGGACAATGGGTTCATTTTGTACGTCAGACGCGCAATTCAGGAGAGATGAAATTTAATTATTTCGCGAATCGCTGTGTACTTGCACCGACATATGCACCAAAAACTTCTCGCGCAGCAACCCGTAAATTTTTGCGAAAAAGTTTGTTCTCTCTTTTGCTTTTGTACATACGAAAAACTTTTCATAGTCATTAATTCCATCGCACCCAGCACCTCGAAATGACATTAAACGCCGTAGTTCCTTTAAATTACTCTCAAAATCAGAAATAAATCGATTCTCATGACGTCACTATAAAGTCGTTTAAGTAACAAAAAATTTAATGATGCATAACATTATGTATAAACATTATAAACATTGTCAATAAAGAGTATTAAACAACATGCAGTAAAGCAGCGCTTTAAAAGTTTAAATACAATTGAAAATTCTTTTGTAACTTTTGCTTAAAATAACTTTTTTAATTATCAACATTATTGCATATTTTATTTTCGTTATATATAAGTGAGAAACATGTTTTTGTTTCAGAAAGCAAAAGAATATATAAATTATAGTAATAAATGCGGATGTATACGTAAAGACATTACACGTACAACAATAACTACTCTACAATCATGAGTACGTTGCAATAGATTACATTGTATGCGCTTGTTTGGCATCATAATAATAAATATAAACTTTTTAATTATGCACAATATCTGTAAATGATAAAAAAATATGCGTTAATTTTTACAAGTATCATTTTATTTAATTTAGGCTCCACTTGAATGAATAATGTCTAAAGGTCATATTTTAAAATTTCATAAAAGATATGACTCGCAAATATTATTGAAGCATTGCTGAGGTAATTGAAAAATGTAATTTCATTAATGTTTGTTAAATAAATATAATTTCAAATTCAATGAACACACATGCTAATAAAGTACAGAAAACATTATTTCTTTCATTTTAGTTTTATTAATAACATGGTTTTTGTTTATAATAAAATGTTACTGTTATTATAATTAAGCACGAACGTACATTTATTTTCTGACAAACAATAAAATTATAAAATATTTACTTTAGAGTCACATTTTTATTTATCATTTCTTTTACTACTAGACAAGATTGTGGCGCGCTCAACGCGCCGAGGTTATCTTCGCGAACATTCACTTGTTTTGCAAAACAAAATATCGATATTCGAAATTGAAAATACGATATTTCTTCCTGGATCGATACCTCACGATGGATTTTAATATAAGGGACCGAGAAGGGGGTCTTTTGAGCTGGTGGGGTGCTTCGTGCCACTACATTAAATTTATATTCTATGAGTTTGGCAAGCTACTGAAGATGAGTTAGTTAGTTCATATTATTCAAAGTTATCCCTTATATTAAAATCCATCGCGAGGTGTCGAACTCAGGAAGGAATATCGAATTTTCAATTTCTAATTTCGATATTTTGATTTGCAAAAAAGTGAATGTTCGGGAAGATAACCTCGGCGCGAAGTGCGCCATAATCTTGTCTAGTATTAATTACAATTAAAACCGATTATCTTAGCCTCAGAAGCTTGCCAAGCTCAAAGGATATAATTTTACGGTAGTGGCTCAAGACACCCCTACCGGCTCAATAGACCCCACTTTACGGCAGACTACTTATTCGTAATAACTAAATATTATTCAATACTAATTTATTCATATAAAAATTGATAACCATTTTTAAATAAATAAATATCGTAAAAATAATTCTGAAGAAGCTACAGAAGGAACGAGCCAAGGATCGATATAAATTATATTTTGACGTCGAACGCAGAATTATATAAGTCAGACTTATGTAATCCGTAAAATATACAGGACAGACGAGCAATTATAAAGGGATAATAGTCCATAAATCATGAAACATCGGCGTGCAATTGAAAGGGACCAATAGTTTCACGGGCGCTGAACGCAGAGACAGCCTTACTCAGTCTGCGAGCGTTTGCCTGTATATATCTATACCTGTGTGTATACGCGTTGCTGCTCGCCAATGGCAAAAGCGCTTGCGCTCCCCGTGCGTGTTCTATAGGTATTGCCGCAGCTCTCTCTCCCCGTTATTGACCAAAATATCAGCTGCGCACGATGAAATTACGCTCTCCGCCGAGACTACACGACGCACGTATACTACTGTCGTTCGCATTGACTTTTTCCAAGCGAGGACATTGCTGGCATTTTATTCTACCTCGCGATGTTCTGTTGATTTGGCACTTTTCGAAAATCCTCTAACTGATGGCTGTCACTTTTCTTTTTTTATTCGGTTGAATGTTTAGTTAATTAAATATCAAAATACTTTTTTTCCATATAAAAAGAGGACATTTAAAATATGTAGATCTGTCTACGCAAGTGTAAACTCACGTAACCTATATTACTCTTCCAAGCATACGAAATGCAAAGTAGAACAAGCCAGGTATGGATAGACGAATGAATATACGTATGCATAGTGCTTTACACTTTTTAATTGCAATTAAAGCATAAACTTTAAATTTTTGCAAATGTTCTTGAAATTAATTTTTGCCGTTCAAACATTTTTGATAAACTGTAACCAAATGTATACCTTGGTATAACTTTGCATGTTATATCTTCATTTAAAGAGTCCATAAGGGACGTTTTCGGACCAAAAGGTAACAAGTCAGTTCGAATTATTTCTTTAAATATTATATATTATACAGGCGATGCTGCTCTTTTACTTTAATTTCACAACAGTACTAATATTTCAATATTTCAGAATTCATAATTAATGGTAATTTTAATCTAAACGGCCGACGATAGATAAGAGCATAAATTAATTTTAACTCTGTAAATGGCAAAGTAGTAAGAAGGAAAAACTAATTATTCATTTATGAAACCATCTTTTCTTTCGACATTTTAACATCAGGCAAAATCCGCTTAGCTTAAAATTACCATTTATTTTGAATTGTTCATTAAAAATATATAACAGACCGACTCTCCCCTTTTACGTTGTTTTTACTAGTTTTTCAACCACAATCTCGAGAATTATCTTCACTATAAAACCAATTGTATCTCATTTTTAAGACCCTAAAATATCATTCAAAGTAATAAAAGAACGCTGCCAACTGATTTGGCACTCAGATTTCTATAAGAGTCATCGGTCATGTCATATAGTATATTATCTTATTATGCATAGGTCAATATCTGTTGATGGATTTGACATAATAGGTTATATATTATAAGGCAAATTTGACTAAGAAGTTCATAAGCATTACAAATACTTTAAGTAAATGTTAACTAAAAATTAAGTTTTTACACACAGATTGATTAGAACTGGTGTTTCAGCCCGGATGAGTGATACATGTATATATAAACGCAACACACGTACGCTCACGTATGTCACACACACACACACACACACACACACACACACACATACATACATACATACATATATACATACATGCATACATACATAAACAACGTGTAATTATTTTGAAAGCACCATTTAACTCCGGTTATATATTCCGGTTAAACGTAAAAGAAAATTGCAAAAAATGATATCAAAACCATGCTAGTATATTATTAGCTTATATCTCTGTACTTAACAAATTATTGCTGTAACATTCAAAGGAAATTATAAAAAAAAAATGAAAAACGGTACGGTTTTGGTCTTAAATTAAAGGATTTTATGAGTACTTTATTGTAAAAAAATTCGCTTCCCAACAAATATTTAGTTATCAAAAATTTTTCAAACTACCAAAAGTTTCAAATATTTCATTTTGAAAAAATTGCTATAAAATTAAAATGAGTCGACCATTTTCGCTAAAATTTTAAAGCCACTCCTAGACATACATAACAAAAATGCATGCAAACTTTGATCAGATTTTACCGTAACATACTCGAACGCGGATGAGCGACACACACACACGCACGCATGCACGCACACACACACACACCCACACACACACACCCACCCACACACACACACACACCCACCCACACACACACCCACCCATGTACACACACACGCACACACGCACACGCACACGCACACGCACACACACACACACGCATACACGCACACAAGCACACGGACACGCACACGCACACAAGCACGCACGTGCACACGCACGCATGCACGCACACACACACACACCCACACACACACACCCACCCACACACACACACACACCCACCCACACACACACCCACCCATGTACACACACACGCACACACGCACACGCACACGCACACGCACACACACACACACGCATACACGCACACACGCACACAAGCACACGGACACGCACACGCACACAAGCACGCACGTGCACACGCACACAAGCACGCGCACGCACACATACACACGCGCACACGCACACGCACACGCGCAGACGCACACGCACACACACACACACATACGCACACACACGCACACGCACACACTCACACACACACACACATCCATACAGCGGACAATTTTTGAAAGTAGCTTATTCGAACTCCCCAAGTAGTCGTTGACACTCTTAGATACACAATGTATAGATATGCCGTAAGTAACAAAATAACCACAAATCTTTTAAAAAACGACAACGGTCGCCGAAGCAATGCGTAGGGAGCTACAGTTTTTGCTTTCTAATAACCATCAGGAACATAAAAATTAGCTTCTGAACTACGATACTGCCGCATTAGATGTTTGATTGCACCGAATTTAAAGGTAATAATTTACCAATATGTATTCTTAGCTTGAACGTCTGAAATTCATAGTATATACAAATTTCCTTTTAATTTAAATGGTCGATTTTGAGATGGGTTTTAAGATGACTAAATTATTTCAACATGGTAACCACTTAAGTCTTAAATGGTTATATGTAAAAATAGGAACAATGTTGAAATTTGAAGAAGCTAAGTTATACCACCTATCAGCAGCGATTTTCTCATAAGTTGAAAAACGATCTAAGGCACTACTCCAAGCTAAGCTTGAATATTCATAAATTTCAAGTTGAAAATGGTGAAGCATAATCAAATTTTAAAGCTACATATACTCGTACTAGGAAGACAAACTATTTTCATCTACAAGAATAAGAATTTCTTAAAAATTCATCGAGTTTAATTTTTGTAATAACAAATGGGATGTAGTATAGTATAGATAATGATTCATAAATAAACATGTAATTGAAAATTTTGTATAAATTAGATTATTGCTTTAAAAGAAGTTTAAAATAAATTGGTTAAATATAAGTCAGTGCTCTTTGAAAGAGCACGAAAAGCCTCTTTACTCTTTGCTAAAATCCAATTTCATCGCTTAGCCATAGGTACACCGTAATCCTATTTACGTCTAGCACACATCTGCCACGCAATAGTGGATACCTCGACGGATTTTATGCTCAACCGCATCATTGTTGGCCATGTACTGTTTCGCAGCTCCCGCGCCAATTCAATCCGTAATTTGACTAAATTTCGTGTGAATTGTAAACACATGTCGGATCAGCCAATAAATACATGAGCCTTATTACAAGGATTTTGCGCATTTCACTCACAATCGTCAAAGTAATGCACAATCTATATTTTAGTTTGTGTAAGGACTACCTATTGAAGCGAACTAAAATGATATAGAGTTTAAAGGATTAGGAACACAGAACTAAAGCTTTGTATGAAGGCGGGATTTCGGACGAGTCCAGTTTACTCGAGGCTAGACGTCAAAGAGCTCATTTCGTTTTTCTAAAGTCGGGCACCATATACTTTATGAGACCGCAACAGCATAAGGTAGTTGGCACGGTTCTCGATAGCTTAGTAACAGACTCAACTTATTTCGCTATAAAAAATGCTTTAATTTAAAAAAAAATTGAAATTTTTTGTTTTTAACTATTAATTAATATACTAATTTAGCAAATAACTCGAAAAAAACAAAATTTTAACGTAATGTTTACTTCTAAATTCAATAAACCAAAAAGAATCCGAGGGAGCAGTTGTCGATAACCATTTTACGAGTCGGAGCAATTCTCGATAGGTGCAAAAGACCCAGTTCTCGATATACCAACAAGCCCATTGTTCAGGTTAGGTTCTAGGTTATGTCAAAACTTGATTGAATAACATACACATTTTGATTATTATAATTACATAATTATTAATTAAAAGTAATGCTTAAGTACTTTTAAGCATTGAAATAACATTTAATGAAAAATTTATTTGTATTTTGTGTATATTATCTGACTATCGACAACTGGGTACGTACGCGTAATTAAGACGGAGTTGTCGATATATGAATTAAAATAGTTATAAGTAAATAAATCAAAATTTAACTTTTTGATTGCGCTTTTTTTGTTGAATTTAAAGGTAATCTTGGCTTTACAGTTTTTTGAAACGTTCAATTTATTACAAAAATGTCACTTTAAAGTTTACTTTTTGTTACGGTTGAGGTTAAGGAAACGCCGAGAAACGCATCAAATCTGGGAGTACCAAGAAGTGTGAATTTTTATTTAACAAATAGCGCTAACTGAGTTTTTATAATTCAAAATATTTATTCAGTGATATATTCTTAATATAGAAATAATTTTCTCGTACCGAAAAATTGCTCAAAATATATCTAAAATCGTATTATTCCTTCGAGTTATCGACAACTGGGTACCTATCGAGAACCGGGTCCACTACCTTAATTGTTTTTCGGGTGTGTAGTTGTAATGGATTTCGAAAGATGGTAAATATGTAATGCCAGCTTACTGAAAATAGTTGCTGAAACCAAATCGGAGTATGGGGCAGTATGTCAATATGGACTCCTTCCACTATGGATATCAACTAATTTTAGACTATTAACAAATATATGTATGTTACAGTTCTATCAAAATCTTTTTGTTTTAATTATATATATATATATATAAGTTGCGAATGTCCAAGCTTTACCAGTCGAAAATCGAAAAATAAAAAAGTCCTAATCCAGACAACTCCCAAATTCATAAATTATAGATAGGCAAAATTGGGGTACTGAAATGTAGCATCTCACGCTGATTCTTTGCCGTGTAAGGGTTAAAGTTGTCAGTTTTAAGATTTTTATAATCTTGTATAATAAGTAACTGAGTAAAAATAAAAACATCGCAATCAACAGTACTGTGATTTAAAAAACTAGCCGATATTAAATTTCAGTTTTTTTCGTAAGAATGTCTTTAAAATAGTTATTAGTTATATAAATGAAATGGAAATTACTCGTTATTTCATAATATATTCATATTTTTTGTATATCTAATATTTATAGTATAGGGGGCAAACATTTTTTTCTATTTGCTAAAATAATTAGTTAAGAGGTTTACAACACTCTGACTCCCAAAAGTGTAGAGTAACTTTGATGATCTTTTGTGACTAACTAATAAACTAAATGAAAAATCGGTTTTCGGACCTTTATTGTACGCAGGTTAAAAACATCAGAAGAGATTATTAGCTGAAAATTTTGTTGAAAAATTATTTATGACAAAAAATCTATCTAATTGAAAAAATTTCAAGTTAATTGAATAAAATGTGCTTAAGTTATGTTCAGATCAGATTTGAAAGATTCATAGCAGATTTTGATTAAAACGCGTTTAAAATTTCCGTAACAATATTTTGTGTAAAAGCAATAGTTAATAGTAACTCAGTGTAGCGGAAATCAAACAATTCCAGACGTCACATTGAAAAGAAAAACATATTATGTATCCCTCAATTTTTTAGTTAACTCCACGATAGTGAATATTACTGTATAAGACACAGGGGAAAGTACCCAAGTATAGACTCCCATATTTATTTTGGCTGTAACTTTTGATTGCCTTGGTAATAATTAACATTTCGAAATGGAATTTGTCGAATAAATGCACTTTTTAAAAGTAATACATTATTTTTGGTCATACTATCATATTTAGTCATAATTAATTATTATCTAAACTAAATAATATTAATGAAAACCGAAAAATTAAGATTTTATGTTTTCAAAAGTGTCCATGTACGGAATTTTTTATCTAAAAATTAAAAAATGGTTGTTTAAACATATATGTGTTAAAGTTATAAAACAGTATGTTTACTATAAATATTTCACTTAACACGTGAATAATTTAGTGGTAATATCTTAAAAAATATTTATTATTTAAAATTAAAGATTTCACAAATTGTACAAATAAAAGAATTGATTATTCCAAATTACTTTGACCCTTTTTAACAGATTAGAAATTAAAATTACGTGAAACAACTATAAAAATGTATGTTTATATTAGCAAAAATAATATTGTAGTGTCCATACTGGGCAAGAATTACATTGTACCCAGTACCAGAGCCTACCATTTCAGGATATATCAACGATGCGACACTTTTACTCATTCATAATGTACTAAACATGATTTACTCATTAATATTTAAACACAAACATATTTATGGATACAAAGGTCATGTTATAAATTATTTTTGCTATAATTTTCAGAGGGCTAAATTAAAATAAATAGCTTTGATCATATTTAATATAACTTTCACATCTATCTAATCCAGCATCTTAAGTATGTACTGCCATCATAGTCGTAGAGGCCCAATTTGGGTGTTCATACTGGGAGGGGTCGGTACTGGGAGACTCTTCCATATATCTTAAAAACCTTTGGATAGTAAGTTCTCAGTAAGTTTATTTAGAAGTCTCTTGTATGGTACAATAGTTTATTTTGTTCTCATGAAAAAGAAATCGTTCTATAAATAGAATGAAATATATATATACTGAAATTGTGAAACCTGCCACGGAGTTTAGATAAAATTAACGCGTTTTGAGAGAATCAACCATGAAGTACAAATGTATTCTGCTTAAAACCGATCCTATTATGAAGCTCTATTATCTGTACACACATTGAAAGTTGGCTGTAAGGAGTTCCTTAATCACAGCATGAAGCGAGCGCGAAGACACGCTGAAAGAGAGAAGAGAAAGCTGCGCGGTGAGCGGAAGCAATAGTAAACGAGTGCAAGATCGGCTGTGAGCAGTAGTAGGTGAGGCCGAGTGATCATTGATCAATGCTGAGTACTAGGCTCGGCTCGGATCGGCTCGACTCGGTAGTTCGTATTCATACCCTCCTTCCTCTACCTTCCTTTGGCGGACCGAAGAATGAACTTCTAACTCAGCGCGGCGGTAGCGGCGAGTGCGCACCCAGGAAAGCAATCAAAACTTCAATTTATTGCGGCTATTGTTCTCGCGCGGGACGAGATTAATATCCCTCTCCTTGTCTCCAGCTCGGCCAGCAAGAGGGAGGGAGAGGGGGAGAGAGAGAGAGAGAGAGAGGGGGGGAGGGGGGGGTAGAGCAGCTGATTTTAGCTACTACGACTCTTTCATTCGACTCGCGCTCGCACATTACTCGGAAAATTGACCTCTGCCCGCTCTCGACTTCCACTTTTTCCTACTCTTTTTTCTTGCGGCGTTTGAACATTACGTAAGCTCTGGTGTTCCCTAGTGCGACACCCCCCGTCTCTCTCTCTCTCTCTCTCTCTCTCTCTCTCTCTCTCTCTCTCTCTCTCTCTCTCTCTCTTACTCTCTATGGCAAACCGATATATGCGACGTGCCAATTTACGCGGCACTTTGCGTCCCATTGCGACATTACCCCGCGACAATCGTACCCAAACTTTCTTTCTCGAAGAAAACGTGACGCGGCTCTATTCGATCCCCGCTAGCTTTGGCTAACCTTGCCCATATCGCTTTTCTATAGTATACCCGCGTGCACGAACAAATTACCGGATGATGATTTTCCGGATTGGACCGACAATTTGCCGTTGACGTGAGTGACCTCAAGTCAGGTACTTATCGGCACACGGAAATAATCTTTTGATAAAAAGTATTCGGTTTGCCTCACTAAAATCCAAGGACTTCTAGGAAGTTTCGTACAAATTATACCGTGACGGTACAGTCAATATTCTCAATATATTTTAGCCAGGTATTTCTCTGATTAAACAAAATGTAGAAGAGAATTTGCCCACTACCGCAACCCATAAGTATTTTGATTGTATAACTTCTGGTTTGTAAATGAAAATTAAATTGTAAAATAAAATTTATTCCTTGAACGGACTTTTTAATAAACCAAAATCTATTTTCTATAATTGGCTGGTTTTATATTTTTTTCGGCAGTATCGATGATTTTGATAGAGAATTTAAGTCGATTTACCAATCTGTTTGAATTTTGCAAAATGAACGAGATTTATAAGAGTTACAACTATCGAAAGTTTCTTTACACTATATCACAACTCACGCGATATATATCACACGTACACATATACATACATACATACATACATACATACATACATACGTTTTTAAAAACATATTTTTCTGACTCAGGCCCCTCAAAAACATCGAGATTTATCCAAATCTCTGTTCCGAAAATTTTCGTCATTACAAAGCTGTCTCTTCGAGAAAGCAAAAATAAGTCTTGGACAAGACTGACAAAAATCTGCTTCAGAAAGTCTTGCAAAAGTCTGGCTACGGAGTCTATCCCAGACTTTTGTAAAAAAAATGCAAAACAAAAGCATAGCATTCCGTCAACTCTGCAGTAACCTAAATAAGGGCTTAAATTGTTGTTCTTGTTTCAAAGAATATGATGTGGAAGTTTTGTGAAGATCGAGAGAAACCTTTTTTCCTAAAACGATTTTACTACGTCACAAGAATAGATCTTGCATTATTATTGGGTCCTTTTAAACCCATTAAGTCCGAGAAACTGTAAAAATAGAAAGAAAACTTCGGAAAATCATTCAGAAATATTTTTTTCATTTTTTCGCGTTTCCTCGGGTTCTATGTGATTAAATAGTACATTATGTAACAAGGGAATAAAGTCGAAGATTATAATAAATACTTGACTTTATTCCCGTGTTACATATAGAACTTTATTCCCGACTTAACTGTAGCCACTTTGTTGACTTAAAAAGAGGGACTTCCAGTAAGAACTAGAATTTATTAAAAATGTATATTAATATTATTATTATTTATTATTACAGTGGCCAGCCATAATGGTTAGCAGTGATAAGGCTTAAAAGACCGCAGTTCCTATATCCGATGTGAACTTGTTAGCATAATCACCATAGCCACCATTCATGGTTGATGGGACTATATAGTCCATAACTTTGTTCACACAATCACGCCATTTCTCTCTATTCCACGCAGGCCTTGTGCCTTCTGGTTTTCCTACTAGTACTCTAAGTGCTGTCCTATCATTTTCCATCCTTGCTATATGCCCGGCCCATCCCAGTCTTCGAGATTTTATAACTCTGGTAATATCATTAATATCGCCTTCGGCTCGGACACAAACATCGCGTGGCGCGGCGGGGACTAGAGTGGGGGTAGGGATTTAATGTAGCGCTTTATTCCCGGCTCGGCGGGGATAAAGTACGTACTTTATGGCTGGGTGTGTTAAAAAGTACTTTTATCACACTTGCACGAAAACGCGCTTTTACATGCCCATATAGCGGGATTAAAATGGCCGTTTTCCGACCGGCAGGCGGGAAAATAAATTTTCGAAAATCTGTTCTAAGTTGGTTTAAGCATCCTTAAACACCAAGTATGATCCGGATGATACCACATGTTTAGGTATGCCTAAACACTCTAGTAGGCTGATTTTACAGTCTAACAAGCGTGTGTTTGCACCGTGTCGAGAAACGGCCAAATTTTGTTTCGCTGCATTGGCATAAAAAACACGTTATCAATACATGTTTGACAAAAAATATAGTGGGCACCATAGGGGAAAAGTCTTTTCGCCTTTGTGTGTTTGCAATACTTGTCTTCAGCCCGCAATACGCACTCGCCTTCGGCTCGTGCTTCTCCCCTTCGCCTCATATTGCACACACGGGTGATAAAAGCCTACTTTTCTCCCATGGTACGCAATATACTACTATTCCCAAAAAGGCGGGAATAAAGTGCCATTTCGACCCGCTATTCAGGTCAATAAAGTGACCATTATAGTTAAGACTTAACTGTATTATTCACGACTTAACTATAGCCACTTTGTTGACTTGAAAAGTGGGATCCACTCACCTACTGTCAATACGAAACGAATTTCATATGAAAATGAAATATTATGTATAAAAATTCAAATACATCAAATCAATAAAAGTTTATTTTGTATAAATTAAAAAGTTGTCCAATTACTGTGCGTAGTAAATGACGGAAGGTTTGAATTAGTTTGAATTACTGGACTTATTTAACATAATAAAAAATATTAAAATAAATGCTCTTAATGATGCTTTATCCGAATCTATAATAGTTTTATTTATATAATATATTTTTTTCATATCTCAAAACAATTTCATTTACGCTTTATCGCCTTTCATTCATTCAGCGTTTCCTTGAGCTTTTTGCTAAGATTTGCCAGAAAAAAGACAAAATCGTACAGCACAAATTTCAAATGATAATTTTAGTATTTAAAAAAAGAAAACGTAATATACATTCGGTGCTTATACATAAAGGAGAATTTGAAAATCAATTAAAAATATAATACGTTCTTTTCATCCGAAAAATATCCAGTTTTTATTTGAAACTTGAACTAACTAACTAGTTTTATTTGAACTAAAAATTTGAAATTTCGTAAAGACACTAACTAAAACAAGTATTGTAATATTATGAATAATTTTTTGATTAAATAATAGAGGAATCGATGACGGAAGTTCAATATTTTTATATTAGTTTTCGTAGTCATAATAGCATTTCAAGGAAATTGTAAATGTTTTAATTTATTTCATCATTGTTCAGAAAAGTTTTGACATTCCAGTTTCGACGGAAATATTGAAAATTGTGAACTTTCTCTTGCAGTAAAATAAAATATTAATAATTACCCGGGCATGAGTAGTAGTCGTTATTTCAGGGGCTATAAATTACCAATAATTAATAGAGTGGAGTGAAATTTTATAACCACAAAACGTTAGTGAAATTTGTTTTTAGAAAAAGCAGTTCAACCCGTGTGCGCGTCAAGTGCAATTAAATGTCGATTAAATTTCTGCGCAGCTATAGCAAAAATAGCGTTTAATTTGTTCGAACATTTTTTCTTTCATGCATGTTTACACGAAAGCAAATGCAATGGCCATCATAAAGTAAACGCTCGCCAACTTTCTTCAAAGCGATTTAATGCTCCATTGGTCCTGCTTATACGTGAGCGTTTTCCTCGCCGCACGTGCCAACTTATTGAAATCGATGCATTCCCTGCTATGAGCTTGTACTAGTATACTCTAAGTGAAAAACTTGCATCGGACTAATCATATAATAAATACTCTTCTTGTACTGCATAGCTCATTTTTCATTTACATTTCTTATTTAACAAGTTAAGAATGACAGAAATTTTGATAAATTTTGAATATTAAAAATTTTTAAAAGAATTTTCTGAAACCCTTGATTTGATTTAAATTTTTAATTTTGATTGACTTGATACCACTAGAAACTAAAGGAGAAAGGACTATAAGTATGCAAAAATCTAACTTTCACAGTTTTAATTATTTATAATTATTTAGGTAAAATTTTTCTGTTCATATTAGATAAAAGCATCATTTTCAATTATTGCGTGTAAAATAATCTAAAAATATTTTTATTACCTCAAAAAGGTTTATTTATTAAAATATTGAATATTTTCTTTTTTAAATTTATACTGAATAAGAAATTGTTTTTTTATATATATTATAAAGTACCGAATTACTTTTACTTGCAGGAAACACAAGCAGCGTACACAAAAGTACTCCTATTTTGTAAGAAAAGAAAAAATAATCCTCATGAAAAATGTGTACGTGCCGTGCAGCCATGGTGCTGACAATTACGGCGTATGTTTCGGGAGCTAAGAATTTTAAGTGTATGCAGAGTTGTAATTTATTTCATTATTGCTTTTTATTTTTTTATTACTGGTTCTGGTTTCCCTGTTCTGTCCTATTAAACCATAATAAAAGACGTTGAAATACTAATAAAAACGGCAAAAGAAGTAGGTTTAGAAATTGACGAAAAGAAAATGAAATACATGGTCACTGACAGAACGGCATCCCGTAAATGAGTATAGCCACCTGAAGGAGTTAGATAAAACCTTTAAAATAGTAGAAGAATTTAAATACCTCGGCACTATAATTGTCTCAAAAAATGAGACATATAAAGAAATTAAGAAAAGACTACATTCCGTAAATGCATGACTTTATTCGGTGGGCAAATTACTAAAATCGCGACTACTATCACGGAAGACAAAATTAGAGATATATAGGAAAGTTATTATGCCAGTAGTCCTATACGAATGTGAGACATTGGCACTAACTAAGCGGGAGGAGGATAGGTTCAGAGTATTTGAGAACAAAGTTATGAAAAGGATATTTAGAATAGAAGCTTACACAATAGGGAAATAAACGACTTAAAGGAAAAGTGGATATTACCAGAGTTATAAAATCTCGAAGACTGGGATGGGCCGGGCATATAGCTAGGATGGAAAATGATAGGACAGCACTTAGAGTACTAGTAGGAAAACCAGAAGGCACAAGGCATACGAGGAATGATAAAATGGCGTGATTGTGTGAACAAGGTTATGGACTATATAGTCCCATCAACCATGAATGGTGGCTACGGTGATTCTGCTAATAAGACCACAGCGGATATAGGAACTGCGGTCTTTTAAACCTTATCACTGCTAACCATTAATGACTGGCTACTGTAATAATAATAATAATAATTACTGGTTCTCGAGAATTGATCCCTGGTAGAAACGTTCCCCATATGTTCGCCAGATTTTACTCTATTTTATAGGGAATGGCCAATTTCTGCTTAAAAGTCTGGCCAGAAACCCCGCTACCTGTCGACGTTTTCTCGTCAGAAACCTGACCAACTTATGGTTAATGAATAAATAAATAAAAAATAACGTTTAACGAATTTTTATAAGTTAATAATGATTATTATGTCATGGATTTAATAGCTTATTGTTAATAGAATGCTAAGATATATTTGGGATAGATTCGAAATAAAAACTAAAACTTATTTCATTAAAAGTTTTTTTAAGGTTAGAGTTTTATAATTAAATAAAACATAAAAAAATCAAATAAATAATCGAATAAAAATTTGCATGCTGTTTTAATGCAGAAGTACTATAATGGGATTTACATTTTCAATAATTTTTTAGGGTTATGTAAGCTATTTAGATTTTCTATAAATTTCTGGTCAGATGCTGGTTTATTTCTGGCGAACTATTAGGAAACGGATCTGCCCAATAGATCGTGAACCGACCATCTAATATGCTCAATTTTCTACCAGGGATCTTATGCACTGATTTAACTACATTACTAAATTCTAGCAGTTAGTCTCGCTAAGCTTAATATTTTGGCCAAAATAAAAAAGATCGAATTAAGTAATTTTAGGAAATAACTACCTTCAAAACAATGTCTGAAATAGACAGTAAAAGTTTTTCGTAAAATTATAAAGTAATTTATATTAAATCTTGTATGTGATTAATTTCTAATTAAGAAAATGTAATTTTTCCACAGAGATAAATGAAAAAACTCGAAAAATGAAAAGAAAAACGAGGTTAAAGGAAAACTATTTTAAAGGACCATGAAATTCTTTATAATTTTACCAATTTCACAGCTTACAAAAACTATGTGTTAGTGAATACATCTCTAGTAGTGCCCAAAGTTTCGAGAAATCTTCAAAAACAAACGGACTCACAAGAAAAAACATTCACAATCAAGACCCTATGAGCAGTGCGTCAAAGACGCGTTCAGCTAACAGCCTCAGAGCCACTGTGATGTTCGGAGAACAGCGTCACGATTCTAAGGACGTTGAATGGCAATTGAGGATCTCATATAAGGATGCTGTGATAATAGGTCACTGGAAAAGCGAGCAACCAGCTACATTACAGCATTCCGATACGTAGCAGCAATTATTGACAACCAGCACAAAATCACTGCAGTCGCATATGCATTCACAGTTCGAATTTTAACGCTGAGATTAACCTCCAGGTTCGAGTGAAATATTTTCTATTCGTTTTGTAAAATGTGCCGCTGTTAATACTGTTATAATTTAACTCTTATTAAAAATAAGGTTATTTAAAATAGTAAAATAAATTATTTCGGTCATTTAGTCAACTTATCTGATGAATTGTATTATCCTTTGTAGGGTTACAAATCTTTTCTTTTTTAATTTCATTATTTTTTCTTGAATGGGACTCACCATTCGACTTCTAAGGCAGATACAAACTTAATTCATCAAATTGCGATCTAACATTTTTGTAAATAAACTTACTACTATAATCAATTCAGCTTGTTAAAAAAATAGAACGTTGGCTTATCACCAACCTAAAAGTAGATACGAAACCTAATTTCATGTTTGTACACATATTATCCGTTTGTAAAAGTCAGAAAAAATATCGAAGTCTGTAGCGATGAAATAATGAAGAATATTGTTTGTTTGATTAAAATTAACAATCAGATAAGTTGACTAAGTTCCCTAAATAATTTATTACTATTTAAATAACCTTATTTTATAAGCGTTAAAGCTTTGTGAATTATTTAATTTTAGGAATTATAACCTTCTGAACGGTGCCACATTTTAGAAAACGAATAGATAATATTTTACTCGTACCTGGAGGATAGTCTCAGCATTATGATTCGGGCTGTTAATGCCCTCACAGCTGCAGTGATTTTGTGCTGTTTGCCAATGATTACTGCTGCAGATCCAAGATCTGTAACGTAGCTTGTTGCTTGCTCATCCAGTAACCTGTCATCGTTGTATCCTTACGTGAGATCCTCAACTGCATTTCAATGTCCTTCAAATCATGCCGCTGCTCTCCGGACATCGTAATATGACTCTGGGGCTGTTATTTGGACGTGTCTTTGGCATTCTACTTCTGACGACTTGCTTGTAAACGTTTCTTGTAAATTCTTATATTTTTGGAGATTTCTCGGGCGTTTGGCTACTAATGGTAAATTCAATACAATTCTTATACGCTACAAAATTGGTAAAATTACAGAAACTTTCCTCGTTTCTTTTAAAATAATTTTCCTTTAACCTCAAGTTTCTCTTAACTGTTCAAGATTTTTCCTTTAACTGCATCAAAATATACATTTCATTCTATCGAAAATTTGAAAACACATGTCTATTTTAGACATTTATTAGATTGTTATTTCCTAAAATTAATCAATTCGATTCTTTTATTTTGACTAATTTATTAAGTTTACCATGAGTTAAGTTTGGAATTATAATATAGTGAAATCAAAGCATAAGAACTAATAAAAATGAAAAATTAAAAAGCTTCATGAAATGTTTTCTCATTTCTTGCAAAAGGGAGCTACTTTTGCGTACGTTACTTATTTTCATATTCGCGTACGATATTTTTTCCGTTTTGTGCGCAATTCCAGTCCCTAGACGGACTCAACAAAAAAATGTACGCAAACTACGTTTACTTTTAAAATATCTTAAACAATAATTCATTTGGATTTATATAATGATTAAATTTTAATATGCACAAAAAAATAAAACAAACATTTTCACTTTGATTAGAATAATGAATAAATAACTATCGTAAATAAACTTAATAATATTTTTTTATTTACTGTAAAATTTTTTAAGAACGAAAATTGTATGATTCTTAAAGTACAATTTATTATTATTTAACATCTTAAAATTGCATTGATTATACATATGATTCTGTAGGTATAAATAAAAAGTATCTGTACGTAATGAGTATTGAGAACAAAAATTCTGCACACAAATCAAATCTGCATAATATAAACTTTATTGTACGTTTTTATTACATATAGATTATATATAGTTTATATATGCTCATTCGTGTATATATAGAATGTGCATCGAGGGGCTATTCGCTCTAAAATATGGGTACAAATGATTGCAGATTTCATACGATTTCCGGTGATTTCAAAAACGATTTCAACAACTTTTGGCTAAATATGATTTCATATGATTCTCACACAAATTTATAATTTCAACTGATTTCAATTGATTTCAATAATGATTTCAAAGTCACTTAAATTTATACTATAAAATAAAGGGCTATACCGTTTACAAATAAATAAATAAATAAATAAACGAGTAAAAAAACATTATTAATTTTAAAATTATTTTGTAAATATACTTTGCACTATTAAATAATGATCGAGAGCATACATAATCTAAAAATCAATGCTTATGAGAATACGTGACTTTTCAAATAGTATGATATCCGATTTTTCGGCAATAAATCATTATAAAATAGTAATCAGCTGTACAAAAATTAGATAGCAACTAATTATTCCAACGTCTATAGTAAAAGATATTAAGTAAAACAAAAATATTTCGAACAAAATATTTACTTAAATAAATGTTTTATTATTTGAAATAATATTGAGTCTACTATAATCCTCTTTCATCATCTTTAGTTATTTCGGGTTCAGAAATAGTGAATGAATAATTCTGAATGTTAATATATCCATGTTTTCCCATGGGTTCTAAAGAGAAATTATTTGTATTTATCACTGGCTCGTGCCAATGGCATAAAACCCCAATATATTTCGTATTTCCAGTAATCGCCGCATATTTACTAAAGTTCTATTGGTAGGTACGCTCATGTATCCAAAATAAAGTACATGGCCCAAATAATTTCTTTTACAATCAAATCTTTCGAAAAGACACCAGTCACCAATATAGATTTCTGTACATTTTTTCTTGTAAGATAATAGAGTACTATTACCTAACATATTTTTGTTCTTATTATATTTTTGTAATTCCGAATCTCTAACACGCTGAAAGCTATCACTACTGAGATTAAACTGATTTTGATTTAACAGCCAACAAATAGAAGATTTCCTTATTAGATTCATTATTAGCTTTATCCTCTACTGATATAAACTGACTATTTGGTCTGATCTTTGTCTTATCTTTATTATATTTTTTTAATTCTAAGCCGCCAGTTACATGAAAAAGAATTTTTAAATCCTTAACTAAATCGGCATTTTCATTTCCAATGAAAAAGTCATCTTTCGTACCCAAAAAAGTTTCAGAAGATTAGGAAGGCGTTATAACACAAATTTCACAGTCGTCTATATCTTCAAATATATCAGAATCATAATTCTTCAAAAGAATATTTTCACATTTTTATTTCAATTCCTAAAGATGTAATTTCTAAAAATGCGTCTTGTTCTGCTTTATTAATAATTAAGATTATATTGTTACAATCAGGCAATTGAGCAATCTTTTTGAGTACTTGTGCTGTCGAATCGCGGAAAATGAAATTCTTTGGTAAATTTTTAAAAGGTACTACTTGAAAAATCACTTTGGAGCTGTATTCGTTGAATTCGATGCATAGTTTCTATAAGACTAGGATTAACAACCATAGAAAATTTAATGCTCATAGATCTCAGACGTCGAAAAAAGCTTTCACAGGCCTGACTAGAACGTAGCCATGGTAAAAACAGTTCTGACTGATTTGTATAATCCTAAGCCAAGCTGAGCTATTCGTAATTAAAAAAGATTAAATAATAAAACCTTTAACTCTAAACCCAAAATCCAACTAACACAAACTGAGGAATTTGCAATTTAAAGAGTATAAATAATAAAGCCATAAACTGTAAACCCTAGATCCTAAATCTTAAACCCAACTAACCCAAGCTTAGTAATTTGAAATTAAAAAAAGGTTTAAATAATAAAATCGTAAATCCTAAACCATAAACTTAACTAACTAACTCAAGCTAAGCAAATTTCAATTAAAAAAGTTAAAATAATAAAACCTTCAACTCTTAACCCTGGGTCATAAACCCTAGATCCAAGTAACCCAAGCTGGTGCATTTGAAATAAAATAAAAGTTTAAATAAGAAAGCCGTCAATATTCCTTATACCTAAAACCCAACTCACCCGAGCTCAGCCATTTTCAGTTGAAAAAGTTAACAATCCAAAATAAACAATTCAATTCATGTACCCAAAATTCAACTAACCCAAGTTGAGCTATTTGGAATTTGTTGGGTTTAGGAATTATGGTTTATGCTTTACTTCAATTAATGTTAGTTTTGTTTTGTGTTTAGTTCTTATGGTTCTATTATTTAATCTTTTTTTTAATGGTTCAACTTGGGTTAGTAGGATTTAGGTTTAAGGTTTAAGGTTTTATTATTTGAACATAATTAATTGTAAATTATATACTTAGTTTGGGTTAGTTTGGGTTAGTTGGGGTTTAGAATTTACGTTTTTTATTATTTATACCTCTTTATAATTTCAAATTGCTCAGCTTGGGTTAGTTGGGATTTAGGTTTAAGGTTTAGGGTTTTATAGTCCCTCGATGTGCATAAACTATACATAGAGAATTAGGCAGAGTTTGTGTATAGTCTATATCTAATTTTTTTACATGGGTACATTATTCTACGTCTCCTCATAGATACTGTTGTAGGCGCATTGGGTTTATAATTATTAAAATTTCCCTTTTTAAAGCGGAAGCTTTGTGTTCTTTTTAACATTCAAATTTACTTTTTCTTTTAATGTTTAAAATTCTTTTTATTTTCAATTTTTCATAAAAATACGAAAATTAAAAAGAAATTTGTATAAACTTAAATATCTTGAAAATTAAAGAACCTCATGGTCTAAAATTCGACTTTTAGTGTTACATTTATACGTACATACTATATGCTCGTAAGGAATTATTTATTGATAACAATATTTATGATGCCGTCATACGACATTGGACATTCAATACAGTATGTACATTGTTAAAAACTTAATAAATTGTAGTAACAGAATATAAACAGGTTAGATTTGCAGTAAAAATTCGTATTTGCTTAAAGCATACACTTATCCAGTTTCTAACCAGATATTAGCTATAATTTGGCTTATTTGTAGCTTATTAATTAATGCTCAGTTACCCAACGTATTTGATTTACGGCGTTACCAACACAGGGGTCAAACGGGAACGATCGTCCTTTCTAGTTAATATCTCTGGTCAAAAGAGTCATTTTCAATGATTCTTTATTTGAATCGATAGCTTTTTGATGTTCTTGAAGATTGTGTTGGAGAATTCAATGCAAATAAATTATATTAAAAGTTATTGTACAATAAACATCATGCGTTTGAGTAAAAAATTGTCAAAAAAAATTTATTTTCAAAAAATTGTAACTCTAGTAAAACAAATAGGGGAGAAGGGGTAATCGCGGTCACATTTCCAAAAATGCTTATTATATGGGTGATTCAGCCGTAACTGTCCTGTAAAGAAGTACAATGCAAATACAACAGAAATATTTTATTAAAATTATTATAAACGTCTGCTTACAATATTATTTGACTATTATTATTTTGAACAACTGTGGCACAGTTTTGTCGTACGTTTGGAGGATACTGTTATATTGCACCGCAAACACTTCAACCAAGATTTTCGGATAATTACGTGAGGAGAATAACCACAGCGTGCTAGTTTATTGTCAGGAATGATATTATGTAGGGCCTGCTCTTTAGGAAGTCGATTATAGATAAGTTGCTCTTGAATTTGTAATCGTAAACAGTTATGTAACATTGGAGCAGTTTTCATGACACTTCAACTTCCCTTACGTCATTAATCCACGGGGATCAAAAGGGAGCAATATTCACGTTTATGCTATCTCTCTCGTCGTTTTTGGCTAGTCTAATATCGGGCAATAGTGGACCACCTACTACAGTACTATAACTCCCCCCTCCCCTCCCCTCCCGGGTCCGGCCATCCCTTTCCAACGTATATAGAAATGGCATGCCAGTTTAAAATAGGTTGTTCCCTTTTGACCTCCATGGGGTAGCTAAGGATCAATCTGGCTAATAATTAATAAGCTGATCAGACATTCTGGCTAACTTTCTACAAGAGATGTATAACATTTTATGCGAGGGTGACTGTCAAAGGTTTACGGCATTTATGAATCTCAAAAAGAAGAAAAAGTTCATAAAGCAAGATTAATCTGAACAACGTACTATCAAATTATCAGAATGCTAAATATTTTCTACTTTAAGTAAAAAATTAAAAACAATGCAAAATGTCTTGTCTCTTTCAGTATAAAATACCGTAAGTCTGTTTTGAAAACGTAACTATTTATCAATAAATAAAAACTTATATATATATATATATATATATATATATATATATATATATATATATATATATATATATATATATATATATTAAAACAGAGTAATCGTGTAATAATTTTATAAAGTAGAAAACAAACTTATGGTATTTTTTTATACTAAGCACGGTATATTTAATATACCGAATTTTAATTAGGAGATATTCATTACTTACAGAAGGCATTTGGGGGATGTGTGAGACTGCAAAATCTTACGATTTCTTACCAAGAATGAAGAAGGGGGAGGGAGTTTTTTTTTTTTTTTTTTTTTTTTTTAACGTCGCCATGTTTATGCTTCCATGTGGTGCTAATCGACAACGGGGGTCTGCGGTGTGTTTGTAAACAAAGCACATGTAATTTTTACAGTGGTGCTTGTATCAATCGGCAGAGACTAGGATTCGAACCCGGGTCACCGGCGTGGGAATCCGACACTCTACCGACTGAGCCGCCGCAGGAATGGGGAGGGAGTGTTTTATTGCTTCTAAAATTGATTGAATTGAGCAATCGATAATTATGGCTAGATTCTACGACAAAATCAGTGTATATTAATTAATTTCTCAGTTTTATTATGCGATTAAAGAAGCAAATCGATAATGGTAAAAATGGTTGCAGAGATATAAATATGTCTAAAGGGATTAATTTTTCAAAATTTAGCATGAATTTTGAACGTAACTAGTCAAATATAAAAAACCAGGGCCTGTCTGGATAAACCCTGAAATACAGATTCCATTTCTTGTTCAAAGAATCATTGCTTATAGTTTGAGTCAGATCCGTGACCTGCATAGTGTAGACTGTCCTTATGAGAGGATAGAAAAAGATGTTTTTGAAAAATGATGTTTAATATTTTTTACAATGAATTTTTCCTGAACAATTAATTACGGTGCAATCATCCATTTACAGCATTTGACAGTATTTTACAGTATCTGACATAGTTACTCAGAAATTTAAAAAAAGAATCTTGTACAGGCTATATCAGTAGTCAGAAAGCAGGCGTCGTTTCTGAAAATGCTTTCTCGTCGAGCAACATGAGAATCAATTTGAAACGGGCAGTGCAGAATCGTATGAGAGTGCGGTAGAGGTAGCATCAGTACAGCCGGAGAAGCATCGGCCGTAGCTTATCGAGGGCAGGGGCCGGTAATAGATTTTCATTGTTCCGTGAACTCGTCCGTCGATCGGCCAATCAATTATTGATGATCGGACACATTTTGTCCTCACCTGCACACATACACATGCGCGTGTATAAACAGATTGACGCAAAGGGAGAAAACCAAAGAAAGGAAGAAAGAGAGAACCGCAGCAGGAGGAGCTTGCAGCAGAGTCGCGCATGCGATCGAGATAAGTGTCGGAAATAGAAACGTCCGTGCGAATGCCGGATATTCGATGCGGGAAGGAGAGTCTTTTTTTCGCTATACCACTTGATAGATTGGATTCTTTACTCTACACCGCGCGCGTGAACCATCGCTAACGATCTCATTTAACATTATCTACACGTATTTTATGCCAGGACATTAACATGCAGTATAATAAATGAAAAAAAATATTGCTTACTTTTCAGTTTTAATATACAGCTAAAGTTTCACATTTTCAAATTTCGAAAAATGGCTATAGAATTGAAATGAGTCGACCACTTTTGCTAAAATTTTGAAGCCCGTCGTAAATATGGATAACAAACATGCATGAAAAGTTTGGTCAGATTTTACCGCGGAATTAACGCGGATGAGCGATACATACACACACTTACACACACACATACACATATACACACACGTACACACACACACGCACACACATACACACACACACACACACACGCTATCTACATGGCGAACATTTTTTGGGAGCGGATTATTCAACAATGCTTTCTCTTTGAGATGTACAAAAATACATGAAAATGTATAATTATATATAAGTAGTTAAACATAATTATATATAACTTTTGTCTCTATATAATCATGCACAATTGTGCATATGTTTAAGTGTGCAGGTGTATGTATGAATGTGTATGTATACGTGTTTTCATGTGTGCGTGTGTGTGGATAAGTATAGGCATGTTTTTCGGTGAGTATTAGAGTGTATGTGGATGGGTATGTGTACATGATTTTATGTGTGCGTAATGCGTATGTTCTGGTGAATGTGTATGAATATGGATATGTGTATGTGTTCTGGTGCGGGTGCATGTAGGTGTTTGCAGTGTATGGGAATATGTGTACGTGTGTTTTGATGTTTATGTGGATGCGGGTATGTATATAGATAAGTGTAACGTACACTCGCCTGTAAGATATTCGCGTCGAACGTTTTTTGAAATGCTCCAATGAGATTTTCCGATTTACAGGAATTAACCAATAAGGTCGTTCTATTTCAAAAACGTTCGACGCGAACATCTTACCGGCGAGTTTACACGTGTTTTGGAAGCGCGCGTGTAGTCTTAGTGATGTGATGTGCATGGGATACACACGTATATATGTACATTTGTATGTTTGTTAATGTGCGCATTAGTTTTGTATGTGGTGCGTGTACGTATGAGTTTTTATGTGTGTGCATGTGCGAGTGTGTCGGTGTATGTTAGTGAGTAAACGTGCATAGTGATTAGTGGGTGTGTGTATATATATGTATGTGTTGATGTTTTGTAATACATACCAAATATATATTTTAGTATAGGATAAAGACACTAGTAGTCGGCCATCTAAAGAAAATCTTGTATTCAAGCTATTACAAAAAATTCAGAAACATCTTTGTTTATAAATTACCGGTTCTATTACACTTTAAATGTATTCTAGTTATTGATAAAATGTTTATTTTTGCTTAAAATATTTACAGGATTATTATAATATATGTTTTAATAAAATATGACGAAAGCGCTAGTAGTCGGCCACCGGAATCTAGTACTCGGCCGCTTGATCGCTAGTAGTCGGCCAGGATAATTTAAGGGGTAACGCCAGTCTAAAATTTTCAAAAAATCGATTTTTTTTGGTTTAAACGATACTTTGGACCCTTAAAAATCATATCCAATTGGTTTTATACAAAAATAAAATTTGTAAGAGGTCCAATTCTCGATTTTGCCGCAGCGCCTCGGAGCGCGCCGTGACGGCTGAATCAGCCACCACGGCGCGCTCTGATTTATCGACTATGTAGTGCTCCTACCTGCCCAAATTCTATTGCTTATGGTCATTCTGGTTCCTCAGAAGTCCACCAGGGTGTACTAACACTGAATAAAAGTGTGTGTGTGTGTGAACTAGTACAGCTGCCAAGCGACGCCGTGCAGACGCTTTATTTTCTTTCCGTACATTTTCGTTCAAATATTAATAACGTGTTTTGTTATTGTAAAAGTTTTCGAATAAACAATATGAGTTCGAGAAAAGTCGTGTATTGTGACGAAGAAACCGGCCAAGGAGGCAGAAGTAGTGCAAAAAGACCGAGAATATCAAACCGACGGCCGCAAAACCGTTACGAGCTGGAGAAGCCAATCCTGGAGAACGTTAGTACATCGGCTAAAAAATTATCAAATGTAAACTTCGATGATTTTGAAGTAAATGAAGGTTTCGGTTACCGAATTCTGAATTTTGTAGCAGTGTTCTCCGCGATATCGCAAGCTCTTGTATGTAAAAAATGCAAATCCGATGTAACGTTCACCGAAACTGGAAAGCGAGGCTTGGATTTCAAAATTGTGATTTCCTGTAAAAACTGTGATCAGATTACTATTCCTAGTTGTCCATTTATTGAGAAAGGATATGATATTAATCGCAGAATTGTTCTTGCCATGCGATTACTAGGAATAGGATTGAATGGCATTATAAAGTTTTACGTTAAGTTTTTAAGTTAAGAAAATTGCCATTGAAGCAGAAGCTGTTTGTAAGCTCAGTATGAAAACTGCAGCTAAAAAAGAACGAGAAAAAACTGACGATCCAAATGGCATTACTGTATCTGGTGATGGTTCGTGGAGGAAGCGTGGGTTTTCATCTCTTTACGGGTTTGTTTCACTTATCAGCTGGTATACTTGCCAAGTAGTCGATGTTTTGGTGAAATCTAAATATTGCAAAGCTTGCGAATTTTGGAAAACCAAAACTGACACCATCGAGTTCAAGGAGTGGAGCCAAACTCACAAAGATGAATGCCAAGCGAACCACGTCGGCTCCGCAGGAAAGATGGAAGTGGACGCCGTCATCGAAATGTTCCAGCGCTCAGAATCTTTGCACAATTTGAAGTACGCTAATTACGTGGGCGACGGAGATTCAAAAACCTTCAAAGGAATCATAGATTCTGAGCCCTACGAAAAGTTCACCGTAAAAAAAAAATGTATCGTTCATGTGCAGAAGCGGATGGGTTCTCGTCTCCGTAATTTGAAAAAACAAATAAAAGGACTTGGAGGAAAAGGCAAGCTTACTGGCAAGCTCATAGACGAGTTGGAAATTTATTATGGTTTAGCAATTCGTAGGAATCATGATTCTGAGAAGAAAATGCGCAATGAAATCTACGCAACGCTGGACCACAAATTGTCTACTGATGATCAACCGAGACACGAAAGATGCTCGCGCGGAGAAACTTCATGGTGCTCTTGGCAAAAGGCTCAAGCTACTGTAGAAGATTTTGTACATAAACCACCTCATAAGAGTTAAGAAGTGACGATCTACTTACGCGTTGCTTAGGCGGCTTCATACAAAATAGCAACGAAAGTTTCAATGCGACTGTCTGGTCTATGGCTCCAAAATCTTTCTCTAGTGATAAACACGTGCTCGATACCGCACTATATATATTGCTGCAGGTATCTACAATGATGACCTTTCAAGTGTCATGAAGCTGATGCAACACTTGGGCTTGACAATCGGACCGAACTGCTATAATTTCTACGTGGAGGCGGACGCGCGTCGCATCAAGTTTTCCGAGAGATCCCTAACAGACGATGCCAGAGAGGCCCGGATGTCCTTAAAATCAGCCAGGAAGGAAGAGGAGGAGTCAGACATTAATAGAGATGGCCAAATGTACGGTGCAGGCATCGCAGATTAGAGGTATACAAAAATTTCAAGGATTTAAATGCTCCGAAAACTTTAAACGTGTTTTTCTCGAAACGAAGTTTCGTATTTATTGTTTTTTTATTAAGAAATGATTGTATTGTACAAAATGTGTATGCAATGTTAAATAAGTTAATTGAAGGGGCGTGATATATTTGTAATTTAAATTCAATTAATTATTTAAGCATTGTTCAAATATTCGCACTGATTTGTTTAACGTAGTAAATATGTATTATGTACTCGCGAGTAGCGTCTCTCCCGGTACAGCTCCAGTACGTGTGACTTTGTCTCTCCCACTTGGGATCTCACCGTGCTCGTAACTGGTTGTTTTGTCTCGCCCTCTCATACCGTGTATTTTTTATATTAACAATAATAAATCAAGAGTACTTTATTATTTATTGGTCCTGTCATTTCTTCATACACCTTCATCACTTCTAAATTAAAATCGGATGAAAAATAAAAAATCGCCGTGTGCTTATAGAGAACAAAATAAAAAAAAAAGAAAGTAAAAGTTCTTCTTTTTCTTTAGTCGACAATAAGCTACACGTAAATTATCACAAATTTTGTTAAAAAAATTTGTTTTGGTCATGTGATGGGCCCTTCTTTCACATTATATAATTATTCTCTCATATTATAATATTTTATAGCACACTAACCTCAAAATGCCAACTTTATTGTCGATTTTGAGGTTGTTGTGCTATAAAATATCGTATGAGACTGTTGTGGGAGGTGTTTTTCTACCTTGCTCGATTTTCTCACTCGCTTCGCTCGTGCGAAAACCCTCGAGCAAGGTAGAAAACCATCTCCCACAACAGTGTCATAATATACTATTAGTAAAGTGCTGAAAAAATGTTGCATGATTACTTAGCGTGTTAACTGCTATATCTAATGCAGGAGCAGAACGCCTTTCCGGTGGCGGAGGTCGGTCTTGCAATTGCAATCCGCTACCTGGATAAGGGCAGTAATGCCCGTATGCCATTAAAAAAATGTTTATATTTACTTATACAAAACCCAACTCACTTAACCTTTTGAGTAGTACTAGACCTCTGTACGAACTTTCAGATGTCAGACTCAAGTAACTATTCAAGCCTAAAAAACTATTGGAATATAAAATTTTGTCAACATTTAAATTCAATAATTTTTTGGGGTGCCATTGATTTAAATGAAAATTTGTATTGTCTAAGTATAAGTAGGTATTTTTATAATTATAATTAATTTTTAACTCTTCGGTCGGCAAAGAAAGGCGGGAAAATTGTATGTCCAATAAATAGACTAATTTATTTATAGACTAAAAAAATGTTATTATAATAATTATACAAACCTTAAACATGTACCTGGAACATTCCAGGACATCTATCAATCATAACCTCGCCAATGCAACACAAACTGGAATATATAGATAGATAGATAATATGTATGGACTGAATGAGGTAAAGTGCGAACAATCTAGATACGATAAAGAATTAAAGAGAGGAAGAGAGACGAAATACTTACTTAGTGAAAAATAAAAAATATAAACAAGTGTGTTATGGCAGGTTGCCTGTGGCACGGCGTGTATCAGAATGACGTTTCACTGATGATTAGCTGAGAGAAGTTGTGAGTATTTTGATTATGTGCGCCAGTGTTTATTGAAGTCTGACCCATCCGATGTTTTAACTCTCGACAAGACCGCGTTGATAGGCGGTAGCATGCGTTGTATCTGCAAGATTTCCATTATCAGGCCGTTTTCAATGAAAATCAAAGTCTTGGTAATTCTAACGTCCTGAAATAAAGTTCGCTCAAAAGTGCCGACGAGAAAGAATTAGAGAAACCGTGGCATCTTCGTGTAGGTTAAGCACTTTGGCACTTCAATATTTGAGAGTACATAGGCTATTTCTATTCTGAGCAACAGAGCTGTCAATAAGAGCCATTGGCTTCTTGAGGCTGTCGAGGGAGCTAGCAGGCAGAAATTGTCTGTGTGTGTGTCTCACTTGTCAAGCTGTTAGCTTAGCTATTACTCTGTCGGCTGCTCCCCCTTGCAGTATGGAGTATAGATGTCAATGTATTATTAATCTCATGCTAGTACCTCTGCTCCACTCTACTTTTGCTCCCACTTCCTAGTTCGGCATGCTGGAATTAGCAATAATAGCTTTGGATTTCTTTTTGCCTTTGCACTTTCTTTTTACCTTTGCTCTCTCTCTTTCCCCATGCAATTGCTTATTTTTCACTGCTGTCAATTAAATATTATTTGGTTTTTATTTTTCAGTGGGCATGCGGGGGTGACCGGAGTGATGGGATGGGGCCAGAGCCCCATGGAGTTCGGGTAGACCCGTCTCCAACCCAGCTCCCCAGCCCCCTCCGCCATCGTTATCGTCACTGCTCCTGCCAGAGACGCAGAGGGCCCCCTCGAACGCGATGGAGGCCTCTAGCGCTCAACAATACAAGGAGAAGGAGCCACGTGTTCACAGGCCTTACGCCTTCGACAAGGTACATTTTTTCCAAAGATATCATTACTCCAAACAAAATACACTGATTGAATTACTTATAATACATTATATTAAGTTATTTTTTATTATTACTTATTGGTTTTTATATTCAATTGTGATTCATATAATAATATTGTCTTATAGAAGCAATACCAATATTTATATAGCTTAATATCTTTGTATGTATACTTATATAAAACATAATTTTATTTTTCAGAACTTACATTTACAAATTGCTAAATTATACGTATATTAATATTTATTTAATATTATTTCTGGCTTATTAATAATGACAATTTATTGGAGAATAGATGGAGGGGCTGGTGCGGGAGATGCAAGACCCTGAGAACGGGGTGCCCGTGCGTAGCCAGAAACTATTCCTTACCTCGATCCCTTCAGCGTTCATGGGTGAGTGCCATCGGTACCTGCGTTGTGGCGTAAGCCTAAGTGGCCAACAAGGTCAGGACACTACAGTAGGCTGCCTGCGTGTTGCAGGTTACGACCTCATCGAGTGGCTGATGGAGCGGCTCAACATTGAAGAATCAGGTACAGAATCTTATTGACTAACAAGGAGGATGGCTCCACTTACATGCTGCCTTAAAGCCAACTGCCAAGCGTGTGCTGATCCTGCTGTTCCTGAATCTACCCTATTGCTATCCAACAAGACTTGGATGAAGAACATTTTATTCTCTTAGTCTTTCCTTTTATTCCTTTTAATTATCCAGCTACATTTATTCCTCAAACACTCAGAATGATAATCATTAAATCACTAATAAAATCACTTTTTGGGCATCGTTTTTTGTTTTAACAGTTTTCATTATTTTATTTTAATTGTTTTGATCCACATTGCTTGAAATTACACTAATACTCAAGCAACACAATAAATCAAAGTCTATTTCTGTTGTCATCCTAAAGCTAAGCAAGGTATGACAAAATTAAACGAGTTCATGTTTATATTTACCTTCTATAAAGACTATCTCTAGACAACTTGTTTAGTCTTTCTGCAACAGCTATACTTGGGAATTCATTTTAAGTTTTGTTATATGCATGATCCACTTTTATTGAGAACTAATATTCATTTCTAAAAGTTAACATGCTACTCTTCTGTACATAATATGCATGCTACATATTAACTATACAGTGCATCTCATTATTCTCAGTCCATACTATGAAAAAACACAATTATGTTGACAGTAGAGGCGGTCCATATTGCTAATCAACTTTGCCAGTATGGCTACTTCTTCCCGGTGAACGACTCCAGGACTCTTACTGTAAAGGATGACAGCTCTCTTTATAGGTTTCAGGTATTTACTGTCATTACTTATCATTGTGCTCATTTCAATAATTTGTAATTTCTTGTACATTCTTGGTTGCTTTCATTTCATTACTAGTAATCTCCCACAGTTGTAGTACAATCATCAATGTTATCATTATCATTCTGACTGACTTCATTATCATTTTTTGTAGAAATGTCATTTTATTTGTACGTTAGATTTGTGCTTGCTATATAGCTAAAATGTTTCTTGAAAATAATTTTTGTTTATCAATATCTTGAATAATATCTAATGTTTTGTATTACTGAACTGGAATGTAGAAAATAGAATATTAACGAAATATTTCTGACACGTAGACACCTTATTATTGGCCATGGCAACATCGAACACCTGATAATGTGGAATATGCAATTTACTTGGCTAAACGCACTTTAAGAAATAAGCAACGCCATGGTCTGGAGGAGTATGAGATTGTACGTCTATGTTTAATCATAAATTATATATGACTCGACTTTTTGGTTTATATTTGTTTTTAATTAGTTCTTTACGCTGTTTACCATTTATTATTATATTCATTTTTGTAGGAGGCTTTGAATAGTTTGAAAAGAAATTTGCAAAATAAATGGGACATCATTCAGTTGCAAGCCGAGGAACAGGTAAACAGTCTAGCAAAAATCTTGATATTATCAAAGAAAACTAATTTAAATGGAAAACTTTTCAAAGAATTCCGTTTGTCTAATTAAGAGGATGTCGAAGGATGTTGTAAATGTTTTAGTTACATATTTCAAATAATTAGATCGTTTACAAGATCGTCTATTTTTTAAATATTCTGCATATTTTTAAAAATATGTTAGTGCTTAATTATTGTAAATATTGAAAAGTACTGTATGAATAATAAATGTAGCTATAAGTATAATGCAAGATTGACATTCTCTAAAGAAAGCTCGCCACATCTGGTGAAATCCTTGAACGAAAAGCAGTGATCTGCTTGAAATATTAAACAAATTATGGATCCAGGTACGGCTGTCGAAGGAACGTAAGAAAGGTGACAAGATTGTGAGCGATTCTCAAGAGAGGGCATTTTGGAGAGTGTACAGACCGCCGCCAGGATGTACGAGTAGTCTTGAAGTGGTGCCGGTGCCCACCAGGGCACGGCCCGGCCTGCCGCGCGCCCCGCCTCGCAAGCGCACCCTCAACGATCTGCAGCGCGAGGTAAGAAAGCACGGGAAGCCCCGCCAACTTAC
The DNA here is from genome assembly GCA_949152435.1 of Gastracanthus pulcherrimus. Classification (NCBI taxonomy): domain Eukaryota; kingdom Metazoa; phylum Arthropoda; class Insecta; order Hymenoptera; family Pteromalidae; genus Gastracanthus; species Gastracanthus pulcherrimus. The sequence goes on along the minus strand of OX424573.1, from coordinate 46,459,857 downwards.
ACTTCACTGACAGTCTTTAAAATCATTCGATTATGCATATACCACTTACTTACACTTCTATTCATTATTACACTGACTTAACTTCTATAATGCTTAACTTCTGTCATCGCGATTCGCTCTAAGCCTCTGCCAAATTCATTTAAATTATTTTAACTTTTAAAGCTACAGCGTGCTTTGAGGGATGGAAGTCAATTCTTTTTCTTCAGAAAGCTGTTCCTTCAACTTTATTTAATATGTTAAAAGCTTAAAATTGCATCTTCAAGCATCCTATAAGTTGTTTCAGTATTTTTATATGTAGTACATATTTAATTACATTGGCTTATATTATGTAATTTGCAATCTTCAAATACGTTTTGAACAGAACTTCATTTTTGGCTTTAAAAAATCTTTTTGCGCATCAGCGCTCGATGAAATTACTTGAAACTTTACAGTACCGTTACGGACCCAGTTACTGATCAGGACCCAATTCCTGATCATTTTCTTAGATAAAATATTACTTTAAACTTGTTGCTGCAAAATCTTTTTTGTAGATTGCAGATATAACTATCTACTATTTAGATTTTCTTGTTTAAAGTCTAAAACGTTTAATTGTAATTGACTTGTATGGAAATCAGAGTTGATCAGGAATTGCTCTTAGCTGATCAGGAACTGGGTCCGTGACGGTATTATTGTTTTTACGCATTTACAGATCGATCTTTTTTATAACCACCGTATAAAAATTTTGCGCGCAAACTCATGAAGAAAAATAAATTATAAATTTATACTCATGATTTTTGTAAGTAAAAATTTTATACGGGGGTTATTAAAAAATTTACTCGGTTTAGTTTAATGTACGTTCTGCAAAGAAGGATGTGTAAAAGGTGCAAGATTTTGCCCTATAAAAAGAAAGCAAGCTTATAGTAATTTCTCATTATCTGGTAATATTACATTTTGTAAACTATAATAAGTATAATGGGAAAATATTTTGATCAGTTGAGTAACCTTTTTAAGTACTTTATTTATAGTATAAAAATCTGTATTAAGGTGGCTTCAGCGACTTTTTATAAAAACATATATGTCTTTGATACTTTCCAAAAATGTTCTTTGAATATTATACTATTGATCTGTGTAAAGAGAATCTGGGGTCAACGACCAAATTATTGAAAAAACTAAACTTATAAAAAGTCACATTTAACACATAACCGTATGGGATGAAGCCCTTTCATCGCTTCTTATTAAATTAGAAAAAGACATTGATTAACAAACAGAATACGTATAATAAAATATTTTTGTATGCAGAATCTAATGACGTCATCATAAGTATGTGTTAACGACCAAACAAAAAATATATTGACGATAAACAGTTAAACCGTGCAAATAAGCGTTTTTTTAAATATTAGTAGAATAATTTTCTGTTATAGACATTCAGAAGTAGTTTCCAATGTTTTTCAATGAAATTAAAATGAGATAATTGATCTAAAATTTTAAAAAAGAATTAAGCCCCCATGAGGCCCTGGGTAGATTGGTACCCACCGCTGAAGCCACCTTATTCAAACACTAAAAATTGTTAACATTGTAAACATTTTAACTACATAATTTAATCCTAAAGTTTTTTTTAATTATACCTGGATGTACAGAAGGAGAACTGCAAAATTTAAGAGCATGAAATAGAAATAACTATTAATTATGAAGATTTTATCCTTCTTTGTTTATAATGTAAGAAACTGTAATCTTATAAAGTTTCAAGTGATTTCATCGAGCGTTGATGCACTAGGGGCTTTATTAACTCTTTCAGTCAATAGTGATGCATATATATATATATATATATATATATATATATATATATATACATATGTATATATATATATACACTAGTAAAATCATGAGCATGGGATCCGCACAGAATATTTCGCGTACTATTAAAAATTAAACTATTTAAAAATGTAATTTTAATGGAGAAATTAAGATTTCAGATCGCTAATTTCACAGTATCATATTACATCTGACGTTGAATAATTACGATATCAATACGTAAATCTCTACGATATGAAGAGCGGAAATGAATAACGGTCTAAACAACAAAATAAAGTTTCCAAGATAAATGCGTTTTATTGAAGAAATACAGTATTTTGTTTAGACCCGCGCGCATATTTCGATGTTAATTTTTGTGCTGATTCAAAGTATTTTACTGGATTTGTGTATTTTTGAGTTATTACCAATATTCAAGAGTATAATAGTTTAAGCTATATAAAAGTAAATTTTTTTTTTGTTTAGCCCGTAATTTATTTCTGCGCTTCATATGCTGTTGCGTGAGTTACGATATAGTATTCTAAAAATCTTATTAGAAAATGAGAATAATAAAGTTAATTAGTTTTACTAAACAAATCCATATTTATATTAAGTTATTTCATTTTTTTAAAGTGATATAAGCAAAATGGTCGACTACTATAAGAGAGTTGTTTACAAAGTTTATTTATCCCCCCCCCCCCCCCCCACCCCGTTTCCTCCTCCGATTGGTAAATCGAGTGCTTAAGGGGGTATGAGCGAAAAGTAATTTTAAACTTTAAGACCCAAATCTATTTTGTATATGTTAATAAAGATTATTTGAATCCAGAGACAAATTTTCAGTATAGGTTGCCTTGCATTTCGAAAAGATATTTAATTCTAAAGTTCGCCCGTTTAGCCCGTTTCATATGCAGAAAACGCATTTTTCGCGTTTGAAACGAAAAATTCATGCATTTGTAGGAAACTTTTCTAGATTATTAAAGTATCAAATTAATCTTTAGCTTTCCAATTTTATGTGCATACAATACAAAAATAGGGTTGCCTGGCGTTTTAGAGAGATATTTGTAGAATAACGCAAAAAAGTACTCAAAACAGAGAAACACCTAGAGGTTAGAGTCAAATCAAGGTCTATAATGATCTTTTCAGAAAGAAATAAGATAAATATGCGTTTGATATAAATATGAATATTCAAAGTTTTTTAAATATTCAATTTGTTAACATGATACATTGTCATAAACTTCTCTATTAAATAACGTTTTTTCGTAAGTTACTGTTTTGACTAGTATGCCGCTCGGACCTCCTTAAGGAGGAACTCCATTGATTTCAAAAAGATCTCCATTATGTCCAATAACGTTAAGACTTCATTTACTTTTTTGCTATGGCTAAAGAAGATAACAGAAGAATTGAAAAATATTTCATTTTTTCGTCCGCCGTATTGAGGTAATGCTAAACCCACCCGTCCCCGATAATTACGAGGACCCACTTTTTCCATTTAATTTTCAATTTTGAGTTAATATCTCTACGGAACGTTGTTGTCCTAATCAAAACCAATAACTTTGCATAGAGATATCTTCTCAAAATTTAAAATTACACGAGAAAAGTAGTTTCCGGTATTTACTGGTATAAAGGGGGGTTTAACATAACTTTAAATTGATCATTTTGAATTTAAAAAATTTGAATTTTTACTACAGATTAATTATAAGTTACCTCAGTTAATATTATACGAAATTTCAGAAAAATATTTTTTTATTTCTATCCCAATTAGCTAATGTTTGACAAACTACACAAATAAAGGGTAATACTTCCGAGGGTGTTTCAATTGAGTCGTATTGATATAATATTTTTTAGTAGGTTGTATATGTTTTATCAGACACAGTTTTTTTTTTGTTTTTTTTTGTTGCACTTAACTATCATAATTTTGATGATAGTCTGTATTTTTAATTATACAGGTGGATCTTTTGAGGAATAGTGTAACACGCACGCGGATAAAGGTTTCAGTCGCTATTGAAAACCTCAAGACGCACTTTGAAACATATATGGAATACGATCCTATGATGACGCAACCTCAACCTTCCAATCCATGGATCACGGACGATCAAACATTTTGGCAGCTCAATAGCTCTTTGTTAGTCCATGATTTCTGTTACTTTGTAATATTTTCATCGAAAGGTAAATGCTCTAATCTCACAGCTCGTATTTGATTCACTTACAGGGTGGAAGTTCCTACAGAAAAGCGCGTTAAAAGATGGGGGCTGTCGATGGAGGAATTAATGTCTGACCCAACAGGTTTGCATGAAATTTACAATAAAAAGTGATAATGTTCAATACTCATATTGTAACCAATATAAAAAAAATACTGTTTCTTTAGGCTTGCAAGAGTTTACTCAGTATTTGCGAAAGGAATATAGTCATGAAAACATACGATTTTGGTTGGCTGTGAAGGATTTAAGACATAGTTTTCAGGCAAAAATAAATGATAAAGTTATTGAAATTTTTAGGTAGGTTTATGTTGCAATGAAGAGAAAGTAAATATGCAATTAATATTAAAGTAATAAATAATTTGTAATTGCAGAGAGTTTTTGGCACCCGGAGCTCCTTGCGAAATTAATATAGATGGTAAGACAATGGAAAAGGTTCATCAAGAAATGAAAAGTCCGACCAGGTTTACGTTTGATTCTGCTGCTGAACACGTATACACGCTGCTTCTAAAGAAAGACTGTTATCCAAGATTCATTCGTTCCGATCATTATCGAAATCTCTTAGCTGCTGGCGTGCAGCCTTTACAAAAAAAGAGGTAATAACAATTTTCGAACTCTAGATGTATAAGTATAGATAAGAGAAGAGGTGAAAAGAGAATACGCATTTGTTATGGGGAAACAAAAGATTCTTCGGATTCGGCGGGCAAGGGAAGAAAAAAATTTCTTCGAGCGCGACGCCGATACCCGGAACCCTGACGCAACAACAGCAGCAGCAGCAGCAGCAGCAGCAGCAACAGCATCAGCATGGAACGATCAGTGGCGGCAGGCGGAGGGGCAGCGACCGAAGCCTTTCCGGCTCGGCTCACGAGTTGGCCCTGTGCGGTGTCCGGGACACCGCCGCGGCGCCTCGAGTGCCGCATTCTCACAGTCAGTCAAATCTCACTGATATCCCATACAGGTACAGTAACGCTCCTTAATCGCCTCGTTCACTCACAAACTGACTCACACTACGCGTACACGAAGCAAAAATATCCACGAATTTTCATCCTTTCTAGCTGTAATAATTACATTTTTCTTTAATTCTTCAATAAGTTCTTTAACGTTGCTTTTTACGGTTTAATATATAGATACGTTTATTTCTTTCATTTCCTGCTTAATGAAAAAGTAAGGAAATGTATTATATACAATTTTTCTTTTTTCATAACTATTTCTTCAATAAAAGTGCAATGTAAATAGTATACCTGTACTTCAGCATTAAGGAGGTTCAGGAGTGTCACCGCATCGGTGAGGAAAGAGGGTTAAGAGTGTTTCCTCTCTTTCTCCGCGCGCAGCTACGTTCCCCGCGCTCCACCTACAAGCTTGACTTCTTTACTTTTTCGTTAATTACGTTAAGTACTTGGAAATTAATGCGGTAACGTTTATAATTTCGCATAGTACTTTCTAAGTATTTAACCAAAAAATTACATAGTTTTTTTTTAATGTTGTCTTTGCATTTTTTCACACATCATACTCTACGTCAGTCTGTTTCTATGACTGACCCTATAATAAAAGAGCCCATGTATAACGAGCAAGCTTCTAAATCAAATATCTTCAAAATTTGTCAGGTGAAAAATATTGAAAAAATTTAGGCAGTTTTTTAAGACTCTGAACAATTAATATTTTTTAGTTTCATTAGGTTCTGTGAATTTTTTTCTAACACCTGAACCTCCTTTAGGTATAACATCATCCTAAACATTAAAATTTCAAACTATTTTAGGAAATTTTTCTAACAAATATAATATTGTATTAAGAAAGTCTGTACTGAAGTCTACATTCTACATGTATTAATATATTATAGAGAAAAAATTTTCTTAACAACAATAAAATGACGGTTTGACTACCGTTACCTGGCGATTGTTTAATAAAAAGGTACTCATAGGCGTGCTGGATTACTCAGAAGCGGTCTGGTTTGGATAAAAAGAAACAAAAAGTTTCTCTTTCTGCATAATATTGACTAAGGCAGCGCATAAAGCTGTTTGCAGAAATATGCATTTTTTAATATAAACATTTAGAGAAAATATTTTGTCTTAAAAATTTTGTTAGAAAAGTAGTTGTAACTTAATACATTTTAATATTTTGCAAAAATCCTATGTACTGCTCTAGATTAGGTAAAAATAAAGATATTTTTTTCAACTCAGGCATGAAATAAATTTTTTTCATGCCTAAAAGTAGCGTAGAAAATCGCGCATTTCGAGCATATTTATAAAATATGTGAAAAAATATGCATTCAGCGGGGAAAAAAGTGAAGCGGGGAAAAATTACTTTTTTTCCCGCTTCTCAAAAATTGCGAAAAAATGTAGGAAATAAGCTCAGAACCCATTTTTTCGGATAAAACATATATATTTTATTTTATATATTATTTACATTTTTATTTTTTACTTTTATTTTGTTCAATTGTCAGTTTTCTTAAGTACATAAATACATAATCTAAAAAACAAAAAAATATTAAATAAATTAATATTAATATTTATTCAATTAAATATTTGAACTGTACGATTAAAAGTGAAAATTAAAAATACAATAATTTTCAACTGCGTTGTGCACGACTCAAAATACGCGATCATCTACACAACTTTCATGCATAAATAAAGGCCCTATCATGCCTTTGTTGAAAATAATACGGTGTGTAACACGCGAAGAAAAGCTATTTCAGACTCGGGTGAGGAATTTTCAGCACTCGTCTTTGTCTCGGATACCTTCGGCGCCCTCGACTTCGACTCGTGCTACCTCACCCTCGCTAGAAATAGCTCATTTTCTCCCCTAGTTGCACAATGTACTATTTATTGATGCCATATTGTTATTAAAGAAAAATAAAAATAATATTTTTGTATACTTGAATACATATAGAATAAATGCATTAACTCGGTTTTGTATATACATTATTGTATTCCTTAAAAATGTTCTTAAAAGTACAACCTAAAATTTGTTGGTCCAGGGTAGTGTTGCACTAATGAAATTTTCCCAACATTTTTTGTCCGTGAACAATAACTGTAAAAACACTGATGAAAAAAGTAAAAAGTTTTCGCTTCTTCATCGCTTATATCTTTGAAAATATAAAAATGGATATTAATTGGCGTTCAAGTGTGTGATCGATCGTGGCTACGTTGTATTAATTCTCTGTCTTAATCTGACTGCAAAAGAAAGAAAAAACAGATGTCGAATTATGGCGACACTTTGCATCTCTTATCGATTCGCTATTTTCAGGGGAGATCTGCACTTTAAGATTCCTTCACGGCCTAGCCCACCCAACATTCAGTAAGTCCCCACAGGATTGCACAGAGCTTTCGTATTGCCGTCGATGTTGGTTTAATGTATACTAATATCTTTTTGTTCGAATATAAATCTACTTTGCGTTGTGTCTTTCTTTTCCTCTGTCAGATCTTATATTGAGTTCCATATGTGTGTGTGCGTGTTGTTTACGTCGACTAACACTGAATTTGTTATCGTAAGGAAAGCACCCTACCTACGCCCCTTTCTTTTTCTATTTTTCTCTCTGGACAATGCATTGAATTATGTACCCCTCTTAACAAACTTTCTTATTCTCGTTGTGTGCTACTATACTATTGTCTCTAAATCTATGTATAATATATAACATTTTGTTTGTCTTGTTTTGTCTATTTTGTTTTAATCTACGTAAGATTCGAATCTGGACAACATCAGTGTGTTTTATATCTTGTGTGTCTAATGCTCGTGTTAATTATTCCTGTCCAACAATGAGGATGTTCTTGTTGTGTATACTGTGCTTGCCTTCGTATTCAAGGAGAACCAAATGACAAAAATCACTCAAAGATCTTAATTCTCTAATGTTCCACTGTTTTAAAAGTATTGTTCCGAGATATCATTGTTGAGTCATAATGATATTCCTTAATGCATGTACAAAACTGTTTTTATATTTTATTAAAAGGTAGATACTTAAGGGAGTACTATTGGTTTCGAATTAGTGTTCAGAAAAATCTAAAATTTGGTATACTAGTACGTTGTGACCTCAAACTTACTCATATACATTTGTAGAAAGCTACACCAACCCAGAAAAAAGATATTTAGAATTTTATATTTACGTTTTTAACACATAGCCTTATGGGAACTCACGTTTCCGACAGTTGCAATCATGAAATTCGTTGAAACTGCTGTTCTGATTTCGACGAAACTTTGAGAAATATATATTTAATATCTTATAAATATAATGCAAAATTCCAATTGTTGATTCAACAATTTAGAGAGCTAATTTAAGCAAACGAATAAAATTTGTCACGCTCACGCAACCATTTACTTACACGATTTGGTCTACCACGGAAGTCAAAAACAACTAAACACGTATTTGACTCATGGAGTACCAATAGTACTCCCTTAATAATTTTAATTGTTATAAACAGTTTTGATACTTATTCCAAAATGTTTTGAGTGCTAATATTGAAGTTTTCTATTCTAATTTGCTGTTTAATTTCGTAAATAAATAATAATTACTTACATTTATGTTTATTTTTACAGCCCCGCTTTCTAATAATAAAAGTTTATAATTGAAATGAAGTATCTGGTTTATTGTTTGATTTTTATTTTAGTTTTATTAACGTTTAATTATTGTGGTTGATGATAAGTGACTAATATTAAATTATTATTTCATGTACAGCTTTATATTTAGTTACGTATGTTATTTTGATACTTAAGAGATTGACCTTAATAATGAAAATTTATATTTTACTTTGCTGCACCTACTTATGTCTAGTTATAAAAATGAAAAATATGTATATAGAAATTCCAATATCGACGCTAATTTCAAATATATCTTATAAAACCCAATGATTGTATAAAATTCCTGGATAAGTTTTACTGCACGTCTTTCTATCATCACTGGACATTGATTGTTCACTCTTTTTGTAAACACCCTGTAAAATTTTCCATGTTATCTCACAGTCGAAAATCTTTTTGTAAATTAATATTGTGGATATGGTTCTTGACAAGTTTCCTTTGCAACGCAACATATATCAGTACCAAATTTGGGCTTGCAACCTCTGCTTGCATCTTCTGCATACATTTTTAGAGGATAAAAAATAAAATACAACCGTTGCTTGAGAAGACTGTGCATCGTAAACCTACAGTACTTATGAAATGGTGCATCTGGCTAAGAGCTTAAGAAAAAAAATTAAAGACTCGATGTTAATTCACGGTTATGTTAAAAGTGCAATCAGAAAATCTTAAAATCCGCTCCTCTAAAATTACCACGACATAGCTCGCTATGAGAATTGATGATAAATCGGATTTACTCGAATCACGTGAAATTTTAATGTAATAGAATAATGAATACCTAAATAATAAAAGCAGTATAGTTATCGAGTTTTCCTTAGAGTGTTATTCATTGTATAATGGTATAAATAAAAGTGGAGAGTATAATTGAATCCTTTTTCATATAATAAGAAATCCTGTAACTCATGCACCGTTGAGAGCTCCGAGAGATTCGCTGTGGCTCGGCTGTTGACTGTTTTCCGTGAGGGTTGAGGTTGTCGGCGCAAAAATCAAAGTAAATCAAAGAGACGCAGATCGCTCAAGCCATATAAAGCAAAGAAAGCGCGCGTTTCGCTTGGTTGTCGAAACTCAATGGTATAATGAAGTTCCTGTTGTCAGGGATGCTGGCGCGCCGGAAGCAGCAGCTCGCCTTATGGACGATGTGTGCCCGTGGGACGCAGCGCCCGCGGTCGCCTCGTCCGGGCGGACGCCGTCGGCTGAGTCGGCGCCCACCGGCTCGAGTTCCACTTCCAGCCCCGCGGCGCAAATCGAGCAGCAGCATCAGCAGCAGCATCAGCAGCAGCAGCCGACAGCGGTGCGTTCGTCGCGCAAAAACTCGCAGTCCCAGCTCGACTCGTGCTCCTCGTCCTCGGACGTGAGCGTCGCCATCGCCGAGGTCTCGGAGCGGCTGCGCAAGACGAGCGGCATCGCCGAGCGCTCGGGCCATCACCACCCGCACCACCATCACCACCATCATCATCACCAGCAGCAGCCTCAGCAGCAGCCTCAGCTGGCGCAGCCGAGCGGGAGCAGCGGCGGCCCCGGACCCATTCAGCGCAACTACTCGGTCGGCTCGGCCCAGACCTCCGTCAGGGTCAAGCTCGCCGAGACCTCGAGGGCCAGCGTCGCGACCTGCAACTTTCGCTCGCCCCAGCACTCCTTCGACCTGTCCTACGTCGCGCTCGCGCCCGCCGACCTCATGGGCTCGATGCGCCAACTGCATCACCAGTCGAGCGCCACCGCCGCCGAGCTTACGCCCACGCGCTCGGTTATCACCGTGCCAGAGGAGACCGAGCACCACCACCAACAACAGCCGACCAGGTCAGTTCAACCACCTTGGCAATCCTACTTCACAATATTAAATGCAATTCAAGCTACAAGCCGCTTTGTAACGATTCGTTCCTGAGACCGATTCTCGGACATCTGCCGACTGCTCTACTTTTATCAAATAGAATAACGGTGTAAGCGCTGTAATTAAATTAAATACAAAATGTTAAACAAGAATATATCAATCATATATAAATACATCCTATGTTTTTCATAGCAAAAACTCTAATTATAAATCATTCGAAAAGTCGATTTATCATTCCTCTAAACAGTGATGTGGGTAGCCTCGTAAAAAGATTTTTTTTTTGATAACTACAATGTACTAAAATCAAAATATAGTTATTTTCGTATACCCTTTATGTTTTTCTCATTATTACTTATGAGCTATTATGAATTTCTTCATAATATAGTTTCTTGAAATCAGTAACAGGTTGCTACGTGGTTTATGTACCCTTCAACTATCCTATTTGAAGCGGAAATATAATCGACTCTTTGAAACTAATAATTTTCATGTATATGATGAAGGAATAAATATGCATTTCATTATATTATTTTAAAAATTATCCCTCTTTGGCATTACCACAGGAGATAAAGAAATATTATTACATTGTTAAAATAAAATTGTAATAATCTTTTATTTCACAACATGTTTACGATGTGAAAAAGATTTTTATACTGGTCAACATTGTAAGTACAAAGCATGAGCAGTATAAGAGTAAGTAATCGATGATTTCAGGACAACGGCGAAGGCGCCGCTGATCAGCATAAGCGCGATAGTGGGCGATCTGCCGGAGGACCTGGAGCTGCCTGCGGGCCCGGACGAGGAGACGACGACGACGACAGAGACGCCGGACACAAGCAGCGACTGCGCCCTCATGAGCGAGCCCCTCACTCAGGCCCAGAGCATGCCCGAGGTTGAGGAAGACACGAGGCGGGACGCAGAGTCGACAGCCAAGGACAAACCCGAGACGGCTGGCGCAGCCGGCGCTGCTGTGACGACGCCTGCGCGGGAACCGGACACCCAGCAGGACGACGCCAAGCAGCAGCAGCAGGCACAGCAGTCGGCCGACGCCCCGGCCGCGGCAGCCGACCCGGCAGCGACAGCCGCCTCCCCGGAGCAGCGAGACAATAATGTTAACGAAGTTTGTCCATGGGAAGACGAGTGAGTTTAACTACCCTTTTTCACCTCTGCCTTATCAAACATGCTGCTAGGAAACCTCAAAACTCACCGACGTTAACCCTTTCAGGGGCAGTTTACGTATACGTCCCACCTTATCCCTCTCGGGTTTTTCACCATTACAGCTCTATTTTAGCTTTATTACGTACCTATGCAATAATACTTTTCATACTCCTAAGAACTTATGTTACGCAATCTTGGATAAATATCATACTAATTATTTATTATATAATTCTTAATAAACAAATTGTATGAAAAAAGTGGTATTCTTTACAATTAAATTCGGCTCTAAATCGACTTTAATATTAATTTGAATGAAACTTTGTTCTAAAGGGTTTTCGAGGTCGCTGATTACGAATCCTAAGTCGAAAACGGAAAATTCAAAATGGCGAATCCAATATGGCCACTGTTTTATTTAAATCCTACAATGTTGGCTCAATTTGCCGAAAAAATAGTGTAGCAAGGTTTTCAAGGTCGCTGATTACAAATCTAGGATCAGAATGGTAAAATTCAAAATAGCATATCCAATATGGCGACTATTTTGTTTAAAATTCTACAATGTTGACACAATTTGCGCAAAAAATAGTGCAGCTAGGTTCTCAGGGTCGCTGATGAGGAATCAGTGGTCAGAATAAGAAAATTCAAAATGGCGGATTCAATATGGCGACTAATTTGTACGAATTTGCTAGAATTATGGTTCAATTTACTTTAAAATAAATTCTGTGTGGTTTTCGGAGTGGCTAATGAAGAATCTATGGTCAGAATTGAAAAATTCAAAATGGTGGATCAAATATGGCGACCATTGTGTATGAAATCCTAGGATCTTGGCTCGATTTACTTAAAAATAAGTACTCTACTGTTTTCAAAGTGAATCGATAAGAAAACAGTTAATTTCTTATCTAATTCTCACCACCCATGAGTTATTTCAGAAGTAAATCGAAGACAAAAAGATGAATCCTTAAAAACAGTCAGATATCCACAAATGGCCAAGAATTATAGCAGTCACACAGACTGTGTTGAGAAGGCCAATATGATGAATCATTTTATGATATCTGTAGGAAGAGCATTGATGTAACCCTGATAAATTACTTTACTCTATATAGACGTCAGTTTCCTAATAGTACTATTTTGTTCAAAGACTTGCGACTGTCAGTTGTTGATTATCGGGAATATCCGATCGTCCGAAACGTGGTAGATAAGCTGCCAAATTATCTCCCACTAATTATAAGGCAAAAGTATCTGAAGCAGTACGAACTTCTGCAGCACCTCACATTCCTAGTGCTTTCCCTGAAGGTCGTAGGATATGTGCATATTGTAGTACAGCTAAAAATGAAAAAAGAACGAAATTTTATTGGAAAACTTGCAATATACCGTTATGCATTAACGCACAAAATAGTTGTTTTTAAATTTTCCATAAGTAAAATCATGTAGTAAGATCACTGCATGGTCGCAATATTATATCAGCCGTATCAAATTTTGTAAATTCTTACCTTAGATCTGTGATATCCAAAAGCCTGCTACATACTAATTTCGTTGCCAGTAACCAGTGTTGGGCGGTACTTAAGTACAAACTTCTAAGCTCTTGTACTTCAAGTACAGTAATTGAAAAAAAAATACTTAATTACCAGAGTACTTAAGTATTGTCGAACAAGTACCGAGTACTCAAAAAGTACTAAAGTACTTTTTCCAAGTATTTGAAGTACTTGAAAAAGTAATTAAGTACGTTTCTTCCAAGTACGTGAGTACTTGACAAAAGTACTTAAGTACATTTTATTAAGTACTCAGTACTTAATTATATTACTTAAGTCCTGTTTTTCAAGTATTATACTTGTACTTTTTTTTTAAGTAATAAGTACCAATTTGCCCAACACTGGCAGTAACACAACAATCTTCAAATTCACAAATGCATGATCACCATATTACACCGTCAGAACAAGACTATAACAACTTAAAATTCTACATTTTTTTTGTAAAATAAATCAAATAACGTCAATTTTTCATGAAATAAAAATTGGTTACTTGCATTTTATTAATTTATTATAGTTTCTTAACCTTATTCAACTATTTCTTGAAGTGGTTAGGTTTTCTTTTATATGAGCTATATTCGTCTACAAAAATCGAGTTGAAAAAATGTTGAGTTATCATAGTCTTCTATTGGGGGTGCGATATTAGATCCGCCATACTTTTTTTTTTTTTTTTAAATTAACGTCGCCATGTTTGTGCTCCCATGTGGTGCTAATCGTCGACGGGGGTCTGCGGTCTGTTTGTAAACAAAGCACATGTAATTTTTACAGAGGTGCTTGTATCAATCGGCAGAGACTAGGATTCGAACCCGGGTCACCGGCGTGGGAATCCGACACTCTACCGACTGAGCCGCCGCAGGCCCGAGATCCGCCATACTGAATTTTATAATTGTTACCTTAAATTTAGGTACATCGAGTAAAATTCCTAGAATTTCGTACTAAATTTTCACCGTATTGAATCCGCCACAATTAATTTATCATAGTCATTCATTAAGTTATCATAGTCTTCTATTGGGGGTGCGATATTAGATCCGCCATACTTTTTTTTTTTTTTTTAAATTAACGTCGCCATGTTTGTGCTCCCATGTGGTGCTAATCGTCGACGGGGGTCTGCGGTCTGTTTGTAAACAAAGCACATGTAATTTTTACAGAGGTGCTTGTATCAATCGGCAGAGACTAGGATTCGAACCCGGGTCACCGGCGTGGGAATCCGACACTCTACCGACTGAGCCGCCGCAGGCCCGAGATCCGCCATACTGAATTTTATAATTGTTACCTTAAATTTAGGTACATCGAGTAAAATTCCTAGAATTTCGTACTAAATTTTCACCGTATTGAATCCGCCACAATTAATTTTGAAATTTTTACTTTAAATTAGTGATCTGTGACCTCAAAAACGGAATTGTGCTTATTTTTAGGTCAATTGAGCTAAAATCTTAGAATTTGGTATAAAATTATTGCTATCTTGAATCCGCCATTTTGGGTTTCTTATTCAGACTGCAGATTCATAATCAGTTACCACGAAAAACTAACGGCACCTTATTTTCGGATAAATCGAGCGTAAATTCTAGAATTTCGTAAAAAATAATCGCCATATTGGATCCATCATTTTGAACTTTTTAATTCTGATCACAGAATCATATTCAGCGACCTAGAAAACGTAACTGTACTTATTTCAGGATAAATTGAGCCAAAATCCTTGGATTTAATGCAAAATAGTGGTCATATTGGATCCGCCATTTTGAATTTTCTTTTTCTAAACACAGATTCCTCATCATTTCGTACAAAATAGTCGCCATATTGGATCCGTCATTTTGAATTATCCAATTCTTACCCCAGATTCGTGATCAGAGAAAACGCTACTGCACAAATTTTTGGGCAAATTGAGTCAATATTGTAGTAGCCATATTGGATCGGCCATTTTGCATTTTCAAATTCTGACCTCGGATTCGTAATGAGCGACCCCGAAGACCCTTATATACGCTGAGATAGTCACAAACAGTACAACAGAAAAATGTGCCCCTGACAGGGTTAAGGAAATGGACATTTCCGGATTTTTTGCGTTTCTTCGTCACTATCTTTAATCCTTAATAAACTTTTGATATAATTTATCGTTTCGGATGAAACATAGCTTTAAAGCTTTTGCTTCCTCATATTAGAGGCAGCTTTGTGATGCTAAAAAGAAGTTTTGCTAAAAATATGTTAGAAACATGCTTTGAGACATTAGGAATCAAAATATACTATTTTTAGAAAAAGTCTATAGATGTGTGGGGGCATGCGAGTGGGTGTGTATGCGTGTGTGAGTGTGTGTGGACGGATGTGTACGAAGATTACTCTGAACATTCACAGTCAAAATTAATGTTTCAGGGCTCAATGTTTTTTTTTTTGAAAAGCAGGGGGCTGTTTAAAATTTTTTGTCGTTTTTCGATGCTTTCCAGCTTTTATAGCGGTTTTTCAATTTTTGTGTTTTAGTTTTTTGGGTTTTTTGGTATGTTTGAGATAACATCATCGATTCGTTTTTTTTGCATTCAGTAAAAGCATAAAATTCTGGAATAAAAATATGGGAATTTTAGCAATTTTTATGCACTTTTGATCAGCGCGTGGCTATTTTTAAAATTTCGTTTTCAGACGGAGCTGCACGTTCCCTAACCTTAAAAAAATACTACTTTACGCAATGATCAAACTGTCAGAAATCACAGCAGTTCCAAAAAAATCCAACCAACGACTATTTTTATGTATCTTGAGCTGCTGAACATGAATCCAACCCTCTTTTTTACTGATACCTGAAGCGTTTGTCCCTAACCTCAAAAAACACCCCAAAATTACTGTTTCACGCTGTTGAGAGGTAGGTCCTATGATCTACGTGAGGAAAATTATTGACAGAGCGTATTTTTATGTATCTTGAGCTGCTGAACACGAATCCGACCCTCTTTTTTACCGATACCTTAAACGTTTATCCCTAACCTCAAAAGGCAACCCAAAATTACTGTTTCACGCGGTTGAGAGGTAGGTCCTGTGATCTACGTGAGGAAAATTATTGACAGAGCGTATTTTTATGTATTTTGAGCTGCTGAACACGAATCCAACCCTCTTTTTAACCTATACCTGAAGCGTTCGTCCCTAACCTCAAAAGGCACCCCAAAATTGCTGTTTCACGCGGTTGAGACGTAGGTCATGTGATCTACGTGAGGGAAATTATTGACAGAGCGTATTTTTATGTATTTAGAGCTGCCGAACACGAGTCCGACCCTCTTTTTTACTGATACCTCAAGCGTTTGTCCCTAACCTCAAAAAACACCCCAAAATTGCTGTTTCACGCTGTTGAGAGGTAGGTCCTATGATCTACGTGAGGAAAATTATTGACAGCGTATTTTTATGTATCTTGAGCTGCTGAACACGAATCCGACCCTCTTTTTTACCGATACCTTAAACGTTTATCCCTAACCTCAAAAGGCAACCCAAAATTACTGTTTCACGCGGTTGAGAGGTAGGTCCTGTGATCTACGTGAGGAAAATTATTGACAGAGCGTATTTTTATGTATTTTGAGCTGCTGAACACAAATCCAACCCTCTTTTTAACCTATACCTGAAGCGTTCGTCCCTAACCTCAAAAGGCACCCCAAAATTGCTGTTTCACGCGGTTGAGACGTAGGTCATGTGATCTACGTGAGGGAAATTATTGACAGAGCGTATTTTTATGTATTTAGAGCTGCCGAACACGAGTCCGACCCTCTTTTTTACTGATACCTCAAGCGTTTGTCCCTAACCTCAAAAAACACCCCAAAATTGCTGTTTCACGCTGTTGAGAGGTAGGTCCTATGATCTACGTGAGGAAAATTATTGACAGAGCGTATTTTTATGTATCTTGAGCTGCTGAACACGAATCCGACCCTCTTTTTTACCGATACCTTAAACGTTTATCCCTAACCTCAAAAGGCAACCCAAAATTACTGTTTCACGCGGTTGAGAGGTAGGTCCTGTGATCTACGTGAGGAAAATTATTGACAGAGCGTATTTTTATGTATTTTGAGCTGCTGAACACGAATCCAACCCTCTTTTTAACCTATACCTGAAGCGTTCGTCCCTAACCTCAAAAGGCACCCCAAAATTGCTGTTTCACGCGGTTGAGACGTAGGTCATGTGATCTACGTGAGATAAATTATTGACAGAGCGTATTTTTATGTATTTAGAGCTGCCGAACACGAGTCCGACCCTCTTTTTTACTGATACCTCAAGCGTTTGTCCCTAACCTCAAAAAACACCCCAAAATTGCTGTTTCACGCTGTTGAGAGGTAGGTCCTATGATCTACGTGAGGAAAATTATTGACAGAGCGTATTTTTATGTATCTTGAGCTGCTGAACACGAATCCGACCCTCTTTTTTACCGATACCTTAAACGTTTATCCCTAACCTCAAAAAACACCTCAAAATTATTGTTTTACGCCGTAGAAAACGTAAGTCTATTGAGGAACATTATCGACGGAGACTATGTTTATGAATTTTGAGTCGCTGAATATTAACACGAAGCTTAATTTTATTTGTTTACTTCTACTCAAGTATATTCAATTTAAAAAACTGCTTACTGATATATAGTTATTATGCAACTTTTTTATTTATTCCTACTCGGAAAGAAAAAAGGAACTAGGACAGTCTCTTGTTTCGGAGCTACAGTAGCACTCGCGAGGTACTGTACGAGTCCCGTAGCGTGTGCTGCTCCAGACCGAGCGGGGGACTGTGGCGCTCCCCAGCTCGGTCTGCAGCAGCACGCGGCGAGTTGCACGAGAGCTCCGCGCGCTCGGAGCGCTGTGTGCCTTCATAGCGAACTATATATATAGCATTCCCGCCTATAAAAAATGTTGTTGCTCATTTACGGAGCTATATGTATTAATACTTTTTATTAATTTCTTTTCATCCATTATTTACAATTATTTGAAGAAAATTGCTTTCTAACAAATTTGAAGTATTTTTTATTATATAAACTTATGAAAATAAATACATTCAAATTTCTTTTAAGAGTATGTCGGAGGAAATGATGATTCATATATCGTATTTGTTGCAAATTACTGAATTATTGATTATAGAACAATAATAATAATAATAATAATAATAATATTAATAATATACAATTCAAATATTCAGCATCTACTGTTTAGATAATATATGTATATTTTAAACTATCAAAATCAATCACATATAGGTGTAAAATTGTACCAATTAAGGCGTCACAAAAACATTTTGACTGTAAATACAGTGAATGGGAAAAAATTAGTCTCTTTGGACTTTTAGATTTAAGGAATGAAACAATATTTTGCACTTAAAAAAGTATAGCGTAACTTAATATGTATTCACAAGTACTGGCCGTGGAAGCGAGCTTTAAGTATAATTTTTAACTAATAATTTTTAACTAATAAACCTTTTTTTTTGTTTATTATAAATAATTGTTGAGCTCGGTTCTACGGTAACTAAGTATAAGAACGTATTTTAATTTTTGAAGAATGACATGTTATTTTATTTAATGGATGCCAAGGGCGCAAAAAGACTAGTATAAAATCAGGAATGTAGATTAGGGTCAATACTCGAAGTCAAACTAACAAGTTTTAAGTAATATTACAATTTTGCAAATAGATCAAAAAACTTGTTTTTATTTTTATTTTTGTTCATCGTATTTTATTCTATACGGAGTAAAAAAGTACTAAGTAGTTGAATACCTATAGGTATGATATTTAAATTATTCTTAATTATGTAAGAATAAAATTAATAATTAAATATTTTTAATGCCTTAAATCTAAATGTCCAAAGAGACTAATTTTTTCCCATTCACTGTATTTACAGTCAAAATGTTTTTGTGACGCCTTAATTGGTACAATTTTACACCTATATGTGATTGATTTTGATAGTTTATACATATATTATCTAAACAGTAGATGCTGAATATTTGAATTGTATATTATTAATATTATTATTATTATTATTATTATTATTGTTCTATAATCAATAATTCAGTAATTTGCAACAAATACGATATATGAATCATCATTTCCTCCGACATACTCTTAAAAGAAATTTGAATGTATTTATTTTCATAAGTTTATATAATAAAAAATACTTCAAATTTGTTAGAAAGCAATTTTCTTCAAATAATTGTAAATAATGGATGAAAAGAAATTAATAAAAAGTATTAATACATATAGCTCCGTAAATGAGCAACAACATTTTTTATAGGCGGGAATGCTATATATATAGTTCGCTATGAAGGCACACAGCGCTCCGAGCGCGCGGAGCTCTCGTGCAACTCGCCGCGTGCTGCTGCAGACCGAGCTGGGGAGCGCCACAGTCCCCCGCTCGGTCTGGAGCAGCACACGCTACGGGACTCGTACAGTACCTCGCGAGTGCTACTGTAGCTCCGAAACAAGAGACTGTCCTAGTTCCTTTTTTCTTTCCGAGTACGAACGCTCTCTGCGTTTTACAGGGTTGAGACTGTCTTTATTACAAAGCAACATTACATTCTTTTTTTTTTATTTTGTAATTTCTAATTTTTTTTACAGTTTATAATTTTTTAATTATTGTCATTTTTTGTATATTTGTATTATTTTGTTTAACATTTTTAAAATTCAATTATTAATATTGTATTATTGATAATGGATTTGGTGCATTAGAGTATCTAAACACAGTAATGTATTTGGCGGAAGAAACTAAAAACGCGTGTCCTTCTGAATTTTTTGTAACAGATGGTGCAGTTGAGAACCGTTACTTTAGTGATCTTGATGTTTTTTCATAATATTTTTTGGGAATAGTGAAACAGTGTTATTGTTTGGAACTTTTGTCTCGCAGGTATTTAAATCATTTTCCAAAAGGAATCAGTCCGTTTAATTCATTTATTTCTTTGGAATCCTACGGTCAGTGTACAAATCCATGAATCAGTATACGCGTAACAGATATGGTAGAGAAGGACCAAGAAAGTTTTTAACAAGCATAAATTAAAGGTAATACTATCTAATTTTTTAGGTTTTAAAAGAGCTTGGATCCCTTAATTATATATACTCAACTAATAGAAACCAAATAAAATTAGATTCGAGTTCGTGTTTAGCGGCTCAAAATTCATAAAAATACTCTCTGTTAATAATTTTCCTCACGTAGATCACAGGACCTATCTCTCAACCGCGTGAAACAGCATTTTGGGGTGTTTTTTGAGGTTAGGGACGAACGCTTGAGGTATCGGTAAAAAGAGGGTCGGATTCGTGTTCAGCAGCTCAAAGTACATAAAAAATGCTAAATTTTCTATATTTTTAAAAATTTTTAGGTCGAAAGGAATTTTGGGCAGGGTGGTATTCCAGTTGACGTGGAACGTCACATATATATATATATATATATATATATATATATATATATATATATATATATATATATATATATATATATATATATATATATATATATATATAAAACAAAAAATAAGATCTATTATTTTTTCGTCATTCTACCTAAACAACCGAATGGAATTTTTCATGCAAAATTCTTATTGGATGTCTGTTTCACATTCCTTATGCATAGACACCGAATACGATCACTCCATACCTACTGTTTACTTTGTTGAGTCTGAAACATCACCTAAGTGATCGGACAAAGTTGTGTAGGGCGCGGGGTTGCCAGGCGGTCACCCATCGGAGTACTACCAACGAATATAGACTTGTATAGAAGAACGGTTCTGGGTTACGAATCGGAGACCAAAACGTGGGTAACAAAGCGGTTAGTTATGTTACCCATCCAGTTGGCGCCGCCACGGATGATCTTCCTACTAAGCATGTGCGTATGCGCTACCCTATTTTAGGATAATATTTTTATTTCTTTTGTATTTTCGAAGAATTAAATAAATTATGAATGAAAGGTTTAAAGGCGTAATAAGAATAATAATTCTTGCCGCGAAAATGCAGACGAAGTCATTTTCCATCGCGACTTTCTTGCGTAAACAGCGGTAGAGCTTTTTTAGTATCTGTGTAAGAGTACCTTTGCCTTGAAGATTTGTGTAGTTTCTTAGTTATTTTATACTAAAAGCAAAATTGATTAATCGTCATCTTCTTGGAAATCAACACCAAGAAGCTGCTTCTTTGGTGAAATGTCGCCTCCACGTGCACTTTGTGCCTACAATGGGTATAAGAGCTCGAAAAAGAAAACCCCTAATTTGACGTTTCATCGATTTCCTTCGGACGAAACAAGGTTTCTTTTTGTTTTAAATAATTGCTCAAAATTAATTCACTACCGGATACTAATATTAATGTCATCGACAGTTAGATTAAAAATATACCAATGTTAAGTCTGAAATGTAGACATTCTGCAGATCAACACAAACTCGTTTGTTTTTCAGTGCAATCAGGTAACATAAATAAAATAAATGAAGCCAGCTCTGTATTGGTGACTGAATTATGTGTGAAAAATTTGTTTTAATTAACGTTTGGCATATATAATACATGTGTGTTAATTGTCTATACAGTATTTAGCGTTTTATTGAAATATTATTTGTTGTATTTTTTTCTGATTTCATCGTAATTTATTATTAGTAAAATGATTAACGTATTTTCAATTTCATGAATTGTTTTGGATTTTTTTAATATAGAAAAGTGACGAAACTCGGTCGCGAGCAAACAGGCGTGTATTTTAAAAATAATTGCCTGTTGATATCAATATTGACATTTTATTTATATAAATATTTATTTTTATTAAAATTAATATAATTAGATTTTCATGTATTCTATCTGTATATTTATTTCAATTTATTATTTTTTCATAACATTTTTTAAATATAATTTTAATGAAATTTATTACATAGAATAGTTAAATAAATCGTGAAAAGGTTGCTTTTATTAATGGTTTTATTCATTTACTTAGTATATTATCGTTTTGTGCGATTTTATTTTTGTATAATGTTTGTATATGAGAAAGATATTGTTTTAATTTTTTAATTAACACAAATTTAATAATCCTTTTTCCTTGCTATTTAAAGTTTGAAGTTTACATCGCGCATAACTACAAAAATACTTAGACCAGCTAAGAATAGCTGTGAAATATAAGAATAATAAATAGTAAGCAATTTAATATTATTTTGTTATTTGAATATTAATTCGCGAAACAAAATAAATTCATTCACTTTAATTACAATTTTCTGCTTTCACAGAAACACCATTTTTTTACTTTAAATTTGTTTATTGCACTGGGTGTCTTAAATCCGCACTTAAGTCACGCCTATCCGTGACTTAAGTAGTCCATTATTGCACAGTGATTATCGCACTCGCTACGCTAGGGTGCTAATCTCACGCCGTGCAATAATGGGCCACTTAAAGCACATGTATCGTAATGTACTATTACGCGCAACAGTTTTCGTTAAAACGTGTTCAAAATTTACAAAAATGTTGTTTTCCTATATACACAACAACGAAATGGCGAGTTTTTGAGTTTAAACTATTAACACAGAAAAAATTTATTTAACGCGCATGTTAAACAAATACAATTTATTAAACAAATTGAATAATAACATTTATTTTCAAAAAAAGCTTTCTATTATATTACTCTTTTATACTTACAATTTAAAAGTGCAGGTATGCATAACTTAAGTTATGAAAACAAAAAATTGTGATGCGCACAAATAATTTTCAAATTTCATGTTTTGTTACAGGTTTTTCTAGTTTATAAAATATATTAATCAGTAAAATGATCTTAATCATGAGTAAACTTATTTTTTTATAAAAGATTACGTATATTGATATAATAATTATATATTAATATAATTTATTGGATAATATAAAATTTAGCCTCGTTGTGTATCTTTTTCTTTTCAAAAATGCTTATTCTTTGTTAATAATAAGATGTAATTACCAAATTATGCTTTATTTACCAAATATTTAATGTTAAACGGATAAATTGGCATCCATAAATAACAGTAATAAGTATTACATAGCGCTTAAACGAAAACAAAACTAAATTTTACAAACAACCCGAGTAAAAATGAATATAATGAGGCAAATAATAAGGCGCGGGTCAAACTCTGGAATGGTCTAACATGGTCGTACCCGGACTTAACTCGCACCCTATTACATATCTGAATTTATTTCTACTCGGGAAATTCCGTTATACCCTGCCAATGAAAATATGCAAGTTTAAAAAAAAATTATTCTTTATTTTAGGCAATGGATTTAATAATGTATGAGTAAATGCATGCCTATACGTATTTTGTAGTACAGCTAAAAATGAAAAAAGAACGAAATTTTATTGGAAAACTTGCAATATACCGTTATGCATTAACGCACAAAATAGTTGTTTTTAAATTTTCCATAAGTAAAATCATGTAGTAAGATCACTGCATGGTCGCAATATTATATCAGCCGTATCAAATTTTGTAAATTCTTACCTTAGATCTGTGATATCCAAAAGCCTGCTACATACTAATTTCGTTGCCAGTAACCAGTGTTGGGCGGTACTTAAGTACAAACTTCTAAGCTCTTGTACTTCAAGTACAGTAATTGAAAAAAAAATACTTAATTACCAGAGTACTTAAGTATTGTCGAACAAGTACCGAGTACTCAAAAAGTACTAAAGTACTTTTTCCAAGTATTTGAAGTACTTGAAAAAGTAATTAAGTACGTTTCTTCCAAGTACGTGAGTACTTGACAAAAGTACTTAAGTACATTTTATTAAGTACTCAGTACTTAATTATATTACTTAAGTCCTGTTTTTCAAGTATTATACTTGTACTTTTTTTTTAAGTAATAAGTACCAATTTGCCCAACACTGGCAGTAACACAACAATCTTCAAATTCACAAATGCATGATCACCATATTACACCGTCAGAACAAGACTATAACAACTTAAAATTCTACATTTTTTTTGTAAAATAAATCAAATAACGTCAATTTTTCATGAAATAAAAATTGGTTACTTGCATTTTATTAATTTATTATAGTTTCTTAACCTTATTCAACTATTTCTTGAAGTGGTTAGGTTTTCTTTTATATGAGCTATATTCGTCTACAAAAATCGAGTTGAAAAAATGTTGAGTTATCATAGTCTTCTATTGGGGGTGCGATATTAGATCCGCCATACTTTTTTTTTTTTTAAATTAACGTCGCCATGTTTGTGCTCCTATGTGGTGCTAATCGACGACGGGGGTCTGCGGTGTGTTTGTAAACAAAGCACATGTAATTTTTACAGAGGTGCTTGTATCCATCGGCAAAGACTATCTATCCTTCCTAATTAAAGTAATAAACAAAATTATAAAAAAACTAAGAGATCATTGCACTTTGTTTAGGTATTATCTACCACTGTGCGAAATTTCAAGTAAAAATTTTGCGGCTTACATTAATGGCATTTGCCCGAAATTTTGTGATAAAACAGAGATCTACGGAACGTGATCCAAAATTTCGTTCAAATACCGTTTATATATGCATCCATATTATTACCTGAAACTTATCAGAGTGGTATAATGCTGCAAAAGGAAGGGCAATGATGTCTTGGTTTTTCATATTTCGCTTTATCATTCAATCTGTGGTAGATTAAGTTTTGAATTCTTGTATTTTTTTTTTATGTAATTGGATTTGCTCTTGTTTTTATTTAATAAATTTACTATTATTCAGGAATAGCTTGCGCGGACTTTTCCCTCTACTTCGAGAGGGTTTTTCTCTTTCAACATTCAAACTAACCAAAATACCCTGGTAGAAATCTTATCGTGGCGCCCACATTCGCTATATAGGCCTTTATAAGCAAACTAGATAGTACTAGACTGTACAAAACTCGATAAATCTACACAGATCTACATAGTTTTCGAAGGGACGACCGTTACACGCCTTTATAGTAACTATCTAGTTTGCCTACATAGATCTACATAGCGCGAGATTATTCTACATAGATCTATAAAGTGGACGGGATAAATTTATACCAGGGTACTGTAGTATAAATAGTTTTAAAAATATTTTAAATTTAAAACATTAAAAAATGACAGAATTATATTTAAAATGTATTACAATAAATTGTTATGTAAAAATTATATTTGCTTTGTTTCAAAAATTATCTTTAGATACATCTTAATAGCATATAGCTTTCAAACTGTTATGTAACTTTCTCGTAAAAGTTAACATATATGTTTCAAAATTAGTGTCTTTTACTTAAAAAGTAATAGTGTTTTCTTTGAAAAATTCATGTTTTATAATAATTAATTAAATATTTAATTCGAATAAAATTATCATAACATATTAGAGCTAATTATAGGAGTAATCATACAATTAATTAAATATAATTATTTAATATTATTCCAAGACATGGTGTTGTAATATTTTACTTTCATA
The DNA here is from genome assembly GCA_949152435.1 of Gastracanthus pulcherrimus. Classification (NCBI taxonomy): domain Eukaryota; kingdom Metazoa; phylum Arthropoda; class Insecta; order Hymenoptera; family Pteromalidae; genus Gastracanthus; species Gastracanthus pulcherrimus. The sequence continues at coordinate 46,434,499 of OX424573.1, read as the reverse complement.
ATCTTAACAGGAAAAAAGTATTGTGTTTAAATTTTTTTTAAATAAATAAAAAATTATTTTTTTATATTTGATTTTCTGCTATTTTAATTTTAAAATCTTTTAATGTAACAAATTGCTTTTTTCTTTTTAAGAAAAAATTTATACGATAACTTTAGTATACTCATTAAAGAAAATTTAAACAAAACATATTAAAGTTTAAATTGATAGATATATCTACATATATACAAATATGATATATACGTAGATATATTTTGCATTTTAAATAATGTTTTATAAGAATTTTATTTTTATTGATTATACATACTGGAATTAAGATGGAGGCAGAAGGGCGATCTCTATTAAGAATTAATAAATTAGAAAGCGGAACAATTAGTTTAACATTCTCTGAGAAGATTATCTCAGTTAATTATTACCTCGTATATAAGTTTTCGTAATGATTACTAATTTAATTTTTTTAACAGGGGCGGGAGTGAGGCTCTGTCTCCTCGTGGTTATGTAGGGCTATTGGCGATGATTACCACGATCTGAATTACTAATACTCGCATGCATAATTATGACAAATATGTGTGAATTTAACATGTCAATAAATTACATTTATCTGACAGTAAATTGTTACATATGAATACTAGTATTTTAAACAAAACAAAATAACAACGCCCCTATTAGTCTAGGCGCCGATCATACTTTTCGTAACCACTTTTAGCCCCCCCCCCCCCCCCGTAAGCCCAACTTTTCTAGACGTATTTTTGGTTGCTGAATTCGAATTTCGAGGGTTCTCGGCCGAAAAACTCAGACATAAAAAGTTATAAACAAATTAATTGTTTAAAAGACCATATCTCCGAATAAAATCGCACAAAGTTAAAACTTGATTCAAAATGTTTATTTTTTTATTTAGAAACTTTTTACTTATACCTTTTTAGCTATACTTCATAGTTTTCGAGATATCACCGAAAAGTGGTTTTGATGCACCATTGGCTATATATACCATGCGCGGCCGCTACGCGTCGTGTCTCGTCTTTGCGCTTTACTTTTGTTAACGGATAACGTGAGTAGATTTTATAATTATAAGTGCAAAAATGTATGCTCCATTATATAATTAGCAAAAAAAAATTACGATTTTAAAAATAATAAAAAATAATTATTTTTGTTCAAAATTGTTTCCAATAGTTTAACAAAATCATAAGCATGTTTACAGAATACTAGCCTTGTCTGCAAGAAAAAGAAAAGCGCAAAAACGTGCGTGACAGCCGCGTGTGGTATAGATAGCCAAGACGCGTCAACAAGCGCTCTTCGGTGATCTGGAAAACTATGAAGTATATCTAAAAAAGTATAATAAGTAAAAAGATTCTAAATAAAAAAGTAAACATTTTGAAATAAGTTTCAAATTGGTGCGATTGTTTTGCTTTGGAGATATGGCCTTTTAAATAATTAATTTGTTTATAAGTTTTTATGTCCCAGTTTTTCGACCGAAACTACGTCTAGAAGACTTGGGTTCAGGCGGGGACCTAAAAGTGGCCACGAAATGTAAGGTCGGCGCCAGGACTATATATGTATATATGTATATATTGGTTTCCATTGAATAATATTAGTTTGTTTTTAATATTTGTACTCATTTTAAGACTTATTTTAATTTTTAGTAAATTAATATTTAATTTTTATTTATCAACTAATATTCACCAAGAGCGAGCTCTTTATCATTTTATGTATTACATATGATTTAATTATGTATTCGTTATTGTAATCATAACATACTGATGCAGCTATACAAATACGAAAGAAATATGCGCGCAACCTTTAGAAGATTTGAAAAGTAAAAGGCGCGCGTAATATCGGAGGTGCGAGAGAGAGAACGATAAGAAATGTGTCGCGGCGTCATCTCGCGGAGGGCGCGGAACTAACTTTCGATCCCCCAGCGCTTCATTGGAACCGTTCTTCTATACAAGTCTCTATTCGTTGGTACTACAACCGCAGTCACGCTAATTTCGCCGATCGCCCGAGGTATGGCTCCGAAACCCCTCCACATCGTCGGTATTTATTCTACTTGAAATAGACACTTTACTATTTTTAGATATTTCTTGGTAACTTTTGACTTCATAATTTGGTCTGAAAATAAAATAATTGATTAAATTTAGGTACCTAAATTATTTTTTATAAGTACATGGAATTAAGAAAATTTTGATGCTTGGTGTGTATAAAAGAGCTAATAATTGTTGTAGTTGTAGTGAGCTATAGTAAATAATATGTTTGGGGATAAGTCATACGGGTGATTGTCAAAAAGTTGGCTCTTTTTAAAAGTATGATTTTGAAAAAAATAGTCTTTGAAACCGAAAATGAAAACTATGATGTAATAATATTAATAATATAAATAAAGAAAATTGAAATGGGCGAGATCAAAAAACACTTTTATGTAGTTAAAAAAATATTACAATGTTGAAAGTGTCTTATAACCAATTCTTTTAAATTTCGAATATATAGAGTATAACTTTCATTTAATATTGTTTGATATATATTACCTTACATGATGTATCTCTTGTTTAGCACAAATTAAATATTGCATCGCTTATTTCAGAATATGTACGATTATGATCTATACTTAAATAGGTTAAAATGTTGTTTATTTACCTATTTGTCGTATTCGATGCTACCGCCTTCGATTGTTTTAGTACATTTAACGTAATCATTGGACGGACAAGACATATTTGTGCCGTACATATTTTTTTAGTAGTTTATTTATTTACATGTACCAGATGTAAACAATTCTTCTGTCCTTTTAAACGACAAATTCTATTTAAATATTACTTTTCAAACTGAATGCTCCGATTAACATATAATAAAGGTACGGTAGTAGAAGTGCAACATTAACTAGTTATTTGTAGAAAGTACTAATAAATAAGTATATGTGAACTTTTTTTACAAAATGTTACAAGAAGGAATGAGTTGCATTTTAATTTGTGAATATTTTAATACAACTTTCTTTGAATAAAGCCCTTGGGACGGACAAGGCATCAAAACTAGGGGACACATTTTCAAACTACCATACATAAACATAATATACGCATTAAAAGGTCGCGCATCATTTTTGGATTAACTAAAACTTACATTAACCCTCTGTGTAATTCTTTTTGGTAAAAATTTAGTGTATTATTAAATTTCTTGGTATATTCTGATGAAATTAAGGCTTGGGACATTGGACGGACAAGACATTTTGCATAGTTTTTTATTTTTTACTCAGAATAGAAAATACTTGATATTCTGAATATTTTGCAGATTCTTGCTTACGATAGTCCGGTTGTAGTACTATTTTTTTAAAATTCATATAATGCCCTGTTACCTTGTAAAACAGGAGGGACAAGAATTGTTCAACTTTTTGACAAACACCCATACACACTATTTAATTCTTCGAATAAACTCTTACGTCAGCTTGAGGGCTATCTTTATTTATATGTATTTATTTATTTATTACATAAAAACTATTTTAGATCATGAACAATTTTTCTTATTTTGAGGCTGCAATATTTATATCAATTTACATTTTATATTTACGTACACGTATTTTGTTAAAAATTGTATATAATATTAAATAATTATAAGTATTTAATTTGAATATATATTAAATAATAATAAACATGATAGTACAAAAACAAAAAGAATAATACTTTATAAATTAACTTTTCAAATGTCAAATATTATGCATTTATAAAGTAACGAATTGCGAAGAATCGATACGATCAACGATATAATGAAAAACATACGTTCTATTAATACCGATGTTGTCGTTATACTTAAGTATTTAACGCTTAAATTTCATATTCGTTAGGAAAAAATTACACGAAGAAGTTTATTATCTTTAAATTTACATACAACCATTTGTAATGCCGAAAATATGCAACATATGACATTGTGTATTCACTGTCACAAAGGGTTTCCAATATTTTTACTGAATACATACTTAATATAAACATAGTAACTTACAGCAAGTTTGATTCCATTAGTGGCTAAGTTGTTTCTAATAAGCATGAATTTATCTATTATAGAAATATTACACCGTATTTTTAAATGTATTTCCATGATTTAACGTATTACTAAAGTATCAAAATTATCTATAAAATCAAGTCTTACGACTACTTTTAGAAATTTTTCCCTATTTCGTATTTGTGACTGTTTCAACAACTTCGCAATGATACAGATTTAATGTTAATCGAGTAACATTTACTTAAATAAAAATTATTGTATCACTATATTAGGTACCGCTTCAGATGTATGAGAGATGCACGTTGTGACAAATTTATGAAAAAACGAACGCTCTTTCACTTCTATTTTTTTCGACCAGCCAGAAAGCAAATAAAATCTAACAATTAGAGTTCCATGGATCATTTATCTACTATTTTTTAGATTCTTAAAAAATTGATTATTATATAACGGATTACTTTCGTATAAAGTATAACTTCGATTATATTAAACGTTTACACATTTATGAATGTTATTCTTTAACCCAATAAATTGTGCAGTAGTAGTAGTAACGTCTTAAAATCTATTTTGTTCGATTGCCCGTCTAATCTTTTACTTTCTAAGCTGAAAAAGCACTTAAATAATTGATCATACGTTACTGAGTATACATGAAAAGTTTAATTATTAATATTTTAATTCAGCGTTTAATAAAATGAAGTAGATACCATGATTTACTAACACAAACACACGTCACAACTATACTGTTTTAGGCGTTGTTCGCGTTAAACGGTTAAAGTTAGAGAAGTTAGTCCCAATTTTTACTTAAGTTGAGTTAAAAGTTCAAGGTCATAAATTTAATTAACGTTAATAACATTAATACTCTAATCTAGTATTCTCCTGAAGGAACGTACATTTTCTTTCGTTTTTCTTACATGTTCACGTGAAAAATTTAAAAGTATGCAAACAAAATCTATGGATCAGATACGAGGACCTAACAATAAGTTATTTTTAACCGCATAGAAGTCGAGAATATACTAAAATAATGTCAAAATATTTCTTTGCAAGAAAACATTTAAACAGGGCTAAAAGAAATTTCTAAATACTTTTTAGAAGTTTTACTCAACGATTTATGTGCTTAGGTATTATAGGGTTAAGTTACAAGTTAATAACTTTTTAACTTTTAAATAACTTGTAATTCTTACACTAATTAGTATATCCAACGATGGTTAAAAAGTTAAAATAATTCGATCAAATGAAAAATGCCTATTTTCAATTAATTAACTAAACCAGGACAAAAACTAAACAAGATTAAAACAAGATGAGGATATAATGTCTTGACCAGGACAAGACAAAACTAAAATAAGATTAAAACAAGATGAAAATGTAATGTCTTGACCAAGACAAGGACACGATCAAGACGAGACCAAAACGAGAAACACAATTTGAGAGTTTTTTCAAGACGAAGACGAGACTTCGAAATGTCTCGTCTTGTCTTGTCTGGTCTTGCGGCAGCACTAGTCAGTTTTTATAAAATTTGTGAGTTTTTATTAGTAAACGCTAAGTATTCCCCTACTTAGATATTTAAAAATTAATACAATAACATTAAACCCAATTTAGTTAAAATAAAGTGCGTTAAAAACGGTTTCCGATTTGAAATACACCTATGTACGAGTTTATTCCACCTGGGGTTAAATTGTACAAAACGACGTGTTAGCATCAAAGACTTTGATTCAATATCTCGTTTAATGCAAAAAATAAATTTTTAAGGTCTAAATAAAATTTGTTTATAAAGTTATAAATATGTAATAACAAAAGGTGTACGATATAGCCCAATTCACCCATATAATTTTTGATTCTGCCAAATACCTTCCGCAATAGAAACAATTGTGATATTAAGGGGGTAGACCTGGGTTAAATCCAAGAAAAGAATCTTTCTACGAGTCCAGAAAACTTTTTATGTTTGATAGCAATAGTTCTGAAAATTTTTATGCTATCAATACACAATGACATCTTAAGTTTTATCGTTGTAAAACCTTAAAATCTTGATCCTACACATCACAATAAATCACTATTTTCAATACCATATTTATTAAAGGAACCTAGTTCCTCACACGATTCTAGGTGACATGACAAACGAAAATTTTTCGATGGTTATTCGACTCTTTTTGACACGTATTACAAAATCAGCACAGCACTTTATCGTTAAAATATTTTTTTTTTATTATTTTTTTCGAAATTCCAATTGATTTTATGAAAATTGTTTTTTAATATTTAAAAAAAGTTGATTAGATCAACAAATAGAAATAATAAAAAAAATTGTCCAAACGAGTGCTCCACTCATTTTAAAATACATGTTAAAAGAAGTCGAATAACCATCGAAAAAAATGTTTTCGTTCATCATATCACCTAGAATCGTGTAAGGAACTAAGCTCCTTTAATAAATATGGTATTGAAAATAGTGATTTATTGTGACGTGTTGGGTCAAAATTCTGAGGTTTTACAACGGTAAAGTTTAAGACAATATTGTGCTTTGATAGCATACAATTTTTCAGAATGATTGCTTTTAAACATAAGAAGTTTTTTGGGCTCCTAAAAAAAGGCTTTGATTGGGTTTAACTCAGGCATACCCCCTTAACCAATTTTAATGTTTCGGGGCTTATTTTTTTCCTTAAACATTTCTCTACAAAGTTAACGGAAGAAATTTATAAAATAATATATCTGTAATTAGAGAAAGCAAATTGTTTATAAAATTTTATGCGTTTACTTATAAATAATTAGCTTTCTCTTATTACAGATATATTATTTTATAAGTTTCTTTCGGTAACTTTGTAGAGAAATGTTTAAGGAAAGAAATAAGCCCCGAAACATTATAATTGGTTAAGAAATAAAAAAGAAATGTGGTTTAACTAAATATTTTATAAATGGCAATATTTACACTTGTTACGTCTCGATATCTTTAGAACAATTTTTTTTTCATGTAGTTATGGACTTTTATTAAGTACATTTCATTAGTATTATCATAGGACCTTTGTAAACTCTCATATATTTTTTTATAGCACTGTGTGACCTAAATCCGCACTTAGTCCCGCTTAGCCGTGACAACAGATTTAGGCAAGCAGTGCTATAAAATAATATACGATACTCGTGTCAAAAGTCGTCCTTCATAGCACGGCGATTAGCTAATACACGCAGTGCTGTAAAGGACTACTTAGATCACACGTATCGTAGTGTACTATTTTATGCCCTATATATAGCGATAGACCCTCCATAAGTATTGTCCATACATGCACATACGGTCATTTCCTAAAAATAGTGTTTTCGCTTCTTTCAAAACAAGTTTCTAAGATTTTTGTTAATTCCTTTTTTATAACACAAAGATTCCTCTGCGAGGAGGCAGACGTGTTAGAAAGATTGCTTCAGACAAATTTTTATGAACTCAAAAAGATCTAATGGATATAAGATATGCCACTATAACTTCCAAATAAAAATTAACGTTTTGTCTAAATTAGACAATAATATTTGTTTTTTTTATTTTTTCATACCTAACAAGGCAAGGTTTTCAGATGTTCAATCGATTATGATTTAAAAGTCATATACGATTATTGAAAGTGATATAAATAATTTGGTGTAATTCGGTCACCGCGCTTTTTTGACCAATTTGATTGAACATACATAAATTTGTTGGTTCAATTCAGAGACTCCAGAGTACCGAAAGTAAAAATATAGAAAGTTGAAAGTTTAGAAAATGAAAATTCAGAAACTCCAAAGTACCGAAAGTAAAAATGTAGCCTAAATCAGAATTTTCTGTAAAGGAGGCCAGCAATTTTTAAAAAATTGGTTAGTTTTAGGAAAAATAATTTAAAAAATTTTTTAACATAAAGGTAACCCTTATAAGTTTTAGAACATATCATAAGGAGTCAAATTATCGTCGGAAAAAAATATGTTTGTTGATCGTGTCACCTACAAACATGCACGCCGCAAAGTTTTCCTGATACATATAGTATTGACCATGGCAGTATCTTGTGTTACGTAGGAGTAAGATTTTGAGGTTTTACAACGGTAAAATTGCAGATATTATACTTAATAAGTATTTATAGTAAACATTTTTTCAGAATGGTTGCTTTTAAGGGAATATGCTACAGATAAACTCAAAATCTGTTAAGTATTGACAAATATATTTATTCTATTTCTTGTACATAATAATATGTAAAAACAACATATTTGTATTAGTTAGAATTCCCCTAAACCGCCGTTAAAATATCAGTGCAGCCAGAAAACCTTCAAAAAAGGACATTATTTTTATTATCGTTTTGCGCAACTGGCATGAATTTAGATCAGCTTGAATTTATGATATTCTTTTAAGTAAAACTTAAAAATCTATGTTGCAATATTATTTTATTTTCAGTTCTAAAAAAATTCTATAATTAAATCAAATTTCTAATCTTCTATTTCCACAAAAATCATGTATTTCAATATTAATATTACCAATCCAAAATTTGTATTTAAACTTTTATCAATAGGTATCAACATAGCTTTATAACAAATGTATTTATAGCACTGTGTGGCCTAAATCTGCACTTAAGTCACACCTGTCCGTGACTTAAGTAGTCCATTATTGCACCGTCCTTATCGCCCTCGCTACGCTCGGGCACTAACCTCACGGTGCAATACTGGACTGCTTAAGGCACGGCTAGGCCTGACAGCGGATTTAGGCAAGCAGTGCTATAAAATAGTATACGGTACTCGTGTCAAAAGTCGTCCTTCATAGCACGGCGTTTAGCTAATACACGCCGTGCTGTAAAGGACTACTTAGGTCACACGTATCGTAATGTACTATTAATAAGTAGATTACCATAGATTTGAAACATAAGAAACAAATCTGGTGCGCAAAATGCAACTGGAAGTTATGAAAAGAAAGAATTGAGAATAGTAGTAATAGTTAAATACAAATTAATTCGTAATTATTTATGATTTCTTTTCAGTATATGAGATAATTCTTTTTTGTCCACCACTCTTATAGGGTTTTGACTTTTGCTGACGTTTAGCCTTGCTTAGGGTACTTATTTATTGAGCAACATTGCATTTTAGATAAAAACGAATATACTAAAAAAAAACAGCTTAAAGAAGTCAAGTTTCTTGTGAAACCTCTTCCATTATTAAGAAAAAAGGTTGAGAATTGGAATAAAAATATAAAAAACGAATCGGCATAAAAAAATATTTACTTTTTCGAGTTTAACTCGGGTTGGCCCTTAAGTCAATTAATTTTTTTTCTCAGTGTACTCTATACGTACGCACAATGGACAAAATATTTAATTCGAACGATTTGAATTGTTTTGAAATACTACAATTTCATTGCATAGAATGCATATTTTCGCTAACCTCGTTGAAGGATTTCCAAAAAATTCAAATCATTGAATCAGATATTTTGTCCGTCGAGTGTACATTAGGCACAGAACTAAAAATGTTCCAAATTACTAAAAAAATTAGAATATTTTATTAAAATTTAATTTAATTTTTTAAATATAATTTAAAACAATTAAAGTTGTGGTTTACTTTTTATTAATTTTAGTAGCTATAGCCATGAAGGTCAATTTATATATAAAAGAACATGTCTTGACTAACTGACTGACTGATTGACTGACTTATTGACGCAACGACGTCCAGCCAAATCAATAAACCTAGCGACTTCAAATTTGGATGGTATATTGTTTTTATATTGTAGGCAATGAATAAGAAAGGTTTTTACGAAATTCTAACTCTAGGGGGGTAAATCTTACAAATTTTAATTTTAGGGTGTTACAAGCTGTAAAGTGTGATTTCACGGAATCATTTCAAATCTCCAACGCCCGATAAGATTTTGGAATTTTGTTATCAGTTTAAAGGTTTTTTAATACTAATTTCTACAAAGTAATTTCTGGGGTTTTCCTTAATCAACCGCTAAGTGGGTAAATTTTTCAAATTTCTAAATTCGTCAAAAATAACAAAATAAGATTTTACGGAATTGGAATTTTTTTAAAAATCTCCAAGGCTTGATGAGATTTTAGTTTTCTTATCATTTTAACCGCTAAATGGATACTTTTTTCAAATTTCAAATTAAAAATTGGTTTAAAATAAGATTTTATGGAATAGGAATTTTTTTCAAAATCTCCAAGGCCTGATGTGATATCGGCTTTTTTTATAGTTTTAAAAGATTCTCAATACCTACTAATTTCTAGAAAGTAATTTCTGGGTTTTTCTCTAATCGACCGCTAAGTGGTTAAATTTTTTAAATTTTGAATACATACTAAATTGATCAAAAATGGCAAAATAAGATTTTACGGAATTGGAATTTTTTAAAAATATCCAAGACTCGATGAGTGAGTCAGGCAGTCAGGACATGTTCTTTTATATATATTATAGATTAGTCTTCATGGCTATGGCCACTAAAATTAATAAAAAGTAAGCCACAACTTTAATTATTTTAAATTATATTTAAAAAATTAAATTAAATTTGAATAAAATTCTAATTTTTTCAGTAATTTGGAACATTTCTATCTCTATGCCTAATGCACACTCGACGGACAAAATGTCTGATCCAAATGATTTTAAATTTTTTGGAAATCCTCCAATGAGGTTAGCGAAAATGTGCATTCGATCCAATAAAATTGCAGTATTTCAAAAAAATTATATTCTTTCGAATCCGATATTTTGTGTTTTGAGTGTACGTATGAGTACATTGAGAACAAAAATTATTTGGCTTAAGGGCCAGGCTGAGTTAAGGTCTGGTAATTTTGACCGAGAAATTGAAAAAAAATTTATTGCAGAAAAGAGCTCTTTTCTTGTTAAGGGGACTTTTACTTTCTAGATTTTCGAAAAATCGATGTTTTTTACGTAAAAATGTTCCTTAGTATCATAGAAATACTGCCCTAAAATTTTATTAATAAATTCGAAATAGAACGAAAGTTATAGCTGTATTTATAACGGTACCTACGTAAGAAAATTATAGTAAAAAAAACTTTAAACGCGTTTTTCTCGAAATCACGTTTTTCAAATCTGGGAGACGTTTTTCTCAAAATCTACTAAACTAATCTCAGTAAACCAAAATTTTTTTGATACTTTATACAAACAACTAGTAAATAAACCTCTAAAAAGTTAAAAAATAGCACCCCACCTTTTTAGTACAGGGGTAAATTCATTCCCAAAACAGGCGTTTTTTCGAACATTTTATAAAATCGCGTATAAAGGCCATACAAATATAAAAAAATTAACTTTTTAAAGGTTTATTGTTTAGTTTCAAGTCTCATGAATTGAATCGCGTTACAATTTTAAATAAATTTGTTACAGGAAGGCAGAAAAGTGTCCCGCAAATTAAAATGCATCTTTTGGAAGACGCCCTCTGCAGTGATAAAAAGTAATTAAAAGTGCCAAAAAAAAAAATTTTTTTGTACACCTTAAAACATTGGTAACAATGTATGAAAAAAATTATAATTATAAATAAAATAGTTTTTTTTTAAATATTTAAAAATAGTCTTTTTTTCAATTTAGAAAGTAAAAGCCCCCTTAATGGAACACATACAAGTAGTCCCAACACAAGAAAACATTTTTTTATAGTGGAAGTAGTACATAAAAATAAAGTTTTATCGTTTTTCGTTCTCTTTTTCAAAATAGAATTAAGACTTGAAAATTTAGTATATTTATAATTAATTATTGTTTACCTAATATAGTACTAGATATAGTTTACCTGATATAGTACCAAATATATTTGATACATAAAATTAAAAAAAAATAATAAATGTGATGTAAGGATGCAATACGTAATATATCAGAATTTTAGTCTTGTTTTTACAAAAGCTCGATTTTTCAGCTTCAAGTTTTCCAGTATGCTAAAGTTGATTTGCGTCAACATATTCAGTGAATCATTTTAAATCGTTTTTTCAAATATTATTTTATGTATTTAGATCAAAAGTTAATATTTTTTAATGCACTTTTATTGAATTACTAATGGTATATAATGATTTGAATGGAGTATATTTCTAAAAGTAAATTAATAAGACTTAAAAGTATAATAAACGCTAATTTTTCTTCCTTTTAATGTCTAGAGTGATGATGAATTTTCCTAAATCTGTCCGATGAATATCTTGACGCAAACCAACGGTAATTTGACTCCTTATGTACTAAAACTTATATGGGTAATTGTCAATAGAACGGTATTTTTTGTATACAAACTGAACCAATTAAAAAATCGTGTTTTAAAACTTCTTTCCACTTCTTTCTTATTCATTATAATATAATTAGATAAACGTTTCATGGAAATAGCTACACATAACTAAATACCACTTGTATCCAACAAATTTGATTTTTTTGAGCCACAGGAATTACTATTAAGGGAACAAGACACCTTTAGACCCTAAAAAAATCTTTTTCACTTTTTCGTAAAAAAAATTTTTTTAATTTTTTTTATAGACATGTTATTTAATTCTTTCTTAATTTTTTAATAACATTTTTTGAAAAATAAAACCCTTGTTCAAAAGGAAATTGTAAGAAAAATTTTTACGAAAAAGTGCATGGTAAATGTTTTAGTACATATCAAAAGTTATCATTTCACCGTCAGAAATTTTTTTTATAAGGCGTATGGCGTGTAAATGTGCACGCCTCAAAGTACCTTCAGTAAATAAGATATTAACAGTGGTAATTTACTCTGACGTGCAGGTTCAAGATTTTGAGGTTTTACAGTGGTAAGATTAATGATACGAGGGTAGTTCAATAAGTCTTTAGAATGACCAACAGATGGCGCGCGAATCGCTCCAAATCATCTGTTTTCAGTCAGCACCACTCCCGACTAGATATATGGTGCAGTCACAGTCCACATCTTCTGAGTTTACGTGTTTTTATAACCAATTGAAAAAAAAAAATTGCTTGTTAAGAAAAATGGAAAAAAACGAGTTCAGAGCGGTAATTAAACATTTTTATTTAAAGGGTTTAACTCCATATGAGATAAAAAATGAATTGGACTCAGTTCATGGCGCATCTGCCCCTGCCTTAGCAACGGTTTATAACTGGGTAAATGAATTTAAGCGTGGTCGTACATCAATAAGTGACGAACCACGTTCAGGAAGGCCCGTAGAAGCAACTACTCCCGAAATCATCAATAAAATCCACGATATGGTGTTGAAGGATAGAAGATTAAAAGTGCGTGAGTTAGCTGAGGCCACAAGGATATCTATAGGTGCAGTTGTTTCAATTCTACATGAAAAATTAGGCATGAAAAAGCTATCGGCAAGATGGGTGCCGCGTTTGCTCTCAGCTGATAATAAACGCAATAGAGTGGTCGCCTCTGAGGCTCTTTTGGCGCGCATAAGTCGGAATCCTGAGGAATTTTTTCGTCGATTTGTGACTGTGGATGAAACATGGATACACCACTAAACTCCTGAGACAAAGGAACAATCCAAACAGTGGATTTCCACAGGCGAACCAGCTCCAAAGAAGGCAAAGACCGTAAAGTCAGCTGGTAAGGTTATGGCTACAGTTTTTTGGGATGCACGTGGAATTATACTTATTGACTACTTGGAAAAGGGTAAAACAATTACTGGTGAGTATTATGCATCATTATTAGAGTAGCTGAAAGAAGAAATTAAAAAAAAACGACCACATTTGGCGAGAAAAAAATTCTCTTTCATCACGACAACGCCCGAGTTCACACATGCTTCGTTTCAATGGCTAAAATTGAAGAACTAAAATTCGAATTGGTCGAACACCCACCGTATTCACCAGATTTAGCCCCCAGTGACTTTTTCTTATTTCCAAACTTGAAAAAATGGCTCGGTGGACAGAGATTTACGGACAACGAAGACGTCATTGCCTATGTAAGTGCTTATTTTGAGGAACTTCCGAAAACGCACTTTTCTGAAGGATTAAAAAAACTTAAAAAGCGATTGACCAAGTGTATAGATCTCCAAGGAGATTATGTTGAAAAATAAAAAAAAATTTACCCAAAAAAAAATTGTTTTTATACTTTATTCTAAAGACTTATTCAACTACCCTCGTATTATTAAGTATTTATAGTGAAAAATTTTTCAGAATGATTGCTTTTAATTGTGAGAAGTTTTATGGACATCCAAAGAAATTATTTTTTAGGGTCTAAAGGTGTCGTGTCCCCTTAATCATAGTAAAACGAATCTGATATAAATAGAACAATTAAAGTAGATTAATAAGGTTTGTGGAAATAAATAAATACATGATACATGATACAAATTACTCTTTAATATTGATACTACATTAGTCAAATTTGTAATATCATTTCCATAGCTAACAACTCTGTCTGCTGTTCTCTTAATAATTACGCTCATTCCATCAGCAGCATTGTTGGCATGATTAGCTTCAGAAAAATTATACGATATTTTATTAATTTGAGGAAATACCAACGGAAGATGTTGTGTTATAAGACAAAACCTTTTTTGATTTCGATATTGAGTGCTTGGACCATCTTTCATAAAATAGATTGTTGTAATATCTGAATTCTTTGATAAAAAATTAGATATAATTGGTTGCAAATGTGGTATTACAGCACTGGATCGTAGCGTAAAGAATGAGATATAGTGGCAAATTCACATTTTTTATGTGCAAAATAAATCATTCCTGTATGAAGTGCTAACTATGTACGATTAGCACCAAAGTGAATTGCTTGAATTTAACTAAATAAACTTATAATATCATTCGCTGCAACAGTTAATTTCACTTTTTCTGTACTATTTACAACAAATTCTTTTTTCGTTTCTTCGCTTATTCTTTTTCTTTCTGCTCACCCATTTTTCATAAGTTAATTTACTAATTTCTTTAATTCGATTTAAATTCAAAGCTATTGTATGATCATTGCACTTTGGACACTTTCTTGAAAAGCATTCTAAACTTGCAGTATAAATATGAAAAATATTTGAATTTTTAATACAATTACATTTACATATTTTATGAATTAACAGTTTAATTCAATGTTGGGAGGGGTATTTGCCTGCAGAGTAGTTGTTTCTGTTGTTCTAATAAATATAGTAGATTTTTTGTTAAAGAGTGTATGAGACACTCTAAAAATCTCATCTACAATATGCTGTTAGAAGCAATCATCGAAATTTTATCAAAGATAGACGTTAAAATTATTTTTAAGAAACGAGTGTTCGTATTAACATCCTACTAACATTCCAATCTTTAGCAGTAGTGTTCTCCTTAATTATGTTATTACTGTATAGTGACTTTATTAACAAGGAACAATTTTCATGATCAAAGCAAGCACAAGTGTCACGTGCACACATGTCACGTGTCGTGTTACACTCGGCGCTTTACAATAAAGTGGTCGATATCTGCAAAATGTTTTGTATGAAACTTTAACTGAATATTCTGAGCAAAATTGTTCATGAAGATCTATCAAAGAGGCATTCAGATATTGTATCTGTACTTTTTCTCCTTTTATTTTAATCCAACTTTTTTTTCCAGGGTCTACTGTAGAATTTTACGAATTAAATCTGCTCTTTGAACATTAATCTTGTTTATATTCTTTTTCTTATAAAATGATACAGATAATATCGTCTTTCTAACTTGATTCAATGTACGATACTTCTCAACAATTTTTCCAGATAAAGTACGTTTCAGAATTTTTTTTTATATCCACTATCAATACTTTGGTTTCTTGAAATACAATTGCTTCTTTACTATTTCAGGAATTACTGCATTGTTGATTGTTAAAAGTTGTTTATTATATACATAGGAGAATTTTTGTCTTCTTTATACTGTTTTCTAATTTTTGATCGTTGTACTTATTTTTGCAGTGTCTTACAGTTGTTTGTAATTTTTTTTTCTGTGAGAGTCTTGTTGGTTTTATAGCAAATGTTTCTTTTATTCAACCATATTTTCATACCAGCAATAGTTTGTTTAATTTCATGACATTTTGAGGTTATATCTTTTTGAATAATTACGTTAGTACTGAAAAGTCCTTTGTTTTATTTTTATTTCTAAAGATTTCTTGTGCCTCTCTATTACGTTTTCTTGTCGCTCTGTGCTGTCGTTCAGTTAATTCATTAATGGTTTTGATTTTTCCTTCCAGCTTTCGCTTTTAGTATCTTTTCTTTTCAGATTCTCAATATTTTGTGTACAAGTCAGGATTTTTCTTTAGTTTTTCTCTTCGTAGTCGCTCTTGTACTCTTTTCCTTTCTAATTTTTCGTTTCTTTGTTTAACAGATTTCCTTTTTTTACTAGTACCTTTATGTTTTGAATTTCTTTTACCTCGCTTTACTTTGAGAATCTGCTGTTGTCTATAATCTACTCTTTCAGCTAACTACTCTTTCAATCTCGTATTTTATCTGCGTCCGCGCACCTGGACCATCTTACTTTTCGTTTGATTCCACAACTATTTGATTGTATTGTGGTAAAAATTACTATAAAAAGCTGAATGTATTTGAAAACTTTTAGTAGAATGTGTTTGAATTATTTTTGAAATCCTCCACTGAAGTAAACAAAAACGTATAGTGTGTTCGATCCGATGAAATAACAGTATTAAAAAAAATTAAATTCACGATAGTGTATGTTTTATCTAATACAATCCGAATTATCTTTAATGTATAATTTTAAAAATACATAATTTTTAAAGTATATATAATCGAGTATGATTTTATTAATATTTTCTAAATATTGGTCACGGTAATTACGGCCAGGGTAATTTTTTAGCTTTGTGGATCTTTAAAACGAAGAACGTTATAGCTAATTATAAAAACTGCAAATAAAAACCGGGTCGCTCGCTTATGTAGTTGTTTGAAGTTCGAACTAAATAATATCATAGGTTAGATGGTACCACTAAGTTTATGTACTCATTAGAATACGATAAATTGAGCGGAGATTTTAAAACTCAAAAAGTTGGCGGCAACATTTGTAAGACTCCTGTAGACAAATAAGTTTAAAAAAAATCTGAAAGAATTAGAACGTATTGTACATATGATTTACTTAAAAGTCATAGATTAGTTATAATTAAATCCTAAAGTTATTATATAATAAATTCAGAATTACGTGAATTGTTCGATGGCAACAGGCCACGGTAATTACTTTTGGGTTTAAGATGTTGAAATACATCGTTTTTAAGAACTTCAAACGTTTAGCAAACCGTAATAATATTTCCTTTCTACTCAGTGCATTGGCGACACTAAAAATACCGTTTTCTTGACGATCACCCATATAGTTTACCTTTGCGTTAAAAAAATTTTTAAATTACTTTTCCGAAATCTATAACCAATTCTTCAAAAATTACCTAGAAATATTTTTTAAAAATTGCTGTCCCCCTTAACAGAAAATGCAGTTGATTCAACAAACATGGGTTTTTATTTATTGTCTAAAAAGTATCGAAAATATTTCCAATGATTTTCACTTCAATGAAACGACTTTTGAACCATGTTGTAAAAGAAGATAATTTATCTACATAAAGTGATATCTAGATGATAAAGTATCTAAATAAATTATCTAGCTAAAAGGCAAACAAAATTATCTAATTTTTTATCTAGATAACAAATTATCTAGATGACGCATTATCTAGATAAAAAAGTTAGGCAATTTTATCTGAATAATTATTTATCTAGATAATCGTGCATCTAGATACTTTTAGCCAAAGATAGCATTTATCTAGATAAATTATTTTATCTAGGGGAAACTGGGGTAAAGTTTACATAGTAACTCTAAAAGTCGAAAAAAATGTATATTTCTGACTTAAAACATTACTTTGTAAGTTGCACAAGAAACTTCTTACATCAATAAACACACTAGCAACTTAAAAAAAGTCATCTATTAAGTTTAAAATTATTTACCTATTTTTGAAAAATACCTGTACACTTTACTCGGGCCATTCAGTGCGGGGTAAAGTGAACTAGAGGATAGACTTAAATATTTTTAAAATATTTTACTAGTTTTTTTACAAGAATAGATAAAAACGTTAATTTAGATAATAATAAAACCAAAAAGACATCCTAAAACTTTTAAAATACTATAAAATACGAAAAGTTAAATATGGAGGTTATGTTGGCCGATTTTGGTATGCATACGACATGCGTTGCAACAAAGGATTTGTATACTACACTAGCACTTACATACCTTGATTAATATTTTGTTAAATTTTCCATCTGGCCGCGTATAAATTAGTGCTATCGCATTACTTTCCGAACCACTTTACCCCGATTCACTTTACCCCGAGACGTCGATCTTTAAAATGTTTGTTTAAGAAAAGAAAAACCTTTTTAAAAGCTCTGTATTCTTGATAATACGAGTAAGTAAAACGTATTTGAAGTAATTAGAAAAAATATTCTAGCAATAAAATTGCTTATCTTTAATTTAACATCTTTAATCATTATAACGAATTCGGCAAACCAACTTTCTTTTAAGGTCGAAAAATACAATTATTTTTCTTTCATAAAATATTAATTATTATGCAGTAAAACTTTTTATTATCATTCTTGCATAATTGTGTTTCACTATAATTAAAATTGGGCGTAAATAATAATTTTTTGAAGAAATAATAAGCATGATTCACTTTACCCGTGTGTTCACTTTACCCCAGTTTCCCCTATTTGTTTTAAATTCTTCTCTGACCTCTATTTTCGTTAAATATGAGTGTCCTTAATCCTTATGTTGTGTAGGCATTTTTTTACAAAGATAATTGTTTATCTATATGGTTATCTAGCTACATTTATCTAGATAATGCCCATGATTGGTGTGTACATATGTATGAAACCAAATTTTGTATACCCCATAACTCTTCAAGGGAAGCACGTTACGATCTGAAATTTTGCAAACATATTAGACATGGCTGAACTTAGAACTGATTAGATTTTGGAGCTGATTAAATAATAAAAAGTATATTTTTAAATAAAAATAATAATTTTAGAAAATTTGTAAAAATAGTAAAAAATATATTTTTTGTCATTTTATACATTAAATATGTTTAAGTATGTACGTTTTCATAAAGTTGCCAAAATTAACTTTCAATGGATGCATCTAACAATTACTTTAAAGCTATTTTTGTGAAAGAAAAATAAAATTAGAAGTTTTTTTTAATTTTTTCTATTATGTAAAACATGTTAAAAACCTATACATTTTGATAAAATTAATGCAATTTCCTTCTAATTTTTTATATCTAACAATCAATTTTAAGCCATTTTAGTAGATAAATGTAAAAATATTAATTTAACAAAATTTCCCAAAAATAGCAAAAAAATATTGTTCATCTTATACGTTAAGTATAGTAAAAATATGTACGTTTACAAAAAGCAATCGCAATTTTCTTCCTATTTATATATCTAACAATAATCAGAAAGGTACCCTGCTAGAAATCTAAGCTGGTTTCTAGCCAGGTATTAGCTAGATTTTCTAAATCTGCTTTATTTCTGATTAAAGAATTAGCTAAAAAACAGTTAAAAACGACATGCTTTTTAGTTAATTTCTAGCTAGATTCTGCTTAATATTCTAGTTAAATATAAAGTTGTTAAAAGAAGTAATTTATATATTAATTAATTATGGAAATAATATCAGTTTTATAAAAATCGAAGTAATAGGCACTTCTAAGCATATTACATTGAGTATTTGACTAAATTAAAGTTTAAAATGTACCTTCAATGTGTAGGAGTACTGGAGGTTAGGTTATTTGTTTACATAATGACGCGTGCATTTAAAAAGTATTATTTACACAAAAAGTATTAAAGCCCCGAGTAAAATTTAAGTGTCTTTATTAAAGAAATTTATAAATAATAGAATGCATGTAGGCATATAATTATTGTTATTTTAAAAATAACAATAAAAACAGAATAATGTAAGTTATGACGAAATTTGTAGAATTGGTAAACAAATATTTGTAGTTTTACAATAAACTTTTTTTGCATAATTTTATTATCGGCATAAATCATAAAATTATTTTTGACTAAGTTATGATTGACTAATTTTAGAAACGGAAAATAATAGTTATCAAATACTTTTAGTATTGCATATTCGTATGTATATATGGTCGTAAGTTGTTATTTGTTGATAAAAATATGTATACATATTGGCGTCATACTATATTCAACATTCAATAAAGTATTATAATGTATATTTTAAAAACTAATAAATTGTAGGAACAAAATATACATAGGTTAGATTTGTGATGTGATATATCATTTATTTTAATTCACTATGATATAATACATTTTAATGATTTATGTTATCTCCAAACGAAATTAACGATCAATATTGTTTTTTTTTTCAGGGAAAATTGTAGAGTGGACGCGCCCTATGTAAAAACCTATGCGACGTTAGGTTATTTGTAAGTGCTTATCTCACGTTTTACATTTAAAGAAGAACTTTACAAATTCAATATTTCCATTTTCCTTCGACTCTCCAAACTCGAGTGCCTGAAGTTCTCACGTACAATATAGTGTAACGAACTTCTACTATTCTTTAAAAAAAATGTCTATGTCTCAAAGGTTCATATCAACAATGAACACAGTAAATTCCAGCCACGAAAAGTTTTTACTCGCGACGAAAGGTGTGCAGTCCGTCACAACATAATTTTTCGCAGTCACATAAATTTTAAGAACAGAATTTAAGCTAAATTAACGATCAACCATACATTGAAGCGTAAAAGTCGCCTTCAAAAGTCACCTAATTGTTATCACGCGACGCGAGAACAATAATAATAATAAAAAGTACAGAAGATAAAACCAAAAGAACACCACAAGTAAAAAAATATACAAATCACAAACGAGATGACAGCATGGCCTAAATGATTATGATTTATTTTCGTCGAGCTCGTTGAGGACTACGAAGCAACTTTAAATGATAGAATCTTAAGAACGTAGAACGTTCTAGTATCAGGTTTCAATTTAGCAGATGTACACGTTGTGCTGTAGGCGTGTAATCACAGGATTTTTCGTGCGCACAGAGTTTCTTGAGATTAAAAACGCACCACAGCACCCTGCTAGAGAGTCTCTAACTCGTCTTTCGAAGAACATACCAAAATAGTCTTGTTGTCTATAAAAGTTGTTGTCTATAAAAGTTGTTGTTGTTGTTGTTGTATTTACAATAAATATTGAATTGTATTGAGTATCGAAGAGCCATATGCAGTCTTTGTGTAGAATGTTGTACCAGATTAGAGTAATTACAGTACATAGAGCGCATAAGTGTTGGAAACGCATGGATATTCTGTCCCTAGCTCTCTCTAGTTTCTTATCGATATGATTTAATGAGATGCGCTTCGAGGGATTCCGTCAATAATGAGCCCACTGACCAATCCCCTGAATCGCTCTCAACAACGTTATATACCCAATTCACCTACATCTATGATTTTTTAGAGAATTTCTTTTGACAAAATCAAAAAATCTATAAATTCAAAAATATCTGAAAGTTCTTATTGGAAAAAGCCTTTCAAAGAATGTTCTTTTTATCCGCAGAGGTGTTAAGGCTTATTAAATGTTGTGTTAGCTAAGGAGCTTCTCAGTGTTTTCGCACCGATTCTATGAAAAGAAGAAAATTGTACTCGTCACAGAAGTTTAATAATAAAAAGAAAAAGATAAATAAAATAAAGCGAGCCGAAAAACTTTTGCCTCGGTAATATAAGTACGTGTCATTAGATGCACTGAACTCGTTCAGTGCGCTCTCTAGTTCGATATCGATGTTTTTTCGTGTCTAATTCAATCCTATATTGAAAAAAATAATCAACGTAATTCAGACGTGTATCGTAGCTATTATCTATTCTATACTTTGCCTGTTAAAGCTGTGAAAGCATAAATAAGAAAATCCGTCGTCTGCGTCCGACAAGCAAACGACGCCGCGCGACTGGATTTCCGCTCCATCGGAATTTTCCACGTCATCGGAACGCATAAACTGCGCGTGTGCGTGTGTGTGTATTTTCGTGTATTGGTCCCTATTAATGAGACGCTAGACACGTGGATTATACGCTGATATTCAATGCACAACGTAACTTTGTGGTGTCTCACCGCGAGGTATCGTGAGATCTTTGCTTAGAGAATCTTTGCAACTTTTAGAGAGAAATAAAGAAGGTGGAAAAAGCTGAAGGATTAGTCCTTCAAAATTTACATAGGTTTCGAAGCTTGTATATGAATTTTACTCATCGAGCCGTTTTCGAGTTGGTGCAACGCTTTACTTAATATAATACTCGTTGCATATACAAAAATTCAATAATCGCGTTTACTAGATTTTGACGCTGCTTTTTTTAAATCTCGTTAGGCGATAGTCTCATAACACAAATTCCAGCGGGAAATTTATGAAATATTAAGAAATAACAAAGCTTACCTTCGACAATGTGATAAAAAAGGATTTTCTATCATGTGACTGCGCGACCTCTATTGTGACGAAATTGACTGATACCCGGTTCAAAGATATACATAAATCTCATTGAAAATAGCCCCAATCGACAATTTATAAGCAGCCTCTGAGTACTTCTTTACTAACTGTACGTAGAGAGACTTATGATAATTTTTTAAAGTAGAAGTGGTACACGCTCGGTAAGACACAGCGTGGTACGATGTTGTTCTTGAGACACTCGAGTTTAGACATGTGAAGGAAAAGGTGTATAAGGCAATTTGTAACGCCGATACTCTTCATTGGAGCTCAGTTTAAGTTTAGTGTCGTTCTTATTCATTAAATATAAAAAAGTATAAGCAGTTGTAAGTTCGAAATGTCGCCGCTGACAACAAGACGGTACGATTCAACGCGAAGGAAGTGATATTTGATCGCGGCACTGGTGCACTCTTCCCCTCTCTTTCTTGGATATTTCCCTGGAGAGATGAGAGTCCAGAGATACGATCGGGATTCAGAACCAGAGAGCAAAATTGGAAACTCAATCAAAAAGAAAGGGAGAAAATGCAGAAGAAAAACAAAATCGTGCCGAAATTTTTAAAAGCCATGAATGCAGTGTACGTAAAAAAGTAAATAAATAAGTAAAGCTAGTTGAGAAGCGACGCTCGATCGTAATTGTACTCGCTTATCGTTTTATTGACCCGTGTGATTAGAAAGAGTCGAACTTGGTATATATATATGTGTATGTGTGTGTGTGTGTGTGTGTGTGTGTGTGTGTGTGTGTGTATGTACGATTGTACCGAATGATATTACGTAAAAGTCATCGCACACATACGAGTATCGAGGGGGCACACGCAAGTTTACAGTATAACTCTTTTGTCTAATCGTAAAACTTTATTTTTACCGAAAGATAGTCTCAGTATGAGGTCCATACAATGTTGTGAAGGATACTTCGAGGCGCGAAATTTGACTGTTTGCGAAAATGCAGTGACCATAGTTACTGTAGAATATCAATTTTTGCCTCTTTTAAGGCTCTATTCACTACTGTTATTTATTAGTTTGATTCCATCAATCTTGACTTTTTAGATATCTCAAATTGTAGTATATGTGCATAATTAGTAGAGCTGCTGTAATATATAAGCGTGTTACCTGTTCTGTTTGTTTATCGATACAGCAATTAAGTATCATGTTAAAATTAGCAATTCAAAGAATTATACACGTATACAAGCAACATTTAATTAACCCTTTTAGACCCAAATTAAATCTAGCAATGACATACTACTTTTTTAAGTGTGTTTTGACTTGCTTATGGTCTAAATATTTAATTTAAGTGGTTAAAGAAGTTTCGTTTCTACACATTTATGTATAACTATGTATACATACATGGATACATATATAATTATATAAATATAATCTTAACTTTCTGTGTGATGAGTGTGATCGATGAAGCCGAGATTTTCAACCGTTTCTAACGGTTATTTTCGAGTATTTACATTCCAATGAATATTGGGTCAGAAAGGGTTAAACTATATCGAAAGTCAAATTTTAAAGAGTCCACCTAATAATTTGAAAAGTGAAACAATTTTTCAACATTCTGAAACATGCGAAGTTTAAAAAAATAATTAAAACGATATTATTATTTATTATTTAAATATCTGACTTTATTGTAATATAACTGAGTAATACTTACAAAGTTAGGGAGATTGAATAACAATTTTTTTTAACGTTGAATCGATCTGTGTTCATCAATTTCATTGAGTCGTTCGACGAACTTTTCCCGTTTTTTTTTGTTAGATATCAATCAAATAAAAATCCACGAAAAAACTTTTTATTGATCATTCTGTTAACAATCACGCGGAAACTTATTTAATAGGCACTATTGAAAGAATCTGTTAGTATGCTTTTCTTGTCACCAATGCAAACTCATATATTGAAAATTTATGTAATGTTTAATAGCCAATAATATACGATAAATGAAACGTATAATAATAAAAACTGACTCGATTTTACATGTCATATTCGTTACCACTGTAATTAGATATGTGATTGGTTGTTAACAATACTTCGGTGTATATTGCCAAGTATTTTCGTTGAAGAAAAAAGACTGTATGTTACGTCCTATTTATTTATTTTTCTTTTAATTTTCCTTTATCTGTACTTTTAGTTTGTAGTGCATTGTATACTCGTGATTAGCAAATATTTATAACTATTCGATCCAACGTATCATTCTTTTTAAACACATCGAAAACTATGTCATTAACTATTGAGTCTACACAAATTTATATATGTATACTTAAAGGTGCCTTTTATTAACGAACATTAATTTTATTTAAGGTAGTTCGATCGATATACGATTTCCGTGATATCTGATGAGCACAATTTCTAATACGTACAAATTCAAAAACGTAAAATGTACAAAGTAAGTTTAAATTTTTGTAATGATTTAAAATACAAAATATCTTTACCGATATGCATGGGAGAAGTAATTTGTAATAGCGTCATCGTGCACAAATTATAGCTTTACGTTTAAAATGTTGTTCAAAGTTTCATTATGAGTAGATCATTTTTTTACTTAATTATACTTATAATGCACAAATTCATGATTGAGTTTATTCACCACTTTTGTAATGAATTTTATAACCAATTATAATACATCATCAGTTTTACCATACTTGTGTAAAAAGGAGGGCGATCGAACCACCTTGCAAAAATAGGCCCTGAAATTAAGCTCTAATAAAAGGAAAAATGAAAAGTTTGTGTTGGCTAATAATTAATCGCGATACTTTTCGACGTGTGCATAAACGAATGATTCTTGCATAGCTTAATCGGAAGACTGAA
Source organism: Gastracanthus pulcherrimus (assembly GCA_949152435.1). Taxonomy (NCBI): domain Eukaryota; kingdom Metazoa; phylum Arthropoda; class Insecta; order Hymenoptera; family Pteromalidae; genus Gastracanthus; species Gastracanthus pulcherrimus. The sequence continues at coordinate 46,409,425 of OX424573.1, read as the reverse complement.
AACGTACCTGAAGAAATAAATCGCAGAAAAACGAAAAAAAAAGATGAAGAAAAGGAGAAAATAACCAAATGCATTAATTGTCCGCCCGCGCGAACCGATCATCTTGAGTGTGCACCCCTCGCTGTCTCCAACTTAACGTCAGACTTAATAACAACAAAAAATACAGAAAGGTTGTAATACAAGTTTTAAAAATTACAAGAATTTAAAGTCGTCGTCGACTATCGTTTATCGTGTCTCCGAGGCATATAAATCGCGCGTCCCGACACCCTTTCTCTCTGATCATCGACTAATTAGCAGAGGAGAAATATGTATGCTTGTCTCTCTTTTCGTAGTTAGTCCTGTAGATTTATAAGAAAGACAATTTCAGAAGTCATACACTCGCGCAAATTGCTTGTTGCTGGAAGAAAAAAGAAAGACAAAAAATACCAAAAAATACCAAAAAATAAATATTGTGATTCGCCGCAAACGGTCGCGGTGGGAAAGCGCCCGAAAGTGGCCGGGGATCCTTCTTGGAATTCATCTTATTGTTCTTATTTCGTTTATTTATCATGCGGAACGAAGCGATCATTGCTACAAATGTATTATTATTTATAATTTGTTGTTGATAAAATTCATCGAAATTTTGTAGACGAGGCTAAACAATATGTTTTCACGCGCGCCTCCGATGAAATGCACTGTTAAGATTTTTCCGAAGTTGAAAGCACGTTTTTTCGTAAATATTCATAAAATGTCTGATTTGAATCACTTTTCAAGCGTAATATTTACGTTTTTTATGAGAAATTACTAGTTCAATAAGATGTAAGGCAGAAAACATAATTAGAAAATTTAGAGTATCGTGTATAAAGTATCAAGAAATCAAATTTTCGTTGATATACTCAATGATTTAGAAAAAAGGACAAGATGCGCTCGGCGAATATAATTGAAAAGTGATTCAACGGATTCCAAGTTTGAAGCTTCGGAGAACGAAAGTTTGTCTATCAAGCTACATATATCGGATAAGAAAAATAGAGATATTTCACTTTCCGTCAAAAAAACTCAAGCAGCTTGCAAGTATCGTACAATAAAAGAAAGAAGGCAGACGTTAGGAGATAAGTATAAATTACTTTGTTCACAGAGTCATTCTCAAGTAAGTGCCATAGATGCTCGTATATATATATATATATATATATACTCGTTTGCCGGCCTTTCCGCGCTTTAACTTCGCCCGAGCGCCGCCCCATAAGTCTCGCATAGGTGCTGAATTATTATTGGATGTTTTAAGAGCGAAAAATATTATAATTACATGAAAAAAATGAATAAAAACATTTAGCGCAACGAGACAATGATCAAGTCTCTCGCCTTTAAACTCTTCTCAATTGGTGATAATGTAATATGCGATACTTAAAACAGCGAGACGTCGGGTGCGTTGAGCCATGAATTGAGAAATTCGTAAAGTAGTATGCGAAAGAGAAGAATTGCGTGTAGCAAAGGCGAGGACATAGGTAATACGTGTTGGATTATAAAGACGAGATTATTATGATTATTATTATTATTATAAAAATGTACGCGAGCGATATGTTAAATAAAAATAAAAAGACACGTAAAATAATTGTAATTATAATTATAACAAAGAAAAAAATGGAAAAGCTTATGACAAAATGTGGAGTGTTATTAAGACTAAAAAACTTTTCAAAGTACGGTAACTAACTATGGACGTTAAATAGTTGCGTAGCGCGGTAGATCGATGACTAAGAGATTAACAAGTAAACAAAAACAAATAAAAAATCAACAAAAAAAGTCATAATACGTGAAAATTCAAGATCAGGTGATGGCTTTATATTACACTACGTAAGTGCGCTAGTGGCCAAGTGCATTGAGCACCATCTTTCTTTTCAAGCTGCGTTTACGATATTTCTTCAACGATGATATTATCAATGTTATTATTAACATTATTATCATTGTCATGTTCATTTTTATTTTTATTATAACTATTATTAAAATTATAATAAAAATTAAAAAAAATTAATGTAAGTGCGTGTGATATGAGTGAGTGGCAATAGCTAAAAATGTGTCACACATGAGAGTGAGAGAGATATTGAGAGATAGTGAGCGAGCGAGAGAGAGAGAGAGAGAGAGAGACAGACAGAGAGAGAGAGAGAGAGAGAGAGAGAGAGAGATTGACAAACAGAAAGAATGTGAGTAAGATACAAATTTCAAAAAAGGGAGCGAAAGGTTGAGAGCACGTGGTAAAAAAGTGAAATAAGTGAAAAAATGTTACTAGCTAGAGATTATACCGTTATAGAATGTAAAGGGCTTTAGTGTATATAGTTTTGTAAAGTGTTACTAGCGATCGAGAATACGTAGTTGTGATCGCCTTTTTGTGCCGGCGGTTCAATCGCCGGCGCCCGTGCGAATCTAATTGAAATGTTAAGGGAAAACTATATAATATATATGATGATAATGAGATAGAAGACCGACGGATGGTGAATTCGAAGATTATAAAAGAGAAAAAATACAAGAAAAAATAATTATGTGAGAGTCGCAAAAAGACAAACGAGGACAACTATAAGAAAAAAAACTGTTATCGAAACGATGCGTAAATAATAATCGACTGTTTCATTAAAACGCTGATGTATATAGTATATTATGTATAAGTGCAAATGCATTATATATAATATATAATATATGCATTAATATGTAAGCTGTCAAATAGAATGTCCTAATATAAAATATAGTGCCATTAAATTGATTATAGTGTTTTATGCCTCATAAACAAATTTTATAATATTAGTCGATTTCTTAATGCACATGTCATAGATTATGTTATGTTAATTAGTCACTGCTGCATTAACGATTGACTTATACTAACGAATACTTTTCCTGACTCCTATAATTTCCTGTCTTATTAGATATAATTACTATCTTTGAATTATAAAAAGAAAATTGTAACGTTCTATACTTATAAGTTTATAATTTTTTATCTATCATTCCCGATAATCAGTTGCAGAATTCCAAAGTTCGTGTTTTTATAACTCTACGTAATTTTCTATGAAAAAATGTAAACAATGAGTATATCCCTAAGAAGAATAGTGCCTATTTTCCACAGAAGAACTCATTTTCATAATTTATATAATCAAATAAGTTCATAATATACTTGATGATGGTTTAACTAATTCTGTATCAAATTTATGCTAGCCAAGTACATAAATAGGTTCTGCTGATTGCATTACATTCCAGCATTAGAAATTTCTTTTTAGTCGGTTTCATCAAAACTCGTTACAAAATCCAAATGAGGAAATGTAGAGTTATAGGAAGTTTGGATATAAATAAATACCAACATCTCAACGTCCAATATATTGGACAAATGCGGCGATTGGTCTCCAATTTGTATGCTTGAAGTTGTGGTACAAAAACGCAATAATTATCACAGAAAACTCTAATTCTTATTTGATAATATAAAAATCTTGAAAATACTTATTATTTGGATTTTTACGAAGGCTTATTTTGCTACAATGTTGTCTTCAAGCCCATCATCTGTTAAATTTTCAATTTCCGAGTCATTCCATAAACTATTCAAAATAATAATTTTCAACTTCATCTTAGAAAATAAGTATTATTTAATAATTGTTTAATGAAAAATAAGACATTAGTATGTCCTATTATGCTTTTGAAGCATTTCACTCCGTCGAATTTATAAATATTAATTACATAATGAATTGAGGGCGTTCACTGCATTTGTTAAATATATTGGACACTTTTTCAATGTTGCTTGTGAATTTTTCAATCATACAAACTGTAACTGTAAGTGTAAAAGTGTATTCAATATGATACTAAAATATGAAATAAATGTTTCTTGTCCTGTAAAATATAAAAAACGTATAAAAAATATGTTTCACGAAAAGTGGCTGAAAAGAACAAGCACACAAAATTAGATTAATCTAAGCCGCGTTAACATTAATTTTCATTTATTTAGACATCATTCATAAACACTAATAAAGTCGATGTCCAATAAATTTTGTGTCGAAATGGTTTGTTCTCAAAAATTAAAAACAAAACGCTATCTTTTGGCTAATTTATAAGGTATAAAAATTATTTTTATATAATAAGTTCAGTTTAGCAATGTCTTTTGATAAGTGAAAAAAGATATGTAAAAAAAGTAAAAAAATACAAAGATATTGCACTTAATAAAAAGAAAAACCGTTATTCCTGAAACCAGAAATTTCCCACGTCAAGTGTACATCAAATCTATTTAACAATATACAAAAGGTTTGGTATTTTTTTATACTTCAAGAGAAATAAATTATTTAATAATATTCTTTTGCCATCGGAATAAACTTCACTCTAGTCGGTGAAAAACTAATAAAATGAGCTTTTTTAACTAATTTAACTTCTGAATAATAATTATGCATATTATTTCATGTGACGCCGAACATACTCTACGCGGAACGACTTTATACAAATGCTTTTTTCGGCACCGAACTATTTTACGCAAATATTTTCTACAGAAAAATTCCCTACACCTATTTTGATTTCATATTGTGCACTGCAAAATTATTCTTATTAAAGCCCATTGTTCAAGCTACTATGTAGAATTTTTTAATGCACAATATTATGTCAAAAAAGGGTGTATAGGGAATTTTTTTGTAAAAAATATTTGTGTAGAATTTTGCGGCGCAAATAAAGGATTTGTGTAGAGTAAGTCCGTATAGAATACGATCGGCATCATTTTATTTTTTATGACTTTTAGTTTTAAATATCTTTTTTGCTTATCTATATTTTTTTACTTGTTTTTCACTTCTCTTCTTTAATTCTTCAAAAACTTATTTAATTTCACCTTTTCAAAAATACTTAACTGTATAGCTTCAGTATATTACTGTACTCTGCTTACAAACACATTTACATTTTATAAAGCTTCAGTATCTATTTGCATTTTGCAGATTATGAGTTGATTATGAGGTGATTTTGATTTTACCGAATAGGACATATAAAGAGATTTAAATCTGCTACATTGTGTAAATCCGAATTAAATAAGAAAAGAATGTCTGTTATATGAGTGAATCTGGCGAAGTTTTAACTTTTCTTGTTCTGTAGGTATCAACAATGTTGGGAAGGTTCAGTTATTTATTATTTTCACAAGGCCTTTTTTAGAAATAAAAATTATTTTAAAAATAAAAATAAATCAAATTCCCGACTACGAAGAATTTATACTCGATTTTTTTACTTATTTTGAGAAAAATTGATCTTTATATCTTTTTATGTATTACCTCGTTTTCGAGAAAAAAATCCGAATGTTGCCAGAAAAACACGAAAATAAAGCTTAACAAAATTAACTTTGTTATTATTACTTTTTAAAATATGGACCATGATTTTTTAATATTGATGTATATGTGAATAATGGTAACAAAATGATAAAAATTTCGGTAACCCTTTTTTTCTACATTAGGCCTAATATATTAATTTGACATAGGATTTTTCTATTTAATAGAGGTAATATTAATATTATAATGTTCACATCACAAATAAAGGAACTTTTCATTAATTTTGAAAGTGTGCTAGCCAATAATACTGCTCTTCATTAAAGGGTGCATTTACATGGAGTCTGTCGTACTTAAAAATTAGCAACTAACCCTGTGAGACCTACAGACAGAAAATCTTTAAATATGTGCTAACCTTCTCACTCTTACTGGGTTAGATTGCTAATTTACCTAACGGTTAAAATAACTTTGAATATGGCGGGGTCTGTTGCAACACCGTAACCCTAAGCAGGTCCTGGGCGTGGTCGTCCAGAGCGGACGGGTGGGTGCCTATCATCACTACACAGCGCATCCTCAGGTTGCGGGTAGAGGATCGACTCCTGAGAAAGAGGTTAGCTGCGAATAAAGTGAATAAGCAGTCGCGGACAGCCGATAGGCCCAGGCGTGGGTGTGATGAGCCCGCACTGGCGAACGCATTCATCTAGAAACACTACGCAAGCACCACAACAACTACAAATACTATACAAAATCTCCTATCTTATAGATGCGGGAGCTATGACAACTGCCCTGAGAGGGGATGTGTAGAATAATTCGCCACCTGGTCTTATACGGCAATGAAGCCAGCGAAGGCGCGCTGCCTTGCAGGGGAGCGTTAGGATATGAGAATGAAACCGAGTGTGTCTGACGATGAGTTGACTATGTCCTCGTCAAAGTCGGAAAGCTCTCATACTTAGTTCTAGGGAGGTATGAGGGTTATCAACCCTAGACGGATGGACTCACTTGCGATCGGAACAGGATCCAAAACGCGCGGGTTTAACTTACTATCATGGCTCAAAGAAAACAAAACCAAACCAAAGCCAAAAGGAACTTAAGGATGGGAACCTGGAATGTACGCAGTCTACACAGAGCGGGCGCGTTCCAGGAAATCATAAATGAAACTAAGAGGTACAATTTAGATTTGGTAGCAATACAAGAAACCCAATGGAAAGATAACGCGATGCTAGGATCCGGTAACTTCACCTTTTTATATGGGCGCGCGAGCGGGCATTCCCTAGGCACCGGATTTGTTGTTAACAAAAGCATCATACATTCCGTTAAAAGTTGCAATTTCCTGAATGACCGACTCTCGTATATCATCAAAGAGTGTGGTATAATTACGTGGTTATTAACATCCACTGTCCTACGGAGGACAAAAAGGAAGAAGTCAAGATCTTTATTATGAAACTTTAGAGCAATTAATCGATCAATTCGCATCTTACAACACCAAAATAGTAGTGGGGGATTTCAATGCTAAAATAGGGAGAGAGGAAATGTTTAGGCCCACTATAGGCAAAGAAAGTCTGCACGAAACCAGCAACGATGATTGTATTAGGGTCATAAATTTCGCGGCCGCAAAAGATCTTATAGTCAAGACTACGTATTTCAAGCACAAGGATATACACAAGGCAACGTGGACATCGCCGGACGGGGCTACGCACAATCAAATCGATCATTTTCTTATTGATAAGAGGCGCCACACCAATCTACTCGACGTAAGGAACTATAGGGGGGGTGGATTGCGACTCGGATCATTATCTAGTAGTGGCCAAATTAAGAGCCAGATTAGTAGCCGGTCAAAATAGTAAGCGAGCGAACAAAGTAGAAACCTTTGATATTGGAAACTACGAAACGGGGTAGAACGATTCAAGTACCAAGTAGAAGTTAGCAACCGATTTCAGGTGCTCGACGAAACGGATGCACAGACGGGAGTAGATGACGATCCGAACAGGTTATGAAGGGCTATCGAAAAAACTATAAAAGGGGCCGCGAACAAAGTACTGGGTAAGAAAAAAAGGCCGAAGAGCAAACCATGGTTTGACGAAGAGTGCGAACACTGGTTTGAAAGGCGCAAGAAGGCTAAATTAGATAGCGTACACAATGAAAGTGGTAGGGCCGTAGAAGAATACCGTCACGGACCCAGTTCTTGATCAGCTAAGAGCAATTCCTGTTCAACTCTGATTTCCATACAAGTCAATTACAATTAAACGTTTTAGACTTTAAACAAGGAAATCTAAATAGTAGATAGTTATATCTGCAATCTTCAAAAAAGATTTTGCAGCAACAAGTTTAAAGTAATATTTTATGTAAGAAAATGATCAGGAATTGGGTCCTGATCAGGAACTGGGTTCGTAACGGTACCGTGAAATAGGAAAGCAAGTGGGTAAGATTTACAGAAACAAGAAGCACGAGTATCAGAAAAATGAAATTAGAAAAATAGAAACTAATAGTAGGGAAAATAATCCGCGCGAGATGTATAAAGGAATAAACGCTATTAGGAAGGGTATTCAGAGTAGATCGCAGTTAATGAAAGATAAGGACGGGAACCTCGTGACAAGCGAAAATGAACTATTGAAATTATGGAAAGACTATTTCGATAAGTTATTAAACGTGTATGAAAATTCCGAGGAAATGGGAGACGAAATCCACACTGCTGAGCTCCATATGGACGAACCAACCTAAAAAGAAGTAGAGGCCGCGATCAGAAAGCTAAAAAACAATAAGGCCGCAGGAAACGATTCTATACCAGCTGAACTACTTAAATATGGGGGCACCGCGCTTACATCTAAAATTTTTGATCTTGTATGTGCTATTTGGAGAAATGAAACAATACCAGAAAATTGGAAAGAATCCATCATCATACCGATCTTTAAAAAGGGAGATAAAACAGACTGCAATAACTACCGGGGAATATCACTTTTAGCTACCTGCTACAAAGTTCTGTCAAACGTAATACAGGCCAGACTCAAAACATTCGCGGAAGATATAATAGGAGATTATCAGTGTGGATTCCGGCGCAACAGATCGACGAGCGATCAAATGTTTACGGTAAGACAATTATTAGAGAAAAAGTTGGAATATTGCGAAACTATACACCAGCTATTTGTGGACTTTAAGAAAGCGTACGACTCTGTCAAACGAAGCAAAATGTATGAAATCCTAGTGCTCCTTGGCGTACCAAAAGAACTCATAAAATTAATTCAAATATCTCTTAACGGAAGCACTGGAAAGGTCCGAGTAGGCGGTAATGTATCCGAATCGTTCATGATACGAGACGGTTTGCACTCAACGGAACAACGCAGATTTTAAGCTATGCGGATGACTTGTATATAGTGAGAGATAATGGTGAAACGGTGGCGAGAAACGCGTAAATCGCGGGGTTTTAAGTGAGCGAATCAAAAACGAAATATACGATCATGGAGAAGCTGGGCATTCGCGAAGGAGAGGGGGATCTCAGAGTCGGAAATTTCACTTTTGAAAAGGTTAGCGAATTCAGATATTTAGGTACAACTATAAATGATCGAAACGAAATTAAAGCCGAGATTAATAAGAGACTTCATTCGGGTAATGCCTGCTTCTACGCTGTGAACAGATTACTTAAGTCAAAGCTACTGTCGAAAAATGTCAAAATAAGGATATATAGGACTATAATAATGCCGGTAATCTTGTACGGGTGCGAAACCTGGGCGCTCACTAAAGCGGAAGAAAATCGTTTTAGGGTATTTGAAAATAAGGTTCTGCGGAAAATGTACGGGCCAAAGAAAGATGAGGAAACTGGGGAGTGGAGGAAACTGCACAATGACGAGCTACATAATTTGTACGCGTCACCAAATATTAACAGAATAATAAAATCACGGAGACTAAGATGGGCAGGGCACGTGGCAAGAATGGGCGATGATCATACGGCAGCGGACATAATGAAAGGAAAACCGAAGGCAACGCGACCTCTAGGTAGACCTAGACGCAGATGCTAGGATAACGTAAAAGCAGACTGAAATTGGGCGGGAGGGCGCGAAATGGATCAAAATAGGGAAACGTGGAAGGCTTGCGTAGATGAGGCGATGAACTTTCGAGTTCGAAATGCCACTTAAAAAAAATATGGCGGGGTATTTTGCTCCGTGTTAACTGGGATTTAGGAAGATTAGGGTGCGATTACATGGAGTCTGACGTAAAGATTGGCCATCTATCCCTGCGAGAGCCACAGGGACAGTATGTACACTCGACGTGGGAAATTTCTAATCGAATGCGTTTGAAATCCTCTAATAGCGGAAACGTGCGTTCGATCCAATGAGACCCAATGAAATTGCAGTGTTTCAAAAAAATTCAAACCCATTCGACCAGAAATTTCCCACGTAAGTGTACATATTTAAACATTTTCTGTCTTTGTAACTTTTACAAGGCTAGATATTTAAAAAATATTTAGTTAAATCTCATTCGAGGCTTATCTTTTTCCTTGAACATTTCTCTACAAAGTTAATGGAAGAAGATTATAACACAATATATCTGTAATAAGAGAAAGTTAATTATTTAGAAATAATCGCGTACAATTTTATAAACAATTTGCTTTCTCTAATCACGGATATATTATTTTATAAATTTATTCCGTTAACTTTGTAGAGAAATGGTTAATTGACAATATCTACACTTGTGACGTCACGATCTTTTTAGAACAATTTTTTTCATGCAATTATGGACTATTAAGTACATTTCATTAGTTTAATCATAGGACCTTTATAAACTCTCATATAACTTTTTGTTTTATGCCCTATACCTAGCGAAAGACCCTCCTGAAATGTCAGTATCATTATTATAAATTCCTAGTCAATCTGTTACCATATAACTTGTTCTTTTTCGCTTGCTTGTAGGCCTTAATGCTTCTTTTTCTAGTTTTAGGAGGAGTTCCGTGTTCTTTGTAATAGTTTTTGTATTGTCTCCTATTACGTTAAGATCGTTTGCATATGCTAGTGAAACTGCTTCCATACGTATTTTCAGGGTTGGGTAACCTTCTTATTTTTCAAGATGGATTATATGAATATATACACAGGTATACATAAATATATTTAAAAATATTTTTTTTTAAACCACTTAAATTTCTTAGTTAAACCATAAAACATCCAAATACACTTGTAAAAGCAGTATATCATTGCCAGATTTAATACAGACCTGAAAGTGTTAAAAACGACAGGTGCTATTGACTATAAAGGTTTCGAGACTTCCTATATAATACTCTTTTTGTGTCTGACACATACACGGAGAAAGAAGATAGTAAATGTTATACTAAATGAAAGTTCTGTAATTTCGTTTAGTTTCGTTTTTTAACAAATCATAGAATTAGGATTTCGTTTCATTACGCTTTTTCAAAAGCGAAACGAAAGAAAATCATACTTCCCTGGTGGAAAAAACTTGTTGTGCTAAATCGTGCACAACTGTGCCAAACTGTGCCAAATTGTGTTAAATTGTGTCAAATTGTGCTATACTATGCTAGAGCTGTGCCATTTCGGACATTTCGCACAGTTTGGCACAGTTTGGCATGATTTGGCATAACTTGGCACATTATGAATTAAAACAAAATTACATTTCTGAATTATTTACAGAAAAGCTAGTACACTTTGACACAAGATGGCACAGTCTGTCACAAAATGGCACAATTTGGCACGATGTGGCATAATATGGCATATCTGGGCATAATCTGGCACATCCTTTAATTGTAGCTTCCATCCTGGCGTAATGCACACAATCTGGCATTTTATGGCATAGCTTGACATGTTATGGCATAGCTTGGCATAAAATAGCATAGCTTGGCATAAAATGGCATAGTTTACCATATTATGTCATGATTTGGTGTAATTATGCGCATTTGTGTATATTTTTTAATCAATTATTTGTATATAATTATTAAAACAACCATATTTCTACAAATAGTCAGGTATAAATTTTATTATTAAAAAAATTACATAATAATAGTTATAATGTTATTACAATACGTGATACATATATTAAATTAATTAGTGTGTCGCCCTAAAATACCTTTTACAATAGTAACAATAATAAATTGCTTACGTAATTTTAATAATATACATGGTCTGTGAAATTGAGAGTATTTTACAACATTAACATTAACTTTTTCTTCAGCATTGACAACTTTCAAATGTGTAATATCAATATTGTCAACAAAAAAGTTACTTGCAATTTTTAAACCATGAAAAAAATTACTACTTTGTAGTCATTATCAAACTTAATTTTACATATTTTTGAAATAATTTCAAATGTATCATCAGTCGTTTGAAAAACAGAGTTATTTGTTCGCTGACAACGCAAATATTTATTAGTAGTATAACAATTTCCATTAAAGATCATTTTTTTTAATATTTTACATTCGGTCTCAGCAGTTACGTCAACTATTTTCTGAAGAGATTGTAATTCTGTTTTTGTTAATGTGTGTGCTTTGCCGCGTCCTATTCAAATGCTATACTTGCATTCCCATGCGCAAGGACAGTTTTGAAAAAACATAAATTTTCATTGGGAATTTTTAGTTTTTCCTATATAACTACGAGTATACTAATTAAAAATTTATAAAAATTTACATTAACAAATATAACCACCAATTTAAACAAAAAATTATCATGTAACTAGAAATTTTTTCAAAATTTACTATACCACCTTAACCAGAATTAAAGCAGATTTAAAAAAACTACCTAATATCTGGCTACAAACCAGCTTAGATTGCTATACCAGGGTTGTGGCAGCTAAATCAAAACACCGATACACTAGACGACGAAATACCCTGCAGCCAACCTTTTGCAGTGTCTCGACGATATATCTATAGCAGCGCGTGATTCTCCGGGGCTTTATTCACTAACTTATATCGTGCCGATACAAGAGTTTTTCTCTTTAAAGGATCATCTCTCTAATTGGTCCAGACGCGGTTATATCGTCTATATCGCAGCGATATGAGTTAGAGAATAAAGCCCCACTGCGCGACATAACGCATGGATCCATAAAGCTGCAACTGCGCGACATAACGCGTCATTCCTGAGAACTGCAACTGCGCGTCATAGCCATAGAGATATTACAGATAATATCTCTGTAATATCTCTATGGTCATAGCGCGCCGTTCCCGAGAGCTGCACCAGTGCGTCATAACTCGTCATCTGTGAGAGCTATAATGGACAGCGAATAGCTATCTATCTTTTTAATGTAAATATAACAGCGGTTCTTGACGTAGGTTTTCGCATTGAGATTTTCCTACGCCACAGACACTAGTCTGTACAAATGCGAGAACAGTGAAAATATTCGTGATTAAAGTTTGTATAGTTTTGCCCGTGGCCTGTAGGCTAGAAAACGCAAATGTTATAAAACTATGCTAAAGGAAAATGATTATTAATAACGACAATAACGATATATTAAGTCATGTGGAAGGATAATGACGTTTATGATTTTTAAAAATATAAAATTCTATATCGTATAGCTGCACTAATTGGTAAGATTGATAAGTTCTTTATTTCAAAAGACTTTCAATATAAATGGCGTACCTAATTTCAACAAATGCATAATGTACAAATGCATTCAGATCAAGTTATTATTATAAATAATATTATTGTGAACAGTACATGTAAATTTATAAAGCAATGTTTAACGATGGTCAAATACGGGTGACGGAAGTTCACACAACAGGTCGGATGTTAATTAGACCGACCAGAAAATTAGTTCGCATTTTAGAAGTACAAAAACCCTAGTTTTTGTACGGGTGGGGAGGATGTTCCCGATGGAGTTTACTTATTTTATTATTGTAACGATCTGTTTTTCTTGTACCGCCTGAAATAGAAATAGAAAGAGGAAGAGTAAGAAAGATCGAGGAAAAGCGCGAGCGTGCACGTCTCGTCGCTCCGCTCATAGTTCAAGCAGCGACCGTAAAATCGTCTACGTCATAATGTGACACATGAAAAATGTTTGCTTGAAATGAAAGTTTATTAAATAATTAATAAACTGGTTTGCCTGATAATTGATTGGTCCAACGGAAAAAAAAACGGTCACTTCCGTTTCAATTTATAATCGACTTTCATACGTCATGTGATACACGAATGGAACAACTTTTATGTTGAACAGCATACTTAACAGAAAAAAAATACCTTGGTCTGCCTGCCCTCGGCAGACCATTTTAAGGGGCTGAAAATTAATCACCTTACCTACGTCATGTGATACATGACTTTATCAAATTCAAGGTTTTGATGTAATCTTTAAGTATAAAGTAGTCTGCTAAGGCCTGCCCGAACAAAAAGCAGGTAGACGACATTTTATTGTCGGACTCGTTGGGGTTGTTGTTATCGCAGCCACCTGTATATTAAATTGCAATCTACGATACTTAATTTATTGAAATACGATGTCAACTAAATTCTTTAGGAGATCTGCAGATGAATTGTCAAATATTTCGTAAGTTCTGTTATTGATTGCAGTACATTTCGCTGCAACACTTACATACGTAATATACCTACATAGATATGGATGATTTTCATGAAACTGTTAATTCAATGACGCATTCTCTTATAAATGCCATTAAGAAAAAAAATGATTTTGCGTTTTCGACAAATATAATATTTTTCTATAATGTTTAAGGTAAAAGTACCAGTAACTGGACACTTAAGGGCAAACGAAATATACGCGTGAATATATAACGCTATATTTAGCACTATACTAGATGATTTTGTATCCTACTGAAAGACAATATTATTGTCCATCAAATTAACCTCATAAACTTCTAATTTACACTTTATTACAAGAAATATTAATAAAAATGTAATGTAGAATACTGCACTAGTAGCTGGACAAGCAAAGAACATTTGTTCTAATAACTGGATATCTCTGTCCTAGTACATGGACACGTTTATTTTGGCTTATTTCTATTAAAATAATATATATTTCTTGAGAAAATCAGGTTTGAATGAACAATAACAGTACTATTGTTATATTTTTCGAGTGTATAAGTACTTAGTTGAAAAATTTAAGACTGATTATCACTTGAAAAATATTCTACTCACCTAACCTATGATGTGTTGGCTGATATGTACGCCATAACTTAAAAATGTCATATTCAAGACATGAAATATAAACACTAACATTGTTAAAAATTGAATCAAAATATTGACAAAGTAAATAGTAGAACTAATGGTAATCACTTTCGATAACTTAATTATGCAGAGAAAGGCGTGTTTTGTATCAAAATATGTTTATAATATTGAAATTCATATAGGTGTCCAGGTACTCGGCACTCTAGTTTATCTGTGTACTAGAGACTGGACACTTGTTTTTTGCAAGAAAAACGATATTTTGGCATATATTAGCATTTTATTTTGATTTATTATGCAATTAACTAAGCTCAGAAAAAATTTGGGCGTCGAAAATAATAATTCAATATTAAATAACTTCTAATATCAAAAAGGCATATCTTAGTTCAATTACAAAACTATTTTTTTAGGATACAAATCAAATATAGAGTTTTATAAAAATTTAAATATATGTAGCTGGAAAGTAACAGATTATGATTACATATAATTATTTTCATTAAACGCACTGTAATACCCGATATAACGTTATATTCGAGCTGCTGTCCAGGTACTGGGACGTGTCCAGTCATTGGTACACTTACCTTAATAACAATATATAATAAAATCAGTACCCTTCGTATGATATACAGATCAAATATACCTAAATGTCAGCTCTGCGGCATGATTTTGTTGTAAAATATTAGTAAATATGAACATTTTGTACTCAATCAGAATTATTAAATTTCTACATTATTAAAAGAATAAGGACAACTTTTATGAGTCGGACAGCTCTGACCACACGCCCAAAGTAGATAAATAATATATATTTCCAAAGGACTCAGCTTAAAGATGTGCCTTTTAAAGGTTTTAGGTCTCCTTTGCTTTTACTTCGGATGCTAACAGAAAATACGAATATAATATCTATATATTCTTTCTCTATTTTCTTTTCGTTTTGCATTGACTCATCACGTAGTCACTGACGGTCGCTAGTTAAATTTTATATCTTTTATATATTTTTTATATGTATGAATTGGTATGTGTCTCTTGTGAATGATAATTTACAGAATTAAGGGAAGCACTCGGTGTAAACGCTTAAAATGAAGGCAATGTACCATGATTTTTTAATAAAAAAGGAATATATTATATAGCGCTAAAACTTTTTATTTGTATTAGATACATATTTGAAAACACAAAAAAAATTTTTTTGAGGTTTTTTGAAAGCATTTATATAGACATATTGTAGACGTTTATAATGGCTTCGGCATCAGAGGTGTGAAACGGTGGGATATGTAGCATCCACTACAGGTGTCTAAAATAGAAAATCCAAAAATATTTTGTTATTTTATGATAATACGCAGCGACTGAACCAATTTTTACAAAATACTATTATAAAATTTGTCAAGTTATTAAACTTTTAAGAAAAGTTACATTTATATGAAAAAAAAAATCACTAATTGTAAAGTATATGTGTGCGTCGTTTGGACACGATTGACTTCATATTTTTCAAGTTATCTGTCTCACCATTTTGAAAAATGTTGTTTTGAGAAAAACGCGTTTGAAGTTCCGAACCTACTCGGAATAGCATGCGAGCGCGCACGTCTAAAACTAGACCGTTGGCACTTTTAGAGAGCGAGTTACAGTTTCAAACTTTAGGAACATATTTTCCACATTAAAAACTATCGATTTCCGCTAAGAAAAAGAAAACGATTTTTTGAGCCATTTACATGGAGTGCTCCCCTTAAATTGTTAATAACTTTATTATTTAAGTATAATTAAAACTTTTTAAATTTTGTTAATTTATTAATTTTAAATTTAGTTTTAATCATTAATATACTGATTCATTTGTAATATGCAATCTCAAACCTGCATTTCTTTATTCATGGACTCAAGATGAAAGGCCCAATAAATGTGTTCTTGGGCTACGAACTCGATTTCGATCTCAATCTGTTCATTCCATACATGAAGATACTACGTAGCAGCAGGTGAGAGTAGTAATAATTTGTTCTTAAAACCCATTATGTAATGTACAACTTTTTAAACGCTTTTACAATATGTTTGTCTAATGAAAAAAGAAAATAAATAAAAAAACGTACGGTATATATGTAATAATAGTTGACTTATGAATTCGCAATGATTATGAGTATAAATTATTTAGACATTTAAATTATTCCTTATCAAAATTCCGAATCAAAATTAAAATCTTCGATTTGTAATTTAGATAACTGAATGCTTAAAAAGTGAATGTCGAGGATATAATTTTAGCGCGCAAAGTGTATCTCAATTTTCCTAGTTTTGGAAAAAGCGTCATTTAAAAAAGAGACGGTTCAAAAAACAAAATGGCGGTTTGGGAGAGTAAATCCTTTATTAGTGTCTCCCCAATCACGGTGCAGTGATCTCCGATGCGGGTTGACTCGGGTGTTTAATTTTTAATTTACTTCCTTTTATTACGATTTAATTATCTTATTTAATTTTTATTATGAAGCTTAACTACTTTTGATGTTTAACTTTAGTAAATACGCATTTTGAGCATAATCAAATTAAGCTATGTATTGTACAATTACTCGCGCTTTTTGACTCTGTACGCATAAGCGCACCTGCGAAATATTTGACAATTCATCTGCAGATCTCCTAAAGAATTTAGTTGACATCGTATTTCAGTAAATTAAGTATCGTAGAGTACAATTTAATACACAGGTGGCTGCGATAACAACAGTTCGAATTAAGTTGTTATAGCACCCAACGAGTCCGAAATAAAATGTCATCTACCTGCTTTTTGTTCGGGCAGGCCTTAGGCAGACCAATTTATACTTAAAGATTACATCAAAATCTTTAATTTAAGCTTTGATAAAGTCATGTATCACATGATGTAGATAAGCTGATTAATTTTCAGCCCCTTAAAATGGTCTGCCGGGGCCGGGGTTAGCGCCGGGGCGTGGACAGGCAGACCAAGGTATTTTAGTTCTATTAACCCATTTCTTCCCAAGCGGCCATTTTATAGTCGATTGGTTTTTTGTCTAAAAATCGCCATTTTGAAATTTTCCAACGCAAATTTCAAAATTTTGACTTCAGAATCGGAAAGAGTGGACAATTTTACTTCAGAAAAGTGCTATTGGTTATTATTATTTTTTTTCGACAATTTTTTAGGCAAAAAACCAATCGATTATAAAATGGCCGCTTGGGAAGAAATGGGTTAAGAGGGAGCGCAGAAGAACTAACCTCAAGTGGCGCTGCTGCCCGTGTGCTAAATGGAGCCGCCACACCTGTCGGTGCCGCCACACGTCCAAAGGTTTTTCCGTATACATCAAACATGGATACAGTTTACAGATATATATATATATATATATATATATATATATATATATATATATATATATATATATATATATATATATATATATATATATATGAGAGAGCGAGAAAGCGAGAGAGAGAGCGAGAGAGAGAGAGAGAGAGAGAGATTCTTTTATCTAATTATTATAGTAACAAATTTTTGATAATAATTATTAAACCCCCTCATACACATTCAATTTAATGCGCACAGAAATATCCATCAATTAATTAAATTAATGAAATTTACACATGCGAATTTGCAAAATTTTTGTATTTGCTTACGATATAAAAATATTTTCTTAATAATTCTATTATGCCTAATCATACCAAACTGTGTAAAACTATGTCGCTCTATGCCAATATGTACCGTACTGTGCTAATCTGTGCCAGACTGTGTAGATTCGTGCTAAGACATGCCAATCTTAAAAAAACGGTAGACAAAGTATTTTCTTTTGTGACGTCCAACAGACTACAAATAAGACTAAAGCTACAAGCTTTTAAATGCGCCTTTTATTTTGGTCTATGCTTTCGCACAATAGCCAGGGTCTCTAAGGCAAATCGTATGTAATTAGTTTTTAATGTCTTGAACGCTCATAATGAGGGTTCTCGGCTTCACTTCAATTCTTAGAAATGATGTCTCTTTCTGTTATTGATTGATATTACTGGAAATTTTTATTATTTTACTACCTTTAGTTTTATTAGTGTGATATACTGTACGTGATTACATATTAATCTCGAGGCGCATATCCATAAACATTGCTTTAGTATGCTTTACGCTTTCATAAATGATGGCGAGGTGCATTACTAATGTATGTTGTTCAATAATTCTGAGGTACGTAAGCTAAAATAGCCCGCGAGGTTCAGAATATCTACAAATCACAGGTATGCTATACGTTACTAGTTACTAGCGGCGAGGTGCATTACCATGTGATGTATTGCGTTCAATTTTATATATATATATATATTAGGTAACTTTATTAAATTTGAATCTTTTTTAGTAGCAAATCTGTTTATTAAAATAAATTTATACAAGAAATAGAAATCTTAATATAATCGGTACAAAAATTGTAAATAAAATATAATTACTTTTCGGATGGTTAATTTGTAGTTCTATTTGAATAATTTATTTTTATTCTTGGGTGTTTTAACCCGTAATATTTATTTTTATTCTTTATAAAAACTGTCTACCCGAATATTTGAATCTAGTATAATTGTCTACAAAGATCTGTAGCAAGCTTAGCGATACTAAAGGCACGTTGCCTCGAGAGATTGCTTGAGCGAGCTACGTCTTTCTACTATTCTGTCTTGCACAAACCTTGCTTTTCCTGAACAGATACTGCTCTGGAGGCGCTTTGGTGAGTGAGACGTTTCTACTCTTACTTCAGCACAAGCTTTGCTGTACAGGAACAGATACTGCTCTTGAGGCGCTTAGGCAAGTAAGAGTTCGAGTTTTTAGAGTTCACACAAGCTTTGCTGTACATGAACAGATACTGCTCCTGAGGCGCTTCGGCGAGTGGGACACTCTGAGTCAAACACAAGATTGCGTTACAGGAACAAATACTGCTCCAGAGGTACTTGTCGAACGAATGCTGGTGAGCCATGTAGCTTGCCCGGGGTCGGGTGAGCTAATGCTTAAGACAGAGAAAGAAGAAGAAGGTTTGTGGGTGAATAGGTCTTCAGAGGGCGTCGCTAAAGAAGCGCGCGCAGCTATAGGCTTCTTTTTTCTGTAGGATGACCTTTTTCTTAGAGAGATAAGGGAGACCTTCTCTCTCGCTTGCTCTCTTGCTCCTTCTCTATCTTTCGCATTTTACATTTGATTTTTTTAATATTAAACTAAAATATTAATGTTTATTATATATTTATTTACTAAATGATCTTAAAATATAATAGTTATTTCATAAAAAATCATTAATGATAATATTGTGAAAATATTTACTAACTATATATAGTTATTATTTTTGTTAAAACTCATATTACAATTATAGTAATTAATTAATGTGTACATATGGTTAAAATAGTATAAGATTAAATGGCAATAATAATGAGAATAAGTAATGAAAGTAAAGTTAATATTAATTTACGTTTACTTAAATTCAAAGTGTGTATAATAAAAGGTTGCAGTAAAAATGACTATAATGTAAACAGTAATTAGTGAATAAACATTCATATTTAAGTACTTAAAATTATCATCTTATATGTAAATATTATTATTACAACAGAATATTTAGAACTACATTTAGAATTAAACTATCGACTTGATTCTTTCGCACAACATTTTTATTTGAATTAAAAATCTATATTACGATATTAAAAAAATGCAAAAAGTTATTATCTTATACGCTACGCTATTTATTTTCAAAATAATATTTCAGCCTGTATTTTTACGCTCGACTGAAGCTGCATAAAGTCGATGCTTCTGTTATCTCTCAGATAGGGTAGAGGGAGAGCAAACGCACATGTGCGCGTCTAGCGGCACTTGCCAGCCGTACCATTGCTGTGCAGTGCGTCTTCTTAGAAAAAGCTAGATTAACACTGGCTACAGTATAAAATGATGCTTTAAAGTTTTCTTTATTTTCTATGTTTTTAGATCTTAACTATATCTATATACGTAAATAAACGTACGATGTCACACTTTCAAAATTTGTGACTATGGCACAAAGTGCCACAATGTGCGACACTATGCCAAAGTGTGCCGAACTATGCCAAACTGTGCCAAACTGTGCGAAACGTCCGAAATGACATAGGTTTAGCATGACTTGGCATAGTTTGGCACAGTTTGACACAATTGGGCACAGTTTGGCGCACTTTGGCACAATTTTCATTTCCACTAGGGTTCTGTTTCTTGCCAAAAATTAATTAAAGAGGTTTGGGACCGACCGCAGGGGAGTGTGGTTCGAGGGGAAAGAATGTAGTACGAGTATTATCGTAACTAGTATTATCCACGTCTAAAAACATTAGACCCACACCTCTAAGACGATTATCGCTATATTCAGCGGACTTCAACTCACCATTACTCGAAAACACATCGATAAAAAGTTTTGAAAAATTGAGACAATATCATTCAAGATATCTAATTCCGTACGGCATAGCTAAAACATTTAAAATATACTCCGTAATAGAATAAAAAATATAAAGTTAAAATATTATTTTTCATCCACGTATTTTCTCCTATCATCGATAAAAGTCTGTTGGAAATTTTCACAAAACTAAAATTTTCAATTGTAGATATATTATAAGAGGTCTATAGAAGGAGAATGTAAAATTTTAAATTATGATTTTTAATAAAAAAATTTCTAGACGTGTTTTTGTTGCGGACGCATCGGCGGGCGTGAACGTGTGTTGTGATTCCGCAGGCGTCGCCATTTGCGTCTATTCAGGTGTTGTATCACTTAGAGTACTATTTTTTACTATCTCATAACCTGTATGTTTTCTCAGATTATGAAATCTATTATTTTCTGAGATATTTGAGGTAATGTGATTTTAGAATTTCTTTCTTTTTATCGCTTATATCTTGAGAACAGCGCCGTCACTTTTTACCAAAAAGGGCTCATTTTTTTCGTTTTTATATCAAGATTAAAAATTTTAAAAAATCAAGATTCATCGACATGTTTCTGTTTTATAACGATTTTTCAATTTTTAAGTTTTAGTTTTTCGGATTGTTTGGTCTGTTAGAAATATTATGATCAATTTAGTGTAAATACATTAAAAAGAGCATACAATTACCTATCTTTTACAACCCCAAATTTTTGATAGACTCTTCTTTTGTTATACACGGAAACGTAATTTTTAGTTTAAACGGGTACATGCAATGTCGGAAATTTATGATGGAAAAGCGTTGAAAAAATTTGAGATGATGAGAAATATCGAAAAGAATATTCAGTGAATCGACGTACTATCGTAATCTGCTTACATAATTTAATTTAGTTTAAATATTTAAATAATTTTAATAAATTACGTACAGAGAGGAAATCGCCGATTATTATCTATCGTGGTTATTTTGTTATACAGGGGAATTTTTTTTTTTAAATAGGCTATATCTTGTAAACTAACAATAGCATCTCAAACAACAGAGGTTAACATTAGTAGAATAAGCTTGCCGAATACTGTGCCCTGTTATTGAAGTCCGGAGAGTTCGCTGGTATATAAAACTTGAATAATTTAGTCCACATCTTTTTAAAACTTCTAAGTCACACTTTGTGACTTCATTATGTAAAGTTATTTTTTTTAGATGTAGATATTGAATATTTTTATAATATTAATGGAAACAAAAAAAGATCCGTCACCATTTCATTGGCACTTAGCTTCCTCAAAATTTATAAATTGTTCCAATATAAAATTCTTTGATTTAATAAATTAATTTTTAATTACTGTATCTCTTTCTAATTAATATCTCAAAGAAGGTCTACTTTTTGATCATTGATGGTTTGTCCAAAGATACTCTTTTACTAAAATTACTAAACTATAGGTAATAATCTTTACAGATTTTCTAAAGCATTATTAATCATTCAATATTAATTCTGTATTTGTAACTGCACCAAGAGAGATCTCAGTGACCGTCTACAAGTTAACGCAAAAAACCTTTAGAAAACAATATCTTAGTAGATTCCCAAGCCATATTCCTTAAAATCCGTATACTCAATAGTTTTTTATAACACCATATTTTCCTATTTATACTCAATTTAACAGTACCGACGTAATCAAATATACAGTTAAACTAACATCATTTCTCAGCATCTAATAGCATGTTTTTAAGCAATAATGAATAAGTGTAATATAAAAGCAAACTATTTTATAAAGTGTTAGTGCCTCATTGTCAGTGGGAAAAAATCATCCTGATCGTTCACCGACACTCGATGGCTGAATACGTCCAACGGAATTTTCAACCGCATTATGTGGGATGCAGCGAGCAGTCTAGATAAGTTACCTAGATTTAAGCTTATTATAGAATTAATTCTTCTTTGACCTGAAGAAGGGTGTAAGAGACACCCGAAACATTCTCAACATATTCATATAAATAAAAACAATTCCGTCTACAACTTGCTGTTAGAAGCAAGCATTTAAACTTAATTATTAATATATAGAATCACTTATTAAGGATTGAAATTTAAGAATAGTAATTAATATGAAGGATTTCAGAAAATACTTTTGGGACGAATGGATTCACAAATTTATATAGATTTACAAATATCTTAAAACAACAATGTGATTAATTATTAATGGGATATGTCAATTTTGTGAACAGAGTAGTAACAAATTCGAAAATTGAAGACATATTTATTTTTGAAGTAGAATGATGCAAAATCTGTTTAAGTTTTCCAAATAAACTCATTGCACTACATATTCACTTTTTCATCTGTTTAACCTTGAAAACAATTCAGATTATTAGATAGGTACTACTATTATGTGCATAAAAAAAAGATGTTGTAAATTAAAAGTGTGGGAAACTATGAGAAACTGCGACCAAATGTGCAAAAAATCATATAATATTTTTTAAAATCCTGTTTCTCAGATTTTCACGTTTTTCGACATTTTCAAAATTCCATTGAGATGTATAAAGCATAAAATGTATTACGAACCCACGCTGTTTTCATACGTAACAGTATATAGGAATAGTATATTACGCATCTAGAGAGGTAAAGAATTGGCGAGTCCGTAGCACATGTAAATTGTGTGTAAATCGTCGCCAACACGTGCTATGGGGTCGCCAGTTTACCTCCCATGGTGCGTATGCTATTTTTCCTCACACCAGCGCCGAAATACACATTTCTTTCCATGCACCCTGGAGGAAAAGTGGCACTTTCGGTGCAGGTGTGGGGAAAAAGCATTTTTTTTAATGTAGAAAAAACACAGTTATTTTAATTTATATATAATTTTTATTTATTATAATATTACATAGTTTGCTCCGGTAAATCGGCATGTCAATGATAAATCATTGATTCCATACCTACGCATAAAAAACAACTGTTTCAACAAGATTCAAAAAGATTACGTCCTTACTGTTTTGTCAGGCCAATCTTCAGAAATGCCTAATTTCTGACAATCAAAGCTGAACATGTAAATTGCACAATAGTCTCGATGCGGCTTTCTATATACTGTCCTTCTAGTGTTCAATACAAGAACAGAAAAATAACGCCTTAACGCATACTACATTATTCGTTGTATTAGCAAAACTACATACATAATAATCAAGTCTGTAAATGTCAATTTATCACTACGTTCACCGATTTTTAAGTTTGCATAACTCTACATATGCACAGAGAACTTTGATTTTTTATGTCCTTTTATTTTTATTTATTTTTAATACGTTTGGTGCTGCCAATGCATAAGGATTTTCTTTCCTAGGTACTCATTCCTAATCAATGTTAAGCAGTATTTTGTTTCTTAGTGTTCATATTTCTTAACATACAATTTAAATAATTTCGGAAAATGATCATCAAGACTATGTTACTAAAATACTTCGCAGTTCCTTTTTTCATTAAGGGGTCTGTATTTTTATAAAATGTACTTAAAATATTTCAATGGATTAAAAGATCGATAAAAATGACCTTCGATATAAAAAAATAAATCAGATAAACACCATCTTATTCATTTTTTCATAAGTATTAATAATTGTAGTTGGAAGAAGGTGACGCCGAAGGCCGATTCGACAAAGAACAGGTATTCGGCGCCTGACCGATCATTTAATTGGTGGGTTTATCGCCAATAAAAAAAGTCATTAAAGCAGCGAAGATTACATTTTCGAAAACTCAAAGAATTTCGCTTGCGTCAATAGACTTTTATTATTTTAACGAAACTTATCGTTCTTTTAGCAATATCGGTCTAGCTAACACAATCGGTATAAATATATAAGATGAAATGCACATAAATGATGACTCGCTGATGAATTATTTTTCAACGATGTCGCAGAGTTTAACGAGTCTTGATGCAGAGTTTTACTTCGTTATCACAACTTGTGCCATAGTTCGTTGAGTATTCTACTCAGGCATTAGTAGCACCGGCATCGCTTAGCCGGACACTTAAGCGGATAGACTAAGCACTGATCCAAGCAGTAGGCGGTGGCTCCTTCCTTGCCAGCGATTTCTCCGACTGGTTCGCAAACTTCCCTGTTAAATGTTTGAAGCAAATATTACATATTTTGAAAATATTTGTTTCTCATTGAACAATTTTTATTTCAATAATTCTAACATTTTATGTTACTACTAATAATATTAATTTTTCTTCTACTTTTTTCTAATACTTTAATTGTTTCTAAATTATCTAGTAAACACTACAGTATATATTGTAAATAGCAGATATTCAATTGGAAAACTCATAAATAAAGAATAAAAACTTACGGGCATGTACAAATAGAAGAAGGGCAGTTTGGCGGATATCGAAGGCAATTCGTCTGACACCACGAGTCCATCCCTGGCACACGACGGTAAAGAGTGTTTGGTACACAAACTTGAGATCTAGAAAAAAGTTGTATATCGGTAACCGTATTATATATTTTAGAATCTGCGTAATATTATATATTTTTTATATTAAAGTAACAATGATAAGTAATTATTAATAAGATCCATATAAATGTACTTTACTAATGTAGTGTAATGAAGTAGTCATAAAATATTCGTAAACTACTAACAGTATTGTACAGATTTAGGTAAAGTAAATATATAAGTACCTGACGATAAGAGGGAAAACGTTGTTGGACGAACTGTAATCTCTGTAGTAGAGCAGGAATGGATTGTCCTGCTGAATAAAAATAGGCGGCAGACCTGCTGCACTCGTTATGATACTGACGTCGGCGCAATTCCTGAAAGTTTCGGGCCTACCGCAACCGACAGATTCAGTTCCATTGTCGCAAGTTCCCCACATGTTTCCTGCAGTAACAGCAAGAGTTAGCGAAAATTGCAATAATTTAGTTAGTGTTACAAAGTTTACATTAAATTGAGGAAGTATAACACAAGCATACGTTAAATGAAATATACATTAAAATTTAATTGTAAAGATCAATTTTCAATTACTTTTTCTCTACTTTATAGATATTCTTCTCATATGTTTCACTTTTATAATTGAAAGTTCAAAAACAATTAATGCTTTTTCTTACCAAGCATGTGATAAGTTTATTCAAGAAACCTAGTTTTCATCTTACTTAGTGAACAGTTTCTTCGAATTATTAGTAAGTTACCTGTATAATACGTCCATTGTAACACACATTGAGAACAGGTAAGGTAAGCTGGAAGAGTTACTTTATAACGGAAAATGGCCTTCTTTTCGGAGTCCGTCGGTATCACGAATCGGACATCCTTGGTTCCCGACAAGTACAGTGGATACCTAAAAGAAGAAAACAATAAAACAAAACATAGTTCTCTGAAATAAAACTGGACACCACCCGCACAGAATTTAAATCAAATAATGCAACAGTTTTAATTGCGTGAAAATATACCTTGTCGTTATGTACATTATTAAGCGTTTTAAAAGATAAAATATTGTTTGTTTTTAGTTTTGGGATACCGACGGTGTTCACGCTTAGCACCAATTTGTAACGTTCATATTGTAAAAATCAAATATGGATCACATAAAATAGAACAAACGATAGGTTATAATGTCTCTATATTATTAAAAAAGTTTCGCCGCCGTCATTTCTGAATCAGCCGCCCCCCCCCTTCCCCCCATGCAGCATCCCTTTAATTTACCCCTTTTCATTATAGATCTCCCTCAAAGTATCCCCCCTCATCATAGCCCCTTTCCCTCGATGTGGCTCACCCTCTCTCTCATTATAGCTCCCATTCGCTCTCATTCATTATTATATTTGTAGTGTGGCTGACATGAGCGTTACTAAAAGAGTACTAAAAATTTTAGTGGAATTTGGTTGCAACTTATGACAAATGTTACCCTAAAATAATGAAAACTTGAATTAAAAAATGGTATTGAGTGTTGTCGAGCAAATAGATATAGCTAACATTTACATATAGTAAACCAGAACAATAGACGTTACTTTTCTTCCAACCTTTGAACTAGTTATTGCATCTACGTCCATGAAAAAAATTATATTATAATACTTGATACAC
The DNA here is from genome assembly GCA_949152435.1 of Gastracanthus pulcherrimus. NCBI lineage: Eukaryota > Metazoa > Arthropoda > Insecta > Hymenoptera > Pteromalidae > Gastracanthus > Gastracanthus pulcherrimus. Next base: position 46,382,731 of record OX424573.1, on the reverse strand, counting down.
ACTGCACGTGGACGCGTTATAAGCTTACATGATTTCAATGTTTTAAAAATAAATTATTCAAGTATGGTGTTTTTGACGATATTCCATCAACGGGTTTATATTCATATACTTTTGTTATTATGCGTGTAAATTGGAACCATATTATTTAACACAATTATTTTAGAAATAAATTAAAAACAATAACAATAAGCTTGCTTTCGCGCATTCAAAATAGTATAATATAGGTAGTAGCATTTTTCTTTATTATATTGCAGCTTATTTTAACTCAAGTTATTGGGAGCAAAACAAATAATAAATTTATAACTAAAAATAAGCTAGATTTTAGGTACGATCTGTAAACAAGAACCACTTAAGGTAGAAATTCCATAAAAATCAAGGAAATACAGAAAAAAATTATTTCACTATCATAAAGTATAATGCGTAAAGTAACTATACAATATTGATTAGAGAAAACCTTTCTGTTTGCGAAAAAAAATTAATAGCCTAAAAATAACAAATGTGCTTCTACCTGCAGTATGACAAAATTCACGCGTGTTTACAACCCAACAAACTTTTATTTTCAACGTATGATTATTTTTAGATGCTTTTTAGAATCCTTAGACAATTTACAAGACCTCCGCCGTTTCAATTTTTAAAAATATTTAATCAGTGAAGAACAATATGCACTTGTTTATAATACTTTTGATCACAATTCTCATTATTGTGCGTCATATTTTATAAAGTATTTTTTAAAAATTGAAACGGCGGAGGCCTTGTAAATTGTCTAAGGATTCTAAAAAGCATCTAAAAATAATCATACGTTGAAAATAAAAGTTTGTTTGGTTGTAAACGCGCGTGAATTTTTTCATACTACAGGTAGAAACACTTTGTTGTTACTTTTTGTTCTTAATTTTTTTTTCGTAAATAATAATATTTTATCTAATTAATTCTGTGTAGTTATTTTACACATTATATATCTATTACAGAAAACTAATTTTTTCTGTATTTCCATTATATTGGTCGGAGTAGCCGATTATGAGGTCTAGGTAGTGCGCTCGGCATTTTTCAATATCTAGGTGCACGTACTGTTTGGAGTTGCCGTCTAAGTAGTCGGAGTAGCTGATGTGGAGGTCTCGGTAGGTGACGTGCATTCCGATAGTTTTTCGTGTCAACGTGTTTGGTAATCGTATATCGATTGTATGTAGGCATGATTAGCTATGACAAAGAACAAGTCACATACTTAGCGCAGTACTCTATCTAAAAATTAACCTTGGATCAGCATCATCGACCACTTCAACCACTTGGATACCATCTCCAAGCAGTAAAACGTATACATACCAAGACACCGAAAATTACAAAGCGCATTATCCTTGGCATTACCTCCAACCTCGATCGTCATCGGCCACCCCGATCACCTTGATTTGGATCTTTAATTATCACTTATATGTGGACACTAAAAACTGCAGAGCGCTATGCTGTCAATGGAGTATGAAAAGTAAACAGAGATACTAACCTCCAATGGCGTATTCCAAAACGTGTGCACCCTGTGCAAAAAATTTCCGACCGTTCCGAAATGATTTGCTTTAATTTGTCCAGATATCCATGTATCAATGTAAACAGTCCTAAATATTGCCAGGTGCGAATGTAAAATGAGTCTGTGTAAATACTTCTAAATACTTTTAGGTATAACGAATGCAAAATCAGTCTATAAACGTGTTAAGTAACTCTCCTAAATACTGTCAAACTTATTTTGAATTTGCATTTGACAATATTTAGGGCTGTTTACATTGATACATGGATATTTGGACAAATAAGAGCAAAACGGAACGATTTGTGCGTACTCGCAGGTTAAAAGCATGTCGCTGTTAACAGGTTTCTAGCTAAAACGTCAAGCAGACGTAGTTACGATTTCTACCAGGGGCTCAGAACCTTAACGAATCAAGTCAATTTTTTAAATTTAGTAAATGGATATATCAATTTTGAAATATTCTATCAAGTTCGTCATTCTTTGTCTGATTTTCACAAGGAGAGTCCACAACCTCTGGGAAACGACTTTTGACCAAATTTTAGGAGGTGATTTCCGGTACCAAAAAATGAAGCCTAGCACCCGTAATATTGTCCAATGGGCCCTTATTCTCGAGATATCAGGTATTTTACTTCAAATATGCGTTATTTTAAAGAAAAAAATGTACCTCTTCTTCGTGCACTTTTTTAATAAATTTATTTAAAAAATGATTAAAACTTTAAAATCAAGGCAAAAAAAATTAGTAACTTACCATATTACTAAAATGGAAAGTCAACCACATCCGCTTCAACAAAAAAATTTGTTTTCTAAATGAAGAGCCACATGCGTCAAATTTTAACAAAAATCAGGCTATCTTTGAACATTTTTCAAGACTCTAATTTTCGATGATTTTTCAAAGCCCAAATTTTGTTGAATCCTTGTTTCGAATAGAAGCTACATAAAAATTGGCAAACGTAAATAAATCTAAATATAGAAACTGTTCCAGTCTCAATGTTGTGCATTTTTTCTAGCATCTAAAATGGATTATGTCATAGTTTGACGTAATTTACTTCCGGTAGTTTACGTCATGGAAACTTGTACATAATTTTAGTTAAAAGCTGATAACAAGACCTTTAATTTGAGTGGTCGCAGCATTTCTGAAGTTGCTTGGATTAAAAGTTATGCTCGTTTTAATATTATAAAAATTCTCAGGTGGTAAATTGGGACAATGCAAAATACGGTCCTACAACGTAATCCCCAATTTATCACCTGAGAATTTTATTGCTATTGCCATTCCTGAGATTTCAGAATTACCGTGCCATTCCTGAGATCACTTATATCTCGGGAATGGCACGGTCATTTTTTACCAAGCAGGACTCATTTTTTTCAATTTTTAATGAAGATTCGAAATTAAAAAGAAATTTAAAGATTGGTTTTTTAAAAGATTTAATTTTCCATAACATAGTCAAATCGATTTTTACGGAACAAAACTAAAATTAAAAGATTATATTATTTTATAGCTATATTTTTCATTATAAACTATATATAGCCACTCACAAAAGAAATAATTTTGTATACATATGAAAAAAGCTTTTGCATTATGCGCTGTAGAAGCATTGTCGAAGTCATAAAAGAGGTTGGCAATGTTCGAAATATTTGCAAATCAAAATTAAACATGCTGTATATATATGAAGCATGCAATGCAGTGCATATTTAAAAAAATTATTTTGCGCAATTTGAGATTTGATTTCTGGACATGTTATAATTTAATTAAATTTTAAACAAAGGCAATAAACATTAACCCGTAGTTCCACATGCGTCCTTTAGGATACATTAATTTTTATTAATTTTTCTAGAATTTTTACATGATAAACTCGAATTTCAGTAACATAAAAGCATCCATAACGTCGAAGGGGACTATTTTCGATCCTGTAATGCCCCACCTGAATCATTTTTAATCGCATTGAATCCGAGAAAACGCGAGAAATTGAAACAAAGTTAACGGGGCAAACCACCTTTAAATTGTCAAAAAATTGTTTTTGTTTTTATTTACCTTATTTATAAGAAATTTCCCGTAGAATAAGCTCCCGAAAACCGTTTTAAGATATCATAAGTCCTTTTAAAGTTACAATATAAATTCTGAGACAGCTTTTTTGCCGATTTTGCGTAAATTCGGTATTTTATCAATTATTATTTATTTTATTATTATTTATAACTAAATGTTTGATTGATTATTTTATTTAGTTATAAAGCAATAAAATATAATATAATAAGATCCATGCTTGTATATTCAAATATTCGCGCGTTGTTATATGTAATATTGGCGCATGTGCGAATTACGAGTAACGTGACATGTCATTACGTCACAAGATAAAGGTCGATAAATCAGATCGAATTTTTGACTAACCTTACCCGTACATTTTTGCTACTTTTGACAGTTGGCTTTTATGTTTACAAACCACCTGTTAGTAAACACAGCTAATATTTTTATTGTACTGAACTTATACAGTGTTTTAATTGCATTTGACAATTTGTGAATGTGTGTAAATCAGTGTAGTGAAAATGTCTTCTAAAAGAGATAAAAAAGGAAGATTTACAAAAGAAGCCAATACTATCCACCAGCTCAGGGAGGAAACTCCAAAACACAGCTAGTGCTAGAGACACCAGTGATACAACAAACAGAATCATTGACACTTCAATTTTATTTTCTAAACTTAGAAGTGTTCTATGTTGTAATCGGTGCCATGGCAGTGTTCAATTAAGTGAATCTGGTGTGCAGGGTCTTGCTTTCAAAATAGACATTGTGTGCTCAAAGTGTGGTGAAATAGCAGCGATTAACTCCAGCAACAAAGTAGGAGCCAAAGGAAATGCATATGAAGTGAACAGAAGATCTGTGCTGTTTGTTCCTGCACTGGGACATGGACGCTGGCCTTTCAACTTTTTGTGGGATTATGGACCTATGCAAGCCAGTTGCCCAATCGGCTTTTGATAAAATAAATAAGCAGTTGAGTGAAGTGTGTGAAAGTGTCGCTCAAGAGTTTAGTATGATAAGTACAGTTTACTCAATTTATTCATTTTTGGGTTTTTTTTTTCATTTCAGGTTATTCAAGGAGGAGGAAGACTCATGGGACTCCACGCACCAGAAAATATTGATGTACACTGCTGCAGATGTTTGTCTGCTACATTGAAAAGAAGAAAAAAGTAGATGCAATTGATAAGATGAGTATAAATTATATCTATTAGAACTTGTAAATTAATTGTTAAATAACTCTAAATGTTGTTTTTATCAATTTCAGCTTACTGTCCGTAAGATTCCAAGTGAACGCATGGACAGATTGGGCTCAAAATTTATGGAGATACTCATTATAGTAGTACTTTTCATATGGGCGTAGGGATTTTGATTTGAACGAGTAGAAAATTTTTTACATCTATAAAAGTGATAAAATTATTAAAAAATAAGTGTTATATTGACAATGTTCATATAAAAAAATACTTCTACTCGTTCAAATCAAAATCCCTACGCTCATATGAAAAGTACTACTATAATGAGTATCTCCATAAATTTTTAGCCCAATCCATCCATGCGTAGACTTGGAATCTTACGGACAGTGCTTAAAGTCTTCGAAAACAGTCTGGTTTGCCATGGAGGCATAGAAGGTCCAACGAAGGTAAAAAATATACAAATTGGTAGGTTTTTATGTATACTTTGAGGAAAAAAAACCCTTATTAAAATAAATATCAAAATAAAAATTCTTAATTAATTTTTTTGTTTCAGATTTTAAAGGTGGGGTGCCCCCTTAAATACACGAATTCTCTAGTTAAGGTGATGCTAAAGCCACGGATCACCGACAAATACGAGGAATCACTTTTCTCGTTTTATTCTCAATTTCGATTAAATATCTCTATGAAACGTTATTGTCCCTATAGAAAACAACAACTCTTCAGAGAGATATTTTATCAAAATTGAAAATTGAAAGAAAATAGTGGTTCCCCGTATTTGACGACAATAGGGGGGTTTAGCACCACCTTAAGGGCATGGACCAGTGGAGAAATGATGAATTTTGATGGAAAATTCGATTTTTCAAAGACAGTGTTTTCATACCATATAGCTCATTTTGAATCATCTTACGCAATGCAAATAGATTAATTAAACAATTTCTTTTTTAGAAACGGTATTATAAAGAAATGCATGTACATGTTAAACAATAATAATCACTTTTATATGTTTATTTTAAAATGTTATATTTTTCATTTTTTCAGACTTTAACTGTTTAAGACGTGGTGATCCTCCAGGCCCATACATTTTTTCCGTTTTTTAAGATTTCTACGTAATAAACTCGAAATGATGTAATCTAGATATATGGATCAGGTCGGAGTGAACTATTTCCGATCTCGTAATGGGGACCTAAGTTATTTTTGACCGCAAAATATCCGAGAAATAAAAAAAAAATTTTAATTTTTTCAGAATTTTTTGACAACGGTTTTGATGTCTGGAATTTAGAGGGTTAAGTAGCTCCTCACGATGAAGCTTTGGACGATGAGATTTGGAAATAAAATCCAGAATACTAATATAAAACCAACTAAACCTTTTTCTGTAAAAATTATATGGAACAAAGTTATAAAGGCAATAACCCACTTTTATAGTGAAAATATATGATTAAATTATATTTTTTAATGAATAATGCAATATTATTTTTTCTTGTAACTTTTTTGAAAAAAGGGCTTCTTAGCTGTTTTTATAAATTCTTTATCTATCTATCTATCTTATATTAGTTTTCTAAAGATACAGTAAAAATTCAGACTAATCTATTGAAAGCTTCATCGCGAGGAGCTCTCAGTATCAATGTCATTTTTCAGGGTTTTAGTGGTATTTTGAGGGTTGTATTAAAAACAATTTTTGAGGAGAATTCTTTTATCTTTTTATGTATATATTACTTAATAGTTGTAGAAAAATTTCAAATACGGACATTTACAAGGTTTTAGATTTTGCACTGATCCATGCCTTTATGGGCTGAAACAGATTTCTAAATGATTTTCCAACGTTTTTTTCTACTTTTTGAGTGTCTTGAACTGAACGGGTTAAATCAATTTCTTTCTTACTATATTGTAGTGCAAACAAGGTTTCTTTTCGGTATAAACGCACATATGAAAAAAAGAATTTGTTAATAAAAAGAGTTTATTATTTTTGCCAGTTGGAGAGAAATTTAATGCACGTTCAAATTTTTATTACAACTAGCGCACTAAGTCACTTCATATGTTACGACAATAACCAATAATATTATCAAACATGTTACGTGTGTTCACTCTGCTCCAATGAAATCTTTCAAGAATTTTTTAAATGTTAACGCTATGAAGTTGTAAACTGGTTCGTTCTATGATCCACATTTATTTCCTCGAGACAGAAGTTGAGACGTGCCTAACTGCATAGTGCAAAAAGTTGATATGTGCATAGGTTCATAGCGGTCAAATTTTAATAATTCTTCAAAGAATCCATTGCAGCAGGGTGTACACTGAGAGAAAGGATTCCTTGTGGCAAATGAATCGTGTACTTGCGGAATCGAATTCGCACGTACTTGCCGTAAATGTTAAATTCTTAATAGTTAAGAACTCGAACTTGAGAAAAGTCTATACGAGTAAGATAAACATGCCGAGTACGAAAGGTTATTTAACGATTTTATAGCATATAAATGATGCTTTTCATGCATTAAAATATAAAAAGATCCTATACGTAGACATAATCGTGGCAGGCGAAAACTTATACTAACATGTAACAGACATATAAACATCTTAGAAATATAAAAAATTCAGTTAACCTTAAAGTCAGGCGGCCAGCCGTTAACGACTCAAGTACTCAGTTCTTAACTATTAAGACGATGCGTTTAACTGTTATGAAATATTCATTTGACCGTATTCAAATCCACAAAACTTAATAATTAAGAAATATTTTTTGCCGCAAAGAATCCTTTCTCTCAGTGTACATAAGTACAGACACTTTTTTTAAATTTTTTATTCCTTATATTGTGGGTATTACATGGCGTTTTTTTATGAATCAGCGCCAATTATTTTAGTTTTTTAATAAAGATTTTAAATCAAAAATAAGTTTTATAATTCATCGTTCGGTAATTTTTTACTAATCGAAGCTCATTAGGCACGACCGCTCCAAGGGAGAGTTTTTTATTTTCGTCATCGCAAAAAGTGTAATATCTTTAAAACTAACAAATTATTGCATGAAAACATGCTTTAACACTATAGGAACATATGTCAAGCATCCCCGTAAATGTATGTGTGGATGTATGATGAATAGTGGCACATCACCGTCCTTAATCGGACCCACGTACATTAGTAGAGTAGACTAGAGTATGGATGTATGTATGTATATAATCAAGTTTATGCAATAACTCAACGAGGCTGCGGTGAAACTGGCTGAAATTTATAGAGGTTACTTGACATATTATAAGAAGCTGACGTACCTATTTTTAGCCATATCCGATGAGTATATTTCCATATAGGAGAACTTTTAAAGATATTGAAAAATCGAATTTTAGCTGTATCTTGAATAAATTTAATATTTATATTAAATTTTTGACGGTGAAGTCATAGATCTCGAAAAAATACAACTTTTTTGTATTTAACATTTTTTACTTAAACGTCATTTAAATAAAGTTCGTCGAGAAACACAAAAAATAAAGCGCAAAAAGGCATACAAAATCGAATTTTAGGCTACAATTGGATTCTAATAGATTATATGCATAAATTTTCTACAGTACACTTGTAGGTAACGAAAAAATACAACTGTTTTGTATTTAACATTTATTACGATAACGTCATTTAATCAAAGTTTGTCAAGAAAAACGAAAAATAAAGCACAAAAAGGCATAAAAAATCGAACTTCAACTATATCTTTAACAAATTTCATATATTTACTAAATATTCCACGGTATACTTACAGATCTAAAAGAAACAAGACCTTTTTGCTTTTAACGGTTTTCACAATAATGCCACTAAAACCAACAGATAAAACGAAAAATATTGGCGTTTAAAAATGTTTAAAATTTATTTGTTGCCTTCATGATTAATCATGACAAAACAAGTTAATGAAGTTTTAATGTTTTTGGACAAAGTGGAAAGATGTTTGTTACATCTGTGGTGGACCAACTTAAACTTTACATTGTAAAAGCATTTTTCACCAGGTTCTTTAGGTCTAAAGCAGTGATATAAGATAACAACAAGACAATGGAATTGACATACTTGCCAATTAATCTCTCATTGTTCCATGTTAGTGATAATTTTTCCCCTTTTTATATATCACGATTTTAGAGTTTCTATTATTATTTAACTACATACAATAATATTTCCTTTTCATTTTTTTAATTTAATGTCAAACCAACATTTTCGGTCGTGTCATACATGCAAAAAGCTATGTTTTTTGAGTAAAAGACTAGGGCTTTTATGATTAAAATAAATATCTTTTAAGTAATTATTAATGTGGAGCTTAAATTTTAAAAAATACATATTCTCTAAAATATCGGAATATAAAGGTCGTTATAATGTGGGCAAATAACTCATTCAATTAAATAGAACAAATAACTTCATATTGGAACAATTAATAAGGTTTGAGGAAACTAAGTGCCAATTAATAGGACAGCGATTGTTTGAAAGTAGTAATGAATTTTATGACATAAAATTTTCAAATTTATAGTTCTTGATAAAATTTATTCCTCTATTAACGTGATTAATTTTTCAAATTGTTTAACTAGTAAGTATATTAATAAAAAGTGATATAGTAAATTTAGAAGAAAAATGAATAGTATTCTGTGTATATAACATTTTTTACATATTTTGTTTCCTACCTTTATGGCGTGTTTAGTTTTGATTGATTAAACTTAGTATTTATGTATAAATTACTTTAATATCTTTAAAAAATCTTTTTGAAGTCTTAAAAACGTAGGCTTACCTATCGAAACACTCTTGTGTAGCTTCCGTTGCGGGATTGTTGTTGGGACAGATGTACATTTCAAAATAACCTTGATGATTGGACGTGAGTTCTACTTCAACGTCGATTTCCTACAAAAGAAGTGCAGTTTAGCATGTAAAGTAACCCAATCCAGTGACGAAACAATCAACGTTGATAGATTAAACGTCGAGACGTAAGACTTTATTTTCAAAATAAAGGAACAAAATATAAATTATAATTGAATTGATAACTTGTTCGAGAATTCAATTACATTCAAAAATAAAATAATTGCTTTATTTAAATGTTTATGTAAGGTTTATGATTATATAATTCCAAAGAAAATGATAGAAATGCATTAATGGGTTTAATTCATTTCACTAAAGAATTTTTTGTAATTATATAATGTTTCGGCATTTTTATGCATCTTGAGAGTGATTGATTAAATAATCGTGTGAACGAGGCGAATAAAATAGGCTATCATTTGTAAGGGTGTACCCTGTCTATAGACTTTACTTAAAATCCTGTGGATGCTTGGAGCATAGCCTTGGGGAATATCTTACCTGTCCAACTTGATAATGCCTGACAACTGTTCCCTTGGCGTATTCTCCACCAGCCTCGTGGGGCCTCGGCTCCGAAAGGTGATGAGCGTCACCGCACGTCCCGCACTTACCCTCGTTCTGCACCCATTGTACTATATTGTACATAAAATATATTTCATTAATTTAAATTCTACTTACGTTATTATAAACACGTGAAGAAATATTTATGTAAAATTGATTACGAAAATTGGTTCAATATATATGTAAGCACTATTTTATACATTAATTCAAGTAATTTTTATTAATTATGTATGTAGGTACTTATAATTCTAAGTGAATAAATATTTAGCAAGTTAAATTATAAAATATCCAAATTACTAGATCGAAGTATACACAATGAGTAACCATTAAAATATACTATACTAAATATTTTAATTTCAGATTTTTGTAGACTATGCGATAAAAGGTCGTATTTTTCTTTTTTTACATGGTTGGGTAACTTTTTAATAAACTAAAAAGTTAAGTTGACAGTTATTTGGGAACGGATTTAGCTCAAGTTAAATTAAAAGTTAATAAAATATGAAAATCAAAAAAGTTATTGTTAAGTTAACTTTTTTCAAGTAGAAAATGAAAAATAATTTTTTAAATAGAAATATGATGTATGTAATATTATATTTTTTAAATAGAAATAGATACATGCCAATGTTTCGGGTATCTCTTACACCCTTCTTCAGGTCAAAGGAAAATTGATTTTATAATAAATTTAAATCTAGGTAACTTATGTAGGCTGCTCGCTGCATCCCATACAACACAAAATATAATGTTTTAATAAATAATAAATAATAAATATATAAAAAATAGCATACAATAGACTACATTTGGCATTCAGGGGTTAAATATGTGGGTTAAAGCACTAAGGAATTAAAAGAACTGTTATTATTTGCTGTCAAATTCATAAAAGTGATGCTGCTACATATACGCAGCTGCACGAGACCAAGGCGAGACGATATTTTTGAAAATTTTGTCTTAGTCTCGAAACAATCTCGACATAGACAGTTTTGGCGTATTTTATAAGTCGTAATCAAATCATTCATTTTCAAAGTATAATTAGTCTCCATTTTTATTATTTCGTGTATAAATCATACTAAAATTTACAGAATTAAATTTCAAATTATATAATCTTTTGCTGATAAAATATTCCTGGTAAATACTGATAATCTCAAATCTTAAAAATGAAACAATGAAAAGTATGTCACTGACCTAAATAAATGAAAAATTTACTAATTTAGTATTCACTGATTTGCAGTGAATTAATTTTCGCTGCTAAATAAGTGAATGGGACATACTTTTCACTGGTTCAAATTTAGAGAGAAAAAAGTGATTTCACTAGAAACTAGTCCAAATTCCTTTATTTCATCAAATTCTACCGAAAACCCTGATTTTCGATTGTCTTTTGACAACATTGTCTTTTAACAGCCCATTAGTCCCGCTTTCCAAGTCAAAAAGTGGCCACAGTTGAGACGGGCATAAAGTACTATATGTAACTCGAGAAAAAGTCGATTTCTCCCTCGGGTGATACTGTAGTAAACTCACCCGCGGGAAAAATATTCGACTTTTTGTCCTTGTTACATAATGTTACATATTGTTACTATTTTAGAAAAATTTCCTTATTGCAAAAATTATTATCGGCAACAAGAGAAATTCAACGAAACACTGTTTTATTTCTTATTCGATTTTAATTTTGAAGGTTTCATTTTGTTCCTTGAATTATTTCAAAGGAACTTACCGATATAAAAATTGGAAAAAATCGATAAACTTGCTAAGTTACAGTCAATTGTTTATAAGTTCATGGATGTGTTTTATAAACAATTGGCTGTAACTTTGCAGATTTATCGATTTTTTTCAAATGTCATATCAGTAAGTCCCCCTGAAATCGTTCAAGCAACAAAATGAGACCTTCAAAATTAAAATCAAATAAGATATAAAAAAAGTCTGCAGCGTTTTGTTGAATATTTCTCTAGTTGACGATAATCACTTTTGCAATACGGGAATTTTGAAAAATAATTTTTTTTCATTACCTGAAATGTCCTACTTTTACATTATATAATTTCTTATATTATAGAACAAATTATTATATAAATTTTTATACTTAAGGTACATATTTATACCGGAGCCACCTTAAGCGTACCGGGTAGGGTATAATGAGACAATAAAATGAAATGGACTACAGTATTTTTATAAGAGCATTATTAAAAACAATCGATATAGCATTACTTTTTAACTATCCAAAGAATACTACCATGTATTAATTTAGGGGTTAAATGCTGTATTGTAATAAAAATATCTAATTTACACTTTACTCGAAAAATAACGGTTTCTTAAAACGTTGAGGTATAACGAGACACATACTTACTGTTTGTACTATAACTTCTTTAAACTCGATCAAATTAAATTTTGCAAAACAGAAAATAAAGTTAAACAATAAGCTGAAAAAGCCTATTCTTATTTCGACAATAGATAAATAGTATATTGTGAACCAAGAGGGTAACGTGAGCTTTCTTAGATCGAGTGTGAAGTTTACAGTACGAGTCGAAGGCGAGCGAGCACGAGCCGAAAAGCTAGTTTTAGCCCGCTGTCTCTTTTTGCCTGCTGGTCAGAAGACAAGCACTTAAGGCTCGCTTTTTAGGTCCAAAAAGCCGCGAAAATCGTACATGTGTTACAAAAACATATATAATTGCTAACAGATTTTAAAATCGTTGATTTCTTGAAATTGATATCTTAGAAAATAGCACAAAAATTTACTTAATTAACTTCGTTATTCATTTTTGACATGAGTTTCAAGTTATATGTTAAACATAAGGCCTAAATAACTTCATAATACATATAAGAATAAATTAAATTGCAGCCAGAAAGGTGCTGCCACTTCAGACACTGGTTATTGCAACTGTCTCATTATACCCCGTGTCTCATTTTACCACAATCTACCCTAAAACGAATTTGAATTCATTAAGCTGCTGATTCTAATATACAATGTTAAATGAAACCTTTGTATTAATTGCTTTATAATTTCGAGAATCTTTTTACTGAATAGGTAATGTAAATATATAAACTTTCAGTCAGTTCGATTCCATTAATGGGCAAGTTGATTGCAATTAAGCACTAATTTATCTATTACAGAAATGTTATAACGAAATTTAAAATAAATTTTTGTAACTTCTTGTATTGCTAAAGTACCTAAATTGTCTATAAAATCGTGTCTTATGGATATTCTTTAAACATTCGTATTATTTAGTTACACCAGAACATTTAGATACCTACACAAGAACACTACTTTAAAGAAAATCAGAAATCAAATAAAATCTAACAATTACAATTCCATGAATTAAAAGAGGATGTTAAATGGATTTTTCATTTACCAGTAATATTTTATTCAGGTCCAATCTTAAAAAAAGAATAATTAATTATTATTTAACGAATTACTTTCATAAAAAGTATAACTTGTACTATAAACGCTTATAAATTTATATAAATAACGTTCTTTTGAAGTAAAAAAAGGTAAAATGTTAAAAGTTAGTCCAGAATTTAACTTAAGTTAAGTTAAAAGTTGAAGATCGAAAAATATAACTAAAGTTAATAACTGAAATGTAATTAAAGTTAGTAACATTTTAACTTTTAACTTGTTAAATAGTTACTGCCCAACCCTGCATGTAAAGAAAAATCAAACTAAATAGGTACAGCTTTTATCAATTCGCGTATCGTCACAATAATATAATACCGACTTAATATTTTTACGTCCTTCTGCTTTGTATACTTAAAAATTAAATTTTCAATTTTTATCCACTTATATGCCTAAAGATGAATTAGTCACTGAAATATATTACTGAAAAATACATCAATTCAGCAGTGAATAAACTTCTTCACAGCAAATTAGTGAATATTCACTTTTAAGTCAACGGATTCTTCAGTATTTTCAGTAGCAGTAACATGTTCTTCACTCTTCCATTATTAGAGATGGAGCTTATATTCAGTTGGTATTATATAGTGACATTTACTAACAAGGTGAGTCCACGACTTGCAGGAAATGGTTTTTGATGAGGCTTTGGGAAGTGGTTTCTAGTACCTGAAAATGTTGTCTAGTATCCGTAGTTTCATCTCATAGGCCCTTGGGGCCAATATATGACCTTTTGTATACAAAATATGCGTTATTTCAGTAAAGAATGGTACCTATACTTCGAATCATAACTCTGCAAGTTTTTTGCTATAAAAATGATGTAATAAGATAAAAAAAGTTGACTAAAAGAGCTTTAATTTAAGCTTTGTTACATATAAAAATATTGTTCTGTTGTAAAGTTATGAACAATCAAAAAAGATGACGAAAAATGCATGAAAATTTGAGGATTTTCAGCTCTTTAGCTTAAAAAGTTATATGATCAAAAGAATAGAAATATTACTTATAAATATAGTAACGAATATTCCAAGTAAAACTACTCATATCTCACAACAGAAGCCTTTGGGATCAAAGTATCTCCAGCGGACTTTATTTATAGTTATTCAGTGCATTCACGGTAGCGAGCGAACGGGGTATCGCAAGTGTAACTCGGAAGTTACATCTGCGCACTAGCATTGGCACTGGCATTCGACGAGTATATCGAAAATTTGCTTGCATTCGAGGGGCCATCGTGGACGCGCGAAAAAATCCAGATACATGCAGAGACTCGCGATACCAGTGGGCTGAAGTAGATGCGAGTAGTTTACTCGCACGCACATGAACAGTTACGTCTGTTCAAAAGTTTTTTAAAATCACCCGTGTTCCCCTGGTTACCCTTGAACACAGATGAACTCGTCTCTGTCTATGCCAATAGTTGCTCGCAATCCGAGTGCTGCCGAGGACACGAGAAATTAACGCGAGTTTGCTTGCCTCCTCGTGTTGCACGCGCAGTGCCCGAAAGTAGCCAAGACAGACTGTTGTACCGACATGTATCATGGCCGCCCTCGCGCAACTCTTGCGCGTAGGCCTCTAGCCCGAGGGTTACCTCGGGCTGCCTCGGGTTCCCTTGGGTGCTCGTGTTTCGCAGAGACGATGATCCTGATACTTGTGGATTTGTTCAACCCTGCTTTTTAGAGTGGTAAGTAATTTATGTAGCATAGTATTACCTATGCATTAGGATACGTAGAATTAAAGTTTTTATAAATTCCTAATTATGAAGGCAGAACCATGACTTATATTTCAGTAGCTATAAAAATTCTTTATAGTTTGGATGGTGTAACAGAGTAAAAAATTAGTCAAATAGTAGGCAAAATAAACAGGTTTTTACATTTATTTTAAAATTATTGATTTTTAAATGCTAGATATATAAAACAAAAAACCCAAGTTACCCCCGTAATTTCTAAAATAATCTCAAGATTCATGCATAACACGATAAATATATATGCTTTTCAGATTTTTTATATTTTAATCATTTGACTCTATGTTCATGCTAAATATAACTGCAATTAACTTACAGATATTGCATGGATTATCAAGTCATGACTAATGTATATATAATGATACATTTGCATGTGCAGCCACATACTATGAAAGGTAACTGTACATTGTATCCTATAATTTTATATACATACACACATTTACTTATAACATCTGGATATAATGGTATACTAATAGACATTAAATTTACAGAGTTTACTTACTTCACAAAACCTTTAAAACTAAAATCAAGCATCGAGAGATTGGAACAAAAAAAGATTTAAATACACCTCAACCTTTCAATCCTAATGAAAATGAAATTGGTATAGCATCTTGATCTTTCTTAAGCACGAGGTAAACTTAGATCTGAAGTACTACCGTCAAAATTGCATTTTTTCAGCAATGTACAACTTCTGCTCACTGAAAAGTCATCAAATTACACAGGTTTAATGCAGTACACTGCGAGGGCTTGTATGCCATGCCTCAAGTCTAAACAATCCACCAGTTTTTAAATATTAAATTATTTCCAAATTTTTTAGTTCAAAAATGAAATATTTAAAAACTGGTCAATAGTCCACTCTTGAAAATTGGTATACATGCCCTCAGAGTATATTATTATCATATCTGTATAGTATCTTGACTTTTCTTAAGTCCAAGGTATACTTGGACAAATCCACAAGTATCAGGATCATCGTCTCTGCGAAACACGAGCACCCAAGGGAACCCGAGGCAGCCCGAGGTAACCCTCGGGCTAGAGGCCTACGCTCAAGAGTTGCGCGAGGGCGGCCATGATACATGTCGGTACAACAGTCTGCCTTGGCTACTTTCGGGCACTGCGCGTGCAACACGAGGAGGCAAGCAAACTCGCGTTAATTTCTCGTGTCCTCGGCAGCACTCGGATTGCAAGCAACTATTGGCATAGACAGAGACGAGTTCATCTGTGTTCACCCCATTAGCCAGATGTATTGCAAATTGTTAGCAATTTGACATACACGTTTTGCTATCGATTTCCGTAAGTTTGACGTAAAACTGCGTCCGTATATGCTGGAAATTTTGTATCAAGTATTGAAGTAAATTATGAGGGCAAAGTGAAGGCAAAATTACAGCAACTATTGCTCATGATGTGCAGGCGTATCATAGGCATACATTGACATCATATTGTCGTCATATTTCTCGATTTTTGTGTTACACAAATTTCCATCAATATGCTGTTATTAATTTCTTCCCTTTCTCTCTTGCACTGTCGCATATATGAGTAATTTTATTGAATATTACGTGAATAATATCGAAAATAAAATAATATAATATATTAGTAATATTGAAAACAAGTTGAAAGCAAATTGATGTACAAAACTTGCAGCAACAGTTACACATCAAATATAAGTAAATCTGCGTCCGTATATGGCAGCAATTTGGTGGCTAGCATGTGCAGACAATTTTACGGCACATTGACATCAATCCTTGATATTCGTCATTTCTTGAGCGTAAGTTGGAAGCAAACTGCTAACAAACATTGCACAGCAACTATTGACGCAATTTTGCCGCGGTAAGCCTGTTTAATGGGGCAAGAGTAACCAGGGGAACACGGGTGATTTTAAAAAACTTTTGAACAGACGTAACTGTTCATGCGCGTGCGAGTAAACTACTCGCATCTACTTCATCCCACTGGCATCGCGAGTCTCTGCATGCATCTGAATTTTTGCGCACGTCCACGATGGCCCCTCGGATGCAAGCAAATTTTCGATATACTCGTCGAATGCCAGTGCCAATGCTAGTGCGCAGATGTAACTTCCGAGTTACACTTGCGATACCCGTGGGTCCGAGATGCAACCAAAAATTTGCCTCGTTCGCTCGCTACTGTGAATGCACTGATTAGGAAAAACCTGAAACCTCGACTCTCCTTGTTAATTAAAAGAGACCCTATTTTACTGGATAAAATTTAAGAAAAAGCCAATTTATACAAAGTAGTTTATGAATAAAGCATTGTCTAATATATTATACCTGAATTGAAGATTTTGGCAGAATTATAATTTTTAATTTGATAAATTCTAAAATTGCATGAGAATTCCAGGAATCTCGGAAAATTCCCTGAGACTTCCAGGTTTTTTCAGAGTAAATTTTATTCCCTGAGATTTCCAGGTTTTCAAGATTTTCCAGGTGCTCTAGACACTCTGCTAGTCTATAATTTTTTGTTTTCTTATACCTGTCGGACCTAATAGATTTTTTCTAGGTCCTTGGCCTTGGCAGTCGTTATAATCGTTGCATAGTGAAAGGTATGAAGAGAGGGATAGATAGAGGGAGTGTGTGTGAGACAGAGGGGGGGGGGGGGAGAGAATTAAATTATCAATGTAAAAGACGAACCTGCATACCCTCCACAAAAAAGCTCGTTGTCGTTATAGTTAACGGGGTTCGGGAATCCGAAGCGCCACATGCTGTTGCGAGCCGGCGGATCCATCAGTCTTCCGTGGCCCCAGACTCTCGCATCCTTCGGAAGCTTTATCACAAGTTCATTAAGACTCTTTATTTACAATTAAATTAAATCTTCACGGACTCGTGCAAAAAACTTTTACTTAGTCGTTGTATTACTTCGACCCTCCGTCGCAAAAATGTTAATCATTATTTAAAAACTATAAAGTGAAGCATGCAGCTTATTAAGAATTGAGATGCTGGATCGGATAACCCGCCGAACGCACAAAAACACGTAAAAGTATTGTCCAAGCCGGTGGGGCTAAGGTGCAAACCAAAATCAACCCTAAAAAGATAAAAAGTACAATGCTATAGGGGAAGGTGGGGCGTAACGGCCACTGTGGGTCAAATGGCCACCTCGAATATTTCATTAAATAAAAGACCTAGAGTGTTGATTCTTTTTCTTAGAACGTAAAAATGGACGATGCATAAGTAAATCATAAAAAAAGTTTTATAATATTTGCAGCAAATATGTTTTAGATGGAAATTAAAATTTAGAAGCTTCATAAGCTAGTTCCAATAAATTTGAATCAACTGGAAAATATGTAAGATGCTTTGTCACAGATTAAAAATACCGTGATTTGGTAGATTATTATCTAAACTTTATCTAGGAAAAGAAACTTTTTTAATTTTCATTCCATATAAATGATAATATTAATGTTTTTAGAAAAATGCATTTGAGGCGTTATGGCCACTGTTTACAATTTATTAAAGAAATTATTTTTTTACATTTCGTTGCATATATTTCTCTAATAAAGTACTTTTATACAAAAAATAAATAAATAATTATTTTAAACACCGTATAAATCATGATTTAATGAATTTTTATTTTTTGAAATATACATAATCTGACTTTTGAGGTAGAATTTTAAATAATTTATACTGCTTTTGCAATATACTTTTTAGTGAATATACAAATTGCATACAAATGTACAGATGTTTTGCTATATGTAACATAAATTACAGGCGTTATTTTAACATTAATATTATATAAATAATTATATGGCCGTGATGCCCCGCAGTAGTGGCCATTACGCCCGAACCGCGGGGCGTAATGGCCACTTCGCTGCTTTTTGCGAAATCTTTTATTTTACAATATTTATGAAAATATTTATACTTTTATCGAAAAAAATAAGTAGCTGAAGACTTCTAGTGTATAATTGTGTATTTTTTTTCTTATTTTAATTATTAGATTACCAGAAAGAATCGAGAAACTTTAACGGTGTCCATCACGTCCCGACTTCGCCTAGTGCTCATCGAAATGAACTTTTTCACAATAATAAATTTCTTTTTCTATTAATATTTTTCAGGATAAATGGTGATTAGTACAAACATTTTTTTGCTAAAAATCAATTGCTTTCCAATTTTTTATGTAAAAACTTCTTCATTATCAGAGGAACAATTTTCTCGTTTTTCTAATTTCCAGCAGACTCTATTTTTGTAAAAGAATGAAAACGTATACATTTTGGACAATAAGTTTGGAAAATAATTGATTTTCGGCAAAAATTGTTTTGCACTAATCATCGTTCATCCTGAAAATTGTCGGTATTTGTCTCAAAGACACTATAACATGGTACTTTGTATTTTTCTTTCGGATTTATTTTGGTTTGTATGTACCTTAGCCCCACCCGCTAGGACGATACTTTTCCACGTTTTCGAGCGCTCAGCGAGTTATTCTATCCGGGCCCTCAATTTAAGAACACTATTTAAAAAAAAGATTGCAAGACTGAATATTGTATACTAGTTTTGAAAAAAAGACTATAGATTACCTGCAGTAGGAAGCAGCTCACAACTAAAAACACAGTTTTTAGTCTAAACATTTGAAGTTCCATTTTTCAAATCTGAAAATAATAGAAAAAAAACAATTTACTAAATTATATGAAATTTGGTGAAACAATTTATTGATTTTCTAATTTTACTGTTCTCATATAATTATATCGTTGTGACTAATTATATGAGAACAAGTATATTTTAAAATATAATGGAATCTCCTAATTCGAAAATATTTATAATTTGCAAATATAAGATAATTTGATTTGTTTCGAAAAATATAGATCATGTGTTATTTAGCTTATATAAATTAAACATTAATTAAACTTCTACAATTCAATTTTATCTCAGTTCAATCTGTATAATTCGAAATTTCCTAAATTCAAACAAAATTAAAATAATATAAGATGTTAAAACCAGCGAACAAAATAAAGAGGATAGCGCAAAAGAATTTGATGCTGTTCATGATATTGTTTAACTCTTTAGTGTCTAAGCACGCGTATAATTTTGATAATCTGTAAAAAAAGTTTCTACAACAAGTGACTTGATTATTTCAATGAAGATTTAACTACTGGAACCGTTAGATTGAAATAAAAATTATTGGCTTCTGTGAAATTCAAAATGATGATGCCATCTTGGCAAGGCATCCTAGGTATTAAAATTTTCTTAATTTAAGAGCAAGACGACCAATTATCGGTTTTAAGGTTCACCTCTAAAATATATATTTAAAGCAAGTTATTATATTTCTCACATATTTATTCGATAAACAATGCATTAAATTTCTGTATAATTCGAAAAAATCTGTCCTTTTCCAATAGAGTTGAATGAGAAAGGTTTCACTGTATATAAATCAAAGTTTAATAGTTCGTAGGGATCAAGTTGTCATAAATGTAATACCCATTTCAATAAATAAACAGGTCCAACGTGAATTGAAAGCTAAAAATTTGTGAATCATATTAGAATAATGGTTTAAAAAGAAGAAAAAACCGCTACACGATGTTTCCTGCGCCTCGATTACCATACGAATACGAAAATGACGACTTCTAATTCCACTCTGTGATTCGATACTAAGAAACTTGCTCAATTTAAATTATCATATCGCGATCCCCAAAAGCGAAACGAAAAGAAAAAAGATTATTTTTTTAATCCAGGCGATGTTATCGCTTGTTTGGTGGGCGCTCGTTAGACCCACGCCCGACGCTTAAAGTTTGCTCGCTGCAGCTGACACCGGCAGGCGACGATCGGTCCGCACCTATGTCTCCGCGCTAATTTCCACCGGAATAATGCATGAATTTTTTTCGCCTTGGCGCTCCTTTTGCGAGGCGACTCGAGATGAGGTCGTCGCACGCATTATCAACGCTAAGACTATATCTACGACCTACAACGCGTAGCATCGTCAGCAAGAGCTATGACTCTGTTCACCACTGCGACCTATTAGGCGAGATCACTAACGACAGATTTACGAGTTCAACGACACCACCGCGTGGAGCTTTTGCTCGTCGCTATTATATATACATTATTCCTGTTAATTGAAATTTTATCGCTTCTATTATGTAATTTGTAGTGTCGACGTATACACCACGCTTTTCTGTGATAGAATGCGTATTATATATGCGGAACTAGTATTCCATGACAAATTAACTGTAAACGAAATCTCAATATTGAAATTAATCTTTCCAAAAGCTTTCAGCGTTAAATTAAACTCTATGCTGGACCAAAATCCGACCACCTGTGATATTTTTAGTACTACAATTTTACTTGTTTAGAGCCATGCCAAAATATATGAATCGCACGATTGCTGGTGTCCACGGTCGGTAATCTAAAAGTAACCATTTAAAGAGTACTTATACATTTAATTTATTATTTAATATTTCCCTTTTTAGATTTGTTAGGTGTGTCGTATTTTCAGTTAACAGCATCCCGAGTAGAAATGATTTTATATATAATATACATAATTATATATAGGTTTTCTTCACTTGGGATACCTATTCTTTCATGAAATATTTTGATTTGCAATTTTCATCTAATTTACTTAAAAATTCATAGAATATTTTTTAAATGATTATTTAGAGAAAAATGGAGGATTTTTTTAAATATGAAGTTTTGTAAAAATGCTGAAAACTTGAAAAAAGCATATTTTTCTTCAAAAGAATTTACATTCAAATTTAATTGTAGAAAGAGTATTCAATACTTTGAAAAAATCCTACAAAATGAATTTACATTAGTTATAACAGCGATACATCATTTCAATTCCGGTCTGAAAATGAGGGATTTTATGAGTACTTATATTCTGCGAAAAAATCGCTTCCTGAAAAACATACCTATCTGTATTGAAAATTTCGAAAAACAAAAATCTAAGCATCTTTAAGTTTTGAAAAATAACTGAAAAAATAAAACTTATCGACCAATTCCGAAATTTTCAAGCATACACAAAGTAATGAAGACAAATATTTGTACAAAACCACCTGTCACCGACAATAAATTACGAGTACCCACTTTTGTTCATTTAATTTTCAATGTTGAGTATAAAATATCTCCTTGGAACGTTGTTATCTCAATGAAAAATAGAATCGTACCAGAGAAATATTTTATCAAAATTGTGATCTCATACAATATGACGATAACAGGGTTGGGTGGCTTAACAGCAACTTAAGGAACTGTGATCTAGCACATACTAATAAAAATACACACGAACTTACATTTTTAAAGACATCTAATTTTTAAAACTTTAGGACTCACTAAAACATAAGACATATTTATATGTTGAGAAAACACAAAAAAACCGTCACATCTTTTCCTTTGAAAATGCAATAAAAGTATTGGTGTACAATTTCCATTGAGAATTATGTAATAAAAGATAATGGCATCTGCATCAATGTATGTTTGTTTAATTAGCGATTTTAATTTTTACTATATACCTTTACTTGTCCTCAGGTAAGAAAATTGTTTTCTTATTTAAATTTTGTACTTTTTTAAGCGAAGATTATCAACGTCAATAAATCATGACCAAATAATTTACGAGTTTGAATTACATATACATAATAATTTTCAGCAGGAGTTTAGACTTGTTTCTGCGCAGAACTGTACATAAATAAGTATATAAAGACAGCCGAGAGTCAGATACAATAATAAAAAATAACGGCTCTCGGTCAAATACACATTTTTCGTCAAGAAGCCGCAGATTCTCAGGCTCTCGATCGCGTATCTACCTATATGACGACAATCGGCGAGACGCACCTCCGCGCGCACAAGTGAGTCCTTGACTTACAGCTCGCGCAAAGGCATCATTCTCTGCAAACCGAATAAACTTGCGTCAGAATGTGAACACTGTGCCAATTGACATTGATGCGTTACGCCATTCAACGGGAGCACGATGCGTGCGTTACTTTTTTTTCTCTCTTCATTTCTGATTCGCGGTCGAATGATTATGGCCCCGCATTGATGAGTTGCACCGAGCTTTCAGATCTCATCCGAGTGTAAATGCGATTAATTTATGTGATGCAGCTTGTAAAGTATTTTATTGGACCGGATGAGCAATAAGTTGGGTTAGATAATAATTGGTTTATTAGGACGGATACATGTTATAGAATATATTATCGAAGAATATTTATGTTTTATATCTAGGAAATAATAAATTTGAGAAAATATGAAATAATATAAGCATTTTGGTGAATTAGAAACACGCTATCCGATTTGGTCCGGATTTTGAATCCTATTTTATAAGGTCATATCCGAATCAATACGAAATCGGTTGATTTCCGGATGCGTTCAGACAAAACCAGACAAGATAAAAAAAATCAATCCAGACTTGTTGGTATCATAAGTTTTGTTAACCAGGGATACTTTTGACACAGTTTTATATTTTAATTAATCGTTAGCAAATAAAATTACTTGAATTAGCATTCATGAAAAAAATTTATTAGAAATATAAAAATAAAAAATATTTTACAAACTACAGAAAAATGTCTGTTTAATGTTTCTTTGGCGCGATAAATATATTTTTTAACTTCTTTCTACAACTATTGTGAACAATTTTACAAAGGCGATTCATTCTATATACCATTTTAATTTTCAGTGTCTGACGAATAATTTTTACAGTTCCATCAAACTGATCGATTAAATAATTTTGCTGTAGTAGTATAAGTTCCTTTTCGTAAAATAATGATTATTTAAATACGTTAAGTAATCATTATCACACTAATAAAAAACATATTAATTTACTCTCAGTTTGATTTAATGTTTTAATGAAAGGATTAACACGAAGTAGATATTTGCATGACTATCATTTATACATGCGGCAAAGACAGCCGTAAACGAATCAGCGCTCGAGATTTAGTCGTTTTAATGAGATCGAAAACGAGTTCGATGAATAACAAGGCTTGTGATTAAAGTGAGAAAAATAAATCGCAAGGGTATAATGAGAGTCAAGTGATACTTACACCAACTTTGAAAATTGCCAGTCAACCTTCACATGACATTGGTGACAAGAAAGAAAATGTTTGTTACCATTGTTCTACATAATAAATTTTGCACTGGCTCCTTCCTCAGTTTATTTTTTTCTCTTTTTATCAACCTCAAAAATTTGTATTACTTTGTTACATTATTTACTAGTCTATAAATAATACAGCTTTAAATTTCTATTGTACTAGTTAAAAGTTTTTAATTCTAAGAGTTATTTTGCTGATTAGAAACTTAAAAAAAATGCATGCACAATTATTTATATTTCGCATCAGCTTCTTTTATATCAATCACTACATATCGATTATCAGCTTCAGTTATCAGATTTTAAGATTTGCAAGCCAATTCAAATCTATATGCTTTTATTGTAATTGCTAGATGTTTTATTGAATTATAGAAATAATTTAATGTTTAATATAAAAATAAACATCAAATCAGATACAAAATACAAAAGACGAATCAAATATACAACCGTAATGCTTTTGGTGAAAAACAACATATAAACTAACATAAATTATACTTTTCATTCACATGCTTAATACTTGAACTGTCAACTCGTTAAATAAAAATTTGTTGATCAAGACTTATAATATAATACATTAAAGGACTTGTATTATACTTATAATAAATAATTTAATGTAGAAACAAGGAACAACAAATTTATCAAATATCTGAATCCTCTTGAGGTAGATCCCGATTTGACTTCTGAAAAAGAAGAAAATATACGGATTTGGAATTTAGAAAATACAGAAAGTTTCAATTGTTAAATAATTAATTTCAATTAAAATCAAAATATGCATAAGCACTGTAAAAAATGAAACTTACATTTGTAGTGGTATGCTGATGCCGATACAGCTGTTCGATCAAATGCAAGTGAAAGTGTACAAGTTTCTTGTATCCAGTGGTTTGGATAACTTGGGAAGCACGCTGGTTGATAAAACGCATGGCACTGGACTTGAGCTTGTCGGCCTTTGTCTGGTCAGCCAGAATGAGAATAGCAGTGACGTTGTCAAGTGTGAGATTGGTGGCCAGGTCCCGTTGGCAGAGCAGTTTGAGGTCATCGAGGCCATAGATGCATGCAGCTGTCATGAGTTCGCCAGTGACATTGGCGACCGATCCCGTGTAGATGAACCCGAGGAGCTCCTTCAAGACATGGTGGCTCAAGTCGCTGATCGTGAAGGTCCTCCTGCTGGAGCTTCTGTCCTCCGCGTCATTCGCGAACATGGCGGCGAAGAAGGCGCTCTTTGTCGCAAGGATGACCTTGTGCGCGTAGAAGTGCTTGCCGCTGGTGGTGAGGACGACATCGCTGAACGCGCAGTTTTCCAGGGCCCTGGTCAAATCTCTGGCAACGCCGAGGCGCGAGCAGGTGGTTGTCGGCCGACTGCCTCTGCTCGTTGGAATCGTCGTTGTTGTTGTCGATGCTCTCGGCGCTGCTGTTGCCGCTGCTGCTGGCTAGAGGTGGCGGCGGCGACGACGAGTCGGCTATCTTTTTCGCGCGGACGTGACAGAGCACGCCGCTGAAGCCGTCCACCATGTCGCTCCTGCGCAGATACTTGGGAAAACCGCAGGTCTTCTCGTCGGCGGTGAAGCGGTGCTCGCTGCTGACCCGGTGCGAGAAGCCCCGGACGTTGCGCAGGTGAATAGCGAAGTTGGCGAGGACCGAGAAATCCTGGGGCTCGGTGACGAGCACCAGGTAGAGCGAGAAGTAGTCGCAGCTGTCGGCGTCACTGCCGCGCGGGAACAGCAGCATGCGCCACTGCAGCTCGTTGTTGGAGAAGACCGGCGAGCTCAGCGGCTCGCCGTGCTCCTTGTGTTGCAGGCTCAGCCCGCTCGGCGTCCAGGTCCACCGCTCACTTGCCTCCTCTTGCTGGCCGAGAACGAGTTATTCTCCTGCTGGCTCTGTTGCTGCTGTTGCTGCTGCTCCTGGCTCGAATTCATCATTCTTTAACTGCACTTGTAAGCCGAGCTTCCTTCTTCTCTCCACGAGAGCTTCATGGGTACTTTTCCCCTTGTCAACAAATGCTCGTATGACGCAGTGATCGATAGCAGCACTCGCGTATCACGTTTACCTCATGTACTTGCTGGCTCAATAATAAAGGTCTAATAATAATGTACACACCACACAGTACCTACATTGCACCGACACCGGCTAACTGCCGTTTCGTTTTCGTTTTTCCTTTCGTTTGCCGGCTGGGACAAGTGCTACCAACTTTTGCAACGCTAAAGAAATCTTTCGATGCTCGAACGTGGAGAGTGCGGGGAATTTTCAAACAACAGAATTCTTGGCATTCATCGCAAGTTGCGTATGTATATTGCCAGCTATAGTTGGTGTATATATACGTAAAGTGAAAACAAATATCACAAGGCACATTTCGCATTGTTTAGGAGAGAGTACCCCAGTACGGACACCCATAGCTATTTTGGTTGTAACTATTCATTCGCTGGGTGAAAATCGAAATTTCAAAATGAAATTTGTCAAATTCAATTATCCGAATGAACTATTAATGAAAACAAAAAAGTAAGATTTAAAATTTTCAATAAAGTATCTCCTAAGAACCTCTGGACAATATTCCAGCGTTCGGATCTTTTTCTAAATAAGTTTATTAAAAGTTTACGTAAAAATTCGAAATATAGTTTCTGGATTTCTGCAATGTGGACCAAAATATTTTTGAAATGTTTCATTAAATCTTTTAATCTTTCTGACATGATCGAGAATCATTGTCGAAATATTTCAATAACATTTCATGAAATATTTTAAGAAATATGTTTATAATAATTCATGTAACATTTTCAAAAATGTTTTGGAAAAATTTTGAAAATATTTTCTTAAATTAAAATAAAAAAAATATTGCACAAAAATAACCTGCAACAGAACGTTTCTAAAACATTTTTGAATTATTTTCTGAAACATTTTTTGTTATAATTTGATAAACATTTCATGAAATATTTCTACAAAGCTGTGTAAATATTTCATAATATTATTTCAGAAAGGTTTTGGAAAACTTTTTATAATGTTTAAACAAACTTATAATTAATTATAAGTTATTATTATTTATAATCACTGTAAGCTTTCTTTGTAATGTTTCGTGAAACATTTCACTGAAACATTGTGTGCCGTGTGAAAAACATTTACATAAATTAAATAAAATAAATTATGTTCTTAAATAATTGATATTAAGTTGTCTTGTTTACTCGACATATGCCTGACTTTAACATTAAAAACTCTTTAATAACATTAATAACTTCAATTACTAGAAAAGAAAGCATAAATACGGTTGTTTATACCGAGAAACAGTTGCAATGTCCACACTGGGCCACAATTACATTGTAATATTTTAGGTTACATCACTTAAGGGGGCAGGCCTGGGTTAAACCCAAAGAAAGATTTTTTTTACGAGTCCAGAAAACTTTTTATGTTTAAAAGCAATAATTCTGAAAATTTGTATGCTATCAAACCACAATAATATCTTAAATTTAACCGCTGTAAAACCTCAAAATCTTGATCGTACACGTCGCAATAAATCACTATTTTCAATACCATATTTATTTAAAGAACTTTGATCCTCACACGATTCGAGGTGACATGGTAAACGTACATTTTTTTCAACGGTTATTTGACTTCTTTTGACATGTATTATAAAAAGAGCGGAGCATTTTTTCGTTACATTTTTTTTTCAAAGATCCAAACAAATTTTTAAAAAATATTAAAAAAAAATTTTCAAAAAATCTATTGGATCTTTGAAAAAAATAATAAAAAAAATTTTAACGAAAAAGGGCTCCGCTCTTTTTGTAATACATGTCAAAAAGAGAGGAATAACCTTAAAAAATAATTTTTATTTATCTTATCACCCCGAATCGTGTGAGGATCAAAGTTCCTTCAATAAATATGGTATTGAAAATAGTGATTTATTGTGACGTGTTGGGTCAAGATTTTCAGGCTTTTCAACGGAAAAATTTAAGATATCATTGTGTTTTGATAGCATACAAATTTTCAGAATGATTGCTTTTAAACACAAATTGTTTTCTGGACTCGTAAAAAAAGGCTTTCGCCAGCGACGTGTTTACTCTTTAATGAAGAACTAGAAATGATATACTCTTTACTATTGAGACAAAAACTTATTTATAGAGAGACGGGTAAGCTTCGAAAATTTTACTTTTAACACCGAGAATTGTGACTTGTTCATTATTTTTGTGAGAACTTACAGACGAGTATAAGTTAAAAACAGCGACCTCGGATAATGTTTAATAAAACTAAAATGTGCCTCTAATTTAACATGTAAAATGCTACCATGTAACAGTAGAAGCCGAATATCCATGGGTCATGGATGTCGATATCTATACTATATCTAATACATAAGTTTTGATTTTGAAGCACCTGTAAGTAAATTATAAACTCATTTTATGTACATGCAATTATAACATGATGTGATAATAAACAATCAGTTAAAAATCCATATACGAAGACGAAAAATGGGCAACGGCGGTATAAGAATCCTTTTACACACACTAGCAAAAAAATCGCGATTAAATTTTTCTTTTATTAAAAAATTAACATTAGATAAATTCAATGATTTTCCTTTTGGTGGAT
The DNA here is from genome assembly GCA_949152435.1 of Gastracanthus pulcherrimus. Classification (NCBI taxonomy): domain Eukaryota; kingdom Metazoa; phylum Arthropoda; class Insecta; order Hymenoptera; family Pteromalidae; genus Gastracanthus; species Gastracanthus pulcherrimus. The sequence continues at coordinate 46,354,009 of OX424573.1, read as the reverse complement.
TATATATAAAGAGTCTAACCTTCAAGTCAAAATGCTTCTGGTAGCTTCTGAAATGCATAATTTTGCGGTGTTAGGAATGTACTCATTTATTTCTATTTCGCTCACAGTTCATCAACCGGCCTAAAGTCACACCACTTTTCGGAAAGCATATAAATGGGCACCGATTCTTTCCAATTGACAATAATAAATTTTGCAACACTATAATTGTTGATTAAATTTTATTTATGAATATAGTAAATACGTTGTACTTTTAAAAATAAAATTTGTTCATAAATTTGTTCGAGTTTATGAAAAACTAATTTATTTATTACAAAAATAACATTGAATTGAAAAAACGGCATAAAACAAAAACAAATTGATCAATTTTAAATTTCTTTTTATTTCAAACCTTCATCAAAACATAAAAATACAGCTTTGAATGGTCGAAAATTACCGCATAATACTCAAGAAAAAAGCAATTAAAATTTTTTCTTTAAAAAAGTGAATATCATCAAACTGAAAGAAAAGTTATAAAAAAATGAAAGAATCGATAAATCTTAAAAATTCTTCTTGATTTTAAATCAAATAACGTATAAAATGAGCGTTGTCTGGTTCAAACATTACTGCACAATACACAAGAAATCTACGATCAAAAGATTTTTTAAAAAGACAATATCATAAAAAATGAATAAACGTTATAAAACAAAAATGATTCGACGAATCTTGAAAATAATTTTTGATTTTAATTCTTGATCAAAAGACGAAAAAAAATAAGCATTCATTGGTAAAAAATTACCGGGTAATTCCCAAGATATACACAATCAAAGGTTTTTTTTATAAAAAATATAACCTCGAATACGAGTATCTCGAAAAATAAAAGTCCTCATGATCTGAGCAAAGAATTTAGCCGAGAGATAGTAAAAAGCTACATTTTTGAAAATTTTCAGAAGGAATAACGCCGTCGTACTCAAGTTGCCATAGGAATTCAATATTTTTAGTAAATGATATTTTGCTCAATCATAGAAAAATAAAATGTCTCAAAAATTTTACATAACAATCTTCTCCATTGTTCAAATTACCTCAATTTTTTTCAAAAACTTTCCATCATATATTTCAGAGAGATCACCGTTCAAACAAAAAATGACGTTTCCGTGTATAACAAAAGATAGGAAACACCTTATCCGAAATATCGGGTGGTAAAACATAGGTAATATTATGCTTTTTTCAAATGCATTTCACTAGATTGATGATACTATTTCTAACGTACCAAAAAACCCGAAAAACTAAAAGTCAAAAATCGAAAAACCACTAAAAAACAAAAACAACAATCCGAAAAACTATAAAGATTATTAATGTGCCCCCTTCGTTTAAAAAAATTAAACAAAATGAGCCTGAAGCATTAAATGTTACCGTGGATTACTCGAGATATGGATGTACACACACACGCGCGCGCACGCACGCACGCACGCACGCACGCACGCACATCCATACATATCTCAAAAAATGTTTCTAACATATTTTAGAAAAACTTTTTTTTACTATCACGAAGCTTCCTCTTTGAGGAAGCAATTTATGTCCGAGAGTTGGCGACAGTGTAAATGAAACTGAACGACGGGTGCACGGTGGAAAACAGAGAGGTGTGCTACTAAGGAGCCTTCCAAATTTCCACCATTTATAACTCATTGAAAATACATGTACTATAAATTGCGGACGCTCGGACGGCTCCTAGGGAGCACACCTTCTTTTCTTTTCCACCATGCACGGGTGTATACGATCATGAACTGAACTGACGTTGGGTTCCGATCAGCTGTAACCAGTGATTCAGAGTTATGTACACTGGACGACGTGGCTTGTGGATATTGGGATCTGACACCGTTGACACGACCTCTCGTGGCGAACAGTGATACTGTTGAGAGCCCGGACTTTTCATTAATGATTAGCATAGCGATTTGCGTATAATTTGTGATTTTTAATAATAAAATAATTATAATGGAGGTCGGAGACTTTATACCACGTAAAAAAAATCTAATAGTGATTATTGTGTAGTGCGAGGGGTTAATTGTGAGAGCAGAGCAAACGAGAATTTAAGTCTTAGTTTTCATCGCTTATATCCCTTTTCCATTGAGACTTTAAGTAAGTCTCGTTTTAACATTCAATGTTAAATATTATTGATGCTGTAACAATCAGGTTATTTCGAAGAAGTACAATCGGTAGAGTATATTTTCCTTTAATTTTTACACCTTAAAAGATGTTGTCTATATGAATAGAATAAATATTATTCAACATTGAAAGTTAAAACGAGACGCACTTAAAGTCGCAGTGGCGACGGGACATTCCTCAGGCCAAACGAACGCATTATAAACAAGCAGAATGCATAACATATGAAATATAGGTTAGAAACTTACTATAGTAGATAATATATACAAAAGAGCAGCTATGATGTGTTTGCATTTTTCGCCTAAATCGGCTTTACATGAACAAGAACAAAGTACAATATTGCCACTTATCGATACCTCACCATTTATTTCGTAAGGATTTTCTCTTAAACTCAGGGTTGTCTGAGGTCTGCAAGCAGACAGCTGTAAAGCTTATGCTATCAGTATTTTCGGCTATTGCATTGTTACCACATTTTATAATGTGCCCTGCTTGATAAACCCAGTCATCTTCTACAAATTTGCGCTATGAAGGATTACTGCCAGATCAATCGCAAATACTTTTCATAGATATTATTTTTTTAACGAAAAGCTAAGTTCTCTCCATTTAAACACTATATAAATACGAGCTCTCGTCCGCCACACTGATTGACTATACATATTGGTCACGCCCCCGTGTCAGATCCCAATGTTCTGATCAAATGTTTTGAAATCGTGCCACCTTATTTGTTAATTCCTGCGAATCGGACAATCTCATTGGAGCATTTTAAAAATGTTCGATCAGAATATATCCGCGTCGAGTGTACAAAAATCCTTCTTTTTCATTAGTTAACAACATCCACTCTTGCAATATAACAAATTTTGGTAGAAAAAAAAAATTGGTTTCGTCATATGAAAAGTAATGAAAAATAAGGATTTTTGTATGTACATAACTTTGAATCGTTGGTTACAGCTGCTAAACTTTGAAAATACCAGCTAACACGAAACGAAATACCCCGCCATATTCAAAGTGGCACTATTTCAAAACATTCGATTCGAATATGTCCGTCGATTGCAGGTAAAGTGAATTCATTTTTATCAAAATAGGTATAATGGTTTTTCACAAATTTTAGAATTATACAGTTCGTTTTAGTGTTGTTTAATTATGCCTCAATATCTTTTATGAGCAATGAACGGTCAGCAAAAGTAGATTGGATTGAATAATAGTGAATTTTCTTGTGAATGCAGTCACGGGTCGTGTGCGTGCCTTCAACAAAACGAAAAAAACGAGCAAATCAAGACCCGCGTGTATAGGTATTCGCGCACACAGGAGAAAGAAAAGAGAAGAAAGAAAAGAAGAAACAGTGAACATAAATATGCTCGCATGCAGGCTGCAGAGGCAGAGCCGTGGCGTTCGAATTCAATAGGCGTCGATGATCAAGGATCATACTTTTGAGACTTTTACTGTTGCACACATTGATGTCAATGTCTGCAAATCTTTTTGTACTTTCAGGTAAGCAAAGTTGAGCGCATAAAAATAAAGTCTCTCAATACCTACAATGCGCATTTACGTCATCGCATAGTAAATTCATTACTAAGTGGTATATGGTATAGTTGACAAACATTTTAATTTTTCACTATATCAAAATATTATACATTCTGAATATACTTTTTTAAAACGTTATTTTAGAAAAGGAAACTTTTTATATGAAGTATATAACTTCAAGTAATAAAGTAATATAATTCTTCGAGAAACAATTTCAGCATACTTTTGGAAAACTGAGTTTACATCAAATATTATATATTTAAATAGGCTTCTTTCATGTAAAAATAGTAGGAGATTCCGAAGTATAACCCTCTGATTGTTACTTATAATATTTAATGAACATTTTTTTCAATAAATTGTAATCATAATATTAGTTCACAAAGGATTCAATGGCACTTAAATATTCATTTTTTAGTAAATTATAAATACTGCCCCAAAAAACTCAATGGTAAGTTCACATTTTTATATGCAACCTATGCCTAGAAAGCTAGTGATGATTTAGAGCGAGTCTAAAACATAATGAAAAGTATTGTTTTCTTTATAATTAGTACTTTTTCAATACTAACTTTAACACCAAATCATTTTAATACGTCTATTTAAACTACAGTAGAACATCCCGAAACACTGTGAAACTCGGGACTAGCTATCCCCCGGCACTGTGAATTTGCGCCAGTCAATCAGCGTCGAGCGCTAGGGCCGCATCTAGGTCATAAGTTATAATAATAACTTTCACCCGTGACTTTTCCATAATCAATTATTCTCAGTACAATTCATTTTTATACAGTTTTACGAAAACAAAATTCTTATTTAAATATATTTAAAATTATATAACTTTGTATAGAACTTTTTCTATCACATTTTTTCAGTTTAACCGTTTCATAAAACTTTTTCCGCAAAGTTGGGACGCAAAAAATACATAAAGCACATACCCAATGCCGTACATACATAAAACCAGCTTATACATAAATCCGCATACATGAAGCGGCACATACGTAAAGCCGGCACTAGAAAAATCACAGTGCCGAGATGCTTTGCATTCACAATGCCAGGAGATTCACAGTGCCGGGAGGTTCTACTGTATAATAATAAGCAAGTACATATTTTCTAAATTTGATACTGTGATTAATGTTATACTTCATATCTTATTCAACAAGTAGAATTTTACTATCTATCTCTTATGTTTTGATCTAGCACACTGATGCATAAATTAAATACTCGATGTCTCGAAAATACGAAACACGGACTTAAATTATTTTTCCGGGACTCCACACACATATATATATATATACTCAGCAAAACGCAATCGAATTTACTTTTAAGAAACGTTAGTATTCGCTACAAAGTGAGTCACCAGATTATACACTGCACTTGGATATTTAATATCGCAGCTTGTCGGCGATCGGGACTCATTGAATCGTAAATTGATGTGACGAATGAACATTTAATGAAACCTGACCAATGAATGTTATACATGATATTAATGTTATAAAAACCGTGTTTTGAAATTTGTTTCCTTTGTTGAACTGGTATATCATATTTTTTTGTAATCATATTATGTCGCTTGTCCGTAGATATCAATGCTTACAACTCTTTATATACAATTATTTCGCATATTTCAAAGTTTAAATTTATATCTTATATCACTACAGAATCTAAGTATACAAAAGATATAATTGAGAATAGGGGAAATTGTCGTTTAAGTATTTTCCGATAGTTAGGAAGTACTGGTGTGTAAGTATATTTGATATTTTTGAGGACTACTGTAAATAAGGCGCGGTATACCTAAGCCATTGTGTATTTACGTAAAAACTTTGTTAATTTAAAATTAACATTAGTTTTAAATTTAAAAAACGTTTCATTCGGGTTTAATATAATGTATATTCTGTAGAGTGATTTATCTAAAAATATTTTTGTGCCCTACTGTTTGTCAATTCAAGGGGCCAAGTAAGCAATTGGTTTAGCAGTTTAATATAATGCAAGGATTATTATAAAATTGCAAACGAAGTATTAAAGTGAAAGCTAGAGTATGGAAGTTTCTTAAGTACTAAAAATATACGACAATATATTATGCAAATAATGCACGGTTCACTAAGTTGTTGCAATAAGGAGTAATTTGTATTGTTTTGCCAACTACCATGTGATCTAGTATTAATACTGTTTTCAATATTAGTAGATATGTACAAAATGTGTAGTTCTTGATTTCTATATAGTGTGTTTACTAACATAATTAAAATCTATTGTTTGCTTTGTCTGCAAATCATAATAATCTATCTATTTATGTTATTTTAAAAAATTGTGTCTTGATGTAAAAATAAATGTTTTAAAACATTTATCATAATTAACGTATATACAATAAATATACTCTATACCTATTATCTTTTTTTTTTTTTTTTATTTAACGTCGCCATGTTTGTGCTTCCATGTGGTGCTAATCGACGACGGGGGTCTGCGGTGTGTTTGTAAACAAAGCACATGTAATTTTTACAGAGGTGCTTGTATCAATCGGCAGAGACTAGGATTCGAACCCGGGTCACCGGCGTGGGAATCCGACACTCTACCGACTGAGCCGCCGCAGGCCCCTACCTATTATCTACTCAACTTTAATACCACATTACAGACCATATATTTTTTCCAAGTGATTTTCATAAATAATATTGGTTACACTGAAACTACCAACAATAATTAGGACGTGACATCACATACACTTTTGATTGCTTAAAACTGTGTAAAAGCTATCGTATTTTCTTCAAAATATGATGCTTTGGAAGTGACATTTTAACAGAAGTCATAATTTATCGTAAGTAAAAAAATCAGAAGTCGAATCAGAAATTGTTTCTATTCCTTTAATCACTTATAACGGCGTGGAACGGTGTTACATGACACGGAGATGCAATATGCAATTGAAATACTTTCTTTATTAATTAATTTTCAACTATTAGAAAACAATAAAATTTTACAAATCCACGTATGATATTTTACACTTATTTGCTTAAGGAGGTCTGAAACTGAACTAAAAATCCCTACCTATCGGCATCACATTTATATTTTTTCTCTGCAATAAATAAATATTTCTAAAAGAACGCGATATTACTACAGTTATACACATACGTATGCTAAAGCATAGCGATATTCCAACACGCCCTCTCAAAAATGAATCGACTAACAATTAAACTGAAGAACTAATAATGTGCCTTTATATCTGTTTTGATTTTATATAACAATTATATTTATAGCACTGTGTGACCTAAACCCGCACTTAGGTCACGCTTATCCGTGACCTAAGTGGCGCTTTATTACACAGTGTAATAATGAATTCACATAGGCCACAGATCCCTACTATCCTATAATAAAAACTAAAAACACTCAAAATAAACGTTTTCGTTCATAATAATAGAAAAAAGAAGTAGTAAAGCTGGTAAATACGCATGTCAAGAATCAGAGAATAATTATAAATCCTTAAAATAATGCTTCAAATTTAGAGGTTAGTTCAACTGATTGTATATGACAATTTGGCGCGTATTTTGAATATTCAATCTGAAATTCAATTTAAAATTCAGTACTAATTTTTTTCATGATTAATATTAGAAATTTATTAAAATTTAATTTAAAAAATTTCAATTAGGGTAAATAAATATATTCTAATTAACTGGTAATAATAAACATTTATTATCTTTTCAAAAAACAAAATATCTTATTTATATAAGGTTCTATTCAAACAATGTATAATAGTTGACATTGATTATTAATTAACTAATGAATTTTGGTTAAATAATAATTTGTTTATACGATTTCTAATTTCTTTAATTTATTTTTTATGTTTTTTGGATTATATTTTTATTTTTTTTTATGCGGGGGGGCTTCGCCCCCCCGAAACCCCCCCTCTTCCCCCGCCCGGCCCACCCCCGCACCATACACCCTCCCCGATGTCGGTGGCGGGTTTATGTCACTCGTGCTACAAAATAGTATACGATACTCGTGACTTAAGTGTCCATAATTGCACGGCGCGACGGTATCGCCCTCGCTACGCTCGGGCGCTAACTACGCGCCGTGCAATTATGGGCCACTTAGGTCACATGTATCGTAATATACTATTGATCAATATTAACTTATATATTATAGACTAGACAATCATCCTTCCTTGTACTTTCTCTAGGGAATTACATATGGTCCAACATTTGTTCTATAGATTAGGGAAAACCCAGAAAAACCTAATCAGACCATTTATGATGCTTAAAATACAATCATCATTTATATAATTATCACGTGTATTACAGAATTATTTTTCTACTTTTAAATAAAGTAGTTCATAACAATATATTATTTATACACTTAATAACGTATACCATGAGAAACGTTATTAATAAAACCAAATTCAAATTCTTAGTTTTATAAACGTAACTGTTAATAACAGTTTTATAAATACATATTCCAATTTATTACTTATTGAAATTTATTCCTTTTAATCTGTTTCTCATATACATAGATTATAAAAAATATACATTATATCAATCGTAATACACTTTGATATTTTATGATTAGATTGGCTGTTTACAGTTTTAATACAACCATTATTATTTCCATAAATTATAAATATAATTAATCTTTCATTTAAATATTTATAGTCCCTTTTATTGTATTAATGACTTTTATTACAATGCTTTTCTAGTTTTGTTCTTAAAACAAAGAAAAATTATATATTCTGTTTCAGTTTTTCAAACTACTATGGAATTCAATTCAACAAACTTTACACTGCTTATATTATTTAAACAAATAATCTGTGGTATTTTTTATAATTATTAATTCTGTAATCAAAATCCACTTAATCAATTCAAATATAACTAATACTTCATAAAGATATGAAAGTACCTCTTTATTTTCAGATCATAGCTTAAAATATTTACTGCTGTATTTTCTATTCAAGTCATGTGCATATTATTTACATGGAATAACCAATATTATTTTGTAAAGGGGCATCATACTTTTACTCAGAAATAAAACTTTATAATAACTTTAATAAATAATCTTTGTGTATACACTTTCATTCAAGATCATACTACTTTCATTGCACATCAACCATTTCTTTCTATAGCAATGAAGTATATTTATATCACCCACTTTTCTCCACTTTTATAATAGCTTTTTCGAATGATTTTCAAATTAACATTTTATACATTTACTAAAGCTTCACTATGTCTTAAATTATATCATTTAGTATAAGCATAAGTTATTGAATTTACAGTTTTAACTATCACATACCACTTCATTATTACCTTTCATTAAATTGTTTTTATTATACAATTTACATAAACAGTTTTCATTTGTATATTATATAGCTATACACTGAATATATATATATATATATATATATATATATATATATATATATATATTATAAATCACATACCTGAGATTCTTACTGCTAAAGCTAAAATTGCAGTACTCACTAAATATTTTATATATCATTCTTAGCATAAACCTTGAATAACATTTCAAGCTTTATATTTTATGGATTTACAAACAATTCATTATTTGTAATATTAAGTATCCATTTAAAATCACGTATATTTTTAATTATATATTTTTCATACTAAATGTTAAATAGCAAATAAGTTTTACTATTGATAGCTGATAGCTTATAAGATTATATCGTCCGTGTGCAATTTTATTATCATAAAAGTTTTATAATAGATGTTTTATCCTACCACTCTATTTAGCCTTCGTTACCAATTCATACTTTTCTTAGACTCAAGCCTCGATTGTTTTATCGTTATAGGCTTATTTATAAATATTCGTTTTTGTTACGAATTTATTTCGTTTTATTAAATTCAGACTTATTATGGCAAATTAAGATTGTCACTATTTTGCATATCAGTTTCCGTTTTTTTTAATATCGAATTCACTATGATAGTTTTCTGAAAAACAAATTCCGATTTATTTATAATCAATAAAACGAAACAATCTGACTTTTCAATGCACCAGATTTTATAATATCTAATTGTTCGATTAATCTATACCAGATTTTATATGCCAAATCATCTAATTAATCAATATCAGATTGAAAAGGCTTTATGCAATGTAATTTATAAATATCAGACTTTTCAAACATAACTATCTTATTTTTAATATTCAATTTTATAAACAAAACTATCAGATTTCTCAATATCAAATTTATAGAATAATTATCTGATTTCTCATTAACAGATTTATTTGACTATAATCATCTGATTTCTTATTATCAGATTTACTTGATTATAATCATCTGATTTTTTATTATCAGATTTATTTGATTATAATCATCTGATTTCTTACTAACAGATTTCTTTAACCGTATCATCTGATTTCCTATTATCAGATTTCTTTAATCATATCATCTGATTTCTCATTATTTGATTTCTTTAACTATATCATCTGATACATCAGTATCCGATTTATTTAACTATGGCCCTCTGATTTCTTAATATCAGATTTATTTAGCCATAACCATCTGGTTTTGTAATACCATATTTAATGCTTGTAATCATCTTCCGATTTATCATTATCAGATTTATAAATATTTACTGATTTTGACATAATGTTCAGATGCATTAGTTTTATTATCATAGAGTGTTTTTTAATGCAAACTCTTTATAGTACTTTTGCAAACCTTCTACACTCTGTATGTGTCTAGTTTGTATTCAACTGAAATAGATCTAAACGATTTATCATTAACCATCGCCTTTAATTTTTTTTATAATTTCTTTCATAAAACAACAATATTAAATTTATTCATATAAATTCCAGGCTTTTATAGTGTTGTGTTTCATGTTGTTTTACAATGATTGTTGCTTATAATTTAATAATCATTTTAATCTCCACTTTTGGAAACATCAATAAACTAATATATATAGAATTTGAGCAATAGTAAATCTATGCCTTTAAGTCTTTTATTTAATACCAAAAACATTCTTTTATGTTTTAGTTTAATTAAACAACTTTAGATTTCAAATGAGTCTAGCCTTTGTTCGAGCCTTTGTTTCATTGCTCTATTAGTTTAAAACAAAACTATTTATTATGATAGTTTATAATATAATTATATGAGCAATTTCATTAAAATACGAAACATTTTCCTTTGTAGATTATAGAGTGATTAAATTATAAACATCTTTTATGAACTATAAACAACGGACTTTAATCAAACTTATACCTTTACCCATTAGTGTCATATAATTTTTAAATGTAGCTTATGTAATTAATAATTTATTTATATTCTAGAAATTGTATTCTATTGTATAAACTTTATGTTTATGCCACAATATATCTATCAGTTATTTTGATAATGTTATGTATTTCAATACATATTTTACATTTAATACTTTAAAATTTATAGATATTTCATTGTTTAACTGCTTACCATTTTCAATCATTTTTACCGTCTTATTTCCAATCGTATACAACATCATCATTTTAATGAAAACAATCTTAGTTTTCATTTGTTGTATTTTTCGTTCAGATCTATCATGTGGAACCATAAATATGACTTCATGGAGTGCTTGACTGACTCGACTAGAATCTCGACTAGAACAATGAATCCCTTGTGCCTACCACATATAGTCGATAATTTCGACTTTTCTAATCTGCGTCGTAGTAACGGAATTACTATTCTTTGTCACCGATTTTTACAGGCCATTGATTGGAACTTAACAAAACTCTGAAACAAATTATTTTGTCAATAACAACGATTTTATAAAAAGAAACTTCACTGTTAAGAAGAAAAAATATTTTCTTATCTTTGAACTTTCACAGAATGAATATTTTATCATAAATGCTTTGCTATATGACAATCAATACTCCAATTTGTACTTCTCCAATAATTATTTTGTTATACTTGAAGTTTTCTGTGTACTAAAATCTTCAATTTAACAGATTCATCTTTCATAGTGATAATCCATTGTTTCCTTCTTTATCTTTCTTCCATTTAATCCTTTTTAAAATTTATTCAGCATGTTGAGATTTTTTGTCGACATTTCGACAGACAGATCAGTATTCCTCTTAAAATTTTACACGTCTGTAGGTTTAGAAATGCAACAGTACTGGAGTCACTACTCTCACTTTGTTGTGTAGCTTCGTATATAATAATTATATTTTATTAAACATCTGCTTGTTTTATTTCACACATTTTTCACTTATTCTTCTCGATTGAAGTTTTATTTCTTTGTGCACTAAAATACACTTTCACAATGAACACAACGATCGCGTTTTCAATATAAACAGTTATTTTTACACAGTAGAAATCACAATTATTTAACCACGTATCTGGGCCCATAACCTATTAGAAATGGGCGTTGAATAAATGATAATACACAATGTATATTTCAAATAAAATAACTTTCGTTTATTCAAACTCGCACAATGAAGGAATAACGTCAGTTATGTGCGACTGCTCTAGCTAGATGCTCTAATACGACTAAATACACTTGAAAAAAAGGACATAAGAGAATATCATGGCTGACGCATATAGTTCCCCACTCTTTTCTATATCTCGCATTTCAGTTTATGTCTTCGGGACATTTCTTAGTAAGTCGATTAATTTTTGTACATGCATGTAGTAGTGTATAACTACAGTTATACACATACGTATGCTATTTTCTCCGGGAGTTAATAATGAAAGTGTTTGAAAATTTAACTGAAGGTTCCTGGTAAGAATACGGAGGGGATAGTATGGCGACTCTTAAGAAATATTTATTTACTGCATAGAAAAGAAATATAAATGTGATGCTAATAAGGTAGGGATTGTTAGTTCACTTTCACATCTCCTTGTAAAGCACTGTTTTAATTTTTAAAAACTGTTTACCCGGCAGTGAATAATGCATGCGATTTGACAAAAGTGTCGAAGGACGTACAAAATGGATTCTGTGAGGGTATATCTTACGATAATATACATTTGCAAGTCCTGAAAGCCGCTCAGCCGTTAACGTAAAGACGGAGACAAGTGTTAACAATCAGCAAGGACCACTTTTGCTCTCATGTGTACTTGCGCGGAAAGTAAATGCGGCTTACTGTTAAGTGTAAAAGTGACAATAGAAGGTCACAATTTTGGATCGGAAGAAGATTATTCTAATCGAAACATATACAACAATCCAGTCAATCGATCGTGTACGCGACAAATGCAAAGAAAGGTAGTTGTTTTTAGTTTTATTTCTCTAACTTGTCATTTACTTTTACGATATTATTTGAGCCTTGATAGATGCTGCAGTATTGATTACCTATAGAGGGGAGACTTACTCACTGTTGTCCCTTACCCAGTACCGCCCCCAGCCGTTTCTCTCTTACACTTCTAGATGAAAGCCCTCAGGTACGGTAATTTGTTGTATATTATAGTGCTATTAAACACACACCAAGATCATTGCTTGTAATTCAAAGCTGTAAAAGTTGTTCGGACAAATAGCCGTTCACCTAATTTTGCCAGCGTCCAAAGTTAATTTTAAAAGCTCAGTACTTATTGCGCAAATACATTTGTGTCTTTGTAGCAATTTATACACGATATTTAAATCTTTATCGGCTAAAAAAGTCTCGGTGCCCCGATAATTCCTTGCTCTCCCGAAATATTATCTAATCGGTAAAATGTATTTCTTGCCCAGTACTGCCCGAACAAATTATGCCCAAGACAGCCCATATATTATTATAAGGGGGTGCAGGTAATGTGGCTACATTAAGGAATTTTTGATTCCCAGTAGATGTATATCGGTTTTTGGGGCTTCGGAAACTATTCAGACCTGTTATTTGAACCTTTAATTCTAATACCTCATAAGTTTTTTTGCCAAAAAATTTACTCTCTGAATTTTAATTAAAGAAGTTCTAAGTAGTTAACAATTTGCCAATTTACCAACCGAATTGGTAAAGTGGCCATCTATCAGTTCTTATGATAAAGTCGTATAGTAAGTGCTTCAAAAAGTCAAGACTAGCCTAGCAGAGACTTATGTTATTTATGTTATTTAACTTATACATGGTGTCGTAGCGTACGCCTTGGTATCGATATTTTGGAATTAGTAGGCCTTGGAATTTTGAAGAAGTAACCGCCGTTTTATCGGTGTTGATTGACTTTTGCCTTGCAATGCATTTATATGGCCACTTTACCAACCGATAAAAGTCAATGAAAGTTGCATCTTTCGCAGCGAAAATAATCTCTACGACAAAAACTGGTACCTGCATCTCAAAGTACGTAAAGAAAGCTACAATTTTATGTACTGTATGATATTTTTTCGTTCATATCAAGCTGACAAAAGTGGTTTCTTGCAGATGCATGCACTGCTAAGAAACCAGAGTTTTTATGCTATCGCGCGTAAACATGATCGTATCTTATAATTAGAGGATGCTAGCAGCGGAGTCACCGCGCCTCTCAACATCTACTGTTACAATCTTTTGGTTGTCCTTTGGTTATTTACAGCGATAATGGTACTAATTTTCGCGATGCATGTAAAGAGTTAAAAGACGAAATTAATAAAATGGAAATAAGCAAGCAGCGGGGGTACGCGCTGTAGAATGGTGTGAAATGGCTATTTAATCCACCGGATGCTCCGCATATGGGAGGCGCGTGGGAGCGGCTAATCAGATCAGTAAAAATAGCGTAAACAATAAAGAGACCTTTTGCAAAGCAACTTATTATACAGTTACATTTTCTTATTGCTAATGAATTCTATCCGTAACAAATATACTGTAAGAGCTACGGCGCCCCAAAATAATGCATACAGCGAGATCTCGTTTAGGTGGACACATTACCTGCATGGCCACATTACCTGCACCCACCTTATATATTTTTCGTTCTTTTCTAACCTAATAGCAACTTAAATTATATTGTAAGATTCTCTTGAGTTTTCTTTTTTATTTTTGAGAAGGTAAATGTCTATAATTGAATACAGGGATAATAAACAGGGAAGAATGTAAAATGAGCTATAAAATAACGACTGATAAATGAAATGTCACAAAGAGAGTAAGAACAGTGATTCATTTGTTCTAACATATGCTAAAGTACATATATTTAATAAAACGACTACTTTCCAACATGTGACTGTGTTTTTAGTGTGATATTAATCATTTAGTCAATATATTTTACTAAATACTGATAGTGGGCGGTACTGGGCACAACTTTTTTAAAATCTCAAAAATATGATTTTTCTATTTCTATTAATAATTCATTCAAATAATTGAAGGTGAAGAAAACTATTGATGAACATAGAAAAGGCACATTCAAGGAATACATTCCGTATTTTAATTTTAACATACATAGTAAAATGTTAGAGCCAAAATAGCTATGGGGGTCAGTACTAGGCACATTTCCCCTACATTGACCGAAATCTTGAAGTTAAATTTTCAATAGCTTGCCGTTTCTCATAAATGTTAATAAAACATACAGTCAAGGATGCTTTTATTATTAAATGAAAAGGAACTCATAGCTATATAAAAAATAGTAAAAACAGTGAACATTTAACTATTTACTTATTCCTTTATCTATTTAAAATATATTATTTATGTCACAAGGAAAGTTATTAATTTATATTTTTTATAAATACAATATGAAGAAAAAAATATGCCCTTTCCTCCAACCAATAATTTGGTTTCCTCCAAAAAAAATTTTAAAAATCTATTTTAATATATATGTGCTTTAAATGGGCTTTCTGGTGAAAATTCAAAATTCCGTAGCTTTTAGGCTAACAAAATAATATTTACATGGCATGTTTATAATGATATTATCAATTCATACACGCATTTTAAAAAAACTTTATCAAATAATATTGAAGTTATTCAGAATAATCGGTTTATTTTAAGTAAAATTAGACTGTACGGTACAAGTTGTTGGCGCACACCACAATGACATTTATGAAACAAAGAAGTTGATAGTGTTTTTGACAGTAAAATAAAAATAAGTTAGCTGAAACTATAAATTTTTACTCAACTATGTGTTTTTTAAAAATAATAAATATTTGTTTTTTAAAAATGGTTAGAAACAGTGCAAATTTGTTAATTGAATTATTTAACATGAGCTTTGTCATGGATATTTACAAGATATTTCAGCTAACTAATGTTGATAATGCTCCAAAGAACGTATCCTAAAAATTTCATTAAGATTGATTATTTTGGTATGCGGCAACAACATTTTGAAGATTGAAAACTTAAATAATGAGAAAACAGCATTTGATGAAAAATAATGAAAAATGTAGCTTTATTTTATAATACGTTAATACAAATTTACTAAACTTTATTATATTTATAAAAATACATAAAAAGCTTTTAAAAGAATGTATAGCTCATTTTTAACCTAAAAAAAGACTTTCTTTTATTTAATTTTTACAGCCTTTAATCGATCGAAATTAGGCAAAATAACATGACTTTGCAATAAATAGCTTTGACTAAACTATGAAATTTTATAGCTTGAAATGTAAAATATCATTATATTGTTTTCTCTACTTGTTAAGGAAGAGTTGAACCAACTTTTAAAATATTAAAGAAATTTCGAAATTTTTCGAAAAAATCACCGGAGAGCCACTTTAAGTAGTTATCTAGTCGTCTTACCATATCCAACATGAATCTACTTACATGATACACGCCAGTGGATTCTCACTATATTTGAATGAATAAACACTAATTTTCGAGTGACTATATTCACTACTCAAATAGAGTAAAAATTGAAAAGTGGTTAGTCGCATTTTTGTTCTAAATAAGTGAATTATTTCACTTCCTCAATTTTCGCGCAATTTGTTTCACATGGCATAAATTTTAATATAGCAGCTTATTTTTCCATCGATTAAAAAAATCTAATTTTATTTTAGAAGGTTATTTTTGTACTCTTTTGAAGGTATTTATAGAAATTATTCTCTATTAATATAATATATACATAAATATTTAAGTGTGATATAATTAATTACCACAGTGATATATTAAATACGATTTTGCATTTTAACGTCAATTAATAAAATATATTCAATGTTTAAGAAATGCTGAATAAAGTTATGTTTCATTGAGCCAATTAGTACTATAAATACAATTATGTTAGTGTATATTTGACGCTCGTATCTTTAGAAAAATACGTAATTATTATTAAATGCACCTGTTTGTCTGTGTCAGGAGGTTAATCGTCATCATTTTGATAAAGTACAAGTAAACAATGAATAGTAAAAAATCATGTGACTAACTATTAACGAAAGATAGTAAAAGTACGCGGGTATTTTACGCAATATGACGTTTTTAGTAAATACACGCGTTTATTTACATTGATGTAGCTTTTAGCTAAATACTGTTAAATAGGTTACGGACAATAACAATAAATAATAATGCATTGTTTGATTTCTTTAATTGTATGTATTTAATTATTAATTATATTATTCCAACTAATAATATCATATTTATCACTTTAATTTATTTCAGAATACCATAAAAATATCATTACTAAAATAAAAAAAAATACACCTGTCAACAGAAATGTAAAAATGTAGTAGACTAGATATTTAAAGTAGCATTATTAATGTATTATTATGCTTTTATAGTATCTGGTTTTGGAGTTTCTTTGTGGTTATGCGTAAATAATTATTAGATGAAAGATATCGAATACTTATGACTACTACACAAGACATGCATTGTTCGATCATAATAACTTTTATCACAATAATTATTACATATAAAGTTTCTATAAAACACCTGTTAGTCTTAATTTATAAAAGATTATATTTATGATTATTCATACATTGTACCTATCATAAATTATACATTTTTAGAAAATTATTGTTTTATTTTAAATTATACTGGAAAATCTCACTTTAGAAAATTAAGTATGAATAAATGAATCAGCATAGATCAGTATGTATTATGATGAACTAGTATTTAGTGGTTTTTCTGCTGTGTTTTTTATATTATTGTTGCTTTACGGTAATAGTTAATTTATTTTATTAAATAAATTCGTTGCAAAAATTCAGGTATTACATTTAATATTTACATGGAGAAACAATAGTACATTATGCATCTAGAGGGGAAAATTGACTTCTTCTAACCGAGGATGATGATTGAGTACGAGTGGAAGTCTCGGGCGCCGAGGCGCCCGAGACGTACACGACTGCTCAAATCATCATCCGAGTCTGAAAAAACCCTTTCCACCTGTGTTACACATCGTATTTTTTTAACAAGTGTATGCATAGAGCCTTTTTCATGCATGAAAATGGAATGGCTAAATGGGCATTTCATGTCGGCCACTAGACCTAAGAAATGGAACAAATAAATTTAAAAAATTCGAAATTTTGGGAAAAAATTCGAAATTTTGGGAAAAAATTCAAAATTTAAAAAAAAAATCAAATTTTGAAAATAATAAAGATTTGGAAAAATTTCGAAATAATTTTCCAGAGCTTTACAAGAGCGGGAGGTAATATACATTACCTCCGGCTGTAGCGGGTGGTAATGTACATTCCCTCCCGCTCCGGCAAAGACGCTCGGAATACCCAATTTTCCATTCGTTTTACAAGCATGGAAAAGGGCCTTTTTCAAGCACGTGTTGAGAAAAATAATAACCATTACTAGACTATAATATAGTAATTTTGTAATCATTTCATTCAAGACTTTAAATATGTAGTAAGACAAAAATCCTGGCACTTGTTTCAAAACAAACTATTAAAATTATTTAAAATGGTAAATGCGTGTAATCTAATTTGTATATATCCAATGTATAAATATTTTTGCAATATTTAAAATGAAAAAGCATGAGATATTGCAAAAAGGAGCGCTAAAACACAATGTTTTCTTATTTCTGTGGGCATAACTTTATACAGGTTTGTCTAAAAATACAGATGTTCTCTCGACAGAATGTTTTACTGTCGATATAGAGATCCGTTTATTCTCTAAAAAAAAGTTTAGTGAATTAGGAGTTAACATACTTCTCGTGTCCCGTTGAGAGCATGAGCATAAGCCAAATAACTTCTTGGAGAAAAAGAGAGAGAGAAAAAAAGATGTAAATGAATTGTGGATGCTTCTTTGTCAAGGACACGTGAGGATCGCGAAACGACGACTTTCGATATGGTTTTGCCTGAAAGAGGATTTCAATGCACTTTGGTAGCGGATGAAACGGAAACCCGTATTTTATGGTTTGTTGAGTGTCGAAGACTCACGTTAAATGAATTCCAAAAAAATTTAATAAAAATACATATAAATATATAACATGTTTTCGAGCCAACTTATGCTGTTCTACAATTTATGTTTTGCTTTATATTTCAATATTTAATATTTCTTAATACAAATAACCCAACCTTCTTTAATAGAACTAAACGAAACTTAAAATATATAAAAAATTGCATAATTAGCGTAAGCACATCACTAAAAGTACCAATTATTAACATAATTACTTTGAATTAATTAAATAATTAGATGAATTTTATCATTTAGAAAAATACAGCTTACAAAAAATTACACTATCATATGAAATTTATTTTAAAACAGTTATAAGATTTAAATAGTTAAGTTATATGTTATTATGTTCATTTTATAACAACTGAAGTTCAGTTGATGATATTGAAAATAAGATGATCTAATAATGTTAATTATAAATAAATATAAATATTTGCACGTTTAATATAAATATCTAATTGATATTATCAACAATATTTTTTAAATTATCAATTTGACTTATAAATAATTTTTAAAAATTCATAATTGACATAGTAAGAATTCTTTTTAGTAGCATAAAAGAATAAGAAACTTTAAATTACAACATTTCACGTACGATCGTCAGAGTTCATCGACTCGCGTAGCGAATCCTCAAAATGAGAACCGGTGTTTCTTGTATATTGTACACGCATAACTCATTAGCCATTGTACATATACAAGTATACGACATAAACTTAGGCCATTAGAGCGGCTGTTATCTATATGTTTTTGAAACCGAAAAAATGTAGCTTAAAATGTGCTCGGTGTTTCGTGCTTTGCGTCGATCGGTGTCGATGTCCAATAGGACGAACGCGTGCATTATACACATACAGCGCTTCGGTACCGTAAATGCGTCTGCGGTAGTGTTATACTCGCTTTATAAGCTCGGCCTGACGTGACCAGCCTCCAAATCGCCACGAAAACTACGAAAAGAAAACGCGCTCCTAATTATTGACCAAGTATTCATAACTCGTGCCGATGTATTCTCAATAACGCGTGTGTAACATAAATGAATTTAGTGGGGCTCACGACTGTCCTCGTTCTTGTAATAATGCACTCAATATATAAGTTTACAAAATCCTGTTCGGTTTTTTATGTATTTATTTATATTTCTGTACATTTTTATCCTTTACTTATTAAAAAAAATATCTAAAAAATGTTCTTAAGATCACTTTTCATTGTATGTTGTTTCCGATTTTAATTGAAGAAGTTATTAACAACAAATTTTAATGTATTTATGAAATATCAGGTACCAGTCATATAAAAAGAGGTCAATTAATCCAGAAAAAAATAATACTTATTGCCTGCAGCCTTAAAGTCGTTATAGAATTAAAATTTAAAAATATATAAAATTAGAAATATTTTTTAGTATCGAAATAAATACACATCTATTGCAACGCATTTATCTTTCGTTTATTGCATCTTTTATCATACTAAGCATTTGACTGTGTCATTAACGGTTTTGTATTTTTTAATATAATATTGATAACATTCAAGGTGTTTCATGAATGGACGTACATTATATGCATTGTATATAGGACTTATTATTTTAAAAGGTTTGAGTATTTTGTTAAATAAAATAAGCCAGCATCTCACAGTGGGCCATAAGTGATATGTTCAATGAAGGAGATAAACTACCTTTAAACCCTCAACAAATTTTCTTAATAGTTCATAAAAATGTTTCCTTATAGTCAATTATTTTGCAACTTTCTATGAATGTAAATACTTAATAATAACCTAATATTATCCATTGTCAAAAATTGAATCATTTTTTAAAATAAATAAATAAATATTTAAAGAAATATTTTTAACGAAAAAGTGTTGTATTAAAGTTTTTGTAATACATTATGTAAAAATAAGTTAAAAGCTATCGAAATGAAAAAATTCGTTTTCGAGTAACGCATACTCGTGCACACCGCAAAGTTCCTCCAATAAATAAGGTATAAAAAATGGCAATAGATTTGAGATTCTACGTAGCTTAACATAAAGGTAGATATTATCAAATATATACAATTAAAAAAAGTTTTAATTTGATTCTTTATAGAGAAACATTTTTATGAAATTTAAAAAAAAATGATTAAAGTCTTTCTTTAAACCCTCTAGCGCTTGTTACAGAATTTAAATGTCTCAAAGAATGTTACGGAAAGGCGGTAGAAAAATGGCAAGCCACCTTAATGTAACGTTAAGAAAGTAAACGTATAAAATGAATATTAAACTCACCGTGGTCTCGCAGACGGCAGGCGATAAGCAGTAGTTTAACCGGGGGCTCGATCGCTCCAGGATGCTCGATATCTGGCTGAAAGACGACGAAAAAGTCGGCTCGTTCGAGAAATACGAGTTTTGCGGTGCGTGCGTGCGTGCGTGCGCGCGCGCGAAAGTACACAGGAGGATGATGATAATTCGAGCGTGTGTGCGGGCGACCCTGGCGCGATCGCCGGCTCGTGCAGAACTGACAGGAGTTTGGCGCGTCGCGGCGACCAGTATTATAAGGAGGAACGCACAGGTGTGTGCGCTGGAGACGAGCAGTAGCAGCAGCGCGGGACAAAAGCGCGGGAGGGAGGAAGGCCGTGAACGGGGAGCGAGTCGGTATGCTATGGGATCGGGAGTGGATGGCCGCGAGAGGGACTGTGCGCCGATAAGCCGATACTTACCTGCCCGCCTGTCTGAAATCGGAAGGTCTGATAGCCTCAGGGGCTGCTGCTGCTGATGATGTCAGTCGCGTCGATCTATATAATACGGCATAGGTTTTTTCCACACGTCTATTGTTCGCAATCGAAATTATAGGAGATATTTCTTTGGAATCGACTGTCAACTGAAATGATAACAATGGGTGACGTTGGGGCAGGAAGATTATAGGCTTTGGGACATGAAAACTGCCCAACGTATAAATTCAATTACTGCACTCTAATACTCTAAATTCTTTTTATTATATGCATGATGCTTTATATCAATTTTATATAATATATAAAAGAAGATCGAACAATGCTTCAACTTTATGTTTCTCGATAAAACCATTTCGTAAAATGGGTGGCCTTAATTAAAAATATTTTATTTTGCTTCCTTCTAAGGGAAGCTTTGTAATAGTAAAAAAACAGCTGCCCATTAATTGGCAGCTAGCTTCCTCCAACCTTATTAATTGTTCCAATGTCAAATTATTTCAAGAGAAAAGTAGGCGACAGATCGTTTCTACTTATTTTCAGCTATTAAATAGATTAAGTGTAATAGCTTAAATTACATGTGTAACTATTAAAAAGTGAAAATATGTCCCTCAATTGTCGCGTCATGTGTGTCCCGTCCTTTAAAATTCTTTTTAAATGTATAAAGATGTATAAATTGATTATCAACGCAGATAATATTTGTTATTTTTTAACACAGCCAGCCATAAAGTACGTACTTTTTCCCCGCTGAGCCGGAAAATAGCGCTACATTAAATCCCTACTCCCACTCTAGTCCCCGCCGCGACGCGCATGTGCCCGAACCTTCGGCGCGGGCACAAACAGCGCATAGCGGCGGGACCTAGCGTGAGGTTAGGAAATTAATATGTAGCACTATTTTCCCTCTTCGGCGGTGAACGAGTACGAACTTTTTGATAGGTACGTTAAAAAACGTATATTACACGCATGAATAAAGTGAGCCAGCGATTACCAGCGTATGTGTCGCCCTCGCTCCGCTCGGGCGCCAAAACACACGCAGGCATTTAAGGTCTTAATTTAGTCCCTAGGTGCATAACATACTATTAAGCATTCCTCTTAATTTATTGATGACTTTAAAAGGTTTTATTCTACATACGTACATAACACACTCACACAAATATACGGATATTTTCTTAAAATAATGTATTTGGATTTCAAATAGCCCAAAACGTGTTTCTAATATGTTTTTAAGAAAACTTTTTTTTTACTTTTTCAAAGCTTCCTTTAGGAGGAAGCAAAAAGTTTTCTTAAAAATATGTTAGAAACATGTTTTTGGCTATATAGAATCAAAATATACTATTTTTAGAAAATGTCCGTGTGGATGTATATGTATGTATGTGTCGCTCTATATCTCGAGTAATCCACGGTTGATTCGTCAACCATCACTGGTTGCGAGCAGACGTGTCTACTCTTGCTCCGTAGCTTTGTAAACACAAATATTATACAGTATTGTGTTCCACACGTGGTAGTAACTGCGGAAACGCGAGTGCCTTGTGAATAGTGCTTTTATATCAGTATTTATCGCTGCACTGGCTGCTGCAGTTTTGTAAAAACTGCAACAGCCGCAGCTTGCTAAAATGTATCTCTCCAAAGGAAATCAGTTAGAGCCTAAAAATAACCAAGAAAAGGATGTTCCAACTACCTCCACCCAGCTATCATACGCCAAAGTCACTGCAACTAAAACTCGACCAACCAAAGAAGATGCTATAATCATAGATTCAATCGAAGGTTTAACAAACGACGACTACCTCGATGGTTTGGAGGAAATCACTAGCGTACGCAACGTAAGGTACATATCAAAAATTTCTGGAAGTAGAGTCATTGTATATGTCGCAAATAAAGAACTGGTGCAAGAATTAAAAAACAAAACAATTACAGTTAAAAGCTACGTTTTGAACATAAAACCGTACATTAACAACAATAAAAGAGTTGTAATATCAAATGTACAACCTTCTATTCCTGATGTAGTTATCTCAGATATTTTAAAGCGAAAAGGCATTAACATAACGTCTAATATAAGCGACTTACGCGCAAGTACCCATAAACCTGGCCGATCTCACATATTATCACTACGTAGGCAATTTTATATCAAAGAGGAAGACGAAAGGTTGCTTCCTGAAACGCTGCAAATAACTTTCGATAACACGACATATTGGACCTATCTAACTACAGAGTCTACTTCCTGCTTTCTGTGTAAGCAATCGGGCCACATCGCTAAGCTGTGTCCAATAAACACTGAAACTTCTTCGCAAGATGTAAATATCGGCATCACTTCCAGTCAAAAGCAGCCCATAGGTAATCAACCTACACAACAGCACATTGCTAGTCATAATAGTGCGAAAAGACCGCTATCTACCACAAGCGGTGAATCACTGCACGATACTACCTCCGAATTAAACGCTCTTGAAATGGTACCTGAAATTCAAGATAATCCCAACGAAAAAACCGATGAATTTGTCACTCCGAAATTGCTATTAAGATTAGGACAGCAAAGGAAAAGTTCGAAAAAACGCAAAACTAATGGAGACGCATCTAAACAAGCCGATTGTGAAAAAATTAAAAAAGAACGTATGCAAGCCTTAGAAGAATCCATGTCTCCAGCAGTTGATATTTTTAAAGACGCTACAAATAAATTGCCATTTGGATATGACCAATTTTTAGATCTTATAAAAGAAAGTCATAATAAGGGTGATATTACTGCTAAAGCCAATAAAATTGTAAACGATGTCTCTATACTAATAAAAGTAATTGACAAAGCCCACTCTCTAGTCAATAATAGAACTGCCAAATCGAAACTTACAAGACTAAAGAATAAACTAGCAAAATCTGATATTGAAACTTCTTCAACTGACGTATCAGAAATGGAAACAGATTTTGATAACAACGACGACTATCAACAGTAAGATCGACTCAGAAAGTTCAGAAACAAAACAATAAACTGTCCAAAAATAATAATGGCTACAATCACTACATATCAGAAAGACTTAAAGCTTCTTTTTTGGAACGCCAGAAGTATTACACAACGCAAGCACGACCTACCTAAACTACTGCAGTCTATTGATATTTTTATATGTGTTGAAACGTGGCTATCACCTGACAACCCTTACAACAAAGATTTTTCATTTCCGGGCTTCAAAACGTTACGCAAAGATCGAATAGAAACAAGAGGGGGCGGAATTCTATTTTTAGTTAAAAATTACCTAGATATTTCTGTAATTAATACAAAAGATGGCTCCATAGATAACTTTGAAATATTCGGTATCAAAATTAACAATATACAACCAGAAACCAATATCTACGCCTGCTATAGAACTCCGGGGACTACACCAAATCAAGAAGAATGGGACAAGCTTGTTCACCACATTGACCTTGACTCACACAGCATTCTACTTGGGGACTTCAATGCACATCATACACTATGGAATTGCACAAATAGCGACGCCAATGGTAAAAGATTATTAAACTCTATAGAAAAAAAAGATCTACATATACACAACTGTAACTCTCTCACTAGAATTGATCCTCAAACAGCAAAAAAATCCAACATTGATCTAGTTCTTTCAACTATAAATTTATCAGATAAAATCGATACATCAATGTACGATGAAACATTCGGATCAGATCATTTTCCAATATCTATCTTACTTAATGTCACTAGAAATTCCTATATTAAAAAAACCTTTAAACTCAAATCTAAAAGAACAAACTGGGAAAATTTTTCAAATACGTTAAAAAACAAGTATTTTCAATTTTTTGAATCCACTTTTTGCAATTCAAGGCCTAGTATTAAATATCAATTTTTCATAGAAATAGTTAAATCAGCTGTTATATCTAATACTCCGAAAAAAATAAATTGCAAGAAAAACTTTAAATACAAAAATCCTGTCAAATGGTGGGATCAGGAATGCGATAAAATTTCTAGTATAAGAAAAGCAGCTTTTAAAAAATGGCAGTACTCTAAAAAACTAAATGATTTTATTATTTACAAAAAACAAGGAGCAACTGCAAAAAGAATTTTTAAAAAGAAAAAGAAAGAAAGTTTTATAGACTTTACTGAAACAATAAACTTCAAGACAAATAGCACTTATGTTTGGAATACAATGAAAATTTTAAAAAATAAATTTTTCAAAGTAAAATCTCACAATTCTACAAACCAACAAAATCAAACTAAACTAAATATTGCACTTGATAAACTTAGCCCTTCCTGGGCCCCAACAGACCCCAATTGGCTTCCTAAGTGCACTATCAACGATTTTCTCAGCGGTCATTTTCAATTTTCCGAACTCAATATCGCCCTAGATTCAAGAAAAACTAGCTCTTCCCCCGGCCTTTATGGTGTCGATTATCAAATACTCAAAAATCTGCCAATGAATTATAGACTTATTCTATTAGACATTTTTAACGAGATGTACGGCACAGGTGACTACCCCCTAGATTGGAAAAACTCTTATGTGCATTTTATTAAAAAGCCTGATGGGGAAAACTATCGCCCCATTAGTCTTACCTCATGTTCCTGCAAGCTCTTTGAAATCCTCGTAAAAAATCGTCTACAATGGTGGCTCGAAAAAAACAATCTTTTACCCGCGTCACAATCAGGTTTTCGTAAAGGTCAATCCTGTGTCGATAACCTAGTCCAATTAACCCTTAAAATCAATGAAGGCTTTAAACAAAAACAACACATATTGGTGTCCTTCTTAGATATTACCAGTGCTTACGATAATGTGAAGTGTGAGATTTTACTCGACATACTAGCTAAGTTTAACTGCCCCCTTGAAATCATAAAACTAGTCAAATTTCTAAACTACGAAAGACACATATATACACAATTTACCGAAAATACTTATAGAACCATCTACAAAGGCGTTCCACAAGGGGGAGCTCTCAGTCCCCTTCTTTTCAATTTATACATATCAGAAATATTAAAAAATCTACCCAAAAGTATAATTGTGTCTAAATACGCTGATGACATCAAGCTGCTTATTAAAAAGAAATCTCTTAAATCATGCAAAAAAATTATGGAAAAAGCTCTTAAAATTATTAATCAAAATTTAGAAGAAATTGGACTAGAGCTCGCCCCTCACAAAACAGTCTTAATGCATTTCAATAATCTAGGTATTAAGCCAGGCAGCATGGAAATAAAAATTGACAATACATGTATCAAATCTGCAGAGACTGTTCGTTATCTCGGAATTCTTTTCGATTATCAGCTTTCTTTTAAACAACAAACAGAAAAAACTGTAAATAAATGTAGAAATGTACTAAATATCATGAAATATGTAAGAGGAGTTTGGTGGGGTGCTGACCCGAGTACGCTTCTTATTATATATAAATCGTATGTTAGATCTTTGATTGATTATGCCGGCTTTGTATATTTACCAGTGAAAAAGAGGCTCACTAATGCGCTTGAGAAGATACAGTATGCTGCCATAAGGTTAGCTTTGGGCTATCGCATCAGTACCCCTACCAATATCCTCCTTGCTGAATCAAAACTTGTATCTATACACGAAAGAACTAAAAATTTATGCTTAAACTACTTATGCAAAGCAATTTCAAATTCAAGTCTACCTGTAAATAAAGCTATAAATAGCTCTTTTCACATATTTAAAAAAAGAAAGAAAAAAATAATGCTCCTATGCTGTATTGATCAAATATACACCTTAAAAGATCAAATTAAAATTCAACGACACTATAATCTCTATCTCACAGAATACGATATTGTTATATCTAACCTTGAAGTAGACACTGAATTCGGAAAAACTCTACGACAAACGGCTGATCCAAATAGGTTACTTGAAAAATTCATTAAAAAAAATGACGCGATTGCAATTTTTACAGATGGTAGCAAATCAATCAATGGTGCGAGTATATCAGTAGGAGCAGCTTGCTTTTCTTTTGACTTAAACACTTCTATTCAAAGAAGTATTAACAATAATGCGTCAATTTTCACAGCCGAATGCATTGCATTAAATGATGCACTAGACCTGGCTACAAATTGCACAAACACAAATGTAATCGTTTTCACTGATTCCTTAAGTGCATTACAAACAATAAAATCCTCAAAACTTAACATTAAATTAAATCACTATATTTATGAAATCAAAAGAAAAATTTGTGAATTTACAAAAAAAAATACCAACCATTTTAAAGTTAAGCTAGTTTGGATCCCTGCACATATAGGAATCAATGGAAATGAACGGGCTGACCAACTTGCTAAAGCAGCTACAAATAATCCTTATTGTAAAGATTTCCACATTCCTTTCTCTGACTTACGCCAGAAATTTAAACAAACTTCCAAATGCAATACAGAAAAAATGATTACTGAAATGGGCAAAAAAAAAGGTGTAGACTATTTTCAAAATTTTTACACTCTAAAAAATAAACCCTGGTTTGAAAAAAGTAATTTTAATCGGGCAAATATTGTCATGATAAACAGATGTCGAGCTAACCATTATAATCTCGCTGCATCTCTGGCTCGCATCAGCATAATTAGTGATCCTAACTGTACATGCAATACAAACATACAAGACCTCGATCACATACTTTGGCAATGCCCACTTTATGAAACACAACGACAAAACCTTGTAAGCGACCTCAGTAAATTACATATCTACCTACCTAATAAGAGCTCATCTATACTTGTTGATACGCGGCCTTCTGTATACAAAACTCTGTACAAATTCTTTTGTAACTGTAAGTTAAACTTATAATGTTATACATAAACACGCTATACTTTGTAATCAGACTGTATATCTAATCTATGTAATGCTAAAAAACCTCGTATGAGGTTAATAAAGCTTAAATTAATAAAAAAAAAAAAAAAAATAATCCACGGTTAAATGTAATGTTTCAGGGCTAATTTTCTTGTTTTTTTTAAGGGGAGGGGGTTTAACAATAACTTTTTTTGTTTTTCGATGCATTTGAAAGAGCTTAAAATTACCTATCTTCTCCGACCCGAAATTTTAGATAAGTTATTTTCTGTTATACACGGAAACGTGATGTTTATTTTAAACCGTTATATCTCGGAAGTATATCATGGAAATGTATTGAAAAAAAATGAGATGATCGGTAACATAGAGTACAATATTCAGTAAAAATTCTGAGAAATTTTATTTTTCTCTGGCCGAGAAAAAAATCATTTTGTAAGAAAAATCGATTTTCTATGCCGTACGATAATTTGAGTAAAACGGTATTATTCTTTTCGAAAATTTCCAGAAAGGTAGCTTATAACCATCTCTTGACTGAGTTCTTTGTTCAGATCATGAGGACTTTTATGTTTCAAGATATTGGAGGTTATGTTCCTTTTCAAACTTTCTTTTGATCGCTTATATGTCGAGAACAGCACGGTCACTTTTTACCAACTGGGGCTCATTTTTTTTGGTTCTTAATGAGGGTTCGGAATTAAAAAGAAATGTCGAGATTCATTGTCTCTTTTTTGTTTTATAACGATTTTTCTATTTTCTGTTATTCTGAAATCAATGAGGTAAATTATTATGGTATGTTAGAAATAATATGATCGCTTCAGTGTAAATGCATTTGAAAGAGTATACAATTATCTAATTTCCCCGACACGACACTTTTTATAAGCTATTTTCCTTCTTTTATTATACGCGAAAACGGTATGTTTTTTAAACGGCGATATTTTGGAAACATATAATAGAAAATCTTTATATCTTTATAAATAAATTAAAATGGAAAATGTATCTTTCCACTATCTCTTGGCTGAGCTCTTTGACCAGAATATGAGGTCTTTTTTTTCAAGATATTTGAGGTTATATGTTTTTTTAATATTGAATGCTTATATGGGGGAATCTTCCAAACCTTTAACGTATATGACTCGAGGTTTTAATCAGTTTTTTCTTATATTTTACCTGTATTAAACTGTTTCATATAGGCTTATGTTATTGTTTAAAACTTAAGCTTATTGCTTATTACATTTTTATGTTTACTTTCTGTCATAAATTAATTAAATTTATCAATCAAATGTCAAAACTGTCACATTTCTCGTACGTCGTATTATACCCGATTTAAATTATAGTTTCTCTAATAGTGTTTAAAATTGACCTGATAAAAATATAAAAAGAATTATTTCTTACTAAGAAATAATCAAAGAATAAGATAATATTGATAATATTTTCATTATATTCATAAAATCAGAGTTAAATACATTTGAAGAAATACAACACGAAGAATAACTCAATAAATAGTAATTGAATTACCTTAAAAAGTATTTAATATGGGTAAAATACATCAACAGTATTATGCTGTATTAGAATCCCTTTTTGTTATTTTAGTAAACATAATGCCCAAAATTTAAATAATACCTAAGTGAGCCGATTAAAAAACGAACAAAAAAAATGGCGCATCCACAACCCACGTTTGTGCTATAAATATTAATTAATATCGATAAAATAAATTACCAAAATATAGTACTTGATAAACTTTGAGAAATAGCTTTGCAGTATACTTAAGAAACTAATATGTATTAATAAAATAGCAAATTTACATGAATTTCTCGCATCCACAACGCGACGTCCGCAACGCGCCGTCCGCAACGCGCCGTCCGCAATGCGCGTTTGTTTAAACATCACAACCTCTTATTGCAACTAGCAAAACTGAATAATACAAATACGAGAGGAAGTTTCTTTGCATTTTACAATCATGAGACCTATTTTGAGTGAAGTAAAAGTGAGATAAAAGAAAGAGTACTTAAAGCACAAACGAATTGAAGAGTTAAAAAAACGGAAAAACAGGAGTGAACAGAGAAAGAAATATAATGAAGAAAAAGTGTTTTCGTCGTCTAAGAGGTAAAATCAGTTAATTTAAACGTTTAAATTGTTAATTTCAATAAGTCAAATATATAATTTAAATTTAATCAATGCATAAAAAGTTGAATTTGTATTAAATTAATATTACACTTCTGGTCTTTTTATTCTATAAACGAACTATAATAAAATCCCTCAATTAAAGCATATAATTTTTGTTGTCCTTTAGGGAATGTAATTCTTGGACGTCATTTAAATTCTCATCCTACTCAAAGGATCTCTCGGAATCAGAAGTGAGTAGTCACGCGTCCTTGTCTTTCGTTGTACCTTCTACTGAACCAATACCAATCACTTTAAGTGAATCATTAAGATCAACGTAATTTGTAAAATAACATTAATCTAATACAAATGTTTGATTTAAGTATCAAAAATAAAAATGAAAATAGCTGCACATATATTTTAGAACTGTTTCAAGAAAAAATATATACATGAAAATTCTAACCTGCCGTATTTGATAAATTATTTTAGATTCGGTAGGCACTCGTTTCGGGCTTGTTCATGGGCAAATATTAATTGTATATAGTCTCGAGAAGTTGTGTGAAAAAAACTAGACCTGTGCTCCTAAGTTAAGTTGACTTCATTTTCAACATTTGAAAGTTAAAAGTTCTGGAGATTTCCCCATATCTCGAGACGTCGCTGTCATCTTTTTAGGTTTAAAAACTAGGTTTAAAAATGTGTGTGTGTGTGCGTGTGCGTGTGCGCGTGTGTGTGTGTGTGTGTGTGTGGCATATCAGCATTCGTTCAATCTGCGGTATATCTTCCCCAAACTTTGCACAGATATTTGCCATCAATACCTGCTGTGCGCTTAAAAGTTTGAGCGAAAATAGTCAAATAATTCTTTCTTTATGGCCATTTTTCAAAATTTAAGAATTTTTTAATTTAGATTTTTAAAATTTTTCTCAACGCAGGAATAATTTTTGGGAACCGAATTTTTTACACAATAAAATACTCATAAAGTCCTTCAGTTTAAGACCGGAGACGATTTTGTATGAGTCGTATTTCAGTTGTTATACTGTGTGACAACATTTTATTTTTTGACATTCATTACTCGAAAATTATACGACAAAAGTCATTGAAATGTTTACTGAATACTTGTTTCATATATAAGTATATTTCTATACATTTTTAGATAATAA
Source organism: Gastracanthus pulcherrimus (assembly GCA_949152435.1). Lineage (NCBI taxonomy): Eukaryota > Metazoa > Arthropoda > Insecta > Hymenoptera > Pteromalidae > Gastracanthus > Gastracanthus pulcherrimus. The sequence goes on along the minus strand of OX424573.1, from coordinate 46,322,545 downwards.
GACGGTTTGTTTTCTGAGAAAGAAAAATAAAATGTAAAAAAATGTATTTTTTGGACAGCGATAACTTCAGTAATAATTGATGTAATGCCTTGAAAATTTCAGAGAATATTTGTTAGGTGAGAGGTTATTGGCTGAATATTTTTGAGTCAATTTGATTCATAATCTTCTTAGATATTGGAGATTATTCAATTTGAACAATACTTTTTCACCCTGTATATCACAACATCTCTAAGCTTTATCGTTGTGCTTCTTCTTTTGGATATTAAGTATTATTATATTAGGTTTACTATTCTATACTTCTAGCCAATTTTACGTATTATATTGATCGAAAAAATCCAAAAACTGGTGAAATAATATTATATTAACAATATTATTATTTTGTAATTTTTTAAAAATGATTTAATAATGACATCATTTATTTCTGTAATATATAATCTGTATCTATCTATAATATAGTAGCAAAATTATAATTTTTATTTTAAATGATTGCTTCTAACAGCAAATTGTAGACGAAATTGTTTCCATTTATATGAAAATTTTGACAAATCACAAAATGAAAATATTTAGACAGGAAAATAACCATGATGGGCGGTACTGCGCAGCTCTCCCTTATTCATATAATGATTTTAATTAAAGTCTGTTTGAGAAAGCATAGTGCCAAAGCAGTTGGCAGCGTTCTGTTTTTAGATTCATCGTCTCGTTTTTGTTTTATAGGCTATTAAGCGGTAATTTTTGTCTATTAAAAGCTCATTTTTTTGTTTTTTGATAAAGATTCAAAATTAAAATGATATTTTATAGCACACTAACCTCAAAATGCCAACTTTATTGTCGATTTTGAGGTTGTTGTGCTATAAAATATCGTATGAGACTGTTGTGGGAGGTGTTTTTCTACCTTGCTCGATTTTCTCACTCGCTTCGCTCGTGCGAAAACCCTCGAGCAAAGGTAGAAAACCATCTCCCACAACAGTGTCATAATATACTATTAAACTTGGTGTAACGTTACAGATAGACATATTCTGCATATAGTTCAGTAAATATATATCATTATTGAAATAACATATTTTTATTGAAAATGAATCCTGTTCACAAGAATGTTTTTCTTCCTGAGATAGTTTTTTAAATTTCGAATCTTTATCAAAAACCGAAAAAAAATGACCCTTTAATTAAAAAGATGGAAATTGAAAACACTAAAAAGAGATAAATTAAAATTATAATAAATTTGTCTAAATTTCAATCGTTACTGGTAGCACTTTAGCCACATTTTTCTATATGCATAAATAGAAATATAATCAACAATTTTATAATGTTGCAAAATTTATTGTTAATTGAAAAAAATGTTAACTAATATGCAAAAAAATGTAAAATTTTTATACAGTTTAAATATTTTTTCATAGTCTATACTATACTTTTGCTTAGGTTTAAATAAATATTTGAAAATTTAAATCTATGTATCTCGACATTTAAGAAAAATGGACTTGTCGTTTTGACTTTCTAATTCAGAATTAAATAAAAATAAAATAATTTTTCATTGGACATTTAATGAGGTTGAAGGAAGTTAAGTGCCAATGAAATAGCAACGGATTTTTCTTTCCTATGACTTGATAATGTTATAAATGAGCAGGTACCTCGTGATAGTTTAAAATCGTTTTATCAAATGAAACAATATAGTGGTATAAGCCTTATAATAAAGTTCCTGTGATTTTCCAGTTTTCAAATAATTCAGTATTCCATTTCCAATATTCCAACTGACCGATATTACTCACTCTTTCGCTTTCATATAATATTGTTTACATGACCATAATTATCTATAGAGATTATTAACATACAGTAACAACGCTGGGTGCCTATAATTGTATAAAGTTGGAAACATACATACATGCTATCTTTTAAAACAAATGAATAAATTAAGTCTCAAATGTCAGTTCCGTAACATGCGTTCAAAACTCAAATTTCGATATAAAACGATATCGCACGCCCATAACAAGACTATGCCAACTCAAAATTTGAAAATTGTTTTACAAGATATTTTTAACGTCAAATGTACACTTGAAGAGAGTTTAGGTTTGTTCGATTATGAAAGTTGCTCCGCTCAGAGCGACTCTGAGATGATAAACGGGTTCCTTAATAATAAAGTATGTAAGACTTATTTACGAAAAGTTTTAATTTTAAGTTTACAAGCCATGAGAACAGTTTACAAGCAAAATGTCAGTTTCATAACACAATATGAGAAGTATTATCAAAATTTTTTAAAATTAAAGGTATTTTCAATCATTTTTATAAAAAAACTAATTAGAGCACGTAATTCTACGGGCAAAAAACATAAGTAGTCATTCAAAGTTAACTCTTGTGAATTCAGAAAAATCAATGCAGGTTGGGGATAAAAATCGACAATTTTCGCTCATCCGTCGCTTTTATGCTTATTTTGGGTAAGTTACAGTGAAATCACCCGACTACGAAAATAAGTTTAAACTTTTTTAAACGCTTTTATTTAACTTACTGGCCGTACTTATTTGTCTGTTTATCTGTCTGTCTGCCTGTTTTTACTCAAATTTTGCATTTGAAAATTCAGAAACTTCCTAATAAGCTAGAGCGTTGAAAGTTTTGGAAGAGTTGAAGATTGGTTGACAATATATTTTAATGGTATTTTGTAGCAACTGGGTTCTAATATAAGGGCAGCGATGTCCTAATTTTCGGACGTTATCTGCAAATTTACGTTAAATCTTGCATTTTAACCTTCAGAAACTGTCTGATAAGTTAGCGTCTCTTAGAGAGAGAGAGAGAGAGAGAGAGAGAGAGAGAGAGAGAGAGAGAGAGATTCTTTTTATTTATCACTAATAAAAAAATTTACAGCTGTATGTACATTTTGTTACTGTTCCAACGCCGTTACCCTAAGCAGGTTCTGGGCGTAGTCATCCAGAGCGGACGGGTGGGTGCCTATCACCACTACACAGCGCGTCCTCAGGTTGCGGATAGAGGAACGACCCCTGTAAAGAGGTTAGCTGCGAATAAAGTGAATAAACAGTCGCGGACAGCCGATAGGCCCAGGCGTGGGTGTGATGATCCCGCACTGGCGAACGCATTCATCTAGAAACACTACGCAAGCACCACAACAACTACAAACACTATACAAAATCTCCTATCTTACTTTCTTCTTCTACCTTACTCTGTAATCTATCTCTTTTACCACACATATTACAAACAAACAATGGGCCAAAAATCCTGCTGTCGTGGAGGATGCGGGAGTGACGACAACTGCCCTGAGAGGGGATGTGTAGAATGATTCGCCACCTGGTCTTACACGTCAACGAAGCCAGCGAAGGAGCGCTGCCTTGCAGGGGTGCGTTAGGATATGAGAATGAAACCGAGTATGTCTGACGACGAGTTGACTATGTCCTCGCCAAAGTCGGAAAGCTCTCATACTTAGTTCTAGGGAAGTATTAGGGTTATCACCCCTAGACGGATGGACTCACTTGCGATCGGAACAGGATCCAAAATGCGCGGGTTTAACTTACTATCATGGCTCAAAGAAAACAAAACCAAACCAAAACCAAAAGGAACTTAAGGGTGGGAACCTGGAATCTACGCAGTCTACACAGAGTGGGCGCGTTCCGGGAAATCATAAATGAAACTAGGAGGTACAATTTAGATTTGGTAGCAATACAAGAAACCCGATGGAAAGATAACGCGATGCTAGGATCCGGTAACTTCACCTTTTTATATGGGGGCGCAAGCGGGCATTCCCTAGGCACCGGATTTTTTGTTAACAAAAGCATCATACATTCCGTTAAAAGTTGCAATTTCGTGAATGACCGACTCTCGTATATCATCATCGAAGGAGCGTGATTATTAATTACGTGGTTATTAACGTCCACTGTCCTACGGAGGACAAAGAGGAAGAAGACAAAGATCTTTATTATGAAACTTTAGAGGAATTAATCGATCAATTCGCGTCGTACAACACCAAAATAGTATTGGGGGATTTTTATGCTAAAATAGAGAGAGAGGAAATGTTTAGGCCCACTATAGGCAAAGAAAGTCTGCACGAAACCAGCAACGATAACGGTATTAGGGTCATAAATTTCGCGGCCGCAAAAGATCTTATAGTCAAGACCACGTGCTTCAAGCACAAGGATATACACAAGGCAACGTGGACATCGCCGGACGGGGCCACGCACAATCAAATCGATCATTTTCTTATTGATAAGAGGCGCCACACCAATCTACTCGACATAAGAACCTATAGGGGGGCGGATTGCGACTCGGATCATTATCTAGTAGTGGCCAAATTAAGAACCAGATTAGTAGGCGGTCAAAATAGTAAGCGAGCGAACAAAGTAGAAACCTTTGATATTGGAAAACTACGAAGCGGAGTAGAGCGAATCAAGTACCAAGTAGAAGTTAGCAACCGATTTCAGGTGCTCGAGGAAACGGATGCACAGGCGGGAGTAGATGACGATCCGAACAGGTTATGAGGGGCTATAAAAAAACTATAAAAGGGGTCGCAAACAAAGTACTGGGTAAGAAAAAAAGGCCGAAGAGCAAACCATGCTTTGACGAAGAGTGCGAACTCTGGTTTGAAAGGCGCAAGAAGACTAAAATAGATAGCGTACACAATGAAAACGGTAGGGCCGTAGAAGAATACCATGAAATAAGAAAGCAAGTGGGTGTGATTTACAGAAACAAGAAGCGCGAGTATCAGAGAAATGAAATTAGAAAAATAGAAACTAATAGTAAGGAAAATAATCCGCGCGAGAAGTACAAAGGAATAAACGCTATTAGGAAGGGTTTTCAGAGTAGATCGCAGTTAACGAAAGATAAGGACGGGAACCTCGTGACAAGCGAAAATGAACTATTGAAATTATGGAAAGACTATTTCGATAAGTTATTAAACGTGTATGAAAATTCCGAGGAAATGGGAGACGAAATCCACACTGCTGAGCTCCATATGGACGAACCAACCTAAAAAGAAGTAGAGGCCGCGATCAGAAAGCTAAAAAACAATAAGGCCGCAGGAAACGATTCTATACCAGCTGAACTACGAGTACTTAAATATGGGGGCACCGCGCTTACATCTAACATTTGGAGAAATTAAACAATACCAGAAAATTGGAAAGAATCCATCATCATACCGATCTTTAAAAGGGAGACAAAACAGACTGCAATAACTACCGGGGAATCTCACTTTTAGCTACCTGCTACAAAGTTCTGTCAAACGCAATACAGGCCGGACTCACACCATTCGCGGAAGATATAATAGGAGATTATCAGTGTGGATTCCCGCGCAACAGGTTGACGAGCGATCAAATGTTTACCATAAGACAATTATTAGAGAAAAAGTGGGAATATTGTGAAACTATACACCAGCTATTTGTAGACTTTAAGAAAGCGTACGACTCTGTCAAACGAAGCAAAATGTATGAAATCCTAGTGCTCCTTGGCGTACCAAAAAATCTCGTAAAATTAATTCAAATATGTCTGAACGGAAGCACTGGAAAGGTCCGAGTAGGCGGTAATGTATCCGAATCGTTCATGATACGCGACGGTTTGAAGCAAGGTGACGGGCTTTCAACGGTACTCTTTAACTTGACACTAGAGTATGTTGTTAGAAAAATGCAGGCTAGCGAGCTAGGCGCAACACTCAACGGAACAACGAAGATTTTAGGCTATGCGGATGACTTGGATATAGTGGGAGATAATGGTGAAACGGTGGCGAGAAACGCGGAAATCCTTATAAATGCGGCTAAAGACAGGGGGTTAGAAGTGAGTGAATCGAAAACGAAATATATGACCATGGAGAATCTGGGCATTCGCGAAGGAGAGGGGGATCTCAGAGTCGGAAATTACACTTTTGAAAAGTTTAGCGAATTCAGATATTGAGGTACAACTATAAATGATCGAAACGAAATTAAAGCCGAGATTAATAAGAGACTTCATTCGGGTAATGCCTGCTTCTACGCTGTGAATAGATTACTTAAGTCAAAGCTACTGTCGAAAAATGTCAAAATAAGGATATATAGGACTTTAATAATGCCGGTAATCTTGTACTTATGCGAAACCTGAGCGTTCACTAAAGTGGAAGAAAATCGTTTTAGGGTATTTGAAAATAAGGTTCTGCGAAAAATATACGGGCCAAAGAAAGATGAGGAAACTGGGGAGTGGAGGAAACTACACAATGACGAGCTACATAATTTGTACGCGTCACCAAATATTAACAGAACGATGATCGCACGGCAGCGCGCATAATGAAAGGAAAACCGAAAGCAACGCGATCTCTAGGTAGACCTAGACGCAGATGTGAGGATAACGTAAAAGCAGACGTAACTGAAATTGGACGGGAGGGCGCGAAATGGATGGGGTTGACACAAAATAGGGAAACGTGGAAGGCTTGCGTAGATGAGGCGATGAACTTTCGAGTTCGAAATGCCACTTAAAAAATGTACATTTTGTTAAAGTTTGTTATCACATTATCAATCATTACAGTTAAAAAAGTTTGGTTCGCTATCACAGGTCGTCAATTATTGTCTAACCTATCATAATGTAGTCAGTTGTATCACATATTGTTTCGTCAACTTAATAATATACAAATAAATAGATAACAGTAATTATACACATACACATTTATATTGCACATATATCAATCGCGTTGGAAAATAAAACGCCTTACATTCTTCTTTCGTTCATACACTTATTCATGCTCATAATTACACTCACACTTCACACTTAACACTTAAATAAATTAAAGACTACAAGAATAAATAATGCGCTTAGAATAAATTAAGACTACACAAAATTTAACGACAAACAATGACGAGATTTTAATTGCGGATTTATGGAGTCTTGTCGCTGTGTAATTCTTTAAGAGGTTAGTGACTGTGTCAACAAAGGGTACGAATACGCCATCCTACACCTCAATGGTGGGTGGGTGGATGGATGGATGGATGGATGGATGGATGGATGGATGGATGGACGGATGGATGGATGGATGGATGGATGGATGGATGGATGGATGGATGGATGGATGGATGGATGGATGGATGGATGGATGGATGGATGGATGGATGGATGGATGGATCACCTGCTCTCATTGGATTGAAAGACGTGAATGAGATATAACCACGAAGGGAAACAGCGTTCTCCTGCACCTTATATAGTGGTGGTATTTTGAGGTTATGTTTGACACTCTTTAGCGGAAATCCCTCCATTTAATGAGACGAAGAGTAGATGTATTGCTGTTTTTCAGGCAATAAAACACTGCTATAAATTTTTGAAATTGACATGGTAACCCACTAACGGAAGAGCTTTAGCCACCACACTTTGTGGGATTCCGTCCTTATCTCTAGCCTGTGACGAGAAATGGGCAACAGACAGGACTACGTCAGTCACTCCTCTCTTGTTTTAGACAGGAGTCCCAAGCCCTTGAGTTCCTTCCATATATCTTTCTTTATATCAAGAGCTTCAAATATACGGTTTTGTATAAAAATCTGTTCGGCATCAGACGCGAGAGACTGACGCTCGTGCTATAGTTTGCTGTCCTTGATCCGTGCGTAACGCTTCGTACAGCGTCTCATTTCTTGTACAGATATGCGAGTTCAGCATCAACCCATGGGGCATTTGCTTTCTTTTTCGGTGAGAATTCCTTTAGCGGTGCTATTTTATCAATCGCAGCCATGAAGTTGACGCTTAGGCATTCAAGTTTGTAGTCGATGTCTGTATCGGAGCCATCAAGCGGCGACCAATCACAGTCAGCAAGGTGAGAGAGGAGGTCGTCTTGCTGTATGGATTTAAAATCCCGATAGCTAAACGAGTTAGCTACAGGGGGTACAGCAGTTTCAACCCCAATCTGAAGCTCTATGACATTGTGGTGACTGGGAAAAGGCGCCGCCTGATTACTACTACTAAGCACTATGTCATTGTCATCAGTCATTATTATGTCTATTCATGTGAGAGAATCTTTGAGATGATGAGTCGCACCATGGTCTACTATATGAAAATTAAGGTCATCAGCAAGTCGCCTAACAAATTTTGCGTCGTCTGACGTCTGGAGTAAATTCGCATTCAGATCGCCCATGATTATTTTGTAGCTATAATCTTGAATGTGCGTGGTGAGTTGATCTATAACATCAGAGCTCTGGAGATACGGGACTTGAGGTGGTCTATAAATAAGTGCAACAAAGACGGGCGGTAGACTACCCTACTGCACACTGCAAGGTATTATCAATATATAAGACTAACCTGCCGAATTTGTTACGATCGAGTCTAATGCAAGAATAGCCATTGATCTGAATACGATCACTCTCAACGTCAGGGCAAAGGTGCGACTCAGCAACTCCAAAGAGATGCTGGGCGAGACCAGTGGAAAGATGTTGTCTGAGGATCTCAATGTGTCCTAAAAAAGAGGTCATATTGACAAACCCTGCTCTCAATCCCCTACCGTGTAGCCTTCCAATAGTACCCCTGGCTAGTCATTCCGCAGCGGCAGCCTCGGTTTGCTTAGAAGCTATAGTGACAACCGCTGAACTTCTATTTACTGTATTACACAAGAGAGAGAAAGAGAGAGAGAGAGAGGGGGAGAGAGAGAGGGGTTATTTCGATATTTCATAAAAAAATACGGCCCCTGTCCGTGCGCGATCCCGGAACCGAGAGCACTTTCACACCATTCCTACTGTAAGTCCTGGCTGTGGTTTTACCAAACAGAGCCACAAGATACAGTAATTGTACCATATTAGTTGCTTTATACAATAACAACCCCGCAAAGTACGCTCTTCTTTCCTTTATGTTAACCCAGCCAAGGTAAGTGTATAGTTGCCACATCAGAAAAAAGTTGCTTTACATGCATTACAAAAAATATGGTGTACACCAAGTGCTAAGTGGGTTTTTTGACCTCGTGTGGTTGCAGTACGAGTCGAAGGCGAGCTAGCACGAGCTAGCTAGGCTCGTGCTAGCTCGCCTTCGACTCGTACTGCAATCTCCACACTTGGTCTCAAAGAGCCCACTTTGCACCCTAGGTACACAATATACTATATTAAGAAAGGGTTGCCCATGAATAGAGTTAAAAATGTGATTTTCTTAGGCTATTTTTACAATGAAAATTCAATATAATTTGGTTTTTCTTATAATTGTGTTTTCAAAATTTTTTCATTGAAAATTACTAGTTTTTTCTACATAACTATGTGTATACCGTCTAAAAAATTATTAAAATTCACAAAAATCGTCCATAAAATAAACAAAATGGTTTTTCGACCTTAGAAATCTACTAATTCTTTTCAAAAATTACTTTTAAACAACTTTATTAGCGTTACTTTTTTTGATAAAATTTATATTTAGTAAGTTATTTTAAGTAGAGTAAAAAAGAGCGGCAATTGGGTCACTTTGCATAAAAAACTCACTTCCGTACCAGATACATTGTAACCACTTTAGAAGCGTATTCTACAAGCATTCGTTCAATAGGCAAAATTAAAAAACATTTTTAAACCGTTTTAAAACGTTATTTTATAACTTCAATACGTGTAATTAAAACAGTAACATCTAAACGTTTTAAAAAGTTTAAAAATATTATCAATATTTTCATATAATGAGTAAAATAATTATACATACGACGTTTTATATAAATTTACTTAGAGCCGTAATTATTATATGCTACAAGATTGTATTTAAATACGTATATTATACATTAAACACTTCGGTCTTATGAGCAGATTCCGTCACTTGCGGGTAAAATACCGAACGCCATCTAGCGGTATTACTACTTTTACTCTTCGACTGGTACAATAGAAGGTTTTTGAAACGTTAAAATATTATTGTGTCAATTAGCGCATTAAAGTTATAAAATAACGCTTTTAAAACGTTTTTAAAATGTTTTATAATTCTGCCTACTGAACAAAATTGCGGACATTTCGCACCTCTTTAACACGTTATAAAAACGTTTTTTTAACTTATTCATTTAAACGTTAAAATATGATTTGATGCAACGTTTTTAAAATGTTTTAAAAGCGCTATGTGCTATCAGAGTGTAAACTCAATTGGACCTCTTATCTCTCCTGGAAGGAAGACAGGCAATTTTACTCTATGCAGAGGAATTGACGTGACTCTTTTTGGCCTGACTATACGAATCTAGCAAATATATAGCCTAGCGGCATTGATTTTATCAAGATATTTATATTTAGGTCTGTGGGAAAAAAAGAGAACCCTTTTTCAAAGAAAAACAAAAAACCCACAATTGATATCTTTACATTCAAAAGAACATGACATTTAGAGGTGAAAAAAGAGAAGAAAGTCACAGAGGAAGGCAGGCAAAGTAGTGAGAGAGAGAGACGCTTGAACGGTACAATTCAGTCGTTTCCTATCTACTGAACACATTAGTTTTAGTTGCGGGAGTTACTCCCAGTTTGCCACCTTGCGGATGCTAACATGTGGAGCCTAAGCTCACTATACACTACACTCTCGCAAAGTATTATGACTCGCATTCACTCAGATTTTGAAGGCACACGATAGATGCAATATCAGACAAAAATCGTTGGTACGTTGCTTGCAGGTGTATGTACTCCAAGTATATTGGCGTCTACTGCAATGTTGCCAAAATGTGATCGGCGCAGTAGAGATCAATACACCGTTACCGCGATGACCAGCAATCAAGCCGCTACAATTTCATGTACACTCGGCGTTGAAGATAATTGGTTGAATTTGTTTAAGGGATCATTCTACTTTGGACTTCTATTTAAGCCATATTTTATCATTTTTAAAGAATTTAATAATTCAGGCTTAAATAGGTAATAACTTAAATAACTTTGGTTAATAATTTTGGTATTCAAATTCCCACATTCATATCCTAATTATATATATTATGATAGATAGATAGATTGATGCTTTATTTCGATAAAAATAAAAAATACAGGTACGTTGATTACAGTGCAAACGTGGTCAAACATATAAGCATATTATATCACAAATTAACAATTATGTACATACATCCGAGGGCCAAACTATTTATACGAATGTGCCGGTTAATGACCGTCAAAAGGTTCATAGTTTATAGCATAAGCTGCTTACATCACAAACTGTGCAAGTTTTGACGGTCATTAACCGGCACATTTGGAAAAATAGTTTGGCCCGCGGGTGTACATGTACTCGTATAAATGGTATACGGTGACAGTATTATAAACACAATAAAACCTCAATAACTCTAATCCGATTTGTTTGACTCTCTAAACTTTGCGGCAAAGTAAGACATACACAAGTTTGTATTATAGACAAACAAAGAGACCAAACAACCATGAAATTTTTATTTTAAATTTTCGTTATATTTTATACCTTAAAATGTATAAACAATTAATTTAAAATTCAAAGGTGTAATATATGTCCCCTTAAGGAGGGCCTTTCGCTAGATATAGGGTATAAAACAAAAAATATATGAGAGTTTATAAAGGACCTATGATAAAACTAATGAAACGTACATAATAATAGTCCATAACAACATGAAAAAAAATTGTTCCAAAAGAATCGTTACGTCACAAGTGTAAATATTGTCAAATTAAAGAATATTTAGTTAAACCCCAATTTTCTGTTTTTATCTTAGCCAATTTTAATGTTTCTGGGTTTATTTTTTCCGTTAAACATATCTCTACAAAATTAACGGAAGAAAATTGTAAAATAATATATCTGTAATAAGAGAAAGCTAGTTATTTATAAGTAAGCGCGTAAAATTTTATAAACAATTGGCTTTCTCTAATCACAGATATATTACTTCATAAATTTCTTTCGTTAACTTTGTATATAAATATTTAAGGAAAAAGATAAGACCTGAAACATTAAAATTGGTTAAGAAATAAAAGGAAATGGGATTTAACTAAATATTTTTTAAACTGACAATATTTACACTTGTAACGTCGCGATTTTTTTGGAATAGTTTTTTTTCATATAGTTATGGACTATTATTAAGTACGTTTCATTAGATTTATTGAAGGATCTTTATAAACTGTCATATAATTTTTTGTTTTATGCCCTCTATCTAGCAAAAGACCCTCCTTAAGTAAAAAGAAAAATTATTTTATTATTATTACAAATTTTCAAATTCCGCTAAGACATATTAAAATTTCAATCACTTCTCTGTACTTAAAATAATACCCGAAAAACCATATTCTCTCAGATTACATAGTCAAGATAATATCGACGGCTGAACGGAAGAACTTATAAACTCGGAGTTTGCTCGAAGAAGAGGTCAACTCGGAGTGCGCTCGCAAAGTCTATCTATCTATCTATTTATGGTTAGTGGCCAGAGGTCTGTACGGCCATCAACTAGCGTTTGGCATTCTGAGCACGCGTAGGAAAAATCGGGAGAGTTGAATGTGAGAAGACTCCGAACTCCGGAAAGACCACGACCTGAAACAAAAAGAGAAAAGGAGAGTCTCCGAGGCCCTCCCTTCAGGTCCGGGAGAGACCCCGGGCCTGGGGGAAGGGCAGCAGGGCAAGGCTAGGGATGAACCCCGGTCTCCTGTGAGGGAGACGTGTTGTAGAGAAAAAAGTAAAGAAACTTGAGAAATGCTAACGGGGGGGAAGTGGACCGAAGAAGTGGAGAGATTAGAGAGGCGGAAGTTAGACGTGTAGATCGTAGTCGGAAATAAAACGAAGGAAGATTTCGATAATGTCATTTTGCGGTTTGAATAAGAAGGAAGAAGTAATGAAGGGGGGAAAAGTTCGAGTTTGGAGAGAGAGCGAAAGAGGCGAGAGCGTTGGGAATTGAAGCGTGGGCAGGCCCAGAAAAGATGATTGAGGTCCTCGTCATCTTCACCACAGGGGCATAGAGACGAGGTTACGAAGTTTTTTCTGAAGAGGCTCAGTGCAAGGCTGTAGTAATTACTTCGTATACGGCAGAAAGTAGTCATAGAAGAACGATTCAAGATCTTGGAGTGAAACCACGGCTTAGGAGAGGCAAGACGATAGTTGGAAAAATAGTAGCAGCCAATGTTAGTGCGGTAATGGTTAAGAAAGTTGTTAAATTCACAGTTAGAAAGTCTAGAGTGGTGCGGGTACTGAAGGTTTGTTTGGCAAGAACATCGGCCCTTTCATTTCCGGGAATTTCTATGTGACTGTGAATCCAAGCGAGCCGAATAGCGTAGTTGGAAAGGGATAAACGTTCGAGAAGTTTGATTTTGAAAATACAGGTGATGGGAGAGGAGATATAGTCGTGAAGACTAGAAATGGCTTGGAGGGTGCGTAAGGAGCAGGTAAAGATGGTGCAGTTACAGATGTGCTGCTCGATATATTCGAGAGTTATCTGAATAGCGAGGGCCTTGGCTGTGGCAATAGAGGCATGAGAAGAAATTAAATTCTGAAACAAAGGTCGAGATTAAGATTAGGGGAGTGGATAGTTAAGTCAACATAGGAGCTATTGTTGGATTTGGAGCCGTCGGTGTAGAAGGCGTCAGAGGAAGAGAGAAGATTTTGAAAGGAAAGGTTGAATTCATTGATTGGATCGAGGAAGCGCTTGATAGCACGGCCCTCGTCTAGTGTGACATCAGGAGAGAATGTTTGGGAGTGGACAGAGTAAGTGTAGCATGGGAGAACATCTGAAAAGTGAATTAGGTCGCTATATCTTCTGAGACGGGCGAAAGCGCGAAGAACTGGAAGTTCAAGAAGGTTAAGAGTGTTACGATTATTGAGAAGGATGAGAAGAGAGTCGATTGACTCTAGTGTAGGGTTGTTTTGAATAGCAAAAACGCAACGGAGGAATCTATAGACCAGTTTTTTGGGGCGGAGAGAGAGGAAGTTCGCAAGATTCTGCATATACGATACGGTTGGGGGTGGAACGGCGTATACCCAGACAGGCTCTGAGGGCTCTGCGCTGCGTCACCCCTAGTTCATATTACAGAGCCGTAGTCGAAGTAACCTAGGACGAAGGATTTGTAAATTTGAAGGAGAGATTGAGGGTTTCCGCCCCACCAGGTATCACAGAGGGAACGAGTAAGGTTGATGTGTGGTGTGCATTTTTTGAGGACGAAGTTGAGGTGAGGGGTCCAGGTACGCTTGGAGTAAAAAGGACACCTAAAAGCTTGACTTAGGGTGAGGAATTAATGATTTGGTCGCTAAAAGTGAGGGATGCGTCGGAGGTGTCGATTTGTTTGCGTGAGAATACGATAAACTTAGTTTTGGCAGGGGCATTAGGGTTATCTAGGGAGTGAAAGTAGGAGGCAATCGTGTTAAGGCTGTTTTGTAGAGAGACGTCGTCAGCGAGACAGAGATATTTACACTTTGGGTAGATATGTTAAGGGAGTTTGTGCGTGTAGTTGTAGCCGGTGGGACTGTAACGGCAGCCTTGGGGGACCCTTGGAGCGTCTCGAAGGGACCCTGGATCTCGCCGCCAACGTTAAAGTAAACGGATGTGGAAAAGGTAATATTGTAAAAAAATTTGCAAATTTACCAGGGAAGGCCTAATTCGCGAAGAATGAGTGCGAGAATGACGGAGTCTATACCATCGAAGGCGCTCTTGATGTCAAGAAGAAGAGCTACGGTGTAAGCATTTTTAGCGAAGTTGGAGTAGATAGAGCAGGTGAAGATGGAGAGATTGTCGGTGTAGGATCTGTGCTTATGAAAGCCAAACTGGAAACGAGGAAGGATTTGAAGGATTGAGCATGCAAACAAACCATCAAAAACTTTAAAAAGAATTTAAGCGAGATAGATAGGGCGAAACTTGCCAGTGTTACCTTTAGGGATGAAAAAAAACAATAAATTCTTTCCAGGAGGAGGGAAATTCGCCACTCATGAAAAGACCATTGAAGACAGAGAGTAAGGAGACAAGGATGCGTTTTAGAAGGTGAGAAATGAGGAGATTATCGATTTTGTCTAGGCCAGGGGCCGACTTAGGCTTGGTGAGGCATTTATCGATAGAATCTTCGAGTTTAGAGTAAGAGAAAGGTTCGCAGAAGAAGTTTAAAGTGAGAGAGGGAGGGGATGAAAACTGAGGAGAAATTAGGATAAAAGCAAGAGAGAGCAGAGAGAGAATTAAATCCTTTTGCATCTCGATGTTCGCGATGTTGTTGCGAACTTCGGAGAGGTGGTGCGGTGTTTGAACCTCTTGATCAGATCCCATCAGTATTTAGGGTTGGAGTGGGGAGAGAGTGAGAAACTGGGATGCCTGGAGGTTGGGAGTAGGATTTGGAAGTGGAAGAGTGGAAGGACGTGGACTTGGGCTTGGCGTCGAGATTTGGCTGAAAAGAGGCATTAAGAGGGGGTCTGAATTGACGTGCAATGGTGGCGTGGGAGAGCGTGAGCGATGGGTCAGTGGGAGGGCTTGAGGGAGAGAGAGAAGAAAGGGGAAAGGGGACCTGAGGGAGGAGGAGAAGAGCCGGAGGGTTAAAAGGAGGAGACATGGTTGATGTGAGATGGTTAGAGCGTCGGAAGTTAGGGTAGGAATGATAATTGTGCAGAGGGGGATTGGTTTGCATAACATGTACAAGAACCTCAGCGAGAGAGAGATTGTGAGTAACTGCATAGGTTCGCAACGTGTGCTGACACTTCCATTCAGGACAGAACTTGTCTTTGGGGAGGTCGTGCTGGTTACAATTTATGCAGATAGGTTGGGTATTGAAACAAGGGCAGGTTTCTTTAGTAGTATGAGAAAGCTGGAGACACCTTTGGTACACAGGCTTTCCTGCATTGATCCTTGAGATGTCCGTACCTTAAACAGTGAAACACATTTTAGCAGAGGGAACATATACGTGCATGAGGTATCTACGTACCTGAGGTCTGGTAGGTTTTGATCTTTGAAGGTGAGGCGAAAAGTTTTGGAGGGAACGAGCTGGGTGGTAGAGTCATCGAGAGTAATTCTACAGTTTAGCCTTTCAGCCTTGGAGATGCAAGTGTTTGGCATATAAAATATTTCTTGTAGGATGGTTTTGTTAGAGATGTCAAGAGGGCCATCTCTAATGATAGCTTGCCTGGTGAGGCGGTGGGCAGGAGCTGAGAAACTTAGGTTATGCGTGGTGTAGGAGAGTGATGGAGATTTTGTGGGAGCCCGAGGCAGAGATATAGACGATATTACCTTGGTATTTAGCAGCCACTAGTCTACTTACAGTGGTGGGGTGAAGATGTCCTTGGACCAGCTTGGGGTCAATTGATTCAGTGAAGACTATGAAGGAGCCATGATTACGGGGAGAGTAAAGAGAAACCTTAGTTGAAGAAGCTATGTTCGATTGTTGTGCTGGGTTGTTGTTGTTGTTGATGACGAGAGCTGGTGAGTTGTTTTTGCAGGTAGCAGTGGTTCCGCTAGAGGAGTTGGTGAAAGAGGAAGCAGAAGACGTGGTGGTAATAGTAAGCGTAGAAGCAGATGTGTCGATAAGAGACTACTGAACGGTGAAAGATCCTTACTTAGAAGGGTGACCTTCAAAGTGTGACGGGTCCAATAGAGGAGAAAAGGTTGGGTTGGCACTATCTCTTCCTCTTTTTAGGGAAGCTGAGACGAAGTCCATGGGCTCATTGGCGGAGCTGCTACCTAAAACATTAGGTATTCCGTTTTCTGTGGCGTGTTGATTGTGGTCAGATTGGAAAAGCAAGGATATGTCAGGGGAAGGAGAGCCAGGGAGACTATTGGGAAGGGAAGAGTATTGAAGAGGAGTAGATTGTTGAGACATGGTGAAGTCGAAAGAATAGGTAGAGATAGCGAAAGCATGAGACATGTGCAAAGTGGCAGGAGGAATTGGCGGGAGGGAGGGCCGGAGGACCCCCGTCGCCTTTTCGAGGTTAGGCAATGGGGGCAGGATTATTGCAGCGGTAAAAGCAAGGAAGATGAAAGAAATCCACAGAGAGATATAGAGAAAAAGGTGCAGAGAAGAGCACGGATATACGGACACTTGGCGCAGACACTAGGAGGCACTTATTTCACCGAGAATGTAGAAAAACTGTGAGAGCACACTGAAGTACATCCGTATGCTCCAGAGCTTACGGCCGAAATCCTGCTCGCAAAGTCGCGCTGCGTATTTGCTTTTGGGCGTCCTGCGCGCCCGTACCCGAGACCAGCGTTGGACTTCGAAAGATTCAGAAAGTCCAAACGCTACGTTCATGTCGTTGACTATACTATTAGTCTAATAGTATAGTCAACGACCTGAACGTAGCGTTTGGACTTTCTGAATCTTTCGAGGCCCAACGCTGCCCGAGACGCTCGCATTGAGAGCATGCAGTACGCCCAAAACAAACGCGCGGCTCACTCAGTAAGGAAACGCGGTCGAACTGACTTCAGGTTGCGCTGCTGCCCGCATGTTAAACGTTGCTGCTACACCAGCCGGTGCCGCCGCGCGCCCAACGGTTATTCCGTATATTTTAACTCATTGTATATTGGCAACATTAAAAAAAATAGAAGAACGAATATTTTCGCAAAATACGCATTTTTCTACTCTTTAGTGTTGCTAATGGACAACTAAATGCGAGAAATAATTAGCTAAAGTAGGCGTTATTCATGCTTTATCTGAGTTAACATACTTTTGGAGCTCGCTCCGAGAAATCTCTTCTTCGAACGCGCTCCAAGTTAACAGATTGTTCCGCTCAGCCGTCGATATAGTCAAGTCCATAGATATAGTAAACGGGAAAAATATACATAGTAAATAGGGGAAATGATAGGTTTCTTTGCGCTGAAAAAATTAACAATTCTACATATTGTTACATATAAGTTTGCGTGAATCTAAGCTCAAGTTGTAATTTTTCGTAAATATAATGAAAAGCATTATTGAAATGCGTATGTCGGCCGAGCTGTCCAACAAAAATTTACCATCGACAAAACACACATGTGTGCAGGGGTTTGTCACACATATTATCAGAAAAGCTACAAAGATTAGTTTGGATAAAGTCTTAAACTTTTGCCGACTCTATTTCAAATGAAAATCAGTTATATGAATAATAATAAATAAATAATTAAAAAATAAATAAATAAATATATGGATAAGTATATAGATAAATACATAGATAAGTAAATAAATAAATAAGTAAATAAATAAATAGACAGACAAACATTCAGATAGATAAATGCTCTTGAAATAATTTAGTATTTAAGAACTAACATAGTAGTTCTTTACTTTGTATTCTTATACAAATGATAAAATTACCAAAATTTTTATTAGTTTTTATTGTATAATCCGTAGCGTCATATGCATTGATTCTTTGAATGTTGCTGTAGACAATTAAGTTCTTTTTTTATTCTAACGGTACTGGCAGAATTCTCTCCATCCAAACAAAGTACTCGCATGTTTTAGAAACCATTTTTTATCTATATTGATTATTGGCAAAGCCTCTAACGTACGCGCCCATATATGGATGTCTGAGACTTAAAGGGTTAAAACCATGAAAACTAAATAGCAGTTTTTAAATGCGTACATTCGATGGTATAGAAAGGCGTTGTTACGAAATTAGCGCGTTAATTTTCAAACATTCACTAATGCGAAAGCTCGAGTATCACTCTGTCATTTCGAAAATTCAGAAAATGTTAATGCTGGAACGCTACAGTTTCATATTTGATCGAACAGTAAATAATATATATAGAAAACTTTTTTTATCTCTTAAATGGGAGTTACATACAACTCGAATAATTTATTTAAAGAAAAATAATACCTTTAAATATGATTTTTAATTAGATCTTATAAATGATTATTTATTTATTTATATAATATTTAGATTAATGGACATGACTGCTCTTTATAATATTATAAGTCGTTCTGCCCTTAAAATTAATTAAATTTTTATAACAAACAATATTAACATAGTAATTTGTTACTTTCAGTATATATTCTTCGATAATAATCCATCGGTGAAATTAAAAAGATAATGTTTTTTGGATTCTTTAAAGAAAGCTCATTAGCGCTATTCACGCATCACTTTCTCCATTCATATTGTTTTCCTTTATATGAATTCGCCTTTTTGAATTTTACGGAAGGCAATCACTTTATTTTTAATATGCAATAGTGCCATTAGTTTACTTTTATCCCTTAAATTAGTCCAATGTTGTAGAAACCATTTTTGAAGATTATGATTATTTTTCAGTGTAAAATAAAATTTGCTGGTTTTTATTTAAAGTACTTATATTTCTTTGCAAAACAGTTCCTCACGACGTCATGACATACTTAATATAATGACATTAAAACGACACAACAAGGTTTTCCGGACATCAAACTTTCAAAGTTGAGGAAAGAAAACAAAGGTTTCGTTTGCCCGCATGTTTTATACTACGAGTACATATAATACCGTAGCCTTGTAACAATCCGTATGCCTGGTTTTATCTGATATTTGACACCGAGCAAAGCTTCCCAAGACTACATAGATTGGCCTAGACTGGATAACAGTATTTTGTATTTGAATGATTATAATATCATAATTCGCGTCTTTGCACTTGCCATTGTAAGTTTCCAATAAATTGTACCATCCTGGCAAAAAAAGATTTTATATATAATCATATGTGATTATATATAATCTTATATAATCATACATAGTTATATATGAAATTTTCATATGATCATGTGTAATCATATATATATATATATATATATATATATATATATATATATATATATAACATTTACGATTATGTATGAAAATATTTGATCACAAATGATCATATATGAGTATACATGGTATTTCATTTGCACCTAAGTATTTCATTTATATATGTTCATATCAGGCCCGGATCCAGAAGCCTTGCTTAGGGGAGGGGGTGGGTGGATAGTCTTACCTACTCAAGGCAGTTACTACATTTATTACTATTTACTGCTACTGCTTATTCCTAAAAGTTGTTGTTTAAAAGGTGTCAATATTTCTTAATAAATAATACTTAATATATAATATAGTTTGTGCGTTACTATCTCTATTACATCGTTCATTACAATTTGTTACGTTTGAATTGCTTGAAAAATTTAGATTATAGTAGTAGTAGTTTTATTCCGTATAGATTTTTACATCTTTTTACCTTCCGCTCTTTCATATTACATAATTTATTTACATTAAATTTTACATTTTCTTTTGTTTCGTTTGCTTACACATAGCATATTTTTCAACTATCTAAAAATATACATTCTATACAGTTTTCCTCGCTTTTTTTCTTTATTTACATTCCATCAGTTCCAGCCTAGCTTACATAATGCACGCTCCCATCATTTTTTCTTTATTTACCCTGTATTCTCCATCGGTACTCGATTTAGCTAGTTTTTCGAAATTTCTATTAAAGTCACATATCCCCAGTATCGGTTCCCCTCTAAGTACTTCCCTTATTTTAAGAGTCAAATCCTTGACAGTGCCTATCACCTCTACTATATCCACCCATCTCTTACTTATATGCTCTTTTGCCCTTTCACACACCCATCTGCGTTCTGATGTCTCCCTTTCCTCTGTACAAACTCTACATATGCTATATTTGAAATCTTTATACCCCTTTTTATCCATTTATATTCCTCACAATATTTTGATTTGTCTATTTCCCCCCAATCTGCCTGAATTTCTTAATCTATTTTTATATTCACCCCTCTCTTAACATTGTTACTTAATTCATCTATATCCCTTTTCTCATATATTCCTCTTAAAGTCTGCCCGTCTCCTATCTCTCTGAAAGATTTTTCTATCTCTTTCCGCCACGTTGTTGGATACCCATTTAAGATTCCCCTTAGTTCTTCCCTTAGACAAACCAATGGCCACTTTCCTTCCTCCATTTTTTGTATACGTAATAAATATTCTGCCTTCTGCCATTCTGTATTCTGCCCTTCTCCACATTTCAATTCCCATGCTCCTTCTCCCCGCTTCCATTCTCCATATGTATCCTGGAGTGTTTAAATTTAAACCCATTGCCATTTTGATGAATTTATTTTGCACTTTGAATGATGCCACTTTCATGTAATTCAGGAGCCAACTTAAAATCGAGTTGTACCGTTGTTCCATCCATCCCCTCAATTTATAAAGTTTGAGGAAGCTAAGTGCTAATGAATTGGCAGCGGTTTTTTAAGTACAATTTTTGTTAGATATCATTAGTTTTAAAACACATCCGTTGTGCATGCTAATTTATGACAGAAGAAATTGTTGTTACTGCTTTGTTTCGGTTATGACACTTTAAATCCCAATATTAAAAATTGTAAAATGGTGAAAATTTAACTATTTACTTATACCTTCATCTAATTAAAATATAATATTTTTGTCACAACAATAGTTCTTAATTTATATTTTGTATAAATACAATATGAAGAGTACATAAGTATTAATAGTTAACGAGTTATCTTACTATATCCAGCATTAATCTAATTACATGATACACGCCAGTAAATTCTCACTATGTTTGAGTGAATAAACAATAATTTTCGAGTGATTATATACACTACTCAAATCGAGTAAGAATTGAAAAATCGTTGGTCGCCATGTTGTTCTAAAAGAGTAAATTATTTCATTTCCTCAATTTTTGCGAAATATGCTTCATACGAGTATAACGTAAATTTTAATACTGCGGTTTTTTCTTTTGTCCATCGATAAAAAATTCTAATTTTATTTTAAAAGGCAAATTTTATACTCTTTTGTATTTATGTATGTATTTATTGAAGATATTCTCTGTTAATATAATAGACATATAAATAAATATTTAAGTTTGATATAATTAATTACCATAGTGATATATTGCATATAATTTTACATTATAACGCCGATTAATAAATGTATTCAATGTTCAAGAAATTCTGAATGAAGTTATGCTTCATTGAGGCAAAGTAATGCTATAAATTCAATTATGTTAGTATATATTTATCGCTCTTATCTTTATAAAAATACGTAGTTATTATTAAATGCACCTGTTTGTCTGTGTCAGAAGGTTAATTGTCATCATATTGATAAAGTAGAAGTAAACTAAATGAATAGTCAGAAATCATGTGACTGACTATTAACTAAAGATAGTAAAAGTACGAGGGTATTTTACGTAATATGACGTTTTGAGTAGATACGCGTTTATCTACATTACCTATCAGTTCTTATGGTAAAGTCGTATAGTAAGTGCTTCAGAAAGTCAAGACTAACCCTGCAGAGACTTCCTTTATGTATTATTTAACTACTTGGCGCCGTAGCGTACTCCTTGGTGTCGATATTTTGGGATTCGCCTTGGTCAAGGTAGTACCAGCGCCGCATGTGGCGGAATCTGGAAGTGAACTAATGGGTGTTAAAGCTGATAAATACAAAGGGAAATGATTCTCAACTGCACCATCTGTTACAAAAATTTCAGAAAGACACGCGTTTTTAGTTTCTTCCGACAAAAAAATTACTGGGTTTAGATACTCTAATGCACCAAATCCATTATCAATAATACAATATTAATAAATGAATTTTAAAAATGTTAAACAAAACAATACAAATATACAAAAATTTGTAATAAAGACCGTCTCAAGCCTATAAAACTCAGAGAGCATTCATAGGAATCAATAAAAAAGTTGTATAATAACTATATATCAGTAAGCAGTTGTTATAATTGAATATTCTTGAGTAGAAGTAAACAAATAAAATTTAGCTTCCTGTTAATATTCAACGACTCAATATTCATAACAATAGTCTCCGTCGATAATGTTCCTCAATAGACTTACGTTTTCTACCGCGTGAAACAGCAATTTTGGGGTGTTTTTTGAGGTTAGGGATGAACGCTTGAGGTATCGGTAAAAAGGGGGTCAGATTCGTGTTCAACAGCTCAAGATACATAAAAATACGATTTGTCAATAATTTTCCTCACGTAGATCATAGGACCTATCTCTCAACCGCGTGAAATAGCAATTTTGGGGTGTTTTTTGAGGTTGGGGATGAACCCTTGAGGTATCGGTAAAAAGGGGGTCAGATTCGTGTTCAACAGCTCAAGATACATAAAAATACGATTTGTCAATAATATTCCTCACGTAGATCATAGGACCTATCTCTCAACCGCGTGAAATAGCAATTTTGGGGTGTTTTTTGAGGTTAGGGATGAACCCTTGAGGTATCGGTAAAAAGGGGGTCAGATTCGTGTTCAACAGCTCAAGATACATAAAATTACGCTCTGTCAATAATTTTCCTCACGTAGATCACAGGACCTACCTCTCAACCGCGTGAAACAGCAATTTTGAGGTGTTTTTTGAGGTTAGGGACTAACACTTGAAGTATCGGTACAAAAGAGGGTCGGATTCGTGTTCAGCAGCTCAAGATACATAAAAATACGGTCTGTCAATAATTTTCCTCACGTAGATTACAGGACCTACCTCTCAACCGCGTGAAACAGCAATTTTGGGGTGTTTTTTGAGGTTAGGGGCGAACGCTTGAGGTATTGGTAAAATAGAGGGTCGAATTCGTGTTCAGCAGCTCCAAATACATAAAATTACGCTCTGTCAATAATTTTCCTCACGTAGATCACAGGACCTACCTCACAACCGCGTGAAACAACAATTATGGGGTGTTTTTTGAGGTTAGGAACGAACGCTTGAGGTATCGCTAAAAAAGAGGGTCGGATTCGTGTTCAGCAGTTCAAAATACATAAAAATAGTCGTTGCTTGGATTTTTTCGGAACTCCTGTGATTTCTAACAGCTTGATCGTTGTGTAAAGTAGTATTTCTTTAAGGTTAGGGAACGTGCAGCTCTGTCTGAAAACGAAATTTTAAAAATAGCCACGCGCTAATCAAAAGTACATAAAAAATGCTAAATTTTTCATATTTTTAAAAATTTTTAAGTCGAAAGGAATTTTAAGCAGGGCGATGTTTCGGTTGACGTGGAACGTCATATATATATATATATATACTACGGACAGCAGACGCCTGAGCACAGAGATACATTTTTTATCTTTAATAAATTTCGAACAATGATTCGCAGACACAAAAATTCTATTAGCCTTAACACTTTTTCGACTTCTTGATATGACCTAAAATACATCAATGTCGCTTATAATATCGTTCAAATTAATTAAAAACTGAGTATTTTCTATGTTTCCCTTTGTATTTATCAGCTGTAACCCCCATTAGCCCACTTCAGATTCCGCCACATGCGGCGCTGGCGCTACCTTGATCAAGGCGAATTAGTAGGCCTAGGAATTGTAAAGAAGCAACCGCCGTTTTTATCGACATCAATTGTCTTTTGCCTTACAATACATGTTGATGTAAGTATTGGACAAAATAACTGGAGCAATATTCTTAACAATTCTTGATTTATTAATTCCTTTTTCCAAATATGAAAAGATCCTATTTGCGAATAGGATGTATATGCAATTCTTGTATTGGTGAATAGGATTTAATAGATTGCTCACACTAGGGGACGCTACTTGTTAATTACGTAACACGAGTTAACTACGCTAATCAAAATAGAGACCAAATATAGCAGCGCGAATATTTGAATATAGTTTAAATAATTAATTGAATTTAAGCTAATAAAAATACATCACATTCGTATGGCCATTTTACCAACCGATAAACGTCAACGAAAGTTACACTTTTCGTATCGAAAATACACTCTACGGCAAAAACTAATTAATTGTTCTAATATAGAATTTGTTGTTCTTATAAATTAATTTTAAATAGCTATATCTCTTTTTAATTAGGAGCTCAAAAAATGTGCGCTGATTTATTATTGATGGTTTAATTCACAATAGTTAATTCAACTAGCTGTAGCCATAATCTTATTTTTATTATACATTTATATTTTTAATTTGCATCTATATATAAATTAAATCTGCTTTAAGCAGTTTTCGGTATATACCATTATTTTTTTAAATTAATAATTTTAATTTTATACATTAATTTCACCTTGAATTTGAATTCAACAACATCTAAAATCACATAAGTAGATCGTTCATACGTATCATTTTTACCCAGATTTTTAAGAAATAAAACGTGAAAGATACTGATATGGGTGATTGTCAAAAAGCTGGCTCTTTTTAATAGTATGATTTTGAAAAAAATAAAGTCTTTGAAACCGAAAATTAAAAATATGATGTAATAATATTAATTGTATAAATAAAGAAAATTAAAATAGGCGAGATCAGAAAACACTTTTATGTAGTTAAAGAAATATTACAATGTTGAAAGTTGCTTATAACCAATTCTTTTAAATTACAAATTTATAGAGTATAACTTTCATTTAATATTGTTTGATATATATTACCTTACATGAAGTATCTCTTGTTTAACACAAATTAAAAATTGCATCGTTTATTACAGAATTAAACTGTTGTTTATTTACCAATTTGTCGTATTCGATGCTACCGCCTTCGATTATTTTAGTACATTTAACGTAATCATTGGACGGACAAGACATTTGTGCCGTACATATTTTTTCAGTAATTTATTTATTTAAATGCACCAGATGTATGTGAAATTAAGAAATAAGTAGTTCCTCTGTCCTTTTAAACGACAAATTCGATTTAAATATTTATTTTTCAAACTGAATGCTCCGTTAAAGAATTTTTCGCTGGACAGACAAGACATATAATAAAGGTACGGTAGTAGAAGTGCAACATTAACTAATTATTAATAGAAAACAATACTAATAAATAAGTATACGTGAACTTTTTTTACAAAATGTATGTAAGAGTTACAAGAAGGAATAGGTTGCATTTTATTTTTTAAATATTTTAATACAACTCTCTTTGAATAAAGCAAAATTTAGTGTATTACTAAATTTCTTGGTATATTCGGATGAAATTAAGGCTTGGGACGGACAAGACATTTTGCATAGTTTTTTATTTTTTACGCAGAATAGAAAATACTGGATATTCTGAAAATTTTGCAGATTCTTGCTTACGATAGTCCAATTGTAGTACTATTTTTTTTGAGATTCATATAATGCCCTGTTACCTTGTAAAACAAGAGGGACAAGAATTGTTCAACTTGTTAACAAACACCCATATACATTATTTCATTAATCTTCAAATACCTTTTCAATCAATATTTCAAAATATCAATGGAAAAGTTATAAAAAAAAACAGAAATATCACCATTTATAAGTAATTTTATACTCTTTTAAATGCAAAATGAAACGATCATAGAGCTCTCCTTGCCTCAGCTTGCCTACCGATACAAGACGCTCAAGCTGTCAAGGGATCGATTCCCGGTGAAAATTCTTGAGAATTTTTTTCTTCGAGCTCTTCGTCTGGAAAAGATCTTTGACTACGCATTGTGCTTTGATGCAGAACGTATGCGCCCATATTCGCTGTGAGCGTCTGCTTGGAGGGGATAAATGAAGTGATCCAAGCGCCCATGGTGACGAAAAGTGGCAAAATGTTTACCCGTAAATGTATTACTATATATATTGTCGATACATATGACCTAATCTCAAAAGTCATTGAGAAGAATGTAATTTAGTCAACTTAAAATGATTTTCTTATGTCTCTTTATACATCAAATTAATGCTGCACCTATATAGATTCATACTGTAGACAATAATTGGACAAAAATCTTTATTTCCGGTGTTATCTCAGTTTGTAACAAATTCCCCATATGATGTGTGTTGAATTGTCCAACATTAATGTCAACACCATGTCAACTCCATGTCAAGCCAGAGGGCGCGTCATGTCGTGCTCACAGAGAATAGCTTCTTTAAAAGTGTCTGAGACGCTAGTAAGCAGGTTATGGGTTTCGCTCTACCGACATCGCACAACACAACAAATAAGTATATAAAATACAAATGTAAAATACAAAATCACATATGCATTGTGACATATCGGAATCCCAAAAAAGACACCCGGCCATTAAATACAAAGAAAGAACGAATTAAACAAACATATTATTTCTAAAATACAAAAATAATTTATCTTATCGATTTCAGAATAATGCAAAACATCGTATAGTAAAGAAATCATTGTAAAAGAAAAACGGATCGATGAATCTCAAAATAACTTTTTGATTTAGAATCTTCATTTAAAAATTAAAAAAATGAGTTCTGTGTTGCAAAAAATCACGGCGCCATTCTCAAGATATGAATAATAGAAAAAAAATTTAGAGAAAAAACATAACCTCAAATATAGGAATGTAAAGGTTGTTATAATGTGGGCTTCTAACAATCTCAAGAGATAGTAAAAAGCTACATTTCTGGAAATTTTGATAAGGAATAATGACGTTTTACTTAAGTTATCGTTCGCCAAAATAGCCGATTCTTTTTACAAAATGATTCTTTATCTCGAAAAAAGAACAGAATAAAGACTTAAAAATTTTACAAAATATTCTTATCCAAATTCCTAATTACCTCAAATTTTTTAAAAACTTTTTCATGTTATATTTCCTAGATATCACCTATTAAACAAAACAGGACGTTTTCGTGTATAACAGAGAAAAGAAAATAGCTTATTCAAAAATTTCGGTTCGAAAAAGATAGGTAAATTTGTGCTCTTTCAAATATAAATAAAAAATGATTATTTCAAACATACCAAAAAACCCAAAATACTGAAACTCAAAAGTCGAAAAACCGTTAAAAAAACAAAAAAAACATCGAAAAACGATACAAATTTTCTTACAGCCCCTTCTTTTAAATAAAACAAAATCATTGAGCTCTGAAACATTAATTTTGACCGTGAATGTTCAGAGTAATCTTTATCCTCATCCGCCCACGCAACAAACACATACACACACACACACACCCACACACACACACACACACACACACCCACACACACACCCACACCCACACACACACACACACACACACACGCGCACGCACGCACGCACGCACGCACGTACACAAATACACACGCGAACACACAGACGTACATACACATTCACATACACACACACATCCATACAGACATTTTCTAAAAATTGTGTATTATTTTACCATCAGAAAGCTTCCTCTATAAGGAAGCAAAAGCTACAATTTTATGTACCGTATGATTCTTTTTCGATCATACCCGTGCAGGAATTTCAGAGAGCGTCCCCGCGATTAGCCCCGATCCCAACCCGATATTCGGACCAACGGAAGTCAGCCCGGATTCAGACCCGGTCTCCCTGTCTTATCCACGTATTGAGTGGGTCTCACGGATTCCCTGCCTGAATCCTGTCTGATATTCTGAGGTCCGCGTTTATTAATTTTGAGGTTGTGATTCTTTCATAACACAAAATCTCATCCGAAATCCTAATTTTTAGTAAGCAAGGAAAAGTGGTGGATAACACGTCGGAATCTAACTAGTATTTCCTATCATCTACTAACAAGGAAACTACCCGAGGTGCACCTCACCGATTTTATTGATATTGTGATATGTTGTAGTACATCAAAAAGTATTAGACAAGTATTTTTGTTTACGTGCTAATCCGGCGATTTAAGGGGTGAAAACCACCCTTAAGATTTACCCTTAAAACCAGTTTTTTTTTAATATTTCAAAAACGAATTGAAATTTTCCGATGAAACCAACGCCAATTTGTTTCTTTTCAAAATACCCTTCTGCGGTATTCGCTTTCACTCTGAAGAGTTGTATCCCTTATTTTGTATAAGGGTATATATGACTTTTTTCGTTTTTTCTTTCTTCAGAAATTTCTTAATTAACCGAATTTTATAAAAAATCGTTCTATTATAAACAATATTAAAATTAAAAGTTAACCTATCCCGGGAGTTTAAAAAAAAAATATTTAAAGGGGTAACTACCCCCTAACACGAGTTTCCTGACATAGGCCTTAATAATTTACTTAATTTTGTAATATATTGTAAAACATTGCAATAGTTAGATGTTCTTGGTGTAAAAAGTCTCTATATTTGAAACATTTTTTTACGACTACCATTATTTTTCATTGTATAAACACTAATTAACATTAATTCAGAACATATAACTATTAATTAATGCACTAATTTGTATTTAATAAAGATTACCAAATTATTAGAAATATAGAAATTTTAAAAATTATATTGATATGTAGAAAAATTGTAGAATACAAAATCAACATCAATATACAATATACAATATATAGTTTGTATGATAATTTATATATATTAAAAAGAAAATCAAATTTATTTTTACATAAAATAAGGTATCTAATCTTTCGTATAAAAGCAGAAAAGCGCCCTTTACAAAGAAAAAATTGGCATTGAGTTAATTGGAAAATTTCAATTTGTTTTTGATATATTAAAAAAAAGATTTTCAGGGGTGAAGTATAAGGGTAATTTTCACCCCTAAAATGGTCGTATAAGTATGTATGTATATATTTGTTATGTTTTTTTCATGTTTTACAATATATTACAAAATTAAGTAAATTATTAAGGCCTATGTCAGGAAACTCGTGTTAGGGGGTAGTTACCCCTTTAAATATTTTTTTTTTAAACTCCCGGGATAGGTTAACTTTTAATTTTAATATTGTTTATAATAGAACGATTTTTTATAAAATTCGGTTAATTAAGAAATTTCTGAAGAAAGAAAAGACGAAAAAAGTCATATATACCCTTATACAAAATAAGGGATACAACTCTTCAGAGTGAAAGCGAATACCGCAGAAGGGTATTTTGAAAAGAAACAAATTGGCGTTGGTTTCATCGGAAAATTTCAATTCGTTTTTGAAATATTAAAAAAAAACTGGTTTTAAGGGTAAATCTTAAGGGTGGTTTTCACCCCTTAAATCGCCGGATTAGCACGTAATAAAAAATACTTGTCTAATACTTTTTGATGTACTACAACATATCACAATATCAAGAAAATTGACGTAACCTATCGGCAAGATAGATCTCTATATTGAAATTATCACTTATTTTTTTTAACGTTAAAGCATTTTTTTATTAATCTTTTCATGTTCATATACTATTATTATTGTTTTGAAAGTAATATAACAATAAAGCAAGTGAACCAATTACTGTGTCCTTCGATATATGCATTTTAAAAATATTAAATCATAAGGTTATTCGGTGAAATAATAATCGATATAGAGCACAGTAATTGGCTCAAATATCCTAGTTATAACAATTAATATGATAAATGGTACTATTATTTTTATTAATTTAGTTATTATTATTTTGATTGTTAATATTGTTGTCATTATTACAATTTTAATTGCAAAGTTCATATTTATTTATTATAGAGATTAATTTATACGCGTGAATAGTGGGTAAGGTAGGTATCCCGTGGATAATTCACATCTCCTTATTTATTCTACAACTATAAATAAATCTTTCATACTTGTAAGGTTTTTAAATACCAACACATTTGTAAAGTGATTAATTAAAATTATTAAGTGACTGTCGGCTATTGATGTCCTTGTCTAAGCAAGTTTTCGATATTCGGAATAAGAAAGATTTCACAAAAAGTTATCTATATTCTAAAATCAGTTGTAATAATTGTTTTTGTTTTTCCTTAAACGAAACGATCGATAGATACTTTTTGGGACTTATAATATTTATTAATATTTATTGTTCTCAAACGAAAAGGGAAATGTTTAGTTTTATGTTAATCAAATCATTCCTCTGTGGAAATCATAAAATGTAATAAATTGCAAGGAAACGTTAGAAAACGTAGAAAAGTGTGAGTAATCATAAGAAAACGTAATAAATCTAAGAAAACGTAATAAAGAGTAAGAAACTATTGAATTTCAGATATATTTTACGTTTTATTGCGTTTTCATACATTTTCTTACGTTCTTTTACGTTTCCTTACGTTTCCTTATGTTTTATTACTTTAGATTATATTTTCACATTGAAAATTCCGTTCATTAAAAAGACTTCGTGTCCAATATTCCAGAAAAATATTTTCTAAGTGCCAATGCTTCTTAGTAACTTAAAGTTTATATTTTGTACACGTGAATTGGTTTGTACATGCCTCGCCACCTATCGGTGGAAAATTCTAGCTATATTTTTTTCATGTAATACGTACGAAATCGTAATAGAGCACGACAAACCGTAGGATACCGCGAAAAAACGTAAGAGTGTCCGAAGTCGAACAGTTTTCGTAGGTTTTCTTATGTTTTCTTAGGTTTTCTTACTTTTTCTTATGTTTTATTACTTTTTTTATTTCCACAAGGGTTATTTAAATAAAGGTTATTATTTAAATAAAGAAATAAATTAATAAATAACAAAAAATATGTATGGACAGTAGAAATCTGGTGTCAGTAATTAATTGAAAAATTTAATTTTCTTTAAATTTTCATGAAATTTTATTGTTAACTGTTTGAGAAAAATAAATTTTCAATCAATTTTTCTCCTACAATAATTAATAAGAACCTTTGAAAATTTAACTGAAGAGATGTGTGGTATGAATTTGAAGTTGAATGACGAGAGAAAATTATTCCTCGACTGCGTCTCGAGCGGTAAAACAGCGCGTCGCGCGTACACAAGTCACTTTACTTCTAGGCAGAGCATGGGGTACTGTACGGCCTGCTGATATGCGTACAGTCATTTCTTTACGGGGGTGTGGTGAAAAGTTGTATACGCACCTCTGGAGTACAGTAGGCAAGCATGCACTGTGTGAAATGCCTTAAATGTTTTAAATGTTTTAAAAGTAGCTCTACGAAGAAAGCTTTTAATTTAGCTATGCTTCCGCCAACTGAATTAGCTGCAAAACAGTATACGTTTAGAGCATATTATCAAGTGTAACAATGGCTCGGTAATTCGTTGGACCCGTCGCAATGGGGTTGGAGTGTTAGGAATAATAAATTACAACCAACATATACAACTGATTTACTAGTTCCTGAAAATATTTTTACAAGACATCAGTTGTAAATGTACAAAGGGCTGCACAAAATCTTGTAGTTGTGTAAAACACGGATTAAAATGTTCCGATTATTGCGCAGGATGCCACGGTCAAACTTGTAAAAATTGCGAAGAAAAGGTATTAGACAGTAATATAGATGTAGAAGATAGTAGCGAACTTGATATTGATGGCGACAATGATGTACAATTCCATGTAAATACAGACATATTAACAGCAAACGAATGCGTTTCCGACAACGAAGACAGCGACGACGGAATTCCGTGTAAAAAAAAAGTATGCCAATTAATGTAATAAATGAACTCGTATTATAAATAAATTCTGTAAATTATGTAAATTTAATGAAATTGTCAATATTTTACGATTATTTACACCTTATCTCCTGTTATTCAATGTACTATATGCATTAAATAAGAATTATATTAATTTATAACATTATTACGCATTAATTCTTCAATTTAATACTAATTTACAATGAACAATATATGCCCAATAAGGATATTATGATTAGCACTAATTTTTAGCAACATTTAAAAATTCTTGATTATGGAAATCGACCACCGATTGTTTATTTTTTAAAATTGATAAATGTAACTATGAAAATTGAAATTCTCTCGTTTTTCTATCCCAATTAAAAAAAATCGTCAAAATCGGTGCAGTAAAAGCCGAGATATATCATCCTGAAGCGAGCGCGCCAATTTTGAAGCGACGATTTCAAGTTTCGCAGCCTATCCCCACCCCTCCGAATTTCGGCTCCGAGCGCGTACTACACAATGTTTATGCGAATTTTTGAGCGCGATGCACACGTGTAATGTAATTTTTGAAAGCAGATACGAAAACATCTCGGAAAAACCTATCGATTGGTATATAATTTATTGTTACATCATTAACCGTTACGCCGCATACCCTTCCCGACTTTGCATGTTGTTAATATCTCAACATCTACTGGACCGAATTGGATGATTTTTTTTAAAAAAAGCGTCTTTCCGAGTACTATTTTCCTATACTTTTCGGTTTTTTCCCACTCGCAAATCCCGCTTCACAGGTTTATTTGTTTAAAAGCAAAAATTTTCAAACTTTTTAAAACTGCTCAAAAAGTTATTAAAAAGTGAAAAATGGTTGAGATAGCAATTGTATATGATAGTTTAAGGGTCCAAGAAGGTGTAAAAGCGCGGGCGCAAAAAAATATTCATAACTTTGAGCCTGGCACAAAATTAAAAAAAAGATTTTTTTTCCAGGTAGGTTACTTATCAATTGCATTATGCAAAAACTGTCAGTCCGATCTTAATCGACCTTGCGGCACTCGTTTTGTATTGCAGTCAAGTACTTTTCTCTACATTTATGGCGTGATTGGGTTATTTTTTCATTGTTAAATAAATAATTTAAAATTACCTTGTTTTTTACCTACTTTTTTTTGCACTTTCGAGCATTTTGCAGCGAACATTTCAAATCTACGGATATCGGACCAACCCTATCTTGTAGAAAATTTCATAATGAATAAATTTATAAGTATACATTTTTTCTCTAAAATGCATACTTACCGAGTTATATGCGATTGTTTCCGGAAAAAAAGGCGATTTTCGCATTTTTTTTTCACTTTTTCGTTGTTTATGCAAATAGCACACCTTTTTGAGCTAGCGCACCTCGATTCAACACCTTGTAACTTTATTTATACTCGCGGATACACCGGCGGTACGAATGAGATTTTCACATTATTCACCCTTTAATGGACCCTTTTCCACTATATGTATATCGCATATAAGGAGATCGACTCATTTAAATTTTCAGTAGTATTTTAATTAAGACTGTCGCACGCAGTAACACTACTATCATTTATCAACAAAGTTACCATGTGGCGTTAAAGACAAAACCTATATTATAAATAAGTTAATCAAAAGGCGTTACGTATTTATATAAGAATCTTCAAAGCATTGTTCTTTATCCTGATTGAATACAGCGATCATGAAAGTTTATGTGCATCAATATTCATCATGTAGCATCTAAGGTATCGATGTTAAAAAATCGATTATCAAAACTATCAATACTGAAAAATCGATTATTGTTTAAATGAATCAGAATATCGATTAAGAAATTGATACTTTTCTCCAGATTTGTTACATATTAATAATCATACTTTTATAAATAAATAAACAGTTTTCAGTTTCAAAAAATTACTGAATTTATACTTTTTACATTTATTTTACTTTTGAATATGACCTAAATTGACAAACCAGTATATAAAGTTGAAAAACAAAATGTAATTTAATATTTACACAAAGTAAAAGGTTGGCAACTATAATTTGTTTTTCCAATCATCTCCAATATACTTTAACGATATCTTTAACTTCTAATTTTTAAATTGATTTTAAATAAAATTATCTTTTAATTATGATTTCTCATAACATGAGATATCAAAGGAAAAGGTGAAAAATTGTGGGATTATGTAGTAAATTCAAAGTATAATGGAATCGCGGTGCTCTCCATAGCACAGCTTATGTATACATACGTATACCTATGTTTCCCATAGAGGTGCTACCAAGCTGCTTGATAAATCTTTTATTTTAAAAATTAGTAAAAAAAGGATTGTTTTATGAATTATATAATTGTATTTTTTTATTTATAGTCAAACGAAAATTATTAGGATATGCATACAAAAAACATGAGAAACTCAATACGATACTTTTTGCCCCGATACTTAGTTTGAAAAATATCACGTAGCAAAATAAAACAAAACTTAAAATATGAGAAAAAAGTATTGATACTTAAAAAAAGTAGCGACCGGCTTTACAGATATCGAGTAGTATCACCCATCACTGATTGTAGGCGTTTGGCGGTTCCTCGAAGATATCTAGATTATCATTTTCTCATCCAAATGTTTTTTTTTCCGATCCTTTAAATATCACTAGGCTGAAATTTCATCGGTTCCTCCCCTTAATAAACCTTGTAGAACTGAGTGTCTGTTGTAATATTTAATATAAGAATCGCGCATTTTAATTCTGTACAGTTTAACATTGATCAATATATCTATATTTGGCCAATGCTAAATTGTGCGCAATTATAATATGCATGATTCTTATGTACATGAGCCAGAACTCTATAATTTTTACTTAAGATATATCATCAATTTTTATTTATTTAATAAGAAATAAAATAAATATTAAGACTATGTAGTCAGAGCGTGTATTCGATTTACGCTGATTTACTATACGTAAATTAGTTAAAAAATATAGACAAATATAGATATACTCTGTCGATTGTGTGGAGGGGATGTGGAGGGAATGTACGGGCCAATGTAGAAGTAATGCATTAAAAGTGGAGAAAATGTGGAGGGGCGTGGAGGGGGGTGTAGGAGAATGTGGAGGGGGTGTGGATGGAGTGTGGAGGGAATGTGGAGGGGTGTAGAGGGGATAAAGGGGGTGGAGGGGCAAATAAGTAAAAAAATATCGTAGTTTTTGAAACAATTTAACGTTATTATGTAGAGGGGGTGGAGGGGGGTGGAGTGAATTAATAACGCTTACGATTATATAATATAGGAAGATATGTATTTCAGACAAATTTGATTTTTGGAATCTGTGGTGCGGCAAAGTGTTGTGAATTAGTAAATATTAAAATGACTGATGGGGGGCCTTCAAGTGAATCAGTAGATAGAAGTTTGATAAAAATAATTCCATTTCAGAGTGTTGAAAATTTGGAGAGAGTTTAATTAAAAAAAACACAAAATATATTTAAGATGATGCTAAACCCCCTGTTGCCGTCAAATGCGGGGAACCACTTATTTCATTCAATTTTCAATTTAGAGAAAATATCTCTCTGGAAAGTTGTTTTTGATTAGGACAATAAAAATTGAAAATCAAATTAGAAAAATGGTTCCTCGGAGTTATCGGTGACAGGTGGCTTTAGCATCACCTTAATTTCAAAGAAATTTCATCACACATTGAGAATGCTAAAAATTTTCATTGTTCTGGTTCATCAAAAAAAATAAAATTGGAAAAACTGATTATGGATGAAGAAAATGATGTATACGAACAGCATGGTCCAGTTAATTTTTATAATTGTGAAAATATCACTGTTCATTTTAATAATTACTCATGTGGTCATGATAACTGTGTTCGACATGAAAGAAATTAATTATATAGGTTACAAGCAAAGTGTTTTCTGTAAATATTTCTTTATTATATGGTATGTATTATGTACCTACAGTTTTATTTCAATAAAAGAAGAAAATAAAAAATATATTGACTTCTATTTGATTTTTAAACATTATTATATTGAAATGATGAAATTCAGTAAATTAGATCAAAAACATTTTATTTAATAATACAAAATTATACAATATTTTTGGCACGATCTCAACACTAAGTATTTGTACTAATTAAAAATATAAAACTATTATATAACATGTATTTAGTACAATGGTGGATTTTTAATACGTGAAAGTCTTTTGAATGGTTATGTGAAAAGAAATGCGTTATCAATAGATGAGTTTTAATGAATTTTTCCTAATTGTAATTCATACGATTATCTTCTTATTGTAAAAAAAAATTTAGTTTGATAGTTTGCTTACTTTAAGAGGGTTAGGTATTTAAGGAAGTGCAGACGACTGATGTAAGTCACTACCCACACAGCATGAAATATTTCCTAAATATAACTGTAATATTTCTTGTAAGATTTGAAATATTACAGAAATATTTCAGTGAAATATTACTGTAATATTGTTATGTCCGCCTATATGGGGCATTGTAATATTTCATGTAATGTTCAAGAAATATTTCATGAATATTTCGTGTAATATTTCATGAAATATATCCGAAATATTAAGTAAATATTCCAAATTATAAACATTACTATATAAAGAAATATTTCACGGAATATTTCTGAAATATTTCAGAAATGTTTTGCGTAATATTACATGAAATGTTTCTGTAATATCTCTGTAATATTTCCAACATAGAACGGCTTTTCTGAATCTTTCTTGGAATATTTCAGAAATATTTCAGAAATGTTTAGCGTAATATTACATGAAATGTTTCTGAAATATCTCTGTAATATTTCCAACATAGAACGGCTTTTCTGAATCTTTCTTGGAATATTTCAGAAATATTTCAGAAATGTTTAGCGTAATATTACATGAAATGTTTCTGAAATATCTCTATAATATTTCCAACATAGAACGGCTTTTCTGAATCTTTCTTGGAATATTTCAGAAATATTTCAGAAATGTTTAGCGTAATATTGCATGAAATGCTTCTGAAATATCTCTGTAATATTTCCAACATAGAACGGCTTTTCCGAATCTTTCTTGGAATATTTCAGAAATATTTCAGAAATGTTTCGCATAATATTGCATGAAATGTTTCTGAAATATCTCTATAATATTTCCAACATAGAACGGCTTTTCTGAATCTTTCTTGGAATATTTCAGAAATATTTCAGAAATGTTTAGCGTAATATTGCATGAAATGTTTCTGAAATATCTCTGTAATATTTCCAACATAGAACGGCTTTTCTGAATCTTTCTTGGAATATTTCAGAAATATTTCACAAATGTTTAGCGTAATATCGCATGAAATGTTTCTGAAATATCTCTGTAATATTTCCAACATGAACGGCTTTTCCGAATCTTTCTTGGAATATTTCAGAAATATTTCAGAAATGTTTCGCATAATATTGCATGAAATGTTTCTGAAATATCTCTATAATATTTCCAACATAGAACGGCTTTTCGGAATCTTTCTTGGAATATTTCAGAAATATTTCAAAAATGTTTAGCATAATATTGCATGAAATGTTTCTGAAATATCTCTGTAATATTTCCAACATAGAACGGCTTTTCCGAATCTTTCTTGGAATATTTCAGAAATATTTCAGAAATGTTTCGCATAATATTGCATGAAATGTTTCTGAAATATCTCTGTAATATTTCCAACATAGAACGGCTTTTCTGAATCTTTCTTGAAATATTTCAGAAATATTTCAGAAATGCTTAGCGTTATATTGCATGAAATGTTTCTGAAATATCTCTGTAATATTTCCAAGATCAAACGGCTTTACTGAATCGTTCTTGGCATACAAAATCAGTCAACTGTAAGGAATTTTATCAAAAAATTAATCGGAAATATATTTTAAATAGAAATATTATTCTAAATAATGCTTAATGAATAATTATAAAATAATCAGTAATAAAAATGGATTTTTTATTCTTCGGGAGGATGTAGTAGGTTAAATGTTTTCCTCTTTTGACCAGCAGTGCTGAAAAATAAATATATAAATGAATTATTATAATGAATAAAAACAATCATGTTTCGGTTGTGGAAAAAAACTATCATGACGGCAGCAATGGCGCTAGTAAAAAAGTTACTCTTTCGTCTGCCATGCTTTTCTCGTTAACATGAGAAAGCGTATATCTATATATATATATATGAAAAATGGCCGACGACGGAGTATTCTGCCATAGGTCGCATGATAGATTTTAAGTTCCAAAAATAATATATAAAATGCTTACTTTTGCTCACGCTTGAATCGCGTTCCTGCAGCATCCAGCCATTTTGAAACGCTGGTCTTCACATCTTTATCAGTTGCTGTAAATATCGGCTTTACAGCATCTGTGAAAAAATAGTGCAAAATATTTGTTATGTGTTAATAATTACTGAAATGTAAGAGTCTTTACCATTATATGGTGAAAAAATCTTTTTGTTAAATTTTCGCAAAAGATGAAGTGTTAAAAATTGGTACACTCGACGTTATAAACATCTAATCGAATGAGTTTGAATTTTTTTGAAATTCTATAATGAGGTTAGCGAAAATGAGCATACAATCCAATAAAGTTGTAGAATTTAAAAAAAATTAAAATAAATTCGATAAAAATACTGCATTGAATGTATAAAAATAAAAATAAAATTAATTGTCAAGAATCTTGTAAACGATTAATATTTTTTTATTATATATATTTATTATTATTATTTTACTTGTTTTATTTTTATTTGTATATTTTGTCAAAAAGCTTAACCAGCATGAAAATTTATTAAAAATTTAATAAATAAATTTCAATGTACTATATTTGTTTTAATACATTTTCTATTTACTTTCTTTTTAGCTTGAACGTTTTTATAAAACTTTCTACAGCATTTTTTCGGTGTAAACCATGTAATAAAATTTTATTATCACAATTTTTTGATTAAACCCTTTTTACAAAGCTATTCGCTTTGAACAGTTGTATATTATAATTAAATAATAAATTAAGATAGTACTCAAAATAGTATATTGTGTACTTAGGGTGAAATGTAGTCTTTTTTTGCCCGCGTGCGCTTTTGCAGTACGAGGCGAGGGGAGCAAGCACGAGCCGAAGGCTAGTGCGTATTGCGACTCAAAGCCGAGTATATACTGCAATTACACAAGGGCAAAAAAATACTTTTCACCCAAAGCACACATCGTACTTTTTGTCATATCCGTCTTGATTTTGTGTGTTTTCAATGCATCTAGATCGAGTGTTATTGCGGCTGTTTTTCGAATCGGTGCAAACACATATTTATAAAACCAAAATAAAATATCAAAAGTAAAATAAATATATATATATATATATATATATATATATATATATATATATATATATATATATATATATATATATATGTGTGAATATTTTACTATATTATTTATTTTACTTTTGATATTTTATTTTGTTCTGTACAATTTTTTATCCCTTCACGAGATTTTAGCCAGATACTTGAGTAGCTACTACTTAACAGTTAGCTAACGCAATTAGCTAAACGTCAAATTCTTAATGAGTTCGGGTCGTCAATTTTCTACCAGGGTATTTATATAATTTATTGATGAGTTACTAATTTGTTTTTTGTCATACACGAACAAATTTCGATGTGATTTCTGTTTTTCGAAATAATGCTTTCTCGTGAATTGTAGAGTTCATTTCACTTTAGTGCCGCAATTATACCCCAGTCTACCCTATAATAATAGTAAAATATACATATATATATATATATATATATATATGTGTGTGTGTGTGTGTGTGTGTGTGAATATTTTACTATATTATATATATATATATATATATATTACTATTATTATAGGGTAGACTGGGGTATAATTGCGGCACTAAAGTGAAATGAACTCTACAATTCACGAGAAAGCATTATTTCGAAAAACAGAAATCACATCTGTTTACTAACTATATCTAAACGACATCAATCTGCATTACGTATGCATGAGTAAAATAAGAGAGCGAGAGAGAGAGAGAGAGAGAGAGAGAGAGAGGGAGAGAGAGAGGGAGAGAGAGAGAGAGAGAGAGAGAGAGAGAGAGAGAGAGAGAGAGAGAGAGTGAGAGAGAGAGAGAGAGAGAGAGAGAGAGAGAGAGAGGAGAGAGAGAGAGAGAGAGAGAGAGAGAGAGAGAGAGAGAGAGAGAGAGAGAGAGAGAGAGAGGAGAGAGAGAGAGAGAGAGAGAGAGATAGAGAGAGAGAGACTTATATGATGAAAAGGAATTTAATTTTTTTTAGATGAAAATGGTGTACTCACGCTCTTAAATTGATCCACCCTTTCGATGCGGCTTCCAATGAGTGCAGATCTCAGTTGTAATGAAAAAATCCGCTGGAATCGAGAAAAGAAAAACAACAAAGAACAATAAAAATATTCTTATTTGAAAAATAAATGATAATACGTAATAATAAATTAGTATTTTTTTAATTACTTACGATTTCTTTATTATTTGCTTCCGACACACCGGTATACACGTGCGAGATCTGTCAATCTTTTACCGCCATATACAATTTCAGGCGAGACTAGGTATACGACGTGACGTATGCTACAAATTACTAGTCGTATCTCGCGACTATCGATTATAGCGCGCGAGATTTAAAAAGTACATTATAATATTATTAAGTAGGTATAGTACATTATATATATATAGTTCTTTATAATTATGTTTATTTTTTTAATTATATTAATAAAATTAGAATATACGCAAATCTATTTATCAATTAAGAATGTGCTATATATATAATATATAATATATATAATAACTATATATATATATATATATATATATATATATATATATATATATATATATATATATATATATATATATATATATATATATATATATATATCACGTTCCGAAATTATCGATTTTTTTTTCCAGTTTAGATTAAAAGTAACACCATGAATATGAAGACAACATTGTTTTATGACGAGAAAATACATAAAATCAATTTTTACAAGAAGTGGAATTATCCGGTTTTGTTCACCCCCTCCTCATATAGATTAATAAAATTCCTAATCATCTAATAATTCGAAAAATTTTCCATCAAAAATTAAAACATTTCAATTTCTTTTACAAAATTATTTTCTTTTCGACAAAAAAATGGTCAAGATACAAAAATTTGATTGAATATTCTTCTCCATATTCCAAATCATCTCAATTTTTTTTTTCAATAATTTTCCCTCATACATTTCAGAAATATAACCGTTTACTAAATATGAAAAAACATACAGGTCACGAGATTGTAAAATGATACTATTTTGAAAATGTTCGCGAATATTCTTCTCCATATTCCACAAAAAATGACGTTTTCGTGTATAACAAAAGAAGGAAATAACGTTATATCCAAACTTTGAGATCGGTTAAGTTAGGTATTTTTATACTATTTCTAAGGTATTCAAAAACCAGTAAATCGACATAACGCTATAAAAACAAATAAACATAGAAAAATAAAAAAAATGTAATATTTGTTTTCTTAAATTTAACATCCACACACACACATGCACATCCACACATACATTTTCTAAAAATAGTATATTTTGATTTCTTAAGTCTCAAAACATATTTCTAACAAGTTTTTAGCAAAACTTCTTTTTACTATCACAAACCTTCCTCTGTGAAGAAACAAAATGATTAGTTAATTATTTTGCCTAATTATAACATTTCGTGAAATATTTCATTAATATTTCGTGAAATATTTCATTAATATTTCGTGAAATATTTCATTAATATTTCGTGAAATATTTCATTAATATTTCGTGAAATATTTCATTAATATTTCGTGAAATATTTCATTAATATTTCGTGAAATATTTCATTAATATTTCGTGAAATATTTCATTAATATTTCGTGAAATATTTCATTAATATTTCGTGAAATATTTCATTAATATTTCGTGAAATATTTCATTAATAAATAGTTCAGAAATATTACAAAAAAGCTTCCAAAATTTTCAAATGAACCTTTCTTGTAATATTACAGTAATATTGCGGTAACATTTAGTGAAATATTTCAGGAAATATTTCATTAATATTTTCTGAATTATATCGAGTAATATTTAGCGAAATATTTCAGAAATATTACAAGAAAGCTTCCAAAATTTTCAAATGAACATGTCGTGTAATATTACAGTAATATTTCTGTAACGTTTGGATAAATAATTCAGGAAATATTTCATTAATATTTTCTGAAATATATCTTGTAATATTTACGAAATATTTTGGCAATATTACAAGAAAGCTTCCAAAATTTTCAAATGAAAATTTCTTGTAATATTACAGTAATATTTCTGTAACATTTTGTGAAATTATTCAAAAAATATTTTATTAATATTTTCTGAAATATATCGTGTAATATTTACGAAATATTTACGAAATATTTACTGAAAACTTTCAATTTGTATTGTTGGTAATATTACAAGAAATATTTCAGAAATATTTCAGAAATATTCCATGAAAACATTACATGTTGGCTGTTGGTAATATTACAAGAAACATTTCAGAAATATTTTAGAAATATTACACTGAAATATTTCTTGAAAGATTACATTTAAATATTTCATGCTGTGTGGGTAGTGAGTAGATGCGCACTCGGTCTTTGCGCACGAATGTAAGTAAAATACGTGAGTATAATACACAACTTCCCGGCTGCAAACCATGCATGTTTTGGCGAACTTTCGGCCAGGGTATGATGAGAATAGTATATTACGCACTTACGGAGGTAAAAAATTGGTGAGTCCGAAGATTCGGGTGTCAATTTACACGTGCTATGTGGTTGCCAATTTACCTCTCATGGTGCGTATACTGAATGACAAAACGAATGGAAAACTGAGTATTCCGAGCGTCTTTACTGCAGCTGGTGTATATTACCTCCCGCTCCAGAAAATCTCTAAAAATAAAGGCAAAATTTTAACTCAAAATTTGGAAAAACATTCAAAATTTTGAAAAAAAATTTGAAAAAATTCAAAATTTGAAAAAATGTTAAAAACT
This sequence comes from Gastracanthus pulcherrimus, assembly GCA_949152435.1. NCBI lineage: Eukaryota > Metazoa > Arthropoda > Insecta > Hymenoptera > Pteromalidae > Gastracanthus > Gastracanthus pulcherrimus. The sequence goes on along the minus strand of OX424573.1, from coordinate 46,279,676 downwards.
ATAAACAAATTTCAAATTGAGAATCGAAATCAGAATTTGGACAAACTTACAAAATTCTGAAAAACATTTAACATTTTGAAAAAAATACAAAATTATAAAACAAATTTAAAATTTTGTAAAAAAAATCAAAATTTTGTAAAACATTCAAAATTTTTATACAAATTATTCCTTATAATTCGTAGGTCTGGTGGACGAGTCGAAATGCTCATTTCCCCATTCGCTTTGCATGCATGAAAAAGGCCCTATTTGCACATTTGTTAAAAAAAATACGGTGTGTAACACGGATGGAAAGAGCGTTTTTAGACTCGGATGATGATTTGAGCACTCGTGTACATCTCGGGCGCCTTCGACGCCCTTAACTTCCACTCGTTCTCAATCATCATCCTCGCTTAAAATAAGCCCATTTCCCCCCTAGTTGCACAATGTACTATTTCTCAACGCCAGGCCGAAAATACCACATTCCTGTTTGGGCGCCGGAAGGGCAGTGGTACTTTCGGCCCGGCGGTGAGAAAAATATTTTTCCTCCCTAGATACGTAATATACTAATATTAACATTTGGCTTTCTCAATGAGAAAGCATTGGTTTAATAATTCTTTTTTACCGTAAACATACTATACGACTTGGGAAGTTTGAATAAGCTACTCTCAAAAAATGTCCACTGTATAGATGTCTGCGGGTATGCGGAAGCGAATTTTTTCCAGAATAAAGAACTCATAAAATCCTTCGATTTAAGACAAAAAACGATATAAAATATATCGTTTTTCATTTATTATATTGTATGTTTAGTAATTTTTTTCTAACCTCTATAACTCGAAAATTAAAGGATATAATTTAATGAAATTTTTACTTAATATTAGTTTTATATTGAACTATAATCCTGCAAATTTTCAAGTCACAAGATTCATTGCTTCTTAAGAGCAACGATATCTTAAAAGATTTTTTATATTTTTCTTTGAAAATTGCAGTGGTCATTTTTTGAGCATAGAGATATAAATATTATATATATATATATATATATATATATATATATATATATATATATATATATATATATATATATATATAATATATATATATATATATATATATATATATATATATATATATATATATATATATATAAGTAATAGGCATATGATATAAAGCCTTCTAGCATGGTTTTGATAACATTTTTTGCAATTTTTATGACGTGAAACCAGAATATATGACGGGGAGTGAAATGGTACTTTCAGAATAATTACGCTTTTTGTGTTTGTGTGTGTGTGCGTGAGTGTGCGTGTGTGTGTGTGTTTGTATATGTGTTTGTGTATGTGAATGGGTGTACGTTAGAGTGGTCAAAAATTTTCAAAGTTTCGATTTTCCTTCGTGTAACCCTTTCAAAAGTTGACAAATGTGAAAAAATAACTCTCCTACAAGGCAGGCGCTGGACGTTGAGATTTAAAGGTTCCCTACTTCTATTTCAAAGTTTTTATGCATTTATGCACTTTTTAAAATAAATTTGGTAAGAAAATGATTAAAACTTTATAAATCAAGGCAAAGAAATTTTAGAAATTTACAAGATCACTAAAATGGAAAATCGACTATATCCGCTTAATCAAATTTTTTTTTCTAAGTAAAGAGTCATATGCGTCAAATTTTAACACAAGACAGGCTTTGAACATTTTTCAAAACTCTAATTTTCAATGATTTTTCAAAACCCAAATTTTTTTAATCTTTGTTTCGAATAGTATCTACATAAAAATTGGTTAACGTAAATAAATCTAAATTTAGAATCTGTTCCAGTCTCAATATTGAGCAATGTTTCTAGCATGTTAAATGGTGTCTGAAATTCATTTAACTATATGATATAATGTAACGTTTCGGACTACTGTAATCAAAATTTGAATATCAATTTGACTAAATCGTGTATACGTCACTTCCGTTTTATTGCCATTTCGGCAGCCGCCACCAGGATTGCGAGTGAGACACACCTATTTAGTCATAGTCTTACAACAAATTCTAGTCACAGCATATTTGATTGTTGTCTTCATTAATATCCATCTCCAATTTAACCTAATATTAAACAAATAGTTTATGTCATAGTTTAATGTAATTTACTTCTGGTAGTTTACGTCATGGAGACTTGTACATAATTATAGTTAAAAGCTAATAACAAGACCTTTAATTTGAGTAGTCAGTTAAATTTCGATTTACTGAAGTTTCACAACTATTATTTAACCTTTTTAGATTCTGCCTCCTTGAGCATCTTGTCTTGAATAGGTTGAATGACAATATTGCTCTCTGGTAGAAATGAGAGCTCAACAATATTGATTTTCAACCAAATTATGTAAATTATTAAAAGTGTCGTATAATAGGGAAGAGCATCTCAAATACATTGAAATTATTTTTTATTCTATAGAATAGTGTTAACATAAATCCAAATCGCCTTTTTCGTGAAGATGGAATATTTATACAATTTATAAATATTAATTGAAAGTTTATAACTTTCAAACAGCGTTTAAACTACTGACTCCTTCTGATTGGTACATAAATTCAAAATGTCTGCCGTAGCATGCATCCTTTTTCGTTGGTACATTAAGAAATTTATATGTTATAGTTTCAATTATTATGGATTTAGATCACACGTATAGAAAAATCTTTTTAACATTTTTTATGTATTATTGGTCTTACTTATTCCACAATATTTTGTAATTGGGTTGTATTATGATTGATGATCTATATATTGTTTATCATGGTGCGCGGCCATGTTTGGTCGCGCTTTAAATTCTAATTTGAAATTATATAATTTTAAAAAATTCCCATGTACCAAAAATTGACTTAAAAAATTTATTTCTTTCACTTTTGTGTACAACTTTACTTATAGTTTAATAAACAAAATAATGAAAAAATCATGTCTCTTCCGTATTAGAAGAAATATTTTTTGGGATATTTTAGGGGCATATTGTTATACGCCCCACACAGCACGATACGTTTCGATGAAATATTTCATGAAACATTGCTCGATATATTTCATGAAAGATTCCTGAAACATTTTTCGAAATCTGGCAGAAATCTTTCGCGAAATATTTCTGAAACATTTATTGAAACGTTTCGGTTGAAGGTTTCTGAAAGGTTTCAGACAGGTTTCCTGGAAGATGTCAGTTATCAAACCAGATATATTTCTCACAAGTTGTCTGAAATGTTCCTGAATCATTGCACGAAATATTTCATGAAAGATATTTGAAACATTTCTCGAAATCTGCCAGAAATCTTTCGCGAAATATTTCTGAAACATTTATTGAAACGTGTCGGTGGAAGGTTTCTGAAAGGTTTCAGACAGGTTTCCCGGAAGATGTCAGTTATCAAACCAGATATATTTCTCGCAATTTGTCTGAAATGTTCCTGAATCATTGCACGAAATATTTCATGAAAGATATTTGAAACATTTCTCGAAATCTGTCAGAAATCTTTCGCGAAATATTTCTGAAACATTAATTGAGACCTCTCGGTGAAAGGTTTCTGAAAGGTTTCAGACAGATTTCCCAGAAGATGTCAGTTATCAAACCAGATATATTTCTCGCAAGTTGTCTGAAATGTTCCTGAATCATTGCACGAAATATTTCATGAAAGATATTTGAAACATTTTTCGAAATCAGTGAAAAATCTTTCGCGAAATATTTCTGAAACATTTATTGAAACGTTTCGGTGGAAGGTTTCTGAAAGGTTTCGGAAGCGTCTTTTGGATGATGTCAGTTATCGATTAGGAGATATTTAGAGTTTCGCATGACGACACTCAATTTCAATATAAAATGAAGATGGTTATCTTACTTTCAGTAAAAAATGTATTCTCAGAGTAATGGAGATCATGTGAAATCTTCAAGAGTTTCAAAAATTACATCTTTCTAGTTTTTTCGCCTAAATAGGAAATTCGAATTCCTAGTTTAATTACCGATCGATAAATGACATCGCCCGATAACCATTTCCAAGAACTTCCTAAAATGTTTCATGAAAATTTTTGCCATGATTGCTTCAGAAATATTTCATGAAAGCATTCCGAAGGATCTCGAAAAATGTTTCAAAAACGTTTCATGATCGCCCTATGTGTCAGTAACATTTAAGGTACTTACAGAGGAATACTTCCGAATCGCTTGCTGACACCTCCCGGAAAACATTCCCGAAAACTTTTATGAACGATTTACAGGTATAATTTTACTAATCGATAACTAATATCTTCCGGGAAACCTTTCTAAAACCTTTCAGAAACCTTTCACCGAAAGGTTGCTATAAATGTTTCAGAAATATTTCGCGAAAGATTTTTCACTGATTTCGAAAAATGTTTCAGGAATCTTTCATGAAATATTTCGTACAATGATTCAGAAATCTTCCATAAATCTTTCGAAGTAATATTTACTCGAAACATTTCCTACATGTTCCAGTTATATTTCTGAAACATTGCCGAAGTATTTAAACGAACTATTTCATGAAATGTTCCATTGAAATATATCGATCGTGCTATGTGTGATGTAGTTCCACTAAAAAAATTGCGGCTTTCAAAGTGAATCAGATTTTTCTCGCAAAGTTGATGATACGTATGAACATCTTTCTCTTAATTCTATTGAACTTGTTAAGCGCAATCGATTGATCCATGATGTTTTCATATTTTTCGATAATGCAATACTCATTCAAATGAATAGAGGGGACTAGAGAGGAGAGAGAGATAATTTCTTTCTTCCTTCCAGGGTTGCCAGACTGTGCGATTTATCGCCAAATGTGCGATTTTTAGGCTACTTGGGCGACAATTTTTAGATTGGCGACTTGCGATTTTTTGGCGATTTTTGCCATAGACGGTGCGATTTTGGGCGATATCTATCAGACAGTAAAAAGGTTGTTTTTTCTCTTGAGTTTTAGCGGCTTCACGCGATTCGCAATATGTACATGTTCTGAGCGTATTCTGACAGTCACAAGTCGACGCAAGTCGGTACTGGCCCCGTGCAGCTGTGATGACCCAGGTCGGGTTAGGTTAGGTAGCGCGTGACCCGAGAGCGGATTATTTAAATAAATAATAAATAAATAAATTAAATAAATAATAAATAAATAAATTAAATAAATAATAAATAAATAAATTAAATAAATAATAAATAAATAAATTAAATAAATAATAAATAAATAAATTAAATAAATAATAAATAAATAAATTAAATAAATAATAAATAAATAAATTAAATAAATAATAAATAAATAAATTAAATAAATAATAAATAAATAAATAATAAATAAATAAATTAAATAAATAATAAATAAATAAATTAAATAAATAATAAATAAATAAATTAAATAAATAATAAATAAATAAATTAAATAAATAATAAGTAAATAAATTAAATAAATAATAAATAAATAAATTAAATAAATAATAAATAAATAAATTAAATAAATAATAAATAAATAAATTAAATAAATAATAAATAAATAAAATAAATAAATAATAAATAAATTAAATAAATAATAAATAAATAAATTAAATAAATAATAAATAAATAAATAAATAAATTAAATAAATAATAAATAAATAAATTAAATAAATAATAAATAAATAAATTAAATAAATAATAAATAAATAAATTAAATAAATAATAAATAAATAAATTAAATAAATAATAAATAAATAAATTAAATAAATAATAAATAAATAAATTAAATAAATAATAAATAAATAAATTAAATAAATAATAATTAAATAAATTAAATAAATAATAAATAAATAAATTAAATAAATAATAAATAAATTAATTAAATTAATAATAAATAAATAAATTAAATAAATAATAAATAAATAAATTAAATTAATAATAAATAAATAAATTAAATATTCCCGCCATGGTTGCCTGGGTTGACGCGTGGCCGGTGCACCACCTTTCTGGCATGAGGAAGGGCAACGGTCCTCCCAGCGGGGCTTGTAGCTGGATGATTTGCTGGTTCGCCTGGCAATCAGAAGGCGACTAAACGGTAATAACCAAGTACACGACAACATACCACACTAATATACAGACAACATCCAATGAACATGAGAGAACGGAGACCAATCTCCGCGGCGTCCGAGGCATCCTTCTCCCTGATGCGTGATCCTAAACAGTATGATAGAAGAATGTCTGTGCAGGGGCCCTATGAACGGGTATCGCCTCGAAGCAAGTGTTACGGGGGCCCTATAGACGGGTATCGCCTGGAAGCGAACGAACAAAAAAGTATGATAGAGTCGGGGGCCCTATAGACGGGTATCGCCCAGAAAAAGAAAGAAAGGTTTAGGAAAATGCGAAGGTGCAACGGACAGCGGCGGCAACGTAGCGGCCGGGATACTGCCGCGATCTCACTCGGGAAACATTCACCACACAATATTGCTCATCACTACAAACAGGACACTATTACACATACACTACACCTCAACCGACACTAATACAAGGGTCACGCTACGTAACGAGCATGTTGACGCTGCCCGCAAGGGATGTGCTGCATGATGCATGAAACGTGCGTAGCGTGGTATCTCCCGACGTCAACGCGTCGCACCCGCGGGAATGCCAGGATGCCAATGATTGGGTGTACGTGCGCAGGCTGTTTCGGTTGTAAGTTTCCCGTCACGGGCCCCAAACGGTTATAGCAATGGGGGTAGCTATAGCCGCGTTCACACCCCCACCCCATGAGGTAACCGCGTTCGGAGACGGCCTGGTATTCCGGAGCACTTAAAAAACTTATGGATAACCAAAAAAGAAAAGAAACAGAAGGTGAGGCAGGAAAAGAAAATGAAATGGCAATGAATGGGCAGGAAGAGAATGTCCTCCGCGGGCAACAAACACCGCAGGGGACACCCTCATCCGAAAAACGACGAAATGAAAAGCGGGATTGGGAGGAGACGAAAAAGAGGCTCCTTGAGATCCAAGGTAAAGAGAAGAACCTCAATGTAAGAGGTGAGAAAATGGCAGAAGAACTGCAAGGCAACTGCCCAGAACAGATGGGAGCCACCCTGGAGGGAATGACGATGATGCTGAAAGCATTGTCAGATTATGTCTGCAACCAGCAAAAGGGTGCAGGAGGGGCTATCAAAAAAGGTATACCCCTACTACACGGCATGGTCCAGCTCCTGACTGAGATGTGCAGTGAGGCTCAGGGTAGATCAGAGACCTTGCCTCAGGCAAAAACTGCCTCGGAGCAAGGTCCCGGTGGATCGCAGGGTGGCAAGAAGGCCACAAACAATCGACTGCCTAGATCCGAAAGGAAGAGAGACAGGGTTACTTCACAAGATGAAGAAACCCCAAATAAAAAGACGAAATCTGTCGCCGGCGCATGGCAACAGGTACGGAATAGGCACGTTAAGAGTAAAAATTTGGACGTCCCTAAGGCCTCCGCCGGACCCGGTACTAGTAGCGGGGACACGGCAAGACTGACGGCGCCAAAGACAAAACAGCGCGGGAGTGAGGCTAGCCAGAGGCTAGGCCCGCCATCCGGACCCCGGGGTGGCCTCCCCGCTCTCAGAACGAGACGCGACGCAATACTGGTACAGCCGACGGAGGGCAAGACGTACGCCGATATTGTAAGCATCTTAAAGAAAGGTGTGGACCCAGACGCGACAGGTACAAAAATACGCAAGATGCGTACGACGGAAAATGGTGGCGTCCTCCTTATCTTGGAGCACGGGACGACCGATACACAGCCGTTCCGTGATGCCATCAAGGAGGCCGTCAAGGGAATGGGAAGTGTCAAAGACATGACAGACAGACCGACAGTTGAAATCCTAGACCTAGACTGTATGGCAACAGAAGTCGAAGTGAGGGATGCAATCAAGCGAGAAACTGATTGTGAGACAGAGATCAAAATAACCATGTTTGATCCGAATGGCAGAGGGCAGAAAATGGCTCTAGCTGAACTAGATCACAGCGCGGCCGCCATTGTGCTAAAGAAAGGTAAAATGAGAGTCGGCTGGATCAACAACTGCCGAATTAGACAAAGGGTGACAGTAACTCGATGCCACGAATGCCTCGGGTACGGGCACCTGAAAAAACTGTGCAAAGGAATAGACAGGAGTAAATGTTGCTGGAAATGTGGCAAAGAAGGCCACAAGGCAGCAGCATGCTCAGCCAAACCAGATAACAGGCTCACCTGTTTCCTGTGCGTGGAGAAGGGTATCGACATCGGAGCTCGAAACCATTTTCCAGGAACAGGTGCCTGCACAGTATTCAGAGAAGCCCTTAAGGCATGCAAGTTACATCCTTCGAGATGATCTGCGTACTCCAAGGGAATATGCACAGAAGCAGACTCGCCCACGACCTCCTCCCGCAGTTCATCGCGGAGTGGGATGTGGACGTCATGCTTTTGTCGGAATTGTACAAACACGAGAATACCCTGTCGTGGGTGCCAAGCGACAATGGTACAGCCGCGATCTGGGTACGCGCGGACCATGTGACCTCGGACAGGGGGGCCGGAGAGGACTTCGCGTGGGCAAGAGTTGGGACCGTTACGTTCGTGAGCGTATACCTCTCACCCAGTTTGACAGCTGACGAATTTATGCGCAAACTTGACACGTTAGAAGACGCGCTACGGGGAATAACTGGCAGTCTCGTGGTTGGCGGGGATTTCAACGCCAGAGCGATTGAATGGGGGATGCCCATGACGAACGGACGGGGACAGCTCATACTCGACGCAACGGCAAGGCTTGGACTGACGATGCTAAATGTAGGCTCGACACCAACGTATGTTAGGCCTGGATTTGGCCGATCCATACCAGACGTAACGTTTTCAAGCGAAGGGCTGGCTAGGAATATTCGGAACTGGCACGTAACTGACGACGAGAACGGTAGTGACCATCAGTACATCCGATTCGAGATAGGGGGCGCGGACGAAAGGACAAACACGTCAAGACGAAGCGAGCACTTTCCGCGATGGAACGTCAGACGTATGGACCGCGAGAAATTGGTAGAGGTGGTAATGGATGCGGAACCTCCCTCTGCGAGAATTCCGCGTGTACCAGTAGGCCGTGAAAGAGCGGAAGTGCTCGTAGAAAGAACGACGAGAGTGATAGCGAAAGCGTGCAACGCCGCTATGCCACGGACGTGCACGAGAAATAGACGACAACCGGTATACTGGTGGACCGACGAGATCGCGACACTCAGGAAAGAGTGCCATGCGCGCAGACGGGCGGCACAGCGTGCGCGACTCCGGGAAGGAAGCGACGATCTCATGCAGCAGTATAGGGTGGCACGGAAGCAGCTTCGCTACGCGATCAAGCACAGCAAGCTTCGTTGCTGGAGACAACTTTGCGAGGACGTCGACGGCGACCCTTGGGGGATGGGCTATAGATAGTAACCCAAAAACTGAAAGCACGAGCGGCCAATTCGCTGATGAGCACGCGAAAAATCGAAACGGTAATTGACGGGCTCTTTCCAACCCATCCACTTAGGGACCACGCGGAATACACCGACATACGCGCGGACGATATCCCGCTGTTCACGGAGGGGGAGCTTTTGGCAGCTACCTCCTCCGTGAAGGGCGGAAAGGCACCAGGACCGGACGGAATACCAGTAGAAGCAATAAAGATAATCGCGAAGTGTAGGCCACAGATACTGCTTGAAATGTACAATACATGTTTGGTAGAGGGGGTATTCAGCTACCGCTGGAAGAGGGCGCGATTGGTTCTCATCGATAAAAATAAAGGGGACCCAAATTCTCCATCCGCTTACAGATCTCTTAGTCTGCTCGATACGATGGGGAAAACAGCTGAGCTGCTTCTTAGGCCAAGGATCCAGGGAGCGATTCGGAAAGCAGGCGATCTTTCCGATAACCAGCACGGTTTCAGGAAGGGTCGATCGATGATAGGCGCGGTGCGCGAAGTAACAGCGTCGGTCGCTAGAACAGATGAGGCGTGTCATGCGGCTAGACCGATAGTCGTGCTGGCAACGCTTGATGTTAAGAACGCCTTCAATTCCGCGAGATGGGTCGACATCCTGGCGGCTCTTCGAGCCTTTGGGGTGCCAGACTATGCCTTGCGATTGATTGAGGACTATCTGAGTGACAGAAAGCTTTTGTACGAAACGGACGAAGGACTCAAAGTCAGACCTGTCACGGCCGGCGTGGCGCAGGGGTCGATTTTGGGTTCGGATTTCTGGTTAGTATTATATGACGCAATGCTGAGACTCCAGATGCCGATCGGGGTGTCGCTGATAGGATGCGCGGACGATGTAGCGGTGGTAATAGTTGCGCGCGACGTAGATACTGCCCAGTTCCAGCTGACCGTGGCCATGCGGCGCATACTTCGCTGGATGCGTGAGCACGGACTACGGCTAGCTTTAGATAAGACGGAAGTAGTATTGCTGACTCGGAAACGAATCCAGACAGCAATGGACATAACGGTAGGTGACGCGGTGGTGAGGACGCGTCCGGCGGCTAAGTCTCTGGGGGTGACCCTAGACAATAAGCTGACCTTCGCTCTTCACCTCCGAATCACGGCGAATAGGGCGGCGAAACGGGTAGCCGAATTAAGCAGGCTCATGGCCAACGTGCGCGGGCCACGACCTGCAACGCGCAGACTGCTCATGCCAACCACGAACTCCATTCTCCTCTACGGAGCGGAGGTCTGAGCCGATGCCATGAGCAAGGAAAAGTATAGAAAGTGCATAGCGGCGGTGCAGCGCAAGGGAGCACTTCGAATAGCAAGCGCGTAC